>CM062808.1:251220674-252420674 GCA_031772625.1 Pinus tabuliformis | reverse complement strand
TTTTCGGTCCATGGTTTTGGACGTGATGGTTTTCGGTCCATGGTTTTGGATGCTTCGGCATGTATAAATATGTATTTTAACATTGAAAGGAATATAAAGAAAAATAAAGCTGGTAGTCCCGGTTTTGGGATCCAGGGGAAAACCTCCATGTATATGTGTTTTATGTGTTATGCTCTCACATTGTTTTTTTTCTATGTTTTGGAATTCGTATGCAAGTAATTTCTATACAGAGTTAAAACCTACATTTGGTATCAGAGTTGTTTTGGCTTCAATGGGATGCCTTTGTTGCTGAGGGGTTTCGCTCGAGCCTGTGGTAGACCCTGTTCAGTGGGATATCTGTGAGATCGATTCTGGTGGTGAAAGAAGATGGTGAGTAGTGGAAATATAGAGATTGAGAAATTTAATGGCCAGAGTTTTGAGTTGTGGAAACTCAAGATGGAGGATCTGTTGGTGGATAAAGATCAGTGGATTGCGGTAGATCCAGGTACTAAACCAACGAGAGTGTCCGATGAAGAATGGAAGAAGTTGGATCGGAAGGCAAAGAGCACAATATGATTGTGTGTCTTAGATTTATTATTGCTGAATGTATCAGGGGAAGCTATGGCGAAGGCTTTGTGGGACAAGTTAGGGACTTTGTACCAATCTAAGTCTTCGGTGAATAAACTTTTCCTGCGGAAAAAGCTGTATAACCTGAGGGTGAAAGATGGAGACTCAATGACAGAGCATCTGAATGCATTTAATACTGTGGTAAGTCAGTTATCATCTGTTGATATTAAAATTTCAGATGAAGATAAGTGCATCAGTTTGTTGTGTTCTCTATCAGATTCGTGGGATAGTTTGGTTATTGCAATAGGTATCAATGCAATTGCCTTGCAATTTGATGAAATAGTCTCATCCTTGATGACGGAGGAAATGAGAAGGAAAAATATGGAGAGCCAGAATGGTGATGTGTTGTCTGTACGAGGATGGTCCTAGAACAAAAACAAAAATAAGTCATCAAGTGGGAGATCTAAATCTAGAGGGAGATCTAAATCTCCAGGATAACCTGTAAAGGTGGTGTGTTGAAAATGCGGAAAGGAAGGGCACTACAAAAAGGACTGTAAATCTAAAGCTCTTGATAAAGGAAAGGGATGTGATGATGCTCCTTCTACAAAGGCGAAAACCACCTCAGATGAAGGTGGGGATGTGTACTTGGCTTCTTCAAGTACACATGTAGATCATGAGGCATGGTTGATTGACTCAGGTGCATCCTTTCACTTCACTCCCCATAGAGAGTGGTTCTGCGAGTATGAGAAATATGATGGTGGTGATGTCTTCTTGGGGGATGACAGTAAGGCTAGAATTGTTGGTCGCGGAAAAGTAAAGTTGAAGTTGCAAGGTGGAAGGGTTAGAACACTTCCGGGCGTTCTGCATATTCCTGCATTAGCCAGAAATCTGATTTCTGTAAGCAAGCTGGATGATGCAGGTGTAAAAACAGTGTTCGGGAATGATACCTGCAAGATGGTTCAAGGGACATTGGTATTGATGCGGGGAGTTTGAGTTGGAACTCTGTACAAGCTTCAAGGTAGCATTGTTGTTGATGGGTGCAACAGTTCCGTGGTTCCTGAAAGTGGAGCAAAAAAAATCTAGTGGTCTCTAGATAGAAGACCATGTTGTGGCATCAAAGGCTTGGACATATTGGAGAGAAGGGCCTTCGAATACTTCATGGTAAAGGTATGGTAGAAGGTATGAGAAACAACTCTTTGGATTTTGATTTCTATGAGAATTGTGTATATGGGACGCAGAATCGGGTGAGTTTCCCCTCTTGTGGAAAGAGGGCGAAACAGATATTAGAGCTTGTGCATAGTGATGTGTTTGGACCTGTGAAGGTTCCATCACTGGGTAATTCTGTATACTATGTATCATTTATAGATGACTTCTCAAGGAATACATGGATATATTTCCTTAAGAAGAAATCTGAAGTCTTTGACAGGTTTAAAGAATTTAAGGCTATGGTGGAAAACCAGACAGAGAAGAAGATAAAGGTGCTGAGGACAGATAACGGTGGAGAGTTTTGCAGTAAGGAATTTGAAGAATTCTATAAGAAGTGTGGTATAGAACGGTAGAAGACTACTCCATATACACCTCAACAAAATGGAGTTGCAAAAAGAATAAACAAGACATTGATGGAAAGGGAAAAAAACATGCTCAGTGGTGCCAGGTTAGGACAGGAATTCTAGGCGGAGGCGGTGGAGACAGCATGTTACCTGGTCAACAGATCACCTTCATCAACGTTGGAGGATAAGACTCCACAAGAGGTATGGACTGGTAAGAAACCCTCTCTTTCACATCTGAGGGTATTTGGATGTGATGCATATGTACATGTTCCAAAGGAGAAATGAACCAAGTTGGATAGTAAATCTGAAAAGTGCATCTTTATTGGGTATAAGGATGGTTTAAAGGGTTATAAGCTTTGGAACCCAGTAACAAGGAAGATTGTGTACAACCGAGATGTGGTGTTCAGAGAGGTGAAAGATGTTATTAAACATGAAGTCCAACCAAAGGAACCTGAGAAGATAGAGTTTGATCTAAAGGAGGAAGAATCAGACTCTACAATAGAGGAGGAATCAGAAGATGAAGAGCCATAAACTCCGGGTGTGAGAAGATCAGTTTGAGAAAGAAGGTAGCCAGAAAGGTATAGTCTATCTGCTTTCTGTTCAAATTTTTCTTTATCTATTACTGATGATGATCCTAGAACTGTGAAGGAAGCAGTAGATTCAGAGGATGGAAAACTCTGGAAAGAGGCCATGGTTGATGAAATGGCATCTTTGCACAAAAATGAGGCTTGGGATCTGGTGGAGTTGTCGGCCGAAAGGAAACCCATTGGCAACAAATGGGTGTTCAAGAAGAAGACAAATGCAGAAGGAAAGGTGGAGAAATACAAAGCTCGGTTGGTAGCAAAAGGTTATTCCCAGGTGCCGGGAATTGATTTTGGTGATATTTTTTCTCCTGTTGCCAAGGTAACTTCTATTAGATTACTTTTATCTGTTGCTGCTGCTTTTGATTTTGAGGTAGAACAGATGGATGTGAAGACAACATTTCTTCATGGGGATCTGGAAGAGGAGATCTACATGAAGAAACCTGAAGGCTTTGCGGTGAAAGGTAAGAAATAACTGGTATGCAAGTTAAAGAAGTCTCTGTATGGGTTAAAACAATCACCAAGGATGTGGTATCAGAAATTTGATACATTTATACGGGGACTTGGCTTCACCAGAAGCAAAGCAGATCATTGTGCATATTTTAAATTAATTGGTGACCGTGTTATTTATCTGGTCTTGTATGTGGATGATATGTTGTTGGATGTAAATGACAAAGAAATTATCCAGGATTTGAAGACCCATTTGTCCTCCAAATTCGACATGAAAGATCTTGGTGCTGCAAACTATATTTTGGGCATGTAAATTAAAAGAGATCGGGCAAAGAGGAAGCTCTGGTTAAACCAGAGGAATTATGTCGAGACAATATTGCAGAGGTTTAATATGCAGGATAGTAAACGAGTGAAGGTTCCTATTCCTGTAGGTGTAAAGTTATCTGCTAAACAGTGTCCCAAGACATAAGAAGAGGAAGAGGACATGTCCCGTGTTCCATATGCAAGTGCAATTGGTAGCCTGATGTATGCGATGGTCTGTACTAGACCAGACATTGCACATGCAGTGGGAGTATTAAGTAGGTTTATTCAAAACCAAGGAAGGAGCACTGGACAGCAGTGAAGCAGGTTTTTAGGTATTTGCGTGGCACTAATGATTATGATTTGTGCTACCAAGGAAGACCAGGATTGGACAGAGTGTTGGATATTCGTGGCTTTGTTGATGCAGAATGGGCTGAAGATCTGGATCAAAGAAGATCTACAAGTGGGTATGTGTTTAACCTATTTGGAGGTGTAGTCAGTTGGATGAGTAAGAAACAATCTGTAGTGGAAATATCAACCACAGAGGCAAAATACATGGCAGCCACTCATGCAAGCAAGGAAGAAGTTTGGTTGCAGAGATTGTGTTCAAATATGGGGTTAGTACAAGGAGCTATAAGGATAGACTGTGATAGCCAAAGTGCAATTTCCTTGGCAAAGAACCCTGCATATCATTCAAAGACAAATCACATTGATGTTCAGTATCACTTTGTGAGGGATATGATAGAAGACAAAAAGGTGTTGCTAGTAAAAGTGGACACTTTGAAGAATACTGTAGATGCATTGACAAAATCTGTGAGCTCTAAGAAGTTCTCTTGGTGTAGAGAAACAATGGGTGTTGCAGGGCTGGATAAATGACTACGCTCTCTTGTGACCCCCTGTGGAAAGAAAAAATCAAGTGGGAGAATGTTGGGTTGTGTTATATTCTTTCCATGACTAGCCCACGTAGTTAATCAGGGGGTTAGAAGGGGGGAAAAGCCCCCCCTTCGTTGCGCTGATTGCGTAGCAGGGAGAGTAACAAGGGGTTTGAGGGGTGCAGGTAACCCCACTCTATGGGGTCCAGGGCAGCGCCCCGGAAAATTTAGGTTTTGGACCCTATGTTAGGTTGGGCGAACCTACCTATGGTTTTGTGCATGATTTTTGCATATGGTTTTGGATGCGATGGTTTTCGGTCCATGGTTTTGGATGCTTCGGCATGTATAAATATGTATTGTAACATTGGAAGGAATATAATGAAAAGTCAAGCTAGTAGTCCCGATTTTGGGATCCAGGGGAAAATCTCTGTGTATATGTGTTTTATGTGTTATGCTCTTGCATTGTTTATTTTCTATGTTTTAGAATTTGTATGCAGGTAATTTTTGTATGGGGTTAAAACCTACAGTGAGCACCCACTCACAGGAAGCACCAACTCCCTTTGTTTGTTTGCTAGCACTGACTAGTAGGAAGCACCAACTCCCTCTTAGTGTAGAAACTTGTCTAGCTTACCAGAAGCACCATGTGAGGTACCTACCCCACGGGCTTGTTACAAGCACCAACTTGCAGCTCCTTCATTTTTTGCAAGCACCAACTTGCAGGAGGCATGGACCCCCAAGCCTTCCCAAGCTCCACTAGAGATGGAAGCACCAACATCCTGTATGTAGGCACCAACCCACATTCAAATAGGATCTGAATTTCCTCTGTGATTTGGCAACAACTCTCCTTGATAACAACTTTAAACACTTCTCATTGTGTTTCATTCCGTAGCTCTCTGAATCTCTCTTTAGCAACCTTGTGATCTTCTCAACAATAGTTTCTCATCACCATCTATGCAACTCTATCTCTAACCCTTCAACAACATGCACTTATCTCTCAGCCACTTAGCTTTACACAACAGACAGTCTACTCTCGGGCTTGCTTCACAAATCACATGCTCAGCTTTCTGCCTTTTGCTCAGATTAGCTCACAGGCACCTTCCACCTTCCAAAAAGCACATAGTCACTATAACCTTAAACACAGAGCACAAGTACTTCAACCTCAACTCACAGCGCACAGGCACTTTTGGCCTAACGCACATAGTACATGCAACTCCCTGCCTTTACACATAGAGAACATAGGCACTTTAGCCTCACACATAGAGTGCTTCTCTCGAGGTCTCTTTTCTTCTACTTAGGCACTATCGCCCTTTTTCACACAGAACTGGCTCTCACTTAGCCTTTCAAAACAGTGCACACACAGCGAGATCTTTCCCCTTGGCTCTCACTGGAAACTATGATGCATTCCCCCACAGGCTCAATCGATCTCTTGGGTTTTGTTTCTCTACTGTCTCCCTAATCGATGCTGCCACACTGTCTTGTGTCAACACTGTGCATTGTACCTTGGCATGGCCCTTAATTTTGTTGTCTATATTAGACATGGTTTCTGCCACTATATTCATTTGAGAATGGGCCTCTGACTGTCTTGACTATTTTCTCCATACTGAGAATTAATTCTCAGTTCACTTGCTTACCCAAGCCGTGCACAGTCCTCTCTGTCTACAACTCTAAGGCATACTAAGGTTGTCCATGCTTATTCATGGTTTCACAGTACTTCGGCATGGTCCCTTTATATACCATTGTCATTGCTACCTTGTCTTAGAGTTTTTTGTTGATCCATCTATTCACTTAACTCACTGAGACGTGCAGTAGAGCAAAGGAATAGCTTGTCTCACCTCATGGAAAACTCAACACTCTTCCATTAGGATCGTGGTCCTTGCCCTGGACCCAACAATCTCTAACAGTCGCCATACATTCCTAAGACCAACTCCACTGCTCCGCATTCAATCCTAGATTTGTCGACCCATTAGGGGAATTTTTAGGTTTAAAATGGGCCCTACTAAAAAAAATGTATAACCCAAATAAAATTTATAAGAACCAATAGGATTCAATATGATGATTTCAATCATGGGGGATGATTCACCATTTTTTGAGTAAACAAATAAAAAAGATTTAAATATAATAAAATAATAAAAATACTTTTTCAACTCGTATTTTCAACTTATCTCCCCAAGGGTTTACTCAAATTTCGAGTGGGAGTACTCGATGGATGCAAAATTTAATTACTCATCCAAATAATACCTAGGTTGCATACTTTCAATTGACCCTCCTACATGAAAAATGAGAAATACATGAAAAAACATGATTGCAATCACGTTTTTCATGTGTTTCTCATTTTTCATGTAGTAGGGTCCATCAAAAGTATGAAACATGGGTACTCCTTGGATGATGAATCAAATTTTGCATTCAACGATTGTTTCTGCTCGAAATTTGAGTAAACCCTTAGGGAGATAAGTTAAAAATATGAGTTGAAAAAATAGTTTTTTCTTTTTTCCCTCTAAAATTTGATGATGTAATCTAATCTTATTTTATTATTTCCACTATTATTTTATAATTTCCTTAGGAGGCCCATTTTATACCTCAAAAGTTCCCTAATTCATACGCCTTCAATGCTCCTCTATACTGCTATATCATATCTTTTGATTGCAACATCTCAGTGGTACATAATTACAAACTACCGATTGTCAATCTCTAACATTCGAGCCCCTTTGGATTAGTTCCTTATTGTATCTCCACCATCGGACTGGGTGTTGTGACTGGGGACTTGACCTTAAGGCAATACTCTTTCAGACTCCTATCGGGGGTCCTTTTCCTTTGTTAAATCTTTGTGCCTTTGGTTTCTTGTTTGTTTCACGACCAAGCACTAACACATATTAGAGCCCTCTTTATCAAAAAATTTTACTGTTTCCCATGTGCCAACAACCACAATCCTCCGATCATCGATCTCTAATTTCTGAGCTCCTTCTACTCAACCCTTATCGCACACTTCCTACCATAGGACCGAGGGTCGTGACTAGTCACTTAGCATTAAGGTGCTTAAGCCTTTGAACATCAGTCGAGGGCTACACTCCCTTTGTTAATGCACTGCGGCATTGGTTTTTTTATTTTCCTCTAGACCATGTGATAACCATATATTGGAGCCCCCTTATCGATGATTTCCACTTTGTGACAATGTGTTGTCCATCACAAACCACCAATCTCCGATTGCCGAATGGCCCCTCTATTTAGCCCTAACCCTCGATTCCTGAACGCTTCACAAATGCGTGCTAGCCCCCACGTGGGATTCCTCTAATTGGTGGTTTACAAATGTGGCCAATGTGCCAACCATCACAAACCTCTGATTGTCGATCACTGATGTGATGTCATCACCTGACACGTGGCATCTTCTGACCAGTGACACGTGTCACTTAGATATGGCCCATTAGGCCATCGATAAACACCGAAACAACCTACCACTTTTCCTCATCAGTGCTCACCACATGATGCCACGTTTCCCTATCTTAGCTTACCAAACGTTGCCATCTGTCCTTATCAGAGCCTACCAAACATTGCCATGTGTCCTGCTTAGAGGAGAGAGAAATTTCCTCGCCCACCTTGGTTTTGTGATGAATTCCTTTATAGTTTCTCTTTCGGCTCTCCCAACGATTTAACACTAGAGGTTCAAATCACGACGTTTTCTTGTTTGTTGCACCGATGCCAGCCACCAAGGATCGTCGATTCAAATTCGTGGGACCTTGATTTGCTTGGAGTTCCGATATGCGAGATCTCTAATTGCTAATTGGAAAATTGCATTCGATGTGCAATGCACCTTAGAACCTCCAATTACCGATTATTGGGACCTCTGATTGCTAGGACATCCAATTTCCAATTGCCGAGACCTCAAGTTTTTAGGACCTCTGATTGTCAGGACTTGCGATATGCAGGATTCTTTCATGCTTAAGGCTTTAACATCTTGAACTTTAGCAGGTCATATCTTTTGACCCATAAGTCCATTTCTGGACTTCCACGTATTTTTGGAAATCTCTTCAAGATCAACTTCCAATGGAAGGGGTTCGATTAGCCATTGAGCCCATTTGATACCTCAAAATATGGCTCCAACCTCACTTCCAATCTTCTGCTCCTGAACTCTCCAGAGAACTAGGAATCACATCCATAATGTGTCCTTAGCATGAGGACTGTAGCTCCCATGGACCTCCAACCTAGGCCATCACTATAATCATAATTTTATGGCTTTACCAATAAGCCTACTACTGTGATGATTCTATACATGAAGCCTACAGCTACCATGAGATTCTTTCTGAGTCATCACCGCCAGCATGTGTCGCAACAAGCAACCAAGCTTGTCTATTTGACATAAATGCCAACACTCATGCTAGTTGTTCAGCAAGCCAACTTCCCAACACAACTCCTTAGCATGACTATTGACATTAATGCTAACACACTTGGAGATGCCTTGTTATGAAACCAGCTCAAGAAGAGATAGAAAAGATAAATCCACGCCTTAGAATTCAGCCTCTTCGAGGGGAAACCTCCTTTACATTACATAAATGAACAATTCTTGGATGATTCAAATGACAAAACCTCCTTTCTATATATAGGAGTCTAAGGAGTCACAATATAATCCAGCCGACCTAACAATAATAATATAAAGCCACAAAAATAACAATAGAGGGATTCTATGGGGCACAGAAATAACAATATGGGGGTAATAGGGGCACAACAATATAAATAAGGGGTATAACTACAATAGTAATGGGGTAATCACTAGTATTATAGGGACCCAACATGCCCCTCTCCTTCAAAAAAGTGTTGTCCTCAACGCTTGAGTAGTTCTGGATACTTCTGCATAAAATTCTCATCCTCCCATGTGGAATCTTCAGCGGATAAGTTCTTCCACTTGATAAGATACTCTGAAATTGATCGATTTCGTAGCTGTCGAGTTCTTGTTTCTGTGACTGCTTCCGGTTCCAATATAATTTTTCCTTCCTCGTCAAGTTCTGGCAATATTGTTTGAACTGGGAGCTTGTCGCCTATAACCTTCTTTAAACATGAAACATGGAAAACTGGGTGCAATCGAGAAGCTGCAGGAAGCTCCAATTTGTATGCCATAGTACCAATCTTTTGCAACACCTTGTACGGACCATAATACTTTGGTGATAATTTATTATCCTTCTTAGCTTGCTTTAGGGACATTTGCTTATATGGTTGTAGCCGTAGGAATACCCAATCACCTACATCAAAACTTCTTTCACTGCGATGTTGATCTGCCTGTTGTTTCATTCTATTTTGTGCCAACACGAGGTTATCCTTTAAGAGTTGGAGGACTTGTTGTTGATGTTCGATGTGATGTTCCACTGCCTGAACCTTAGAATTTTCTCTTAAATATGATGTGATGGATGGTGGTTGATACCCATAAAGTGCCATAAATGGGGTCATTTTTGTTGCTGTATGGAAGGAAGTGTTATACCACCATTCAGCCAGAGGCAACCATTTGACCCATTGTGTCTGTTTATCAGATACAAAGCAACGAAGATATCCTTCCAAACATTTGTTTACTATCTCAGTTTGCCCATCAGATTGAGGATGATAAGATGAGCTATGAGCTAACTGAGTACCAAGACAAGAAAATAATTCTGTCCAAAAATTTCCAGTGAAAATGGGATCTCTGTCACTTACAATAATCTTTGGGTTTCCATGTAGCTTTTGAATTGTTTCCATAAATGCAGTAGAAACTGTACTGGCTTTAAATGGATGTGATAATGCACAAAAGTGTGCATACTTGGTAAGTCTGTCAACTACCACCATGATGACACTCTTTCCCTCAGACTTGGGTAAACCTGTGATAAAATCCATTGAAACCTCCTCCCAACGTTGGCTTGGAATGGATAAAGGTTGTAATAGACCCGGTGTCTTAATTGTTTCAACTTTATTTTGTTGGCAAACCAAACATTCCGCCACAAACTTTTGAATATCTGATTTAAGGCCATCCCAAAAAAATTCCTTCTTAACCCTGTGGTAAGTTTTTAAAAATCCTGAGTGCCCTCCTAAGGGAGAAGTGTGCAATTCCATAAGAATCTTTTGTTTTAGCTGGGAATTCTTACAGAGGTATAAGCGATCTTTGTACCATAACGAATCATTTTGCCAGCTAAATGTATCAGACGTACTGGAATCTTGTTGTAGCTTTCGAATAAGTGCCCACACTTCTTCGTCATTCTTCCATTCCTCCCTTGCTTCGTTTATCCAATCTGGTTGGATAATAGAAATGGCGCACAACAATGCTTCCACATCCTCATCCTTTCTTGAGAGTGCATCTGCCACCACATTTTGCTTCCCTTTTTTGTAGATGATTTCAAAGTCATAACCCAACATCTTTGTGACCCACTTTTGTTGCTCTTCAGAGGATAATCTTTGTTCTAAAAAGTATTTAAGGCTATCATGATCCGTTTTTACCTTGAAGTGTCTTCCCATTAGGTAGGGTCGCCATTTCTTAAGTGCATGGAGTATTGCCAACATTTCCTTCTCATAAATAGCTTTGCTTAAAAACTTTCCCTTGATTGGACGACTTTCAAAAGCAATGGGTCTTTCATCTTGCATTAGAACAACACCAATTCCATTTCCTGAAGCATCACATTCCACAATAAAGGTTTTTGTGAAGTCCGGTGTAGCTAAGACCGGTGCTTGGCACATTGCCTCTTTAAGATGTTCAAAGGCCTTTGTTGCTTCCGGAGTCCATGAAAATGCATCTTTCTTCAATAATGTTGTTAGAGGTGCTGCTATTCTCCCATAATTCTTAACAAACTTGCGATAATACCCTGTCAACCCAAGAAATCCTCGCAGATGCTTTATGGATGTGGGGATTTTCCATTCCTTAATGGCTTTAATTTTGCTAGGGTCTACCTTAACTCCTTCATGAGATACAATATGACCCAAATATTCCACCTCCTGGACTCCAAAGAAACATTTGGATCTTTTTGCATATAATTGTTTCTCCTCCAATAGTTGTAGCACCCTGTCAACATGTTCAACATGATCCTTCCAAGACTTGCTGTAGATTAGTATATCATCAAAAAATACTAACACAAATTTTCTAAGGAATGGTTTGAAAATTGAATTCATCAAACCTTGAAATGTTGAAGGTGCATTGGTAAGGCCAAAAGGCATGACCAAAAATTCATAATGACCCTCATGAGTTCTAAATGCTGTTTTTGGAATGTCTTCAATCTTCATTCTGATTTGATGATATCCCGAACGAAGATCCAACTTGGTGAAGTAAATTGATCCATGCAATTCATCCAGTAATTCATCAATGACAGGAATGGGGAACTTATCTTTAATAGTGAGCTTGTTGAGCTCCCTATAATCTGGACACATGCGCCATGATCCATCCTTCTTGTGCACCAATACTACTGGAGCTGAGAAAGAACTTTGACTCGGTTGAATTATACCAGCCTCTAGCATTTCTGCAACCATACGTTCAATTTCACTTTTTTGGACATAGGGATATCTGTACGGCCTGATGTTTGGAGGAACACTTCCTGGAATCAGATGAATAGCATGATCATGATCACGCATAGGTGGGAGACCTTTGGGAGTCTCAAATACCTTGGAATGATTGTCCAAGACTTTTTGGAGATCTGGAGAAATAGATGATTCCAATGTGGAAACATCTAGCGAACATAATTGTGCAATTACACCTCTTTGCTCCTTTTTTAGAAGCTTTGTCATACCATTAGAGCTGATTATCTTTCCTGGTTTCCCTGCAATACCCCTTAATTCAACTTCCTTTCCTTCCGTAGAAAATTTGATGAAAAGTTCTTGAAAATTAAAAGCTATTGTACCCAAGGATTGTAGCCATTGGACTCCTAGTACAACATCAGCACCTCCCATTGGAATGGAAAGCATTGGGCTAGTCAATACATATTCTCCCATGGATAGCTTGATATTATGGCACTTTCCAGAGCAATTTATTGTTCCTCCATTTGCAATCATCACTTGACACTCTGGTGCTGGATATAGGAAGCAATTCAATTCTTTTGCTACCCTACAATGAATAAAATTGTGGGTGCTTCCTGAATCAATCAACACTATTACCTTTTTCTTCTTGATTTGTCCTTCTATCTTGATGGTTTGAGGAGTGGTAATTCCCGCCAATGCATTACAAGATATGGTCGGATTTATTTGTTCTTCATCTAGGCTTTGTTCCTGGAGTATATCCTCTTCTTTTGACCTTTCTTGCTCCTTTTCTTCTTCCTCTTCACAATCTATGTAGAATAATTTCTTCTCAGCACACTTATGACCTTTAGTGTATTTGCTATCACAACTGTAACAAAGCCCTTTTGCTCTTTTTTCTTCCAATTGTTGTGGTGTCAACCTTATAGGTTGTGGAAGACTAAGGGCAACAACACTTCCATCTTTATAGTTGTGAGTGGTATGCTTCCTGGTTGCCATAATTTTGCTTTCCATTTTTCTTGCTAACCTGAATGCCTTCTCTAATGAATCAGGTTCCCAAAGGCGAACATCATGTTGGATATTATCCTTTAAAGACCCTATGAACACATCAATCCTATGCTCCTCTGGAATATCTTTTACCCTTATGTTCAATTTTTGGAACTCCTCAATGTGCTCCATTATTGAACCCTTTTGTTTGAGACTTATCAATTGGCTAAAAAAAGTGTTGCTTTTTGTATCCTCATAATGTGCTATCAATTCTTCCGTAAAAATTGCCCAAGTGATAAATTGTTTACGAGAACAAAGCCATTGATACCATACAAACTGATTTGGTTCCAAATATACAGTTGCCATACGTACCTTTTGTGTGTTTTGCACATTATTGAGATCGAAGAACTGCTCCATCTGTAATATCCATGTGGCGGGATCCTTGCCATCAAACTTCCTCATATCGATTTTTGGAATATGGTGGGTCTTCGATCCAACATTAGAGTCTATGGAATCATGATTAACATTTCTTTGGTTCACATCATGAGTTTCCTTTACAACCTTTTCACCATTAGTATGTATTTCTTGTAGAAAATTTGTCAAATCTGTCTTCAAATCTGCCATGTCTGTCTTCAAATCTGTCTTCAAATCATCCATATTAGCTTCCATGCCCTTTATCTTAGATTCCACGCCATTTATCTTAGCTTCTGTTAGCTTTTGTGAGCGTGACATTTGTTGCACTTGTTCTTGTAATTTTGATATATCATGTAGCATTTCTTCCTCTTCTTCATGAGTCATGCTAGAGCTTTCAGGTTCCTTACTAGGTGTTTGCATTTTCTTTCCTCGGGGCATCAGTTACCGATAATAATGCTTTACTATGCCCTTTGAATTCCTTCAAACCAAGCTTACGCAAAAATTAAAAAAACTACACACCTTTTTTCACTTTGTAGAAGCCTGATATTGAATCTGATGTATCTCTGTAATTTTGGATCATCCAGTTCTGAAATTGTAACCTGTAGTAGCCTTTTGCGTCCTCTTTCCAATGCCACAAGTCTGACCCAAATTGGTTTCTCCAAGAAGAGTTATGCGAAATCTCCCACAGTGACTTGATTATAGACTAGTTTAGTAGAGCAAACTTGTACGACGTGCCACGAGTCACTGTTTCAACCTATGGATCTAAAAAATGCCTACAAGAAACTACAGTCCGTCCTCTTTCTGTACCTTCTTACGAAATTTCAATCCGATCCCCAGAGAGAAAGTTATGACGATTTTCCCCAAGTCACCTGTTTTGAATGTAATTCAGGAGTCTGCAAAAAGACCAACTTCCTCAGATCATATCTCCACAAATATCGCGTGAAAAGCTCTGAAATTCGGACCCAAGGTTCAGCACGATTTCTTCTCAAATGGGTTTTTTTTGCAACTTCTGAAACATCACAGAAAAAAAGTTATAGCGAAAATTCCACGATGACCTGTTTGGAGCAGCGAAACCCTAGAATCCAAAGCTCTGATACCAAATGTTATGAAACCAGCTCAAGAAGAGATAGAAAAGATAAATCCACGCCTTAGAATTCAGCCTCTTCGAGGGGGAAACCTCCTTTACATTACATAAATGAACAATTCTTGGATGATTCAAATGACAAAACCTCATTTCTATATATAGGAGTCTAAGGAGTCACAATATAATCCAGCCGACCTAACAATAATAATATAAAGCCACAAAAATAACAATATGGGGGTAATAGGGGCACAACAATATAAATAAGGGGTATAACTACAATAGTAATGGGGTAATCACTAATATTATAGGGACCCAACATGCCTTCTCAAGGCCACTGGCCATGCACACAATGCCAACTGTCCAACAAAAATATATTTCCAATATTAATTTCGATAATAAGTTTGGTTTGGATGTGCATATATTGATTTCCAATATTAAATTTTGTAGAAAACATATTTTTAATATTAAATTCAATGATAGGTTTGGTTTGCATGTGCATATATTGATTTCCAATATTAAATTTAATGATGTGTTTGGTGTCTCCAAACACATAGTATATATTTTCATTCTTTTGTATTTTTATGTATGACTATCTTTTCTGGTATCTTCAAAGCTAATGCAATGTCTTTCAACATTTATATTTCCAAATTTTCAAAGGTAAAAATGAAGAAAGAGAATGTGTAAAAATAAACAGTAACTTTGTAATTGTTGAAATGCTTAATTTTACACAAAGCATAGGAACATAGAACATCAAATAATAAAATTAGACTAAAAATAAAGGTGGAAGACAAATTCATCTCCATGAGCATTTATTCTTAAGAGATTATAACAAAAACTTTAACAACACATGTTGCACCAATTTTAATATATTAATTCTAACTTAACTTATCACCCTAGATCCATCAATTTCTGTCTACCCAATGTGGAGAGGGATCAAAACTCTTGATATGAAAATTTGGAGTTAAATAGATCTAGGTTGGTTTAATTATTAATTTGAATTAATTATAATTATAATTATTAATATTATGTTATTTTATTTTATTTTTAGTTTTATGTAATTTCACTAAGTGAAAATGTTTTATTAATAATTATAATTATTAATTATTTTATTTTATTTTGATTTAATCAATTAAATTACATTCAATATCTCTACCATATTAAGCTGGAGAGCATATCTCGACCCAAAAATCAAGATAAATAATAGGAAAAAAATATTTTATGTATTATATAATATTGTTGATTTTACCCTAGTAAATTTAAAATTAAATTAAATTTATTAAATTTTAATTAAAAAAATTCAATAAATTTGTAATTTTTTATATCCCTTTTATAAAATTTAAAAATGCCATAAAAATTTGCAAAAATATATTTTACACTCTACTTATCACTAAAATCTAAAAATAACATAACCATCCTCTAAGTACTTGATCCAGGTGGCTCGAGACACATGCAGAAACCCAAGGGGATAAGAAATTGTCAAAATTCCAAGTGGTCATATTGATTTCAAACCAGCACCAGATTGTAGTGCTCGTTGCCCTAATTCCAGTGGTGTAAATGACATTCAAATCCGAGCTCGTATGAGGGAGATAGAGCTCTTCAAAGTTTGACTTGACAATGGAAAAAAGTGGCCCACAGTGCGCCACATGGCATCCCAGTGAGCAAGTGAGACCTATGGATTACATGGCAGTCAACTAATGGCATATTAGCCATTGACACTTGATTCTCATCCATTTCTTATCCCTGAAAAAAGACAAAAAACATATATATATATATATATATAAAATAAAAATCCCGCATGAAAACAAAAGCCATTAAAAAAACAAAACTATACAAAATATGGTTTACAAACAATATAGTAAAAATAATACCATATTAATAATAATAAAAACAAAAATCAATATTCCACCCACCAATATAGCATGGTGGGTGTATTTGTTATTTAATGGTTATAACAAACATAACCACATTTATCATATCTTATAATATATAAGATAATTGTGTTCCCAAAAATTCTTGCGTTTAGAAACATGACCACACATATGTTATACATAACACCACACAAAAATCATTTGATGTGATGGCAACGTATTTTCCGCATAACCATTACCAAAATCACGTATGCCCCCGACTAATTACGTAAAACAGGTCACCAAAAAGGGAGGGTTTGGGGATTCGAACCTGAACCTTCCGAAACATCCTGCGCACCCTCGGCTGGTCAGTGCTACCAATGTGCAAATGGCCTGTCCACTGACAAATCCGCCGTCCAACATTACTTAAGCTCGACAATACGAGAGTTGAAGGGAGGACCGACGCGAATTTCAAGGATTAATATTATTTTATTTGCACGCTGGAACCCTTAGCAGGAATGGAACCTTGCCCGACAGCGGAACCATGACGCAGTGAAAGAGGGCGAAACCATGATGGAAAGCATTTCAAGATAGATTTCGAGAAAATATTCCTTAATGCCTAAAGATTCTCCGAGGTGGTAAATTTTTATTTTATCAGAATGATATGAAGTTTACAGTGATTTTAACAAAAATTTTGTAGGGAGCGCGATGGTGAAATCATAATCACCATCTAAGTGACAAATTTGCAGATTCTCAGTAAAGAAGAATCTTTGAGGAATCTTGAAAGAATCTTCTAGATTCCTTGGACGCTGAAGACAGAGTTGAGTACCAGAAAATTCCTATAGTTGATGGGTGATATGTAGTGCAATGCTATTCACAGGATTAAGATAATACAAAGACCCAAGGCTTTTGCTGTATGTTATCTATTAGGACAAATTACTACTATTTCAGCTAGTGTTTTGGATTTCAGCTCCATTGATATTCTCCTAACACACCTTGAAAGGAGCCATTTGTGGTTATGGATAGCTGATAAC
This sequence comes from Pinus tabuliformis, assembly GCA_031772625.1. Taxonomy (NCBI): domain Eukaryota; kingdom Viridiplantae; phylum Streptophyta; class Pinopsida; order Pinales; family Pinaceae; genus Pinus; species Pinus tabuliformis. The sequence goes on along the minus strand of CM062808.1, from coordinate 252,403,563 downwards.
TCCCCACCTGCTATTAGTTGGCTTTTAGGAGCTGGTTTGAATACAATCAACTGGGAAGGTGTTAAAGATGAGGTTCTTTCCTCTCATTGATGGCAGGCAAAAAATTCCTCGAATGCCCTTTTCTAATCTCTTCATATTGTAGACATAAAGTGGAAGCAAAAGCACATGATCCATGACAGGCACTACACTTGGTCCAACAAGTAAAACAAAGTTAAATTTCTCAAATGAATGAAATTAAAATTCTACAAGGGTTTCTGAGACAATCCAACAAGTAAATCAAAATGGCCTTTTGACAAGAGATAACACTATCTGAAAAGCACAAACAGATTACGATTCAGCCATCAGTGAAGGTTTGCCTCCAGCTGTCCTCAGTCAAATTTTGAAAACAAATTTTTACACTTGTTCTTTCTCTCCAGTGTAGCAGCAAAAGAGTGATGAAAATTGGCCTTTGCAGGGCGATGACTGAGCTAATTCCGGTGAAGTGTTAGCTGTTGGTTTCTTCAATTTAAATTTTAGTTGGTCTTGTGCGTTGAGATTTGCTTCCACTTGGTATTAGGTTTGTTTATCTCCTTATTTTTCCTAAAATTTGTAATAAGATGCAGTGTTTTGATGGAGTAGTGCATATAACAGAGCATGTGGGAAGAGAAGTTAAAAATTATTGGCATACTGTACATCTATACTATGAAAGTATTAAGTAATATTACAATATTCATAAGGACTATTAAAAGGACCACTTAATATAATTGTTTTTTTTGCAAGAAATGCTAAGGTAACAGAGGCTAAGGAATATAAAAAAGACCATTTAAAGGTAATTGTTTTTTTGCAAGATATGCTAGTGTGATAGAGGACAATCAGTTGAGAGACGGAAGAGATGCTGTAACCTGGGTTGGTTCCATTCTGAATTCTTTCCAAGAGTTATGGGTTCTTCTGCTAGACTGAAATTGTACTTACCTCTTTGGTCTTCTAGAGGGTTCTCAACCTTCTTCTTGATTCGTGAGGTGATGATGGGAAAGCTCCCTTGTATTTTGTAATAGTTCTTATGCTACCTGCCCACAACCTCGTATATCTGTTGTTTTTTTTTTCAAAAAGAAAAAACAGTACCATCACTATTCCTTTAGGAAATAAAATGGTACATATAGGAAAACAAGACAGAAATTGCTTTAAAAAAACTTCACAGAGAAATCTTAATGGAAACTGCCAAGACCATATGGAACCAACAGTAGTATTTCATTCGTAATTCAGGATTACTTCAGCACTGTTCATCTTCAGTGCCCAAACAGTGAGGATGAATGTGTTTCAATTGGCACAAGTCTCTCCAATAGAGAGTAGGGTAATTTTTTATGAATCGGAGCAAAAATGGAACGAATAACTTATTCTAGAGTCAAAATGGCTTGAAGCTTACAAGAACATAGTAGATCCTATTTGGAAGGGCTCAAGCACCTGTCCTTTATTCAAAAATTTTGTAGCTAGTATAGCATTAGTCCCTAGCTGGGTGTTTTGTACATTTCATTTGGAAAAACGTGCAGTGACTATAGGATTTTTGTATTTATTAAATTCTCTGCCTATCTGATGTTTTCTCTAAGTTGGTGACGGTCATTAATTTCTTTTTGAAGTTGAATCTCAGTTATCATATTTTAGGTTTTCGGTGTTCAATTACATCGGCTGTAATATACACTATATTATTTATGAACAGTGGATGAAAGATGGCCAAGTGGTTGACAGAAAACCATGCCTCTTCTAATCAAGAAATTAAGAGACAAATTATAGAAGCTCTCAATTTAGTGTCTACTCATTCATGGAAGCTCTCAATTTAGTGTCTACTCATTCATGGCTATATCATCAATACCTGGTATGCATGGAGGTCTTTAGTCAGTTTTTCAGTTCTTCTGTCACAGTCAATATTTTTGTAAGGTTGAGAGTTGTAGCCACAAGCCATTGGAGTGCAGGAAAAATTACTTAGAAAATGTGTAACTTACTTCCCTGTTCTATTCGCTGTGTTGAGTGGAATTTGTGTTGGGAATGTGCACATCATCCAAGGAATGATGGTCTCCCCTTAAAATTCTATAAGGGTTTCTGAGACACCATTGGGAATCCTTTTAAATGTGTGCTTGGAAGCTCTTCATCTAGAACCACTTGCAGAACAAACTAATGCAGGCATCATCAATATAAACCACAACTCGGCCAACAGGAACTCAATTAATGATCCCAGGCTAATCATTCTACTTTACGTGGCTTACAAGACTCCTGCAGAAGCATTAACCACAAAAAAATTAATCTTGAAAACTATCTAGTGGGCTGGAGAAATTCATCAAGAAGATCTACTCCTTAAGATTGATTTTGATAAAGTCATACACAGATTAAAATGGTATATTACTTCAGATATGATGACATGGATTGGTATCCTAAGGTCAAAAAAGCAATGAGGTACAACGTTGAGAAGCTAACCAATCAAGTTATTCTGCGATGGTTCATCAGAAAGGGTTTTCTTTGTCCAATAAAACATTTCATCGCAGCTAATGCTCTAGGTTAGCTAGAGTCAAGTGCAAATCGAAGGAATGATCATTATCAGGGGCCTACAAGATGTTTTAAACTCCACTTTGTAGATGACTCTGTGCTCTCTCTAGAATTAGCCCAATCTTTGAATATGATGATGTGTTGGATTTCGCCCAAGTTTGAGAAAGCAGTGAGCATTATGTTCACCAAAGCATCTGTTAAGTTTCAAGCTGGGCATCTAGTATTAAGAAACAAGTTACAACTAAATCATAATTAACAATTACATCTGAATCAAGTGATTTTTTATTCAAACATGGATGGCATAACAATGTTGACAATGTGAACATGGAAGAACTTTTACACGCTGGTGTTGAGACAACGGCCAGTCAACCCAATGGCAAACTGATTAGGTTCTGATGGATGTGCAGCAATCACAAGCGGATAGACATTGCCACTGCACATATAAATCAACACAAATCCATTTTATAATTTTGCTTATTTATATAATTTTGTTTATGTATATTAGAGTTTTTCACAACATCCATTTAGCAAGATTGGGCTACCAACATCCTAGGCATTTAACACACATTGCATCTATTTAGTATTTACATTGAGAAAAACAAAGGCTTTTCATGAAAGGACAAAAACGCGAAACCAAAATATTAAACAAAAGGGATGGGATGGAAAAGGCACTGGAAACTAACAACCTCATAATGCAAAACTGGGAGATATAAGTAAAACTAAAAGCCAAGTTGCATAGCACCATCTAAGCAATACAACAAACAACCGTGACTGCATTGCAAGATGATCCTTGGCCAAGTTTGATTGATAAAACAGATTCCCCCCCGCCTCTGTGAGCTGCTAACTTCCTTAGTTGATTGATATAATACCTTAATATGGTTGCTCCTAGATCAAACTTACATTTGTATAGAAGCATTTGGAGGAATACAAATTGCAACTACTGACAAAAAGTTATGCCCTATCAAGTTGCAAAAAATTGATTATTAAATTTCAAGATGCTCTTGAAAGATGGACAGAAGAGTGGAGGAGGTTCCATCCTCTTTCTTTCTGATGCTCACGATTTTTAAGTTAAAATGGGCTTTGGCCAAGGGACCAACAATCAGGAAGAGCTTCTGTCCTGTAAAAACTTGATGCTTTTCACTCTTGAAAAGGGATGCACTCAGATTCATGTTTTCAGGGACTCTATGTTCACAATCAATTGTCTCAACAAAACACAAGTATGCAGGAACATATTATTCATGCCTATTCTAGAGGAAACCAATCGCCTCCCAAAAGAGGGCCTTGATATGGACCAAGGACTGTGGGTATAATGGAACAAAATAATGGACAGGCCTATGAATTCTTTCACAGGCCTTACAGGGACATTCCTTTTGGGGTAGCAAGAGCATAAATTCCCACAATTTTCATATCATTGTTCTCTTTCTATTTTTTTTCTCTTATCAGCCATACAGAAAGTAATTTTCTTGCTGGGTGAAGCAGCTTACTCACCTCACCTCGTATGTAATTAACAGTACTTATGTTTTTTGTTTTCAAGTTTCTTGTAAATGGTTGGATACTCCAATCAAAAGAGATCCTTTTATGAACTCAAACAGTAGTCTTTTTTTTACTCAAATGAATACACACAGGGTTTGTATATGCAGAATGTAATTTTGAATCATTTCTCAAATGAATGAAATTAAAATTCTACAAGGGTTTCTGAGACAGTCCAACAAGTAAAACAAAATGGCCTTTTGACAGAAGAGAGAACACTATCTGAAAAGCACAAACAAATTACGATTCAGCCATCAGTGAAGGTTTTCCTCCAGGTGTCCTCAGCCAAATTTTGAAAACAAATATTTACACTTGTTCTTTCTCTCCAGTGTAGCAGCAAAAGAGTGATGAAAATTGGCCTTTGCAGGTTGATCACTGAGCTAATTCCGGTGAAGTGTTAGCTGTTGGTTTCTTCAATTTAAATTGTAGTTGGGCATGTGCATTGAGATCTGCTTCCACTTGGTATTAGGTTTGTTTATCTCCTTATTTTTCCTAAAAGTTGTAATAAGATGCAGTGTTTTGATGGGGTAGTGCATATAGCAGAGCATGTGGGAAGAGAAGTTAAAAATTATTGGCATACTGTACATCTATACTATGAAAGTATTAAGTAATATTACAATATTCATAAGGACTATTAAAAGGACCACTTAATATATGTGAGTAATAAGGAGTGGAACATAGAGTTTCCCCAAATAAGTTGAGGAAGATGAAGCCCTAGAAGAAATGCTTATCAAGGCATTCATGGATTGGAGAAGCAGGTCAAAGATGGAAGCTTCTAGCTACTTAGGGTGTTTAAACTCCCATGAATGATTTATTGGATTAGGGATGTCGTAACATTTTCTTGGAAAAATAATACAGTTGAAATTTTTGAGCTTTTCCAGAAATCCACCAGCTTTATTGGCTGTTCTTATTCTCATAACAATTGGTATATGGCCCAAAGATTTTTTCACTATATTCTTTGCATCATAGTTGAGCTGTATTCAAGATATTATAGGGTTGTATTACTCAACGATTATCAATGGCATACCTTAATGTTAGTACTATGATGGGCATTATCACCTTTTGTTGCATCTATCACACAATGTTTTTAATTGCACCAACAAAAGTCATTGAATTGTAGTCATAACAATGTGAGGGTTCTGTAATGAATGTGAGGCATATATGTTCATAGAAATGAGATTGAACAGTGAATGGATGGGCAAGCAATATTCTCTTTGCACTTTGTTTTATGATTGTGATATTGTCAATGGAAACTAGATTAAACTTCCTCATTGGTCATATCAAAGATCTCCTAGGAATATGTTTTATTGCCAAATAGAAGTAGATATTCTATACTTTAATTAATTAGTCATTCACCAGTGGAGAGAACTCAAGGATGGATCTTCTTACAATCCTTAGTTTTGGTATTGAATTCACTGGTTGAAAGGGCATTTTCCAGAGGCCAATCATGATTCCGACTGCCATCTTAGTTACATTGCAAGGATTGAAGGATGACACATTTGTTATTTGTTTGTCTCAATTTGCTTAATTTTGAGAAGCTTGACAACAAGTTATAGAAAGGATCAAGAGATTTGCAGATCCACAAACCTTAGTAATTGTATATATGTTAATGCTGTATTGAGATATTGGGGTTCTGAAATTCAAGCTGGAGCTCACGTATATGGTACATTCTACCCAGCTTCCTTCTTATAGAATCTAGATCAATCAATATATCAAATGATGATACGCTTTTCCTATAGTGACTGCAAGTGTCTCTTTTATGTAAATGGATTTTACAATAAACTAGGACATTGCCTTCAAATATTTGAATGCAGATGCAAAAAATTTGCTTACAATGAACAATGACAGTGGGAGAAACATATCACCAGTGATATTTGATCAAACCAATAATGAAAATATGGCTAAGTTGTGAGCAAAGACAGATGTGTGGACAACCAGGGTCCAGAAAGATGAAATTAGTGAAGGTTGTAAAAAATGTAATATGCAAAGTCAGAAAGATAATGTTAGAAATTTACAATTGCAGACACGGTTGACAGAGCCAAGAGGTTCGTTTTTGCTGGGTGTTTAGGTGACCAAAATGCAGTATAAAAAGAGGATGAAGTCACTAGGATTAGATCCATGATTTTGCTGAGAATTTACCAACCAAGTCGCAACAAAAGGGAGCACATTTTTAGTTGGCAAGGCACCCATCAAATCGTTGTATTTAAGGGCCACGAAATGCCGTTGACAGAGGCACGATTTCCCTGGGGAAGCAGCAACCAAAACACAGTAAATTTTAGCACAAATTAGCCGTGGAAATTGGTAGGATTTCGCTTGGTAAAAGGTTCATTGAATCTGCTGTTTGAGGGGCCATTAAATGGTAGTGGTTTGTGCAATTTTTCGCGAGAAAACTAGAAGAGACACAAATAAAAACTATGTTCGAAAATAGCCAAGAAAATGGTTAACCTAAGAGGATCACAAATGTGCCAGAAATATGAAATTTTGTTCAAGTCAATTTGGAGTATGGTTTATTTGGGTTTCAAGTCAACTAGGAGTAGATTGTGAATTGGTGAAGCTCACCACCAGGGAACCACCCCCACGCAATTCCACTTTTGGTTTTTGTCATCCCACTTTTCAAATCTCAGCAGCAGACTGAGAGTGCCAACAAGCAAATATCCATGTGTTGAAAAAACCAAGCATGTCACCAAGAATCAAACACAAGTGTGTGCCATAAGTGCGCCCAGGAAAAGAACTTATGAATATCAAATGCATAACGCATCCAATAAAGAGATGAACACATTTCCATATATATGTTTTAAAAAATATTTTAGTGTTGGAACTTGGCAGGTTCATGCTTCTTCGTGAGACTAATATAAATGTACTGTTTCAACGTCATTGGTGGCAGATTTATGCAACATATTTGATCATTTAAGTTTAACAGATTTGCCTTTTCTTTTCCTACAAAGAATTTGCTCTTTATATGTGCTAGAGTTATTGGGATATTCTTGAGGAACTAGCATGCATGCAAATCTATATTTTTAAATCCCTAATTCTCATCATTTGCAAATTGTTCGTCTGCATCTATGCCAGAGGACAACTTAGCTTCAGAATGTTTGTAAGACAGAAAATGCAAATTTTAGCAAATATGGAGCTAATAATAAATGCCTTGTGGTGTCAGAACATTGTTTTCTTGGCTTCCTTTGAGCAATATCATTAGAGAGCCATATATTCTTCAAATTGGTGAGGGACCTTCAGCCCAACGCATCAGTGGCTTCATGGGATTAAATGTTCCTCTTCCAATGGTGACAGATTTATTCAACATATTTGATCATTGAAATTTAACAGATTTGCCTTGCCACCACATTCATCTCCTCCAAATTCAACTGAATTTCTTAACGCTGTCTCATTTTCTTCTTGTAATCCTTCGGGAAAGCTTCCTATTTCCACCACAATCTAAGTGAAGATGGAATGGTAGCATTAAGAATTTCTGAAGTCAGTTTGCCCTTGTTTTCTTATTGCTTTGGGAAATAAATTGGGGTTTATTAACATATCCCTAATTATTCACTGCATACCTCTGTACACAAAGCAAGTTCGTTTGGAGGGGCATCAGTCTGAATACAAAGAGTAGTTTGCCCTTATTTATTAACTGTTCGGTTAGGTTAGATAAAGAACCATCTCCAAGATGGAAGCAGAATATTGAAGAAACCAGTTCTGTTTGTAGATTTTGGGAAATCCTCTAAAGACCCAGGATTCGGCATCGACTAGAGAGACAATTTATTTGATATGGTTTATAAGCAAAAAGGAATGAGCTCATATAGAGATATAGCAATTGCTTTTTAATTTAGTCACTCAAATTCATGTTTCTTTAGGTTGAAGGTAAAGCCACTAAAGTGGAAAAAATTGTGATGCCAATAATTAGAGGGATTGTGATAAGAAATTTAATATTCCAAGAAGAGGAGGTAGTAGTAGATTCTAAATAAATTAGCAATGCAACAACATAAATGTTTGCAAAAAATTTAGAGAGATCCACCTTGTTGAATAATGCATACACTACATGGATAATGGATTTGCACACTTTATGCCTTACGGCGTTTCCTTTGCAACATCTGGTGCAAATGCTAGTATTATTTTATTTGCACGCTGGAACCCTTAGCAGGAATGGAACCTTGCCCGACAGCGGAACCATGACGCAGTGAAAGAGGGCGAAACCATGATGGAAAGCATTTCAAGATAGATTTCGAGAAAATATTCCTTAATGCCTAAAGATTCTCCGAGGTGGTAAATTTTTATTTTATCAGAATGATATGAAGTTTATAGTCATTTTAACAAACATTTTGTAGGGAGCGCGATGGTGAAATCATAATCACCATCTAAGTGACAAATTTGCAGATTCTCAGTAAAGAAGAATCTTTGAGGAATCTTGAAAGAATATTCTAGATTCCTTGGACGCTGAAATTCGCCAGTCAAAATGCAGCCAAATTTATAGTCAAAAGTCTCAGAATCTCACAAGAATCATGATGAAAAGATCATATTCGTGATTTGAGCAGCGGATCTCGAGTCATCCCAGAGAAGGGAATCTTTGGAGAATCACATGGAATCTAAAAGATTCTACAGGCCCATATTTTGACGGTGTCGGATTTCGACAAATGGATAGTTAATTTTACACTTCTCGACGACAAAAATTCAGTGGTGCAGTCAGTTTTTATAGCTGAGCCTTCTATGTTTTGGCCATTTTCCAGATTGGAGCGATGGTATTAGATTTCAAAGCATGGACAACCGATTCTATGCCATTCGACGCCACGATTTCGATGGTGCATTCAGATCCAGTAGCTGAGTATTCTATTCTTTAGCCAGCATTAGAGTTGAGGTATATGAAGTGTTGTTGTCATGTACTTCTTTGATCATTTGTTGTGAGATGTACTATGTTGTTTCGATTCTTGCTTGATGTATGATGCAAAATCTTTGTGTATATTTCATGTGAGATGTATTCATCCTGGATTGTTATGTATGCTTTGATTGAGATCCCTTTGTTTCCATGTTGGCGGGATACTCATTGTCACCATGGGTGTTTTGGTTGAGATCCCTTTGATGGATGGCGGGATAATCATTGTCACCATGTGTAAGATTATGTCATGTTGACAGGAGGTCTATTGTGAGTGATAGTTCTTGTAGTGGAACATCTCGTGGAGGGAATTGCCACTCATGTAGAGGGCACATGTCCCTGTATGACAAAAGACATAGTCATTGTACATATTCACCATTTCCAGCACTGAATGAAGCGGCTAACACCATCTTGACACCAGGCTCAGAGACATAGTCCACATTGGATGAACTCTATTATCAATGTCTCATGTCTATGATTATTGATTGTCATTATGTTTCCATTTTTTTAAGCATGGAAATGTGTTCATTTATGCTGTTATAAAATGAAATTCTAACTACATCATGGAAGAAAAAGGTCTTGGTTAAATCCAAAAGTTGAGTCAACTCGGATCAAGTTTGGTATTAGAGCGGTCTTCACATGGATGTGAATTGCGAGCGTGAACAATGGAATGTGCAGCAATGGAGGATGACAAAGAGATGTACGAGACCATGCTCAGAGTGTCCAAAAAGATGGACATAATGTATGAAGCTCTACAAGAAGAGACAAAGGAAAAGCAGTGATTGCAGCTTTAGTTGTGAGCCACGGAAGAGGCCCTGGAAGAACTGAAGCACAACAACTAGAGTCTTCAAGCAGATAACACTGAATTGAAGATGCTTCTATGAGAAGAGAAAGAGGAGAAACAAAGGTTGCTACGATAGCTACAAGCTAAGGACGAGGCCTTGGAAAAGCTGTAGCATGACCCATGTGAGATAAAAAGTAATTCTCCAACTTCATGTACATTTCCTGATTATGATTTCTCCACTTTTGAAAATCATACCACATGAATTGGCTCCAAACTGCTGAAGAGAATGGGGTATGAATGAAAAGGCTTGGGTATTAATGGCCAAGGCATTATCAACCCCATCAAAGTAGAGGAATTACCCCGTCAGGCAGGACTTGGGTATGTTGGGAAGGAAGTTGGGGAATGCGCCAAGACAGCCAGCGAACCACCAACAACAGATGATGAGAAGCCCTCATCAGTTCTTTCCAACTCGACAATGAAGGTAAAATATGTTGATTTCCCTTCAGTTTCATCTTCACATAGTATAATTTTTGTTGGAAATGTGGAGATACCAACTACAGGGTCAAACATGAGGCTTCTTACAAAGATGAGGTACAAGGAAGAAGAAGGACTTGGTGTTAATAGCCAAGGCATAACTCAGCCATTGGAGGTTGAGCAGAGACCTCGATTTGCAGGCTTGGGATACACCGAAGGAGAATGATCAAGGGTGTCAGATGCTTCCAAGACATTGTTGAAATCGTCGAGAAAAGAGAATGATGGGAACACATCACCATCATCATATGGAAATGCCCATTGCTGGGAAAGAGATGAGGGAAGCTCTCGTCGCCATAATTACACCAGAGACAACAAGAAAAGGTATAACAAGTCTCAATATTTGAATGTTCATTTCGATTACAATCATGTTTTTAATGATGAACGTAAATCATGGAATAAAAAAACATGTACTTTTTGTGGTTTACATAACCATGTATTTGATGAGTGCTGGAAGACAATGGCAGCATGAAAGAGGATGAGGTGTGAAAGGCGTTCTCCACATCAGAGGAAGAAACATGTTGAGAAGATTTGGAGGAAAAAGACTTATTGCAGTCATTGCGACAGAGGTGGCCATCAAAGAGCCACGTGTTGAGGGCTCCATCCAGAGCAATGCCTTAAAGACAAAGCGTCGGTGCATGAACCAATTGAAAAAGTCATTTGACAAGCAAAACCACCACAGGGGGATGACCCATTCACATTGATAAGTGAAAAATGGTTTCTAGATATGTTAGCCTGTCATTGCCGTATTTTTGTAAATCATTTGTTACAATTTAAATTGTAAAAGTGATGTTGTGTTTTTCATCACTTATTAAGCAACAATGATGTATTGGCCTTGTGTGTTTGATAACTAGAGTATTGTTTCCATTTTGATGTAAACTTGACCAATGAATATGTCTTATAAACTTGCGGCAAGTATGGGATGCTTGGGTCATTAGTTGGTCTTGTAAATCAAGCATGTAATTTTCAAAACAATGTACTACAAGGTTGTAGGGGATGCAGGTGTCGTCTCATCGCTTATGGCTCCGAAGGACAAAGGTGAAGGAGAAGAAAGGGTGACTTATTAGACACTTGTGGTACAGACAATGTACAAAGAAGTTGCAGACTATTTTTCATTCTTTTGGAAGACATAAAGCTCCTCAGTGGGGAGGATTAATCCAGGTGGCTCCAAACACATGCAGAAACCAAGGGGGGATCAGAAATGGTCAAAATTCAAAGTGGTCTTATTGCTCTCAAACTAGCACCATATCATAGTGCTCATTGCCCTAATTCCAACGGTGCTAACGACACTAAAATCCGAGCTCGTATGAGGGAGATTGTTATGAAACCAGCTCAAGAAAAAGATAGAAAAGATAGATCAACGCCTTAAAATTCAGCCTCTTCGAGGGGGAAACCTCCTTTACATTACATAAATGAACAATTCTTGGATGATTCAAATGAAAAAACCTCCTTTCTATATATAGGAGTCTAAGGAGTCACAATATAACCTAGCCGACCTAACAATAATAATATAAAGCCACAAAAATAACAATAGAGGGATTCTATGGGGCACAATAATAACAATATGGGGACAATAGGGGCACAACAATATTAATAAGGGGTACAACTACAATAGTAATGGGGTAATCACTAGTATTATAGGGACCCAACATGCCCCTCTCCTTCAAAAAAGTGTTGTCCTCAACGCTTGAGTAGTTCTGGATGCTTCTGTATAAAATTCTCATCCTCCCATGTGGAATCTTCAGCAGATAAGTTCTTCCACTTGATAAGATACTCTGAAATTGATCGATTTCGTAGCTGTCGAGTTCTTGTTTCTGTGACTGCTTCTGGTTCCAATATAATTTTTCCTTCCTCGTCAAGTTCTGGCAATATTGTTTGAACTGGGAGCTTGTCGCCTATAACCTTCTTTAAACATGAAACATGGAAAACTGGGTGCAATCGAGAAGCTGCAGGAAGCTCCAATTTGTATGCCATAGTACCAATCTTTTGCAACACCTTGTATGGACCATAATACTTTGGTGATAATTTATTATCCTTCTTAGCTTGCTTGAGGGACATTTGCTTATATGGTTGTAGCCGTAGGAATACCCAATCACCTACATCAAAACTTCTTTCGCTGCGATGTTGATCTGCCTGTTGTTTCATTCTATTCTGTGCCAACACGAGGTTATCCTTTAAGAGTTGGAGGACTTGTTGTTGATGTTCGATGTGATGTTCCACTGCTTGAACCTTAGAATTTTCTCTTAAATATGATGTGATGGATGGTGGCTGATACCCATAAAGTGCCATAAATGGGGTCATTTTTGTTGCTGTATGGAAGGAAGTGTTATACCACCATTCAGCCAGAGGCAACCATTTGACCCATTGTGTCTGTTTATCAGATACAAAGCAACGAAGATATCCTTCCAAACATTTGTTTACTATCTCAGTTTGCCCATCAGATTGAGGATGATAAGATGAGCTATGAGCTAACTGAGTACCAAGACAAGAAAATAATTTGTCCAAAAATTTCCAGTGAAAATGGGATCTCTGTCACTTACAATAATCTTTGGGTTTCCATGTAGCTTTTGAATTGTTTCCATAAATGCAGTAGAAACTGTACTGGCTTTAAATGGATGTGATAATGCACAAAAGTGTGCATACTTGGTAAGTCTGTCAACTACCACCATGATGACACTCTTTCCCTCAGACTTGGGTAAACCTGTGATAAAATCCATTGAAACCTCCTCCCAACGTTGGCTTGGAATGGATAAAGGTTGTAATAGACACAGTGTCTTAATTGTTTCAACTTTATTTTGTTGGCAAACCAAACATTCCGCCACAAACTTTTGAATATCTGATTTAAGGCCATCCCAAAAAAATTCCTTCTTAACCCTGTGGTAAGTTTTTAAAAATCCTGAGTGCCCTCCTAAGGGAGAAGTGTGCAATTCCATAAGAATCTTTTGTTTTAGCTGGGAATTCTTACAGAGGTATAAGCGATCTTTGTACCATAACGAATCATTTTTCAGCTAAATGTATCAGACGTACTGGAATCTTGTTGTAACTTTCGAATAAGTGCCCACACTTCTTCGTCATTCTTCCATTCCTCCTTTGCTTCGTTTATCCAATCTGGTTGGATAATAGAAATGGCGCACAACAATGCTTCCACATCCTCATCCTTTCTTGAGAGTGCATCTGCCACCACATTTTGCTTCCCTTTTTTGTAGATGATTTCAAAGTCATAACCCAACATCTTTGTGACCCACTTTTGTTGCTCTTCAGAGGATAATCTTTGTTCTAAAAAGTATTTAAGGCTATCATGATCCGTTTTTACCTTGAAGTGTCTTCCCATTAGGTAGGGTCACCATTTCTTAAGTGCATGGAGTATTGCCAACATTTCCTTCTCATAAATAGCTTTGTGTAAAAACTTTCCCTTGATTGGACGACTTTCAAAAGCAATGGGTCTTTCATCTTGCATTAAAACAGCACCAATTCCATTTCCTGAAGCATCACATTCCACAATAAAGGTTTTTGTGAAGTCCGGTGTAGCTAAGACCGGTGCTTGGCACATTGCCTCTTTAAGATGTTCAAAGGCCTTTGTTGCTTCTGGAGTCCATGAAAATGCATCTTTCTTCAATAATGTTGTTAGAGGTGCTGCTATTCTCCCATAATTCTTAACAAACTTGCGATAATACCCTGTCAACCTGAGAAATCCTCGCAGATGCTTTATGGATGTGGGGATTTTCCATTCCTTAATGGCTTTAATTTTGCTAGGGTCTACCTTAACTCCTTCATGAGATACAATATGACCCAGATATTCCACCTCTTGTACTCCAAAGAAACATTTGGATCTTTTTGCATATAATTGTTTCTCCTCCAATAGTTGTAGCACCCTGTCAACATGTTCAACATGATCCTTCCAAGACTTGCTGTAGATTAGTATATCATCAAAAAATACTAACACAAATTTTCTAAGGAATGGTTTGAAAATTGAATTCATCAAACCTTGAAATGTTGAAGGTGCATTGGTAAGGCCAAAAGGCATGACCAAAAATTCATAATGACCCTCATGAGTTCTAAATGCTCTTTTCGGAATGTCTTCAGTCTTCATTCTGATTTGATGATATCCTGAACGAAGATCCAACTTGGTGAAGTAAATTGATCCATGCAATTCATCCAGTAATTCATCAATGACAGGAATGGGAAACTTATCTTTAATAGTGAGCTTGTTGAGCTCCCTATAATCCGGACACATGCGCCATGATCCATCCTTCTTGTGCACCAATACTACTGGAGCAGAGAAAGAACTTTGACTTGGTTGAATTATACCAGCCTCTAGCATTTCTGCAACCATACGTTCAATTTCACTCTTTTGGGCATAGGGATATCTGTACGGCCTGATGTTTGGAGGAACACTTCCTGGAATCAGATGAATAGCATGATCATGATCACGAATAGGTGGGAGACCTTTGGGAGTCTCAAATACCTTGGAATGATTGTCCAAGACTTTTTGGAGATCTGGAGAAATAGATGATTCCAATGTGGAAACATCTAGCGAACATAATTGTGCAATTACACCTCTTTGTTCCTTTTTTAGAAGCTTTGTCATACCATTAGAGCTGATTATCTTTCCTGGTTTCCCTGCAATACCCCTTAATTCAACTTCCTTTCCTTCCACAGAAAATTTCATGAAAAGTTCTTGAAAATTAAAAGCTATTGTACCCAAGGATTGTAGCCATTGGACTCCTAGTACAACATCAGCACCTCCCATTGGAATGGAAAGCATTGGGCTAGTCAATACATATTCTCCCATGGATAGCTTGATATTATGGCACTTTCCAGAGCAATTTATTGTTCCTCCATTTGCAACCATCACTTGACACTCTGGTGCTGGATATAGAAGCAATTCAATTCTTTTGCTACCTTACAATGAATAAAATTGTGGGTACTTCCTGAATCAATCAACACTATTACCTTTTTCTTCTTGATTTGTCCTTCTATCTTGATGGTTTGAGGAGTGGTAATTCCCGCCAATGCATTACAAGATATGGTCGGATTCATTTGTTCTTCATCTAGGCTTTGTTCCTGGAGTATATCCTCTTCTTTTGACCTTTCTTGCTCCTTTTCTTCTTCCTCTTCACAATCTATGTAGAATAATTTCTTCTCAGCACACTTATGACCTTTAGTGTATTTGCTATCACAACTGTAACAAAGCCCTTTTGCTCTTTTTTCTTCCAATTGTTGTGGTGTCAACCTTATAGGTTGTGGAAGACTAGCGGCAACAACACTTCCGTCTTTATAGTTGTGAGTGGTATGCTTCCTGGTTGCCATAATTTTGCTTTCCATTTTTCTTGCTAACCTGAATGCCTTCTCTAATGAATCAGGTTCCCAAAGGCGAACATCATGTTGGATATTATCCTTTAAAGACCCTATGAACACATCAATCCTATGCTCCTCTGGAATATTTTTTACCCTTATGTTCAATTTTTGGAACTCCTCAATGTGCTCCATTATTGAACCCTTTTGTTTGAGACTTATCAATTGGCTAAAAAAAGTGTTGCTTTTTGTATCCTCATAATGTGCTATCAATTCTTCCATAAAAATTGCCCAAGTGATAAATTTTTTACGAGAGCAAAGCCATTGATACCATACAAACTGATTTGGTTCCAAATATAAAGTTGCAATACGTACCTTTTGTGTGTTTTGCACATTATTGAGATCGAAAAATTGCTCCATTTGTAATATCCATGTTGCGGGATCCTTGCCATCAAACTTCCTCATATCGATTTTTGGAATATGGTGCGTCTTCGATCCAACATTAGAGTCTATGAAATCATGATTAACATTTTCTTTGTTCGCATCATGAGTTTCCTTTACTCCCTTTCACCATTAGTAAGTATTTCTTGTAGAAAATTTGTCAAATCTGCCTTCAAATCTATCTTCAAATCGTCAATCTTGGCTTCCACGCCCTTTATCTTAGATTCCATGCCATTTATCTTAGCTTCTGTTAGCTTTTGTGAGAGTGAAATTTGTTGCACTTGGTCTTGTAATTTTGATATATCATGTAGCATTTCTTCCTCTTCTTCATGAGTCATGCTAGAGCTTTCAGATTTCTTACTAGGTGTTTGCATTTTCTTTCCTCGGGGCATCAGTTACTGATACTAATGCTCTACTATGCCCTTTGAATTCCTTCAAAATAATTTTTTAAACCAAGCTTAAGCAAAAATTTAAAAAATCTACACACCTTTTTTCACTTTGTAGGAGCTTGATATTGCCTCTGATGTATCTCTGTAATTTTGGATCATCCAGTTCTAAAATTGCGATCTGTGGTAGCACTCTGTGTCCTCTTTCCAATGCCACCAGTTTGACCCCAATTGGATTCTCCAATGAAGAGTTATGCCAAATCTCCCACAGTGACCTGATTATAGACTAATTCAGTAGAGCGAACTTGTACGACGTGCCACATGTCCTTGTTTCGACCTTTGGCTCTGAAGAATATATACAAGAAACTACAGTCTGTCCTCTTTCTGTATCTTCTTACAAAATTTAAATCCAATGCTCAGAGCGAATGTTATGATGATTTTCCCCAGGTCACCTGTTTGGAATGTAATTCAGGAGTTTGCAAAAAGACCAACTTCCTCAGATCATATCTCCGCAAATAGAGCGCGAAAGGCTTTGAAATTTGGACCCAAGGTTTAATGCGATTTTGTCTCAAATGGGTTTTTTTTTTCGCTTCTGAAACATCGTAGAAAAAAAGTTATAGCGAAAATTCCATGATGACCTGTTTGGAGCAGCGAAACCCTAGAATCCAAAGCTCTGATACCAAATGTTATGAAACCAGCTCAAGAAAAAGATAGAAAAGATAGATCAACGCCTTAAAATTCAGCCTCTTCGAGGGGGCAACCTCCTTTACATTACATAAATGAACAATTCTTGGATGATTCAAATGACAAAACCTACTTTCTATATATAGGAGTCTAAGGAGTCACAATATAACCTAGCTGACCTTACAATAATAATATAAAGCCACAAAAATAACAATAGAGGGATTCTATGGGGCACAGTAATAACAATATGGGGACAATAGGGTCACAACAATATTAATAAGGGGTACAACTACAATAGTAATGGGGTAATCACTAGTATTATAGGGACTCAACAGAGATAAAGCTCTTCAATGTTTGACATGACAAGGGAAAAAGCGGGTCCATAGTGTGCCACATGGCATCCCAATCAGCAAGTGAGACCCACGGATTACATGGCAATCGACTAATAGCCTATTAGCCATTGACTCTTAGTGCTCATCCATTGGTTCCTTATCCCTGCAAAAAGAATATATATATATATATAAAATAAAAGTCCCACGTGAAAACAAAAGCCATAAAAAAACAAAACTATACAAAATATGGTTGACAAATCATATATTAAAAATAATACCATATTAATTAAAAAAAACAAAAATCATTATTCCACCAACGAATATAGCGTGGTGGGTGGATTTGTTATTTAATGGTTATAACAAACATAACCACATTTATCATATGTTATAATATATAACATAACCATGTTCCAAAAAACCGCTTGCGTTTGGAAACATGACCACACATATGTTATAAATAACATCATACAAAAATCATTTGATCTCATGGCAACGTATGTTCCACATAACCATTACCAAAATCACGTACACACCCGCCTAATTACATAGAACAGGTCACCGAAAAGGAAGGGTGTGGGGATTCGAACCTGACCCTTCCCAAACCTCTGTGTTAATTCCGCAGGGTGGTACTACCGATGCGCAAACGGCCTGTCCATTGAGAAATTTTCCCTCCAACATTACTTAAGCTCAACAGTCCGAGAGTTGAAGTGGAAGACCGACGCAAATTTCAAGGATTAATATTATTTTATTTGCACGGTGGAACCCTAAGCAGGAATGGAACCTCACTAGGCAATGGAGCCATGACGTAGTGCTAGAGCGCAGAACCATGATGACATACATTTCCAGACAGAGTCTCAAATAATATTGCTTGATGCTTGAAGATTCTCTGAGGAAGTAAATTTTCATTTTATGAAAATGATATGAAGTTTACAGTCATTTTAACCAGAATTTCATGGGGAACGCGGTGGTGAAATCAAAATCACCATCTCAGCAGCATATTTGCAGATTGCTGGTAGAGCAGAATCTTTGAAGAATCTTGAGGGAATATTTTAGATTCTTTGGAGGCAAAAGTTCGCTAGAGTCAAAATGTAGCGAACTTTATAGTAAAAAGTATAACAATCTTACAAGGATCATGATGACAAGATCAGATTTGTGATTTGAGCAGTAGATCTCCAATTAGCCTGGAGAAGGGAATCTTTGGAGAATCATGAGGAATCTAACATATTCTACAGGCTCAGATTTTGACGGTGTCGGATTTCGACAAATGGATAGTCGATTTTACACCTCTCGACAACACAAATTCTGTGGTGCGGTCATTTGTTACAGATGAGCCTTCTATGTTTTGGCCATCTTCCAAATTGGAGTGACAGTGTCAAATCTTAAAGCATGGACATCCAATTCTATGCCATTCTATGCCGCTATTTCGATGGTGCATTCAGATCTACCAAATGAGTATTCTATTCTTCAACTAGCATCATAGTTGTGGTATATGAAGTGTTGTTGTCATGTACTTCTTTGATCATTTTCTATGAGATGTACTGTGTTGTTTTGATTCCTGCTTGATGTATGATACATAATCTTTGTGTGTATTTCAAGTGACATGTATTCATCATGGATTGTTATGTATGTTTTGATTGAGATCCCTTTGTTTCCATGATGGAGGGATACTCATTGTCACCATGGGTGTTTGGGTTGAGATCCCTTTGATGCCATGATGGAGGGATACTCATTGTCACCATGTGTAAGATTATGTCATGCTGATAGGAGGTCTGTTATGAGTAATAGTTCCTGTAGTGGAACATATCGTGGAGGGACTTTTCCAGTCATGTAGAGGGCACATGTCCTTGTATGACAAAAGACATACTCCATGTACATCTTCACCATTTCTAGCACTAAATGAAGCGGCCACTTTTCCAGTCATGTGGAGGGCACATGTCCTTGTATGACAAAAGACATACTCCATGTACATCTTCACCATTTCTAGCACTAAATGAAGCGGCCAACACCATCTGCATGCAGAGCCCAGAGACGTAGTCCACACTGGATGAACTCCGTTATCAATGTCTCATGTCTATGATTTCTAATTGTCATTATGTTTTGATTTGCTTAAGCATGCAAATATGTTCATTTATGCTCTTATAAAATGCAATTGTAACTACATCACGGAAGTAGAAGATCTTGGTTAAATCTGGAAGTTAAGTCAACTTGGATCAATACTACATAATACAATAAACTTTACATTGTATGCACTATTTTCCAAAGGAATAAAACAAAACATAAAAAACTTAGAGAAAATTGCTCTATTGGAAGAGGAACCTTCCACCATTTTCTTGGTAAGTCATTCATGCCATCCTTACAAACTGTTCAATGGATCCTAGCTGCTTATCTATAAGACAATGAACCAATTTCCTCTTATATTATTCTTTGTTGTGTTGTGTTTTCATTTTGAGTATACTTTATTAGGTTTCTTCATCTTTTAAAGAAGATGATGTAGATTTAGATTTTTGTTAGTTTAATGGGAAGCACATTTTTCATGAGGTAAGCAGTTGCATATTCCACTTGTTTTAATCATTGTAGTTGGTGAACTTTATCATCAATCATATTATAGTATTGAATTTATTACCACTATAGATCCATCTAAAGCACATATCCAATATGAGCTGAGAGGGATCAATTTCTTCACATGAAAAATATTTAGAGTGAAAAATATAATGTGTATTTTTTCATTGTTTAAATTCTACTTTTGAATGCTATTGAGATAAATTCAAAAGTTTTAACCATAAAAACTTAACATAGATCTTCAAATAGTTTATTTAAATACCGTGTTAATTTTTTTATTTTTTTTAAATGATGATGAGATGATGATTAACATCCACTAAGACCAAAGTGGTCTATCGGACCTCAAGAAAAGAGAGAGTAATTTTCATTCTGCAAAATCTTGTTTCTGTGATCAAGGAAAAGGGAAATAAGCATTCCAATATCACTATAGTTAGGATGACTTAATAAGTCAAGAAGATTGGAGGTGTCGCTGATGATAGGGAATTGAGAGCGGATGTGGTCAAGAGTCGCGCAATCCAAAAGGAATTTCTTTTCATATTCCACCTTCTCAGTATCCCAAACCTGACAGATTCTATCATCCCAAGGAGTCTTGGGAGTAGACCACTGCCCGGTCTCACTCCGAAGCTCATGAGAGTTAGTTCTAATCCTAACGATGTTCATTTTCTTCTTAGTGCTAGTCAACATAGAGAGATAATTTTGGTTATCAAAGATGGGGTTGATCACCTCTTTATAGTACCTTAGCTTCCTTTTTCCCTCCAACACCTTAACATCCCACATCTTGTCCTTAAAACTTCAGATAGTAGTATCTTTGATACTGTCTTTGCTTCCCATGATGATTTCCTCCTTAATCCTCCACAAGTTGAGCCAAGACCAAGTATCCTGATGCCACCTGCGCTTGAGGCGCAAGTGGGGGTTTCAACTAAAGTTAGAAGCAATTTTTGGAAGTTTCTTGGATTCCATATTGTGAAGCTTCTTCTTATACATAATATATCTAAACATAGTCGCACTTTCAATGGGGGATAGGCTAGTTTCGATCAAGAGGATAGGATAGGGAGTATTTCCCTTGATCTTGAGGTTATAGGTTATGAATTTCTTTTGGATCATCACAATATTTCTCCACGAATCCCTAGATATACTGCAACCCCAAAATTCACATCCATATAAGATAAGAGAGGTGATGAGAGTCTCAAATGGGAACCTTTTTTTACTCCAAATGTAAAAATCAGCTGACTTACAATTGTTTTCAAGCTCACAATAAGCTTTCCAACCTCCAATAATTCTTTTCTCAATGCTATAATTCCATTTGATATGATGAGGAAAGTCAATACCCAAATATTTATAAGAAGAAACCATGGGTGGTCTTTTTGGATTTAATGATCATGACTTTAGTCTTGTCAGTATTAACTGTCATACCCATCTTGGAGCAGTAGACATGAAGAGTCTTAAGCTGCTTGTCTAGGTCATCATGGCTCCTTGCAAGAAGAATGATATCATCAACATAAAGGAGAAAAGTAATGATAATACGAGTGAGCTTGGTGCCTTTGCAGCCCGTAGTTTCCAGGCACTCCTCTAGTTTATTGATGTAAATACCAAAAAGGGTAGGGGAAAGGGGTCAACCTTGCTTAACCCTGATATTTCATTTAATATCTTTAGATCACCCTTCCTTGGTATTAAGCTTGGCAATGACAGTCTCATAGAGGCAGGTTACAACAATCCTCAGTTCAGGAGGAGCCATGATCTCTTCAAGTCTCTCCCAGAGCTTATTTCGGGAGACAATGTCGAAAGCTTTTCTAAAGTACACAAAACAGTAGAAGATATCAGTCTTGCTATTTCGACATTCCTCTATGATGATCCGAAGATTGACAAGGTGGCCGATGGTCGAGTGGTGTCTCCTAAAACCAACTTGCCCTTTAGGTCTTTTACCCTGGTTCTCAAGCCAAAGACTAAGCTTTTTTCCAGAATGAGCCCATAAAGCTTGGCTAGGATGTGGCTAATCATAATGGTCCTATAATTAGAGGGAACACTTTTGTCCCCATTTTTTTAAGATAGGCACAATAAGGCTTTGTGTCCAAAGCTTAGGGAAGCCATGTTTTCTAGCCAAATTGAGAAGCTTGTGAAGATAAGGAATGAGGGTAGATTTTCCCATTTTAAAGATCTTAGCTTGGTAACCTTCTAGTAGGAGAATTTTGAGGTCTAAAATGGGCCTCCTAAGGAAATTATAAAATAATAGTATATTACATCATCAAATTTTAGAGGGAAAAAAGAAAAAACTACTTTTTCAACTTGTATTTTCAACCTATCTCCCTATGGGTTTACTCAAATTTTGAGCGGGAACACTTGTTGGATGCAGAATTTCATTCCTTATCCAAGGATTACCCATGTTGCATACTTTTGATGGACCCTGCTACATGGAAAATTAGAAATACATGGAAAAACATGATTGCAATCATGTTTTTCATGTATTTCTCATTTTTCGTGTAGAAAGGTCCATCGAAAGTATGCAACATGGGTACTCTTTGGATGAGAAATTAAATTTTGCATCCAACAAGTACTCACGCTCAAAATTTTAGTAGAACTTTAGGGAGATAAGTTGAAAATACAAGTTGAAAAAGTACTTTTACTATTTTATTATTTTTTAATCTTTTTACTTTTTTATTCCAAAAATGATCAATCATCCCCATGGTTGACATCATCATCTTGAATCCTATTGGTCCTTATAAAGTTTATTTTGGTCATACATTTTTCTTAGGAGGCCCATTTTAGACCTCAAAAGTTCTCTAATGAATATCTTTGGCTTTCCCATTAGCGAGCTTATTAATCCTAGACTCAATGTCTTCTAGAGAAAAAATATCATCCTTAGTAGGATTTTTTAAGATGGTTCCCATGGTGTTCGGAGAGTCATATAACTTCTTAAGATAGTTATCCCAATTTTCTAGGGGGATAG
The DNA here is from genome assembly GCA_031772625.1 of Pinus tabuliformis. NCBI lineage: Eukaryota > Viridiplantae > Streptophyta > Pinopsida > Pinales > Pinaceae > Pinus > Pinus tabuliformis. The sequence continues at coordinate 252,380,702 of CM062808.1, read as the reverse complement.
AATGATTATCTTTAGTTTTACAAACAAGCACATTCCACCAAAACTTTATGGGTGCAACTTTAAAAATGTGGAGAAGATGCTCTTGTATCTTATTAATATATGACCTCTTCTTCCTCTTAATGAGAGTTTTGTAAATACTTTAATTCTTTCATTAGTGACGTCTCTGATTTCTTTTGAAGCAATCTTATAGTCTTTGTCATACCAAGGATTGGAGCTTCTAGTATTTTTCTTATATGAAGTCTTATTAGAGAATTTGCTAATGGTGGTGGAAAGTGTAGTAGTAAAATGGTAATAGATTTGGTCAACACTATTATTATAAGTCAAGGAGCCTAAAGCCCTTTCCAAATCCCTTAAGAAAAGGTCAACCTTACTTCTATCGAAATGAATGTGACTTTTTCTTTCACTGTTCTCTTGCATGTGGATGGTATCCATAGCAAGATTAAGGGATAAAGACAAAGGTCTCTGGTCAGAGTCAGGTTCGTACCCATTAAGAATTTCAAAGTTTTTAATATGGCTGAGGACATGGATGTCAAAAATTGCATAATCGACGATGCTGCTACCCAACCCATGGAAACAGGTCATCTGACCAGAGAGGGGCCATTTATTAATACCATTACAAATGATTAGGTCCTGGAAACTACAAAGTTTGAGGAGCTTGGTGTCGAATAAGTTCTCTATCATGTCTTCAGATTTTCTCTTGAATCTATTAGTTAAGTTATCATCTTCATCAAGCCACAAGGGGTCGGGGTTAGAGTTGTTACTTAACATAGTAGCTTGGCTAGTGGCAGTTCGAGTATTAAAGTGCCCAAGCAAAAGGATATTGTCTTCATTCATAAGGTTGTAGATGTCTTTTTCTAAGGTATTGAAAGCACAATTCTTATCAAGGTTCTTTTTCTTATAGGATGTAGAGTGGATAGTGGTGAAATAGCTGATTGCAAGAAAGGTCCTATTGGTTATAGCAATTGGTGTGCAGTAACGTTTAAACATCTTACTCACACATTTTTTTACTTCTAATTATTTTACATGAAATTACTTTATATGCATAGCATATTCATTTTTATTTATTATAGCAGACATTTATTTTCTATTTAGTGTATTTTATTTTTATTTTAAGAGGGACACTTGTCAAATCCACATTGAGCACGAACATACTTACATATCCCCTCATACTGAGCTTTAAACTTTGGGTTCAATTAAAGCTTATGGTAATAAATTTATTATTAAAGTTGAAAATTGACATATATTATAATCTGATATTAAAATTTATATTTTAAACATTTTATTTTTCATTTATAAAATTAGTTTTATTTTATTAAAATTGAGTTATAGTTATATATATATATATATATATATATTTAATTCGAAAGTATTTAATTTACAATTTTAATGGTTTTTTAAACTAAAATTTAAATGTATTTGCAAAAATTCAAAACTTAAATTTAAATTATATTTTCAATTTTTATTTTCTTTCTAAATTCAATGCAATAAAAACAAAATAACTACAATTAACATTTACAATATATATTTGTATAATCCAATAAAAATAACAATTTAGTTTTGAGTGGTTAAGATTTATTAAACATTTATTATTTATTTTCATCTAAAAATATAAATCTGATTTTTTTAACTATTTACTCTAATTTGACCATATCTCAACTAAGTGACAGGAACCCAACTATATAACCTTGTTAATACTATCGATTAGGCATAGAAATTAATGATAAAATACGTCTCTCAAACACAAAATTTTTTCTCTAAACCATAAGATGCTTTTCCTTAAACAGTTTTGATAATGGAATTGCAAAAAGTCATCAAATTTGATGAGCTGTTCCTTTTTCTTGCTGGCAATAGTATGGAATAGTATGGAAAAGCAGTTTACAGGCACAAAAGTTCCTTTGATCTTCAAAATAAAAACATGAACATGCGTTTTGATTAGTTTATTGCCTTTTCTTCCCACATATAGACAATCGTATTATTTATTTTAATAAATATAAGTAAAAATGAACATGCGTTTTGATTAGTTTATTGCCTTTTCTTCCCATATATAGACAATCATATTATTTCTTTTAATAAATATAAGTAAAAATGAAATACCTCAATCATTAATTTAGTACATAATATTTAATATTTACTTTTATAAAAAGGTGAACATTAAATCACTCTCCACTTATTTTAAAAATCCTAAAAAATCCACAAAGATTATGTTACGAAAAACACCACTCTTAACCTCTATATTTTAAAAATCGAGATAATTGACGTTTTAAAAAATAAAAAAGATAGACGTTATTTTTTCTCAAAATAGATTTTATTGAAAAATTTGTACAAAATTAGTATAAAGAATCCAGAACTTATTATTTGACAAGGCCTTCAAATATTAAATATCACATCCATAGTAGAATAAAGCATCTCTGACCTTTAGTAAGCCTGCATACCTTTTGGACGGTTAATAGATAAAGTTTTATAAAATTTGACTAAAATATTATTTTAAGGAATTTATGAAAGTGAGTATGTTTTATTATATAATATAATTTATGGGATATATATGAAGTATTATGTTGTGAATAAATAAATTAATAATTTATTGTATTTTAATTTTGTTTATTAAATGAGATAATGTGGTATTCAACTGATAATATAAAAAGATGTTAGTAATTTCTATATAGTGTTTAATATTTGTCTTATTTACAAATTATAACACTGGAAAAAATTTAATATTATGTACTAAATTAATGATGGGATTATTTCTTTTTAATCTTGTTTATTAGATGGGATAAAAAATATATATATGTTAATAATTATAAATAATGAATTTATACAAGTGAAACTTTTTTTTAGATGGTGGAGGAATAATCTATTAAAGAGTTTTAATAATCTAATTTTGGGATCCATGCTCAGGGGATATGTTGATAGATTAAGAAGATATTAATGATATATCCGGAGCTAATCTTGCAAGTATATATGGAATATGAAGAGGATTAATATAAGTAGGTCATAATTTAAATAATGTAATAATAAATTAATAAACTAGAATTTTAAAACATTAGGTATCTAGTTTATTAATTCATTATAATACATTGTATAAATATGACTTTTTTGAGTTAATTAGTTATGAATTATTATCTTATTTGATTTATGAGAGCTTTATTACATTATTTATTTTTAAATTTATGGATTATTTGTAAAATTATAATTACTGAAATTTATTAGAATGTAATTAATTAATTTTAATTTTTTTAATATCAGTGTATTGGATTAATATAATTATAAATAATTATTAGAGATTTAGTTAAAAGTGAGTGATGTTTTGTTAGATTTAATCTATTGAATTTCATCTATAATTAAGGTTAATTTATTTAATTATTATTATTATTATTAGAAACTATTATAATCCAAGATTTTTTTTTTTTTTTTTTTTATAAGTGTTGAGATGAAAATTATATATTTAATAGGATTTTATAATAGGATGTTAGATTAAATTCAGAAATTAATTTTTATTATGTATGAAAAGGGATTGACCTAAATAATGAAAATTATTTAACTGCAATTTAATTAATTACAAGGGATCCTTGGTTCTTAGGATTTCAATTAAAGGTTTCCACGTGTTACTTAGTTTTAATCCATCATCACGATTCAGGTTGTTCTTTCTTTTTTCTATTTCTATGGCTTCCTTAATTTTTCTTTTGAGATAATGGTCCTCTTTTTTAATTAGTTTGGCCTTTTCCATGCAGATATAATGAGAGGAAGAGTGAACATGTTCTGCTAAGGTAGATTTCGAGATCCTTTCTCTCCTTAAGTCTGCTGTGTGTTCTTTCACTACAACAAAACAGACAATTTACGCCAGATTTAGCACTAGATTTTAGTGTATTTTTCTCTCCATTGGGATGAGCAGTCTGGTGCTAAATATGGCTCTGTTGTATAATTTTTAAAGCGTCCCTTTTTGCGCCAAATTTTTCATCTTTTTTTTACGCCAAATTTTGCATCATATTTTGCACCAAGATTTGCATTTGGTTTTACAACAGGTTTTGCTTCTAGTTTTGTGCCATTTTTTGCATCATTTTTTGCTTCATGTTTTGTGTCATTCTTTGCTTCTATTTTTGTGTCGTAATTTGCATCAAGTTCTACACTGTCTTTAGCATCTAATTTAGTGCCTTTTTGCATCGATTTTGTGCCAGTTTTTGTATCTCGTCTAATGTCATTTTTTGCTTCTAATTTTGTACTTATTTTTACATCTATTTTTGCACCAATTTTTCTGCCTTTTTTTACACCATTTTTTGCATCTAATTTTGCACCATATGTTGAATATGATTTAGTGCCAAAATTTTCATCCATTTTTGCACCATTTTTTCATCCACTTTTTCGTTTCATTTGTCTCCCTTTTTTGCATCCTATTTTGCACCTAATTTTGCATCAATTGTTGCATCCAATTTAGCATCTTTTTTAACAACATTTCTTGCATCCAATTTTGCATCATTTTGAGCATTAAATTTTCACCCTATGTTGGAACATATGTTGCGTCCACCTTTGAATCCCATTTTGTGTCTAATGTTATGTTCAATTTTGAGCCATTTTTTTCGTCTACTTTTGCATTTGTTTTTGCACCAAGTTTTGAATCATTTGTTGCACCTCATTTTGCATCCAATGTTGCATCCAAATTTGAGCCATTTTTATGCCAATTTTCGCACCATTTTTTCTACTTTTGTGTCCAATTTTTCACCATTTTTTATGTCCAATTTTGCATCTTTTTTGGTGTCTAATTTTGCATTCTTTTTGGCATCCAAATTTTCATCTTTTTTTATGCCACATTTTGTGTCCACATTTGCATCTCATTTTGCACCTAGATTTTAGTTTGAATTTTCATCTAGTTATGCATCATTTTTGGCATCCTTAGTTTCACATTTTTTTAGTCCCATTTTGCTTGTTTTGTGTCTTTTCTTACATCTTTTTTGCACCCAATTTTGCATCCTAATTTTACACCATTCTTTGCATCCTCATTTTGGTGTCCATTTTTGCATCCTTGTTTGCACCCAATTTGGTATCTTTTTGTATGCCCTATTTTGTTCCCTTCTTTGTGTCTAGTTTTGGGCCCTTTTTTTAATTCTACTTTAAAACTCGTTTTGTCTCATTGTTTGCATCTTGTTTTGATGGCTAGTTTAACATCCAATTCTACTCCCAATTTTGCATCGATGGTTACATCCACTTTTGGCTTCTTGTTTAGAGTTTTACTTTTACTTCCATTTTACTAATTTTATTACGTAGTGAAATATATTACATTTTCTAAATATCCTTTTTCTGTAGGATTTAATGCACAGTTAGATGAACATAAAACCCTCTTAGTTTCTCCCAAAAACCTAAGATAAACTGATTAAGAGAAAGGTTGTCCTAAGGCTCAGGATTCTTAGTAGATCAAGATGTAGAGTCTTGTTGGAGTTTTTAGTGTAACTGGGAAGCGCTCCTAGATAGCTCCAAATCTTGGTCCTACACACAAGAGCGAGAACAAAGAAAACTTCACAACATAATATCTTGATAATTGAAACTATCATAAACATATAAATATTACTGAATAAATAAATATAAACCAAAATCCCATACATTCATTAGTTAAATAGGATAAGTAAAAAATGAATAGTAGCATATGGAAGGAAGAACAACTAATCTATATTAATAAAGGAGTTGGAGGAAAGTTACAACCATCAGAAGCAGTTGCAGCAACACCTCCCCCAACTCCTAGCTCCAAAACTCTCCCTCTCAAGATAGATCTCAGCAGCGTGACAATACATGAATTCCCATCATTTCCTCAATGGCCAAGCCTCCAATATATAGGAAAGTGAAGGCTATGAAGATTTCCCAAATTCCTCATTAGTTCAATTTTGGCAAAATCTTTTGGGTGAATAATGTTTCCTCATATAAAATGGCATTTTCCACTTTTTAGATGTTTTTATGCTTAGGAAAAAGCTTCCCCATGCTTTATGGCTCTTTCCCACTTTTGTATGCTTTTATTTTTTACGAAAAATCTAAAGATGAGGATAAAGAGGTCACATTCCTCGCATTAGAGGAATTTTCATTTTAAAATGTTAACATTGAATTTCCATGTCATAATGTGTAAGCCAATCAAAATCCTTTAAAATTTAAAAGACATACAGGTGTGACTAGGTAGTGGACTTTTTTTTTAGTAATATAACTTACCTAATTTAACTGTGAATGGTGCCCAAGTGACCCAAAACTATATTAAATATTAAAAATAAAATTAATATCTTAATATATAAATAATGGCGTGTTAAATAAACAGATTTAAATATAAAATCCCAAATCCTAAATTTAATTTAAATTTTAAATTTATTTTCTTAATTTAAATTTTATTAAATCTTGTATTGATAAATTAATTTAAATATAAAATATAAATATATGGTTATTTTGATAAAAGTGCATTTATTTGAGTAACTTAAATTTAAATTTAACTTAAATTTATATTTTAACTTTTCTTTTTAAATTTAAATTTTCTTAAATCTTGTGTTAATAAATTAATTTCAATATAAAATACATGTAGATGGTTATTTTTGATAAAAGTGACGTTTATTTCTGTAATTTAAATTTAAATTTCCTTTAAATTTCGAATTTGTTTTTTTAATTTAAATTTACTTTTTTAATTTAAATTTTATTAAATATTGTGCTAATATATTAATTTAAATATAAAATACATATACAGTTATTTTGATAAATGTGACAGTTATTTGGGTAATTTTGGTAAAAGAATAATAAAAATGATATATTAAAAAATTGTCTACATGCCATTATTTTATTAGTTTTTAATTTTTTTCTTAGGTGCTTATTTTTTGAGTTGAAAATTCCTCTAATGTGAGAATTTTGGTAACAAAAGTTAGATGAAGGGGACAACTTGTTATAGACTAGGATAACATGGTTCTCATGGTACATAACTTTTATTATAGGCTTATATGGTTTAGGAGAAAGGTGTATTTCAACCAACAGCATAGTATTCTCCTCCAAGTTGATGAGGAGGTATTTTCATGTATAACACATTTAAGAATATATCACAATTCAAATTCATAACTTAGTATTTGTAAATGAATTTAAGGGTAATTGACAACATTCATAAAAAATATAGCAGTATCCTCATATATAGCAATTCTCCATGAAAAAATCATTGACAAAATTTTTCAATATACATATATTACTATTAAATCAATATTTATTGCAGATATCATTATTCCAAGGTAAATTCATGACATTACATCCAAAAATGGTAATATTATCATACATAAACATTCTCCATTGAAAATCATTGACAAGTTCAACACATATATAAAGTAACAAGATAATACTAATAATATCCTCATCATCTTTAATCAAATCAACTAACATTCAAATGTGCGATTGTCATATCAAAATATTTCATGAACACCATTATTCTAAGGTAAATTCACAACATCCATCAAAAGATAGTAATATCATCATACATAATAATTCTCCATAAAAATAATGTTGATAATTTTCAATATATACATAAAATAACAAGATAAAAATGATAATATCATCATCATATTTAATCAAATCAACTAAAAGTCAATATAAGATTACCAAATAAAAATGTTTCATAGATATCATTACGCTAAAGTAAATTCACAACATCCATGCAAAAATAGGAATCTCATCATACACAATAATTCTTCATAAAAAAATTGTAAACAATTTTCAACATATTCATAAGGTAACAAGATAGTACCGATAGTATCATAATCGTTATTCAAATAAACTAAAATTCAAATGTGTGATTACCATATTAAGACATCCAACTAAATATAAAAAATAATGCATGGCTAGCTAGCACCATGAAAATCATAGTCAAGCTCATCCTCATGATCATTTCCATGATCATCATCTTGACAATCTTGATAATATCATCCACATAATCATCACCAATGCCATCGTCATCCTCATCATCATCATCTCCGATATATGATGTAATCTAAACATAGTCTATATCATCATCTTCGTGGTCATTACCTATAGCGTTCTAGAAAAAAAAATCAATATTACATGTTAGTACTAATTCTATAGCAAAATGCATATTTTTATTACAATGCTAACAATAAAATGAGGTAGGGAATAATAACATTTAATAGTACTAAAAATAAAATAAAAATATGGCTTAAGATATATTGGAGATCCAACTAAGATTACACTTGTAATTCACATTAAGTAGTAGAAGGATTTTCTAATCCATATGAAGTAGGTACCCATTTGTTCTTCATATTATATTGTGAATGTTTCTTATGATTTCCATGCAGAATTGGTAAATTAATATTTCCTGGAAGCTTTATTTCAAATTACAACTGTAATTCAGATTACAAATAGAAGAAATTTTAACAAAAAAAGAATGTCACATGAAAAAGTAAATTGTTTTTAATGAAAAATAAGTCGCATACAATATGAATGTCACATGAAATATTGAGTTTTTTTAATGTATGTACTTTTCTCTATAATAAGATGGATCCTAATGTTCGTTCAAGAAAAAATTCTCACAAATAATTACTTCATTTTATCCATTATCACACTTAATCCATTATACCTAGTGATGACAATGATTCCATTCAAATTGCTTTGAACTCCCTAAATATAATGTAAAAGAGAAAACTCCACGACCACGACCATGACTGCAACCCCCTCCCTTGCCTCATCCACCATCAGAGACAATGAACTTGGAGTTATGACCACGATAGCAACCCCTCCCTTGCTTTGTGTCCACCATTAGAGGCATTGAACTTGGAATTAAGAGTACTCATGTTTTCTTTGCTCTAATTAATTTCCAAGGAATCAAAACTTGATCAATATATCAAGGACTCCATTAAGGAATAGATATATCATAAGAGAAGCTCAATAAGCTTTGCCAAAAGAGTGTGAAATAACACTTATCTTTGTTTTATGAAATAACTCGAGTGAGTGGAATGAATGGTGGGAAACACTTACCAAGGAAAGGAATATTTTTGGTCCGTCCTTATTTCTATTATTATTTATGCTTCTTAGAATGGAGGGAAGTGTTTAAAAAAAATTCTAAAAAATATTTTAAATTAAAAATAAAATAAAATTTATTTGCTTAAGTTTAGTTTTTTTTTTTTTTAATATATATTCAGTTTAGTACTTTTTTCTTTTCTAAAAAAATATATTTAGTTTCTGGTTTTTTTTTTTTTTTTTATAACAAAAAATATATTTTCTTTTTATAAAAATGGATTTTAAACATCCATTCATGCTAAATTTGTGATTTTATGATATAAGTTTAAATTATATATTAAAAAAAGTAACTTAATGCCATGCGTTGTGTCGCTGAGATGGGTATTATACATCTCTTCCTTACTAAGTTATAGATTGTGCTTGGGTTTTTTTAATGCAATAAAATTAATTCTTCTCTTCATTATATCTTGAGATGTTCAACTTGCACCTAATAAAACAATAAAGTTAAAATAGGTTTGCCTTTGTCCTTTGTAGATTTCTTTCCCCATTAATCTTTGTCTTAATAGATTAATTGTCTTATGGTGGCCTTGAGTGGTCACTCCCATTAGTTGCATGCTTTTTAGTTTTATGTTAGTGACATTTCTTAGGATTGATAACATGTTATTTAATTTATGAAAATGCGTCATTTTCCATATTATTGTTAAATATTAATATTAAATATGTTGGTTTTGAACATGGTTTAGCAAAAAGTTACCAAAAGGTTTATAGATTGTAATTTATAATGTAATGCTTCATTGCTTGATGAAATTGTTTCAGATATTTTTTTTAAAGATTCATTGATTGATGAAATTTTTATGGATATTTTTTTTAGTATATTAACTTGTATGTGATAAAGTCAAAAGTCACCTCTTTTTGAGATTTTAATTGGTTAATTTCCCTTAAGGCTATCAAGTTCACCATTCAGTCCTAGGTTAAGGAAATATAGGAGTCATGAGGCGGCATTGTCCAATAACTTAAATCTTGGAAGATGTTTTTTTTAGTCACATTATACTTCCTTTCTGTGTAAATTCTCCATGAAAATAGTCTCATGGAACATGAGGGACCTCAATAGTAAAGGAAAACAAATAGTCCTAAAAGAAAAATGGTACGCAAAGCACCCATCAATAATGTTGATATAAGAAATAAAAATATTGAGGTTCTACCTCATATAATTAGAAAATGGGGGAGGAATTTCCAAGTAGTAGTAGTGATTTATGATTAGATATACTTGGGTGGAATGGCTATTATTTGGAATGATCAGGACATCAAGGTTACCAATATGTTTACCTCTTTTCACATTATGACAATATAATTTTAGTTAATTGACATCGAGGACTACTACCATGTATCCAATGTCTATGTCTCCAATATCGCAAATGGAAAACCTCTATTCCTCAATTCTATTTCCAGCACAAGTAATTTATACTCCCCATCTCCGTCGTTTATTGGGAGTGACTTCAATATGATCAAGTGTCTCAAGGAAAAGAAAGGATGAATCACAATGTTTACCAAGAGATTTTGTAAGATATACCATAAAGGCCCTAAAGTAGTATCCATTAAAGTTCTCAAGCAATGAGTCTCCAACCCACACATGTGGATCAATGACATGTAATACATGTGTGTGTGGTGACTAACTTAATACACTGTTCTAATAACTCCACAAACTTAAGTATTTCACTTCGTCACATGATTGACCGTAGTGTGACATAAGTAAACCAAGAGTAGACATGAAACCCTTAGGCAAGAAGAATTCCCTAGATTCTCAATTAGGTGCTTAAATGATGAAGTGAAAATGAAAGGGGAAAAGAGGACTTCATGATTTAACCATCACAAACATGTGATCAAGTGTGACTAGGAGTGTATATATTCATATGTTTTCCAAAGAGGGTGTGAATACATGAGTTACCATTCATTGGGCCTTATTTTTCTTTCTTTTGATTTTTCTTATATATAGGACTTAGGGAATAAGGTTTTCATAAGTTTTGAACAACTCATAGATATAATATTTACATAAATTTTCACTTTAACCTTAGAGTTTAGACTTAGATAAATCATTATAGTGTGTCATTAATGATTTTGACTTTCAAATTTTGATTTTATTTAATCACAATTGACAAAAGGGGAAATATCTTGCCACAAATCTACGAATGCTTAATCATAAATGCGTCATGCAATGAAAACAAATTAATGATGTTATTCCCTATGAAAATGATGGGTCTTCTTGAGAAATGCTTATGCTTGTGGATGTTTCCTCCCAGGTTGAGAGGGAGTGAGCATTGACACCATATTATCCATTTGTCATGTACTATGGCTGAGACTAAAAGTCGTAAGCCTACTAAAGACACCAGTAGGGAGAATGGTGGATTAGATAAACATCTGGGACCAATATTCTTTGAGAATTTGTGATTTGACTAGGACTAACCGCCATAATTCAAGTCCATTAATCCAAGATAAGAATAATCATGAGGATCGACATTTCCTGGTGTCAAATATTATGACAATGGATTAGGAAATGATCATGAGAGGCCATGCCTGATGAAAATCCTAGTGCGGTAAGTGCCTAAAGAGGCAGTGGTGTCCAAATTTATGCCTCCCAACATTGTGCTATGATCTAATGGAGAGATATAACTTGTTAGTCAAGGCCTTTCTATTTTGACAATGTTGGCTATGATGATGTAAATCATCATTGATTCTTATCAATCCATATCCCTTCTTATATCAATATTTCAATTTGAGAGTACTTTTTTGCCTCATTATGAGTATCTCCCTGGTTTAGAGGGAGTGTCATCATCTTCATTATCATCATCATCACAACCATCAATCTCATCATTGCATTATCGTCATAATCACCATTCATGTGTCGTCATCATCATCATCATCATCATCATCATGATTATGGACATTGTCGTCAATTGTTCATAATTATAGGTGTCGTAAGAAATATCATCAACCCAAAAATATTACGAGTGCTCAAAAAGGGTTGTTAGGACACATGATATATGCAACATAAGTGAAAGCTTTTTTTTTTATAGATGATCGATGATCATCATCATCACTACCATTATCATCATTATTATAATTTTCGTCATCCCCATCATCATAATTAATGTAATTTCTATCATCGTTGTTGTCAACTTTGTCATGAACATCATAATCATCATTCATGCCATTATTGTTGTTGATGATGACCAAGATGAAAGTAATGATAATGATGATCAAATGATGATGACTTGGAAGATGACTCTAAAGATAATGATTATGATTATAACCATGGCAACATTTAAAAATTAGGAAGATTTTCCAAGGTCATTATCATCGCCATCAATCATGATCAAATGATGATGACTTGGAAGATGACTCTAAAGATAATGACTATGATTATGACCATGGCAACATTTAAAAATTAGGAAGATTTTCCAAGGTCATTATCATCGCCATCATCATTGTCATTATAACCCCTGTAATATTTATCATCATTTTGATTATCATAATAATCACAATTCATGTCATCGTCATCATCTTCATTATCATCATCGTCATAATTATTGACATTGTCATCAATTGTTCATAATTGTTAATGTGATAAGAAATATCATCAATGAAAAAAATATATGAGTGTTGGAAAATGGATGCAAAAGTCAAAAAAAAGATGGGGGCAACAATAGACGTAAAATTGGATGAAGAGTGGACACAACATAAGTAGATGCAAAACAAGACAAAAAAATTGACACAAAGGTGGATCAAAAAGTAGATGCAATAGTTGATGCAAACTTGGACACAAAATAGGATGCATACATGGATGAAAAAGTGGAAGAAAACATGGGTGTAATAGTAGGTATAAAACTTGGCATGAATTGTTGTGAAATAAATGTGGATACAACAATGAACAAAAAAAAAAGACACAAACTTGGATGCAAAAAGGAGGCAAAATTGGATTAAAAAAATGGATGTAAACATGGAGCAAACATAGGTGCAATAGTGGACACAAAATTAGATTCAAAATTGGACGCATTAGAAGTGGATGTAAAAGTAGATGCAAAATGGGATGAAAAAAACATAAACATTATTTGATGCAAACTTGGACACAAAAGAGAATGCAAATGTGGATGCAAAATTGGAAGCAAATGTGGGTTTCAATGATAGGCACAAGATATGGCACAACATAAATCGATGAGAAAGTGGATGTAATAAAAAACACAAAAAAGGATGCAAACTTGGATGCAAGACAAGATGTAATAAGGGATGCAAAAGTGGATGCAAACATGGGTGCAACAACAGAAACAAAATTGGATGAAAAATATGGATGCAATGGAAGTAGATGCAAAACAAAATACAAAATGAGATGCAAAACCAACACAAAAGTGGATGCAAAAATAGATGCAATATTTTGATGCAAAAGTGGATGCGAAGATGAATGCAAAATTGGAAGCAAACGTGGATACAAGAGTAAGTACAAAACATGGTACAAATAGTGTCACAACAAAAGTGGATGCAATGATAGATGCAAAAAAAGAAGAAAATGAAGATGAAAAATAAGATGCAAAAAGGGATGCAAAAGTGGACGTAAACATGGGTGCAACAATTGATGAAAAATATGATGCAAAAGTTGATGCAACAAAATTCGATGCAAAAGTAGATGCAATATGAGAAACAAAACCTGATGCAAATATTGACGCAAAGGGGATGCAAAAAATGATGTAAAAATGGATGCAAAAAATGATTTAAAAAATGATGCAAAAGAGGATGCAAGAGATGATGAAAAAGTTAATGCAAGTGTAGGCACAAAAATTAGATGCAATAAATGACACAAAAGTTGGTGAAACAAAATTAGGTGCCAAACTTGATGAAAAACATGGTACAAAGGATGGCACAAAACTTGGCATAAAACCTGGCGTAAAACTTGGTGTAAAACCTGATGCAAAAGCTATTACAATACCTAGTGCTAAACTTGGTGTAAGACTTGGTGAAAAACTCGGTGCAAACTTTGCATCAATTTTTACACCATATTTGATAAATGGACACAAATAGCACAAAAAATGGGCTCTAAATGCAAAAAAGGAAGAAAAAATGGACACTAATCACAGGGTTTTTTTATAGTGTTTGATTCTGATGTTAAAAGACCTGCGTGTTTCATGATGCAGGAGCATTCACCCAAGAGAAAAACCATTATAAATAAGTAGATATAGGGGTCATGTATTTTTAGGAAATAGTTTTCCTAAGTCTCAAATTAATGTAATATCTAGGCCTTTAAGTGATTTAATTAGATATGTGAGAGGACGTGGACCATCGAGCTGAATAAAGGGACTTTTCTATTTTAAAACAGAGAAAAAGATGGAATGGATAAGTCTCTCAAAGACTTATTAATCTACCACATATGTATTTTGTAGTGAGCTTTAGGGCTTTAGTTGAGTGATTCAAGGAGAGGATTGATCAAATCCTTCATAGTGATCCGATCCAATGTATTCTTATAAATAGTGAACCTGCGCATTCAATTAATAGAAAGAGGGATAGATAGAATATATGTAAGCCTACGGGCATAGTCAAAGGGAGAGGCCGCAATATTGAAGAACTGGCCTGTGCGAGACTCAAAGTTTCTCATATGTAAATTGTTGTTTATATTAATATATGGAGATGTTATTTCCTGATTGTGTTAGTATGTGAAGAGTATTTCATAAATGATTTACTGTGAATTCATAGGTTCTGTAACTATGATTGCAGGCAGAATTCTGAAGGACGCAGAGGAACGAAGTGATTCAGAGGAATCACAATGGGTCATTGAATCCAGCTGATGGACAGAGTGAAGCTCTGAAAAAATAGTGAAGTGAGACTGTGCAGAGGTGCAGAACAATTCGAAGAAATCGTAATGGATTGTTAAACCCTTCAAAGGGTCAAGTAATGCTCTGGAAGGACGTTGGTTAATGGAGCATGTGAAGTTAAGTGCAAGCAGAACAAATTAAACAGAAGAAGAATGGAAGGCTGAACCCTGAAGAGGAACCAAATCACAGAAGAATTGAAGAAAACTCAGAAAACTTCTAAGTAAAGAGAGAGCGAGAAGTAAAGAATCAAGCGCTCAGGAGCCGTTAGATCTGTGTGATCAACAACCTAGATGTTATCGCATTGGTGGAAACCATTGCAACAAGGACTGGAATGAGCCTTTGGAATAGAGCGATTGCGATCGCGCGATTAATCGTCGACCGTCAGATCGCGATCCTGATCGATGGTCGCGATTAAATTGGCCATTGCATATCGGGGAAGCGGAGATCGGAGGTATCAGAAGATCGGGAATCGACGTTGGAAAGAGGATTGCGATAATATAAAGGGTCGATGGATGAACGGACCCGATGTCGCTTTGAGTCATAGTATATAAACTTTGGAGTCTGCTTTACATTAGTTTGGGCGGAAGTTTAAATTAATCCCTTTGTTGCGCCGAGTGTTTAAATGTTATGTTAACGACTCCGATAGTTGCATATCGGAAGTCGGAGGGGTGATGAACCACATATGTGGTAAGGCTGGAGAAGATAGCCGATAGCGATTGTGATGAGGTATAACCTCGGGGACTGTGCAGAAGTTCGTAAGGAAGGTGGAAAGAAGGTATGTTTGCAGGAATTTTCTTTGTTAATGGGTTTTATAAGAAAAAGTGCTGAGGAAAGCATTTATGTGATAGATATATATATTAACCAAGGTTTCAAAAGGGGAAAGTTATATATATGCAACAAAGGGTTATTTAAGGTTGTGAAGGGTGTTAAGAGCATCGATAAGAAGGAGTAATGAAAAGAATTTAATCCAAGTCATAACCAAAGGTTTGAGAATTGATATAAGTCCGAATAAGAGGTTTGGTGGGGTGATTGGTTCCGATAACAAAGGAACTATGGAAAAACGGCCTTAACCATGTATGGTTAAAGAATATTTGACTCCTTTGAAGAGTTAAATGCCTAGGACAATTGTGTTTATGCATATTGATGCATACCGTGGGTATGTGTAGGTCTTAACCTACACCATTTCACCTATATATTCTTTGCCACATGAGCAAGGAATAATATAAACACCTTTCTGAAGGTTAGGGTTTATGGGATCTTTCACAGAGTTAAATAATTGTCTGATGGTGTTAGGAGGGGTGAAGGCTACATTAATATTGTGTTTCTTAAGGATTTTAGTAATTTTGTCAGTTGTGCCTTTTATGTACGGAAGGGAGACTGTAGGAATGAATGACAAATTTTGATCTTTATTGTTATTGTTATTCTTGCTTAGGGATTGGTTCATAGCTTTCTTAATGGTGTTCTTATTATAACCGTTTAGTTCAAATACCTTGTGAAGATGGTTAAGTTCATAATTTAGGTGGTCTGGGTCCGATATTCTGGCAGCCTTGGTGGTTAAGGTCCTAATGATTCCAATTTTTTGTTTAGGGTGGTGATGAGAATTTGCATGCAGATACCTCTCAGTATGGGTTTTCTTTCTAAAGACTTGGAAACCAAGCATTCCTTCTTTTTTAGTTAGAAGTATATCTAGAAAGGGAAGCTGATTGTTAGTTTCAATTTCTATGGTGAATTTTATATGGTCAGAGAGGCTATTTAGGTGATTTAGGAATAGGTTTAGTTTTTCTTTCCCATGACTCCATTTGGAAAATATGTCGTCAACAAACCGTTTCCATTCTCTAGGGGTATATGAAAATGTTAACAAGCACTTGCCATCAAATCATAAACTTCCCATCAAGCAAATATGCTAAAATGTATGTAAGTCATCAAAAATTAAAAAATATGAATTTTTTTACAATCACCAACCATAAAAAGTAAGAGCAACATAACAAAACTTCCTCTCCCACACTTACTCTCTCACAATGGCTAGTATTTACTTCATACAATTAACCAATTTTATAAAATTTCGTTACGATGAAATCCAATTATAACAAACTTCACAATAGCAGTTTGGTTGTCCACAGTTTTAACCAATTGCGAGACAACCGCTTAGATTCATAATGTTTGTCTTTAAAAGATCAGCTCAGTATTTCTAGATGGACATGCAACACCATCCATGCAGCAAAGTATTGTTGTAGATGTGTATATGTAACCAGATTCCACAAAGTGGGCCACAAGTCACCTTATTCAAAACTTTTTTTGAACGATGTTGATATTGCTTGCGGTTGGCTCGTGCATTTCAAATTAATATTGGTTTTTAAATTAATATTACTTTCAATGGAAGTTATTTTAATGTTTATTTTGTTGCTTATTATTTAAATGTTTACATTTTTGTTTTTCCAATCTAAAAGGAGGCTTTTATTTATGGTTAGAGGAATTAAGTAAGTTTCTTACCAGGGTTATTTTTATTATTATTACTATAGTTTTTAGGTGTTTAGGTATTGTTGTTGTTTTAAAATTAATATTGGTTGAATGAAAGTTAATTTAATGTTTATATGGTTGTTGTTCTTTAAATTTGAATGAATGTTTTTTAGTGAGATTAGGTTAGTTTTTTATAAGGGGCATTTTTATTGTTATTATTATAATTTCTAGGTGTCTAGGTATTTTTATTTCTTTCAAATTAGTATTGGTTGATTGGAAGTTATTTTAATGTTTATATTTCCATTGTTTTTCAAATTTGAATGGATGTTTTTTTCGTGACTATAGGGATCACTCACTAGGCTACTTTCATGCCATGGTCATTCTCACCTTTACCATTATAATCCCTAGGTGCCTAGGTATATGCTTAGGTACTCCACTACTATTATAATCCCTAGGTGCGAGGTGGATGCGAAAATAATTAAGAGAAAAAATGGAGCACAAAACATTGGAGACATCAGTAATAAATGACTGCAGTGAGTTTAAACAGAGGTGGATGTAGGCACCAGAAAAGAATTAAGAGAAAACATGGAGCACAAATTGCTCTTCTCAGTATTACGAATCAGTTAAATAAGATTACATTGGAGACATCAGTAATAAATGATTGCAGTGAGACTAAACAGAAATCAATAGAACTCGGATAAACTAAAAGAAATTGTGACACTTGGATGGACAAGTGGTTGGAATTAGATTCCCCGGCACTCACCCTTAATTTCAACTACAAAAATAAATAAATTAAGATGTTTATTAGTGTATCTCTCAGCTAGGCTTACAATTTTAGAAACATGACTTCAACTAGATTTATTTTTCTTCTTCTCTTCTTGCAAATCCTGTAGCTTCTAAATTGTTTCATATTTTTCTTTTTTTTTTGTATCATTCAAACCTTAGTTTCTTCACTTCTTTGTGGAGGTCTTCCATTGTTTCACGCTATCTAAGCATATCATAGACTTCTTAAAAAATCGGCTTGTATGTGGATTGCTCCCACATGTCATCTTTTGTAGTGTTCTTTTCATCATCAATATTTTGCTACAACATAAGTTCATAATACAATTTCATCTCTTTAAGACTCCAAAACCTGAAAATTTCATTAATGTTTTCATCATCCAAGTTGTCTTCAAGGTTCATTGTTGCAACCTCTATGTAGACCTCATCTAGACATGGTGTTGCAGGTCATGCTTGAAGGAAATTAAATTCTTCTTCATAATCTTTGTTTTTACCTACACATTGGAAATCAATGGTAAGTTCAAAAACATCGGCAGAACCACATTGGTTTTATTTTTTCTTCTCTGTAATGCGGGTTTTCTCCTGTTGCACTTACTTTTCTACACTTCCTTTTCTACCTCTGCCTCTATCTCTATTTTCTCTTTGAGAGCTTCCTTCTTTGCCTTTGCCTCTATCTCTGCCTCTTCCACTTCTTTACAAGTTTGTGTTGTTGCATGCATGTTGTCTTCCTCTTAGTTTTTAGATTCAAATGGGCTTCTCTCACCGAATATGTTGATATCATGTTTTTGTTGCATCATCTACAACCATTCATCATTAGGAAACAAGTCTTCATCAAACTTTACATCAACAATATTAATTGTTGGATTCACCATAATACTGGCTGCACTAATGGTAGCTTCATTGCCATCAGCAAGCACTATTGTTGGACTCACCGAATTGTCATCATCAAGCTCTCTTGCTAGATTCACCAAATTGTCATCAACAAGCTCTTTTGTTGGATTCACCAAATTTTCATTAGCAAGCTCTGTTGCTGGATTCACCAAATTGTCATGAGCAAGCATTGTTGTTGGATTCACCAAACAATTCATCTTCAACTGGACTATTCCCCCTTACACCAAAACTCCTTTTCGTTTCCAAATCTTTAAAAAAAATAATTCAAACATCTCAACAAGCTCTGTTGCTGGATTCACCAAATTGTCATGAGCAAGCTTTGTTGTTGGATTCACCAAACTCTTCATCTTCAACATGACTATTCCCCCTTACACCAAAACTCCTTTTTGTTTCCAAATCTTTTTAAAAAAATTCAAACATCTCCTATTGTTGCTTTGAATTTCCTTTTTGTTTCCAAATCTTTAAAAAAAAATTCAAACATCTCCTACTGTTGCTTTGACTTTCTTATCCTTTTGGATTTTCCCATTTGAGAATTGGTTCACTGTAGATTAATAAAAAAAACATCTTCGTGATGACTCTTTGCTAAAAAATTTTACAAATTTTCACAAAAACCAACATTTTTACGAACACTTTTAAAACACCTTACAAACTCTTTTTCAAATCCTTTGATTTTTTTTGGAAAAAAAATACCCTTTTAAACAACACTTCAAAAAATCCCCCTTCTAAAAATACATAACCCTTAATTTTCATAATCATCACTAATTTAACTTTGAACGGATATTATTTTAACGTACATATTGCAGTTGTTTTTCAAATCAAAATTAGTTTGAATGGAGATTGTTGAATTGAGAACGCAAACCGCAACCATACTTCCTAAAATCAAAGACTGACCAAGGAACCACGCAAATAACATGTCTGAATCATTTAAATTTGACCAGAACGTAACAACTGTCAATGGGAAATGTTGAATGTTGAATCAGAATGATACGTCATTTTTTGATGTCACAGTATAAATTCCATATGGAGTAATCTGTGAAGTATAGTTTGTTTCTATGACATACGAGGCTTCTACTCCCCTTCGTTCTTTCTCCACTCTCGTGGCCGCTACAGATGCAAATCCTTTCCTCATTCCAATTGGGGGCGGAGTGGAGAGTGACGAGGAGTTTGTCAAAAATCATGTCCACGAAGGTGCTGCTGAAGTTGTTGTCCGGCGTTACATCAGAACCCGGGAAGAGAGGCCGACGGTCTCATTGCTTGCGTCTGCTGAATTCTCAATCCCTGTTATTGACATGAAGACGCTGATACTCTTGCAGGGACAAGATGATCACAGAAAACAAGAAATGGAGAGGCTTTCCGATGTCTGCCAGGAATGGGGTTTCTTCTAGGTTGGTAACTTCCCCTAGCAAAGAGGTGTTTTATAGTCTGGGTAAGGTATATATTCGGAGAATTTAATGTGTTTCACTGAGATACTTATAAATTCATTTACATCTTTAATTCTAATTTGAGATTAAATTAATCATATGCCCATCAATATTTCTCATAACCATTAGATACATAAACAAATAATTTAACTCTACTGATTTAAGAAAAAGGGATTTCTTCTAGATGGTAACTTTTCCCAGATGTTTTATAGTCTGGGTAAGGGATATATTTAGAGAATTTAATGTGTTTCATTATTGTATTCTTTAATTTTAATTTGAGATTAAATTAATCATATGCTTGTCAATATTTCTCATAACCATATAGATACATAAACAAATAATTTAACTCTACTGATTTAAGAAAAAGAGGTTTCTTCTAGGTGGGTAACTTTTCCGGGGTGTTTTATAGTCTAGGTAAGGGATATATTTTTATAGTTTGGGTAAGGGATATATTCAGAGAATTTAATGTGTTTCACTATTGTACATGACATACTTCATAAATCCATTTACATCTTTATTTCTAATTTGAGATAAATTAATCATATGCCCATCAATATTTCTCATAACCATATAGATACATAAACAAAGAATTTAACTCTACTGATTTAAGAAAAATGGGTTTCTTCTAGGTGGGTAACTTTCCCTAGCAAAGAGGTGTTTTATAGTCTAGGTAAGGGACATATTCAGAGAATTTAATGTATTTCACTATTATACATGATATACTTCATAAATCCATTTACATTTTTAGTTCTAATTTGAGATTAAATTAATCATATGCCCATCAATATTTCTCATAACCATATAGATACATAAACAAATAATTTAACTCTACTGATTTAAGAAAAAGAGGTTTCTTCTAGGTGGGTAACTTTTCCGGTGTTTTATAATCCGGGTAAGGGATATATTTTTATAGTTTGGGTAAGGAATATATTCAGAGAATTTAATGTGTTCCACTATTGTACATAACATACTTCATAAATCCATTTATATCTTTAATTCTAATTTGAAATTAAATTAATGATATGCCCATCAATATTTCTCATAACCATATAGATAAATAAACAAAGAATTTAACTCTACTGATTTAAGAAAAAGGGGTTTCTTCTAGATAGGTAACTTTCCCTAGCAAAGATGTATTTTATAGTCTGGGTAAAGGATATATTCAGAGAATTTAATGTATTTCACTATTATACGTGATATACTTCATACATCCATTTACATTTTTAATTCTAATTTAAAATTAAATTAATCCTATGCCCATCAATATTTCTCAGAACCATATAGATACATTAACAAATAATTTAACTCTATTAATTTAAGGAAAAGAGAAGGAAAAAAAAGTATATAGCAGGTTTTTGTTCCTCCTAACCAAATAAAAAGTTGGCTAAAATGGATCTGTTATGTAAATTATGAATGCTAAATTAGTTACGATGTAATTTGTGATTGCTAAAGCACGAGATTTGTGAAAAACAGTAGATTGATGCTAGGGCATTATTTCATAGATTGTGAACCATGGGATTCCTCATTCTTTAATAGATGAGATAAAGGCGGTCGCTAAAGATTTCTTCAACCTTCCATTAGAAGAAAAACAGAAATCTGCTCCGCAAGGAGGAGACCTCAGGGCTATGGTCAGCTGTTCGTGACAGCTGAGGATCAAACGTTGGACAGAGGTGACTTGCTTGTTTTGTAACTCAAGCCCAACCAGATTAAAAATCAAGTCCTCTCGCTAACTGTCCCCACAAATTTCAGGTAGCAAAAATTAGGACTGTTTTGTATTGATGAAAGTGGGTATTGTACGGTTGAGAGGTATGCTATTGAGGTAGAAAGAGTCGCTCAAGAGGTGTTGAGTCTGTTCGCTGAAAACCTGCATCTGGAGGATGCTGATTATTTCAAGATTGTGTTTGGATTAGAGCTTATGAATTTGGTGCGTATAAATTTCTATTTGCTGATATATTAATCTTACTTACTTTCAGCTAAGTGTAATTACATTTATTTCCATGGTAGGTTAAATGTTATGGTCAGTTCAGATTTAATTCAGTTTCATTCCAATTATGGTTGATGATTTAATTCAGTTTCGTTCCAATTATTGTTGATGTTTTTATATAATCTATTTAGTTATTTTGAATATTAAAAATAGCAATCTCTATCCGGTTTCTTTGTTTTTTTTTTTTTTTTTTGAATCTAGGATAATCCGTAACTGGTGAGAGTTATCCTGAACAGACCCAGGATCAAATCTGACTGGCTGCCACTATAAACCTAGGCTACGTGCAACAACCTGCAAGCCGCACAATAGCAGGTAACTTATGCCTCAACAAGAGCCGAGACGTCCTCTATGGGGTCGCCTACTCTTCTAGCCAAGACACAACAGGTCAACATATACTCAATGGGATTTGAACCCTCATCTCGTAGGTATCACCCATCGAAACTCACCGCTAAACCCCATATCACTGTATCTACCCAGTTTCTTTGTTACTACCCCTTGCCCTAAACCAAACCAGACCCGACCTTGTTCTCGGATTGAGTCCTCACGCAGATGGATGGAGGGGAGTAGCATTGCTTCTCCAAGATGACGAAACTGTACGCTTGCATGTCCGGAAGAATAATCAATGGATTCCTGTGGAGCCCATTCCTTGAAAGTTCAGTTATTATTATTTCCAAAAAAGACTATACGTTCACTGTCATCCTTGTTATTTGAAGAAATTGAATAATTCCTTGAAAGTTCAGTTATTATTATTTCCAAACGGGTAATAATTACGTTAATAAATGTGCTTAAAGTTGCATTATGTTTAATGTGTAATTTTAATTTTAAAAGAATAATAATTATGTTATTTATTTTGGAAAAAGTTTAAAATTTTAATTTTATTATGAATAATTATTAAGTAGATGGTAAAAAATTAACTTCAACAAAAAAATTAAGATATTTTTAATAGTATTCATAATTTAAATATTTAGATTTATATTGAAAATAATTATTTAATTTTATCTATTTAATTTAAATTAATTAATTGAAAAAAATATTCATGGCTTTTTAAATATATGATATTGATAAACCATAATATTTTGCCATAATATTATAATAAAATTTATGTAAAAATTAAAAAACCCTTATAATAATTTTTTTATATATAAATCTCCATAATTAAACATTATTTTATATATATATATAATTAATAATAATATTTAAAATAAAATTATACTTTAATTAAATCTCATGAACTATTTAGTTTTCAAAATAGAAAATATATCATAAATTAAATATTATAATGGTTATTTATATTTATTTAATTAATAAAAAACTTTAAAATAACCATAATATCATTTATTTAACAAAAAAAAGTTAAACTTTAAAATTTTAAAATAAAAATATTTAAAATTATTAAAATCAATGTCTAAAATTATGAAAGTTCAGGTCAACATCAAGTTGCGCCTTTATAAGTTCTTTAAGTTACACATAGAAGATGACTAACTATTACTTAATGGTTAACCTAATTAAGTGTTTGTCCATTTCCATTTTGCATGGTGGTCATTAGTTTTTTTTGGATAGTTTTTTCTATAACATAAAAATAATTAAAATTATTTGAATCCATGTCTAAAATTATTAGAGTTCGTGTCACCATAAAGTTGTGTGTTTACAAATTATTTATACGTTCTTTAAAGAAAATATATATATATAGAAGTCGACTAGCAATGAGTTAGTGGTTAACATTAAAATTATGGACTTCAAATGTTTCTCTATAGAACTTTACAGGGTGGTAATTAGTTTTTTGTGGATAGTTTTTATTTTATATATATATATATATATATATATATATATTATAAATTTTAAAATATTTTAGAAATATAATAAATAATATAATGTACATAATAAAGTTAATTATTTATTTTTAGTTACATTAAGTTTCAAAAATATTTCAAATATCTACCATTAACCACATTATACACTACATTTCTACTTTTTATAATATTATAATTTTAGGCTGAGCTAAAGATCTTCAGAATTTCCGTGTAATTAGCTCCTTATAAAAATAAAAGTCCCTGATCTCAGATTTTGTGGTTGCATCTATCTCCTGTGCAAAGTCCCTGATCTCAGATTTTGTGGTTGCATCTATCTCTTGTGATTTTTCTTGCTCATGGAAATGTAGGTTTTTCAATCCTCATTGAATCTACAATGGATTTTTTTTCAATTCATTGAATCTACAATGGTTTTTTCTTGCCTGTCGAATTATTATTATTATTATTATTTTTTTTTAACTTCTGCATTCTACAACGGTTCAGCATTAGAGATGGCTTCTTTTGAGTCGCTTATTTTTCTAATGTGGTTTTTATTGGCTCATGAAAACATATTTGTTCAGTCTTTTTTGGCTTCTTTTGAGTCGCTTATTTTTCTAATGTGGTTTTTATTGGCTCATGAAAACATATTTGTTCAGTCTTTTTTAAATATATAGTAGTTTGATCTATAGTTACCAAATACAAATTTACCGAAAAAAATTGTCTTTATAAAATTCAATACGGAAATTTTTTGACATTATAATGGGGGAATGTCTTGGAATGCAGGAGGTAGTAATTTGGTTTTAGTAGTTTCGGGCCAATTATGGCTTTTATCCTATCCGAGGGGGTAATTCAAAATTTGATCAGATTCCTTGCTTTGTTTTTTAACTAGTTATTTCCTTTAACTGAATTCATATGTATTTAATTAAAATAAACCTTTTTAAACCTTGTAAGTAAATAATTTTAGTAATAAATATTGATTGTTTAATGGATATAAATTACTAGATTAGATTAACATGTGCTTTAATTATGGTATTTACTTAACTAGAATACTATTTATAAGATAAAAATTATTAAGTAAATATAGAATATTTAATAAACATAATTAGTGTATGAACTTATCATAATTAATAAAAATGTTTTAAATTTAGAGGAGATCTAGTTCAGCTTTGGACCCTGAATTTTAATAAGTATTACACAGTTACCTATTGTAACTATTTTATAAGAATATTTGTAATTTAATACTATTTATTATATCTAAATAATAATAAATTTAGGTTATTTGAAAAAATTTAATTTATTAATGACCTTTATATTTAATTTACCTTATTTATATTTAATTTACCTTATTTATTAATGACCAATAATTCTTGTTTACCTTTGGACCCCTTGGGTTTAAACAGTTATTATTAAATTAATACACACTTACCGATTGCAACTTAATTCTAGGAATAATAGTAATTTAATACGATTTAATTTAAATAATTTGGGGATAATATTAAATATAGGTTATTTAATAAATATGATGATATAATGACCATTATATTTATTACTCAATTAACTAATAATAATTAATGCTTCTATTAATAAAAATCAAGGGTTTGACTTTGATCCTCAGGTCAAAATTAGCCGTTGCAATATAGCCGTTGGAGTCTCTGCACACTCTATTTAATCAAGCTTAGCCTGATCAGTTCTTCAACTTGTCCTGACGATGAACCACACTGGTTGGTTCGAAACGCGTCGACAAAAGATTGATTATGTGATTTTGCCGAAGATATCCAGACAATCTTACAAATACTTAATTTTTTTTTAAGTTTAAATAAACAATCATTATGTGAAATTTCATTAAATCTTTCCTATTTCAGTTTACTTATTTCTAATGTTAATTTCTCCTATTTAAAATGTTATAGACCCCTTCTCTCTAAAACGGCTTAGAAATAATGAGGATCAAAATGCATCAAATTAATTATTATTGCAGACTAGAAAAACATGTAAAAGTAAAATCTAATAATATGAGTCACAACACACAAAGCTAGAGTTCAATGTAAAAATTGAGATATTGGATATTAAAAATATGATTTAAGTGATCTCTAAATACCATGAAATTTATGTCTAAATCACTAAATAGATCTATTTGAAAATGTACATGCCATCTACAAACATTGATACCACTCCTAAAGGGTCTTTTTGTAGATATCTACAAACTTCTAGAGAATCTTCTTGAAAGACAACAACAATGATATCCAATTTAAGATTCAAATATGAATTTAGATCATTTACTTCATGCTCATTTTGTATTATAGTTAAAAACAATGTTACTTATAAAATAAACACCTTTAAACCTTATAAAACAATGCAATAAAAGTAACTAAGAATCATAATATGTCAAACTAGAACAATTCAATCATAAAATGTCAAAAAGTTAAAACATAGTTTAAGACTTATGTGCTTATACAAAATGCTAATAGAAATAAAAAATTTATGATCATTACCATAAATGAAGGGCCAAAATTATCTTAAGGTGTGTAGGTCATCTCATCTCCATTGTCCTCATCCACATTAGTGTATTCACTCATGAGAGAGGCATTATCACTACTAGCACTCTCATCTAGAATATCTCTAAGCAAGACATCATTCTCATTGATGTGATGTGTGGATGTAGAAGACAATCCCACAATTGGTGCTTGTGAGGTTGCACTAGATGCATTAAAAATAGGGGGAACCTCTCGTACTATATTTGAAGTTGTTTTCTTCCCCTCCAAAGATTTCAGCTACAAGTGTAAATTACAATGAATGCTAGCCAAATTTGCCAATTTTCTAGCTCCTAAATGGTTTATTTTCTTACTATGGATGAACTCATGAGTGCTCCAACTCCTTTCACATGCTGATGCACTAGTGACCTATTTTTTTACATGAAAATAATATTATATTAGTATAATAATTTACATGGAATAATTTGCAAATATACATACAAAGTATAAATAATTATGATGTCTACATACCTTACTCAACACCCTGATTGCAAATATTTGTAGTTGAGGTGTCTCATATCCATGGAGAAACCACCATTGAGCAGGGGTGACCTCTGGATGGTGCATATCTCGTAGTGCCCTAGCTGTAGTGAAAGCATGACCAGTCCCTTGCCTATATGATATTGATTGTATTCGTATTTGATATTGTATCTCAGGATCATGATACATCCTCTCCATGAAATTATAAAATCCCTCCATGATATCTCTATCCTTAGGAATGTGAAAGTAATTAGGTGCTAGAAAAAGCCCCGCAACATGTAATGGCGTATGCAACATACACCACCTTTTTTCCACAATTCTCCATATTGGATTATATACTGAACTATCATTCTTACATATCAATGATATGTGTTCTCTTACCCTATCCATTCCCTCATATACAAAACCCATACATGCAGCATTAGAATCCACCATCCTCAATATTTGATATGCTCACAAATAGAGATGTTTTTTTTTCTGCACATGACTAAAACATTTCATTGAAGATTGTTTTCTCTACTAGTTTACCACCTTCTGACCTTGACAAAGGAGAGTTCACCCACTCTTCATTACAAACAAATGATCTTAGTGCATCCTTTTTCTCTACCACCCTTTGCAGTGCAATAAAATGGGTTGCAAACCTAGTGTCACCCGGTCTCAGTAGATTCCTGGTTTTGTATTTTCTAAATATGCTCAAACTCAATTGGTAGTTAAGAATAAATTTGACCAGTTTCCTTGCTTGAGATATATTTAACTGCACCCAACCTATTTTACCAATGTCATGAAGGGCTAGATCAATACATTGTGCTACACAAGGTGCCCAAAACAACTTAGGGAAATGCTCCATCAATAGCTCACCAGCATGAACACAATTGGATGCATTATCAGTGACAACTTGGACTAGGTTTTCCTCTTCTATAGATAATATGGTGTCCTTTACTATCTAAAATAAATATTCAACAGTGTTTGTTTTGTCCAGACAACCAATAATAGACAAATGGACCACTACCTAAGGACAACAAGAAAGTGTGTTCACAAGAGGTCTAGAGGGGCGATCAATCCAACCATCACTAACTAAAGTACATCCATAAATAGCCCATGAATCACTTATTGGTTTAACTCTTTCCTCTATTCGTTGTTTGCTCCTATCAATTCCTTTGGTCCTAAGACTTTCATAGCTTGGAAGAACATATGAGGGACCAAAATGGCCTATCTTTTTTAACATATCATGAAATAATGGGCTTTTGATAGTATTGAAAGAGATATTACAACCAATGAAAAAATCATAAAATGCATCATATACCTCATTTCGCTCCAATGGCTTCCAAGATTTCTCCAATGTTTGTTGTGTTGGATCAACGTCTGGTAAAGTAGGTTCTATTTGTGATCCATATGACATAGAAGATGTTGTAGATGCCACAAATGATGGGGAAGAGCTCGGTGTTGAATTAATAACAATTTCTCTTCCCATGAGTGTATCTTGTGTTCTTTTTTTCTTTACTTCTTGGACTACCTTTCCTTGCTTATGAGCATTGACTTCTTCACTTAAACTTTTCTTCACATCTTGCGCAATTTTAGTACATTCTGCCACTCCTCCACCAGTTTCACCCATAATGCCAAGCAAATGAGCTCTTGCTTGAGTCACTGATGTCCCACAAGTATTATTGCAAAACCTGCATTAGTTTTTTCCATAATTTTTTCTTTTAAGGTATTTCCATTTAGGAAGTTTCGATCTAGGTGCCATAAATGTTCTTTAGAGGGTCCCCAAGTATCTTGTTCGCAAGAAAAAAAAAACATTCAAATTCAATGAACTATATTTTTACATATTTTGAAAAACAAAATTTTTCAAACTATAGAGAATACAAAAGAGACAATGCATAGATGCCTACTTATGATATTACTTATAATTGAATTAAAAGCATGACATTCTATGTGAAACTAAAACACACTAATGTGAATCTAGTAGAAAATTGAAAATATGGCCAGGATATACAATTTCAAAACTATTACTAGAGTGATAATTGGCTAGATACAAGGAAATTAGTGTTTATGTATCCTATCTTATCCAAATTTATTAGAAAATATGTGGGAGTGCCCAACCTTTCTAGTTGACTAGTGAAAATGAGCCCCTCTATTTGAATTCCACACCAGTGATCCTTGTTTTGCAATGGAATGCAATCCAGATAATCACTATACTCCAACCTCATAATGGATATCATAAAAAAATCATGAGAATAAAAACAAAAATGTGATTTAAAGATATTTGCATTTTTTTAATATAAAACTTACAATTCCCTATATTTTTTTAATTCCAAAAGTGCTTAGTTGATGCATTGATCCAATATTCTTTTTTGAAGAGAACGAATTCTTAATTCTAACTCTGTTTTGCTACTAATTTGACCAAAAATTCTTTATGGAATGGAATAAGTTTTTAATTATAATTTCTAAGTATAATTTGCTACTACATTAAGACATAATTCCATGTTAATTTGCATTACCTGTAGAAGGTTTCCAAAAAAAAAAAAGATTAGTGGGTAAACTAGTTTTATTGCAATTTAAAAAAAATAGAACTTACCTTTTCTCTGATAATTTAAATTTAATATGGCAAAAAAATCTCAAGTGCAAACTTATAATTTTCTAGCATACATTAATATAAAATTGAACATTTAAATTTAGTTTATTGTTTTTTTATATAAAACATGTAGCATGCAAATTTACTAAGCATACCAATTTTACTATACCATTTGTAACTACATAATTTTTTACATGTGATTTATTATTTTATACATAAAATTTAAAATGTAAATTTACTTTCTATTCTATTCACAAGTGTAAACTTACCTTTATTACTATTTTATAGCTTTTTCATGTAAATTTAATTATTATTCTAAGAAAAACTTACCTTTACTATTTGCAATTGTACTTCAACATAAAAATAACATAATAAATTTACATATTATTTTATTCACAAGTGCACACTTATCTTTAGGTAACTGCAATTTCTTATTTTATATTTTTTTGTAATATAGAAGTTGCCATTTTTCTATACTTTTGTATAGGAGTTATGGATTTGCAACTAAGCTTTTTCATTTTATATTTTTTATATATTTTTTTAATATTGGATTTATCCTTTTCCTATTTTTCCATAAGAGTTATCCATTTTAAACTAAAATTTGCCATTTTATATTTTTTTGTAATATAGAAGTTACTGTTTTTCTATTTATTTTATTCACAAGTGCAAACTTATCTTTAGGAATTCTCATTTTATAATTTTTTGTAATATATAAGTTGTCGTTTTTCTATGCTTTTGTATATGAGTTATGGATTTGCATGTGCAACTAAGGTTTCCATTTTTCTATTTTTTATTATTTTTTTTAATATTGGATTTTATTATTTTTTCCTATTCATAAGACATATCCATTTTAAACTGAATTTTGCCATTTTATAATTTTTTGTAATATAGAAGTTACTGTCTTTCTATTTTTTGTGTATAAAAGTTGTGGATTTGCAAATTCACCATTTTATAACTTTTATAATTTTTTCTAATACTGATTTATCTTTTTTCTATCTTTTTTTTTATATGAGTTATCCATTTAACACTTAAATTTGTTGGTTTATAATTTTTTCCAATATAGAAGTTATGGTTTTTGGTTTTTTATAAGAGTTACCAATTTGCAAAAAATTTACTATTTTATAATTATTTTTAAGATAGAAGTTATCTTTTTTGTTTTCGCAATTTGCCATTATATAGAAATAACTAACTAGTTATCCATTTAAATTTGTCAATTTAGAATTTTTTCAAATATAGAAATTAGTTTTTTTGTTTTTTATAAAAGAGGTACCAATTTGCAACCAATTCATTATTTTATAATTTTTGTTAAGATAGAAGTTATATTTTTTTTTAATTGCACTTATATAGAAATTACTAAATCACCTCTCATTTAAAGCATCTTGATTGATTGTTTCAAAAAGGGTAGACTTGAGTCACATGATGCCTCCTAGATAGGTATCTGAGCTATTTATATCATTTAATGTCAATGGAAATAATTTTTGCATTTAATTCATTTTTAA
Source organism: Pinus tabuliformis (assembly GCA_031772625.1). NCBI lineage: Eukaryota > Viridiplantae > Streptophyta > Pinopsida > Pinales > Pinaceae > Pinus > Pinus tabuliformis. The sequence continues at coordinate 252,349,484 of CM062808.1, read as the reverse complement.
TTAAATTAATTATTTAATAAGATTTTTACATTTTAGTATTAGCAATTTGTTTTGGATTATACCATATTGTGTCCTAGAACAATTTGTAAATAATATATAATGAAATAACAAAATCAAACTAAGATTGAAATAATCAATTTTCTAACCAAATTTCTAACAATATTTACTATTTTATAGCCAAATTTAATAGAAGTTGTCAATTTTTTTATAATATAGGAATTCTCGTTTTTTATTTTGTTTTTTATAAAAATTATTGTTTATTTTTTTCCAATTTTCTAATTAATCCTCTAAAAAATTACCCGTATAAAAAAATTATAAAAACTAAAAGCAATTACCCGTATAAAAATATTATAAAAACTAAAAAAAAATTAGCATTAAAGCTGAAAGATCCCTGTATTATTTCAATTTTCAGAGCTGCGTTATTTTTATAAAATTTAAATTCTCAAATTTCCACCCGGGTTGCGTTAGTTTTATAAAAGGTAATTAAAAAAGTCGGATTTACTTCCTCTATGATTCTATTGTCAGCATTCCTATCCATGGTTACACAGAGCCCGAGCTTCCCACCCATCGACCACATTTATCGTACACGTGTCAGGAAGCATGAACGGTTAAGGCCACGTAATCATTTCTCTGATCGGCCATTAAATTTAAAAGGCGTTCAAACAGAAGGAAACCACAGCCAATCGGAACGAATGAAAGGAAAGCACAGCCAAGATAAATCAGCGAAGGGAAAATTTGGTGGCGGAGTTGTGCTGGACACCATGCCGAGGTTCAATTTTATTGTTGCACACAGCCACACTGTTCGTCAACTCAGCAGGAGTAGCACAGTGGACGCTGGACATAAGCCGATAGAAAGCTTTGACCAAAGTCATATCGAATTGGAAACTGACGAATTATTCGCTGTATCGAACCGAATCAGCGAATTTTCGAATTTTTTTTTTTTTTTTTTTCCGGTACGGCCGAACTGGTAACTATGGTTCGATCCCGATCAGTGCGAGAACAATTAAACGGGTATCGGTGGGATCCGTGTTGTGATCAGAGGAATTATGAGACATAATGGTGGGTGGCAGGATGACGGCCCTCATTTATTCCTTTACACGTGAAATATGGAAAGGAATGATGTTAGAATTAACGTGTGGCGCAGGCTCCGACTAGAAAGAACAGCTCTGGGGTTTCGTTCAAAGACTCTAGTCTAGTTTGGTGTTGCTGAAAACTGCTTCTCTGAAACCTCAAGGGTGACGCGAAAGGAACGCTCCAGTCTGGCTTCACCTTTGAGCTTGTAAGTGGTTGTTGCCGGTATGTTTTTTTCGTTTGCTCTAAGCACACCCTTACCGTTGTGTTCAAATGTTATTTCTTAATTCTTCACATGGATGTTTCTAAGACGGTGATAAGATGGTGATATAAGACAATCTTGAAGACTGTCGGGAAGTATGGGAGGAAAGAAATTCTTATTCTGATAACTGGCTCGCGTAATCCCAAAATATTTATGTCTATTACGACATTCTACTTTCTTTGATGTCTATGCATTCTCAGAATGAAGATGGGTTTTGGTCTATGTCTCTTGTATAACGGTTTTTTCTCAATATCTTATCTTTGTGATAAACCATCTGCCTGGGCTGACATGGGAAATTCGAAGAGGAAATCCCACAACTTGATAATAATCCTGGTCTTAAGTGGGTTCTGTGAACAAAGGGCGGATATTGGTGGCCTGTTGTGTCGAGGTTGGGTCAACTCCACGACAATACTTTGTTTCATGGTTTTTTTTTTTTTTTGGCTTATTATCGTACTGTATTATGTTATTTTACTTTTACATAGTTACATTTTTCTTAGTTTCGTAAGGATACCACGTCAGGTCGTATATTTGTGAGTTGGCCTCCAATCTGGATGGGATCCTAGGCGACAATGTGTGTGGTACTTATACTGGTTCCTAGTGCACCTGAGTGGTTTGCAGTATAGTCTCATGGCGGGACCCACCTCGAGGAGAGGGAATACAAGCCGGGGGGGCCAAGGCCAGAACCAGACTAGTGGAGAGGGACGCTGTGGTCGACAATCTTAGCCACGTCATACCAGTGTTCGGGGATGTCACAACATCACAAGATTGAATCGGGAGGCTACCCAGGCCTACCATGTTAATACGCCTCCACAGTTCCGACAATTGATTTCAAGGTGAGAATCATATTTAAACCAACAAGCCGAGAATATTGATTTGGACATGGATGAGTCCTAGACTGTAGCCACGTCATACCAGTGTTCGGGGATGCCACAACATCACAGGATTGAATCGGGAGGCTACCCAGGCCTACCATGTTAATACGCCTCCACAGTTCCGACAATTGATTTCAAGGTGAGAATCATATTTAAACCAACAAGCCGAGAATATTGATTTGGACATGGATGAGTCCTAGACCCCAGTCTAGGAACCAAACCATTCTAGAGGTTGGTATACCTAGTATCAAGACAATATATTTATAGTGGATAATGAAAATTATTGTGGCAAAAGAGGTTGGTATATCTAGTATCAATAGACAATATATTTATAGTGGATAATGAAAATTATTGTGGCAAAAGATATGATGACCTTCTATGTCGACCCATCCAAGCATGAAACAGATTTGCAAAGAATTCACATGGAATGAGAAGCACATCTCTTGCCTCTCTTAGATCGAATTGTCGGTGTCCAGTGTTAAAGATCTAGCGTGATACACTTATCTCATGAGTAATTTGATGATCAACATAGTTATGTTTTTATAAATTTTGAAGATGTATACCTGACTACTTTACAGACTTCGATGTTTTGTTATAGCTACATAACCAATAGCAAAATTAAAGACAATCAGACTTACATAGCATTGTTATATAATTTCAAACTTTTTAAATTTTGGATGGCATACAATGCAATCAAATGGCCAACAAACCTGGTTTCCTAGTGAACAGGTTGAGGCCATCTCGTCCTAATCGATATGGATGTAAAACTTGTCTTTTTTCTGAAATGGAATAGAAAGGAAAATCCAAGCTTATATATATATATATATATATAGTAGTTCAGATCTATATATGGTCTTTAACTGTAGTTAAATATGATTTAAAGAAAAATATATAAGCTATGATGAGTAATATAACAAGAGGCACGTGGTGTTAATGTCACTGCCTTTGTTTTCTTTCACATTGCCACCACGAGGAATTTTTTGTGTGTAAGCTCGAGCTAAGGCTTCAACCCTTAAATGAGTGTAAAAACCCCTTGCTCCCTACAACTGCTATTGCTACGATGAATTCGAGCACATTGCCTCACCATATCGAATTCGTATAACACCAACATGTATCCATCCAATAGATAATTTTATTGATTAAATTAAATGGTTTATAAACCATTTTAATATTTCATTTGAATGGTTTAATAAATTATTTTAATATTTTATAAAAAATGAATTGTAAACAAATATATGAAAATTTCAATAAGTATTTCTAATAAAAAATTGTAATAAGAAAAATATGATATTTAGTTTTTATATTTTCTATGTAATTAGTATATGATTTAATGTTATTTGATTATTTTTATTCAATTATATATAATATTAAAAAATATTAGAATTTTAATATACAATTTCTTTTGGAAAGTGAAACTATTCATTACGAGTTTCTCCATTTTAGTACACATGTATTTTATTACTGACCCTCGTTACTTAGTTATATCAATTTATCCATATAGCCTACAATCATTTTCATTCTTATTATAGCCATTAATGTACCTTATGAACTCTTAGTCCTTAGGAACATGTGTATGTGCTTATTTTGGATAAAATGTAAATTAGTTTGCATCAATTATATTCTGTCATATCAACAACCAACCGAACATCTATAGAATATTTTGTTTTTGTTATAGTTGGGATTGTTTTTTCTATTTAGAGAATAATTCATTTTTATTTTGAAAGGAACAAGTGTCAACTCCATGTTAAACAAGACTGAAATAGACATCACCCTCATACTCCTCATACTCTGTTGAAAAATAAACCTCTAAACTCAATAATATCTATCTATCAATTTCATGAAATGTATATATAAAATTTACTGACTATCTTCTCTTATAAATTTTTTTTATCAGAATCAAGAAAGATACATGTGGAAATGGCCATCATCATCGTGATACGTGCACCAAATAATACATGCGAGAAATATTCAATAATCATTTACATTTCTGGTCTTTGACTCATCTTTTTGTCTTCTTGTCCATGCCACATATGTTGACATTGAAAATTGTTAAATCAGAATGGAAAGAATCAGTTAACTCCATCGAAAATTGTTAAATCAGAATATAAATATTTAGTTAACTCCCTCTACAAGTGAGCTAATGTGCTCCATACGACTGTGTATTTAGCATGTAGATTGTTTCTCTCTTTACACATCAGATATATTTCTGGATGGATAAACTTGCATCGAAAACTAGAAATATGGGAATGTGGACTTTTGTGATAAAAGGCTGCCTCCGCAAGTGTAGATATAAAAACGTATCGTTCAAGATTCTTTTGGAGGATGGTTGAGATGGTGGAGAATATAATTCCCTTTTTTAGGTGTCAAAACTTTGTAAGTGTCCCAGTTTCGTTAGTCCAGTTTAGTTTAGTTGAGTTTTAATCGTCATTTATTAGTGATGTTTTATTTGTAATCTTATTTAACTGATTTGTAATACTAACAAAAGCATTTTTCTGCTGCACAGTTTTCAATTTTTGTCATGGCATTGGAGCTAGTTTGCACAAGACTCCTTGACAGAGCAGCAACGTAAGTGACCTGAGAGCAACAGAGAAAATGAGAGTAAGCCTCAACTATCATAAGACTCCAGAGAAAGAAACACAAACCGAGAACTCGAACACGCTGTATAGTGGAAGGATCGAGAGGCCTTTCAATGTATTTAACAACCTGATCGTCGTTAGTAAAATAAAGCACCTACGATCCAAAAGATTTTTGTTTAAAAAAAAGTGTGCACAATGCACCCATGCTTAGAGGAGAAAGAGCGTTCACGACACGAAACTTTCGAAATTGTTAAGGATAGTGATTGAACGCAACAAAATACCATCGCAAAGTGCGCTACACCCCGTGACCTCCAAGTCATTGTCACTGTGACAAATTCAAATTAGAAGCACGAAAATGAGTTTTAACCTCCTATATTTTAAAGTCGCTTGGAATATTTCCACGTGGATATTGGTACTTGCCTCGTGTTGTAGTGTTGATTAGATACTCATTTGTCTTCAATGTTTTCTTCACAATCACTCAAACGAACCTCAAACCTCTTGGAATAGCCTAGGCCACGGTCATTGAAGAGACTTTGCAGGATCAAATTCTCCAAAATAAAACAAGCCACGACAAAGGAAAGTCAAAAATAAATGTTCACAGAAAAGGAAAGTCAAAATGGTTTACATTATTCTTAAATGGTAATTACTATGTCACTCCTTACACAGTGACATCTATGATCGGTTTTAAGCTATTCGTTTCTCTATACTGGTGCAATTTTTCAAATTTTTATAGTTAATATTAGGTTTTTGGCTGAAATTCTTATGTGACGTCAGCGCAGTGCTGCATTTGTGTCTCCAGATTTCAAGGGTTGATGTCATCCTGCCATGCAAAGTAGATCGGATTGTATAGAGTAGGTAAAAGGAAGGGTGATCCTTCGTATAGATGGGAGTTAACTTGGGCTTCTGCGATCTCTGATGGTGTTAATTTTTTTTTAAGAGTGTTGGTGGAGAATTTATTGTTATGGTTGATGGATTGTCGAGAAACAGATTTAGTTGTTTTCGTTGTTCAATGCGGCTATTTTAGTTTTTTCTTGGTGTTGTGGCACTCTATGAGGCTGAATTTTTAATTTCTATGCATGTGTTTTCTATGCGACATTATTTCTCATTGTCAGGTTTTCCTTGTTATCAAGTGAGTTTTGTTTTTATTTCGGTAGATTCGAGCAGAAGACTTTTTGTGCGCAATGATGAAGTTGTTTGGTTATGTTGCAGGGCGTATGTTTGTCAACCTCATTGACCAAGGTTTGATGGGTAAATGTATGAACATTATTTTCTGGTTTAATGATCATGGTGCATAATTTCGAGTTCTAATGGTTCATTGTTTCAAATAATTTTCAGTGAATACTTTGGAATTTAGAGCATAAGAATTGTTTGGGTAAGCGGATTGCTAGATACTAGCAGCAAAAATCTCATAAGTTTTTGAGTTCTCTCTATTAGCAAACTCTGGCTTAATGGGTCAGAAGAATTGAATACAATTTCAGCGTAAGTTTCGATGGGTTGGATGCAATATTGTAGGAATAAACCAGTATTCACTGACAAAAGCGAGGTCGGAGATCTTCCTATGTTTTCATTTGTTGAAGTCCTATGGGTAAGGTGTCAACCTTGATTCCATATGCTTTGTTTTTTAGTGGTCTACCGACCCCGATTCCATGATTTTTTGTAGTGGTTGCGACGAATATTTCCCAGAATTTACTGTGAAACTTGTGAAGTCAGGAGTATAGGGATCATTACATTTTCTGAAGGCTCATGAGCAAGGTGGCAGCTCTCATTGCACATTGTGTGGTTTTAGATAGTCACAGGGTCAGAGTTCTATTGAAATAAAAATATAGATTGGGAAGAAGATAAGTCCGACCTCAGTCGAGCTCGACGCATTGTGATGTCGAAAGTTTACGCATGTTTTCTTTTTAACAGACTTGTGTATGCGAGTTTTTTCATGCGTTTTACATTTAGTCAATTGTCATAGGGCACATGGCTTTTATTAATTTGTTTTTAAAAACACTAAATTTATTGTAATAAAAGTTATACTTTAAGCGATGGGAGATTACCGTGTCAAATAGTTGCCAACTAGGAAAAAAAATTAAAAGAATCGATGACAAAATTCAAGTTTAAATGGTATTGGATAACTTTTGAGACCAATGTTACTAGTATTCTGAGTTTCAATTGGTGGGATGTTGTAATGTAAGTTCTTCCTAAATTTTATGCATAGAGGAACATGTTTTAGCCACGATTGTGAGAGAACATTTAAAAATTTCAAATTTAGAATAGGGGCATCTGTCTCCATTTCATTTTCTTCAGTTTCTTTGGAGTCGGAGGAAACCCATATTTGAGGTCAGGACTAACTTTGTGGTCGGGCAATCGACATCTCTTTCGAGAAGAATAATAAGAAAACCCATAGTTGAGGTCGGGACTGACTTTGTGGTCAGGCAATCGACGTCTCTTTTGAGAAGAATAATAAGAAAAAGGTCAAGCTCCAAGCCATCTTGTCAAAGGTTGATTTTCAAGCAATGTTGAAGTTGCAATTGACATTTAAGTTAGTTGTTTTTGGCTTTTGTAATTTATGAACCATATTCATATTATTATATTCTTTAGACAAGGGCTAACGGGTTTGCATATTTTAAGCAATTTAATCATAATTTTGTTTTAGTTTGTAGGTAGTTTTTGGCTGTGCTATCTTAAACTATGACATAGAAAGAATAATAATCTTTATGTAAAATATCTTTAAATAAATGTCTTATACAAAAAAATTGAATTTATTTCTTTGTTAATAAAATAATAATGTATTTTAAATTACATTTATTAAATAATATTTTACGTGAAAAAAAAATAATAAATCATAGACACATATTTGTTGTGGGCCTTCGTATAATCAAGTCGGAGGTCAGAGGTGGTCGTTGTAAAAACATGTAACTATACACATATATTTCTTTTGTGGCCCCTATTGAGAGCAAGTCGGAGGTCAGCCCCACTATGAGATTGGAGGTCGACATTATCATTTCAATAATATCTCTAAACATTCTTGACCACTGACACTCCTCGATCGATTCAGCTCAGAATCTAGGTTCATTGTTATTATTATTATTATTTCTTATAAAAGACTTAAATGAAGTTCATGATAAAGTTTACTATGAGTTGATATGTTATAAATTAAATCTTAAGTGTTGTATAAAAATAATTTTTTGAATTTATTTCTCTCTTTAAAAGAATAAGATATTTTAAATTACATTTATTAAATAATATGTTATGTTATAAACAAATATGTCAGTTTTGTGGGCCTTTGTAGAAGCAAGTCAGAGGTCCAGCTGACTATGATGTCAGAAGTGGTCATTGTAAACACACGTAACTATACACATATATTTATTTTGTGGCCCCTACTGAAAGAAAGTCGGATTTCGGCCCCCACTATGATATCAGAGGTCAACATTGTCATTTGAATGGTCTCTCTAGACACCCCTCACTACTGACACTCCCTCGCTAATTCGGCTCAAAATCTAGGTTCATTGTTGTTATTAGTATTATTATTTATTATAATAGACTCGAATGAGGTGTCTCATGAAGTTTATCATGAGTTGATATGTTATAAATTAAATCTTAAATGTCTTATAAAAATAATTTGTTGAATTTATTTATTTATTGATAAAAGAATAAAGAATTATAAATTACATTTATTGAATAATATGTTATGTGAAAAAAATAATAATAAATTATAGACATGTATGCTTGTTTTGTGGGCCTTTGTAGAAGCAATTCGGAGGTCATGCTAACTATGAGGTTATACATAACTATACACAAATATTTATTTTGTCACTCCTACTGAAAGTGATTCGGAGGTTGGTCCTGACTATGAGATCAGATATCGATATTGTGGTTTGAATGGTCTCTCGAGACACCCCCGACTACTAACACTCCCTAACCAATTCGGCTCTAGCTTCAATACTTCAGCTTTATCTTTAAATAATGGGATAACGGGTTCCCATATTTTAACAATTTTATCTTATAAGTATAATTTATTCAATTTATTTTTTTATTGATAAAAAAATAAATTAATTTGATCAAATAATATGTAATATGAAAAAAACAAAATAATAAATTATAAAAAGGCCAATTATACATATACTTTTCTTTTGTGGGCCCTGCGAGAAGAAAGTCAATGGTCGGGTTGGCTATGATATTAAAGGTCGACATTGTATTTTGTACTAGGCTATAACATTTTGTGACCAATTGGCCTCCTTGTAAACACGCCCAAGTATATGTATTTTTTAATTTTTTCTATGGTCACTACTGAAATCAAGTTGAAAGACGGGTTTGGCTATGAGGTCGGAAGTCAAATATGTCGTTTGAATGGTCTCTTTGGACAGTACAAACTATTGACAGTCCCTGACCAAATTGGCTCCATGTACAATACTGCATGGAAGCATCCTAAATCATTTTTGTTTTAAATTTGAAAATTATTTATTTAAATAACAATTTTAGACATTGGATTCTAAAATATTAAGTATATATATATATATATATATATACTTTTAAATTATTTAAAATACAGTTTTATACATTTATATTTAAAATACAACTATGTAGTATATTTAACTTTTGGTTTATAATACCTTTTATATGAAGATGTTTTTTACTCTCTTTGTTGAGCATGTTTTTCTTTGTTTTTTTATTTATTTTTGTTTTTGTTTTTTGGGGCCTCATTATTTTTAATTGTGGCAAATGACAAAATTGTTAAGTTTTATAGGTTTTACTTAAAATTTTGGATGGTTGCAAAATGAATTAAAGTTTGAATGAGTGTTTTAATTATTTTGACTAAACTTTATAAAAGTAAAGAAGACTTTATTTAAAGTGTTGTGAATGTGAATTTAAATTTAAATTTAATTTTATTAATATGTTTTGTAACTTAAATATTTGGAATATTAAGTACTTAATTATATATATATATATATATATATATATATATATATATATATATATATATATATATATATTGAAATTTCGATAATGTTGTATCCTTATAATTGTTTACATAATGCTAAAATTCCTTATTATCAAATTTTATTGTTTGTATATATAAATTAAAAGAACATTAAGTTGTTTTATATTTACTTATTTTAAATTCCGTGGATGTTAAAATTGCTCATTCAACTATTATTCTTGGATATCATTGTGATGTTGTGTTGTTTATATTAGATTTAACTAAATGTAAATAAACATGAAAATTGCAATAATTTTATAATTAACAAATACATTGTCTTCTCTTGTATATATATATATATAGATTATTATTATTATTATTATTATTATTATTATTATTATTATTATTTAGTGATGTATAGTTAGAGACATGTTAGTATTTTTGTTTGTTGTTTTTTTGAATCATGATGCATTGCTTGATATTCAATGAACATATGTTATTGGAAAAAAAAACTTAAAGACTGATTTGAGCAAAAAAAAATATAGTGACAGATACAAGTTGCTAATATAAATTATTATTTCTAGGTGTTTTATGTAAATAGATCATGCATTGGTTTAATTCCTTTATAATGTTTAAGATGGACATTTGAAATATATATTTTCCGGATTCGGTAAAGTAATTGTCATATTAGTTGATAAATATTTGACTATGCATGTGATTTTTATTTTAAATATATGGGATTGTAATGATTAGGATGTTCTAGACATTTGTTCAATTTTGAATTTTTCTATAAGTTTTAAAGTGTTGGATACTTTTATATGGAGATGGCAATATCCAAAACTTGACAGATTTTTTAAAAGTTTTAAATAAACTTTATTGTTGTGCATTAATTTTGGATTAAATTACATGTTATTTAGACATTTGTGCAATTTTGATTTTTCTTTAAAGTGTTGAATACTTTTATGTAGACAGGGAAATATCCAAAACTTGACATATTTTTTTAGAAATTTTAAATGAGCTTTATTGTTGTGCATTAATTTGGGATTAAATTGCAAATTATTTATAGATAGATTGCAAGTTAAATTTTTAAAGAATTAACTTTTAAATATTTTTTGAATTATGGAATAATATTAATGTTTTATTTAGCAATTATGTGCTCTTAAAAAAAGATACAAGTGGGAACTAGAAGGCATTAAAGAACATTACAACCTTTGTTATTAACAATTGTGTTGTTTAATAGTATTTAATGTCTAAACACTTAAAGAAAATTATAAGGGTTTTCAAATTCTTTTAGATACTTAGATTTTAATTTTTTGGCTGACTGACATTTGATATGGTTTGGCCAATCGACATATGATATGATTTGAAGTATAATGTCTAATCTATTTACAATTGAACATCTTTGACTAATGAAATTAGTTTTTAGAACACTTTTTCCTGGTATTATTTATTGTAGTTGATACTAACATGACTTTAAAGAGTAGTACTTTTTTCCCCTCGGAAAAAATCGTAATTTAATTCATAAGACAAAATTACATGTTGTAGATGCTAAAAAGAATATGCATATGGTATGTTCATGTTTTCATGGAAAACATTAAAAAAAAAAAAAAAAAAAAAAAAAAAAAAAAAACTATTCTTTTCTCCGTTTCTTTTTTTCCACCTTTCACCATACTCCAGTGTTGGGAGTGGTGGATACAATGGATAACTGATTTTCATTTGTGTTTAAGGGAGAGTCCTTGTCAGAGTTAGATCCTTTTGATGGATGTGTTCTCTTGTTGCCAGATATTTCCATTAGTTGGGATTCTTGTTGCTGCAAAGTGTTGCTAGGTTCTCTGTCCTTCTTTAGTGTGTTGTTCTATACCCGCTAAAAATCCATTTCTGCTTTATATTCTACTATTTCTTCTTTTTCTACTTATTCATCCAAGGGAGTTGTATATTGCCATCCTTTTGGCTTTTTCTATTGCTTCTTGTTCCATTTGGGTGTTTGTTTTGCTTGTGGATAGGCACTATGAAGGTGGCCAGTTTGTAGGCATCCACAACATCGAAAAGCTGCATTTTCGTAAGCTAAAGGTTGGGTCCAATATGTATTATTGAAATTCAATGTGATACTATCTGGTAATCCCTGGCTGAGATCTACTTCAACACAAATCCTAGAAAATGTAAATATTCCCCTTGAAAGTCTGTCCCTGTCAATCTTAAGGAACTTTCCCAGGGAGTTCCCTATGGCTATTAAAACATTATGGTGCCAGAACTGTAATGGAAGGTTATACAACCTGACCCAAACTGGCATATTTGTTACCACCATTATGCTAGCATCGAATTCTGGAAACCAAGGGTCAGGAAGAGCCCCAGAACGATTGTCCCTTGTTGAGGATATGTTCCCTTTCCTGTTTAGTTTTGAATATGACTATAAAAAACCCCTTAGGGCATAAATATATTTCACAGTTTGGTGACCATGCATCATATATACATTGGTGCAAAACATCATATTTAGGCCAAAAACCATTAAATCTGCATATAACTACATTGGACTAGAGATCTGTGTAAAAATCATTTACCTTAGGCATTGCAATGGTAATTGTAGTATTCTCATATTTTTGTTCTACAATGTAGGGCCTTGGTAGTTCGGGCAATGGTGCTGGTCTAGTTTGTGCTTTTTCCTTGCCTTTCACTACATATTTGAAAGGGCCTCTGCTCTTGGAGTTAGATCCAGAGCATCCACCCCTTAGAAGCAAGTTGACCATGATGGTCGAGTCTGTAACAATTCCATAATCCTGAAGTGTGTGGTTATCTTGTAAATTGAGACCTGAGTGGATCAGATTTTGCCTGCATGCTGGTATACCGAGGTGGTTTTGGATTTTATACTTTAAGTCCTCGATCCTCCTCCCCTTCTAGATCCTCCAACAAAGGTGCCTGCCTTCCAGTGTTTTGATGAATATTTGTATTAGATCCGCCTCTCGATAGCATGGGTCTGGCTGAGGAAGGGCTCGATTTGTTGCCCATGTGCCCGGATCTGTCAGATCTAGGCATATCAGTGCTCTATCTGGGTCATGCTTCACCAGATCTGAGCTATCTTATGATTCTGTTCATTTCAATGCTCTATCTAGTTCTTGTATTGGAAGAAAACCCCGGAGATTAATGAGTGAGATCTCACTATCCTTTAGATCCATCTTCATGGAAATCACCTAGGGCACATTCTGTGGCATGGATGCGATCAAGGTGATCTCATGTTCAGTAGCCGCAACAGTATTGATAGTGGAACCATTGACGACCAAGCAGCCAATCTCAGTGCCTGCCTATAGATCCACATTTTCTGTACCCACATCTTCTCTTCTGACGACCTTGAGCCACCTGTGCGAGGATTCAAAAACCTCATGGGTCATTTTGGTGCCGCTCCTCACGCTGAGATCATCATAGAGTGAGATCTTTTTCTAGGGCTCCTTCTGCAATAAGATGTAGGCGAAATCCACCTTGGCCTGTCTTTGGAATAGCTTCAGACTGTCTTCCCCCAACTTCTCAGCCACCAAAACCATCGGCTTCATCCGACCATCAGAGGAGATGGCCCACGGGGGCAAATGTTTGCGCACGGATAACATTTTTGGAGGGTTTTATAGAGTTGCCCTAAAAACCTTCAGATCCAAGAGTCTCACGCACTTAACTCACTCCTCAATCAGCTTTAAAGAGTAGTACTATTTACATTGTAGAATCAATATTTGACTGGATGATATACTAGATTCAAGTGAAGTTTGCTAGCTTGGATGAAATCTATTATAGAACAGTGTTATGCAATTGTGAATGATTTTGAGTCATGAAATGCGCATTCGTGGAATTTTCAAAGTCGTTGCAACAACTTATAAAATAGGAGGAGAATGATAATAAAAAATTGCATTCTGAAAATAAATCAGATAAGAGGAAAAACAATGAGTGGTTTGAATGCAATTTTTGTGGCATGTGGATTAGTTGCACAGTTTTAATTGGTGCAAATATTTGTGCTATTGCATGCAATATCTTTGTTCAAAAACACAGAACATTGAATGGTTGTCAAAGGCCAACATGCAACAATTTGTTTTGTGTGATTTAGATGTTAAATTTGTTGATTCATTATGTCTCAGGTGAGAAATATATTTCACAGATTGTAATGCTAAAATCAAGAGATATTAAATGCACCCCTAAATCTCATTGTCATTTTTGTTGTGTATGTATTGTTGGAATCTATATTCCAAGATGAGTGGCTATGGAAGCTTAAATTATTTCATTTCTAGACAATTTTGATGCAATATGTTTTTCTCAAATTGACACATTTACTAAAGTACATATGCAATTTAATGTAGTTATAGAACTATGATAATATTGAGTGATGATTTTTATTTGCAATTACTATAGTCATGTGTAGCTAGAATGTTATTTTTTATTTATGGCATAGTAGATAATGCTTTCAATGTCTAGAAAACAATATGATACAAAGTTAACCTTCCCACCTTGGTTTGCAACTTAATGTAGTTATAGTGCTATGATTACAATTGGGCGATGGTTTTTTATTTGTGCTTTATTTAGTCACGTGTCACTAGAATATTATTTATTTCTTATGACATAATAGGTAATGTTTTCAATTTCTAGTAAACAATATGATACAAAATCACATTACCCATTTTTGGTCATTGTTAGTTGCAGAAAATAGATTAAAAATATAGACACACACACACATATTGTTAGGTCCCTATACTACTAGTGTAACCCCTTATTGTTATTAGTTTAATCCCCTTATTGTATTATTGTGCCCATATAGTCCCCATGTTGTTATTATTATGCCCCATAGAAGCCCACTATTATTATTGTTGTGCCCCTACAATATTATTGTTATGTAGGCTCCGATTGTATTGTGACCCCATAGACTCCTATATATAGAAAGGAGGACTTGTCATTTGTATCATGGAAGAATTGTTCATTTGTGTAATGTAAAGGAGGTTTCCCCCTTGAAGAGGTTGATTTTCAATTCATTAATCTTTCTTTTCTATCTTTTTGTGAGCTAGTTTCATAACATTTGGTATCAAAGCCTTTAGATTCTAGGGTTTTGCTGTTCCAAACCAGTCATCGTGGAATATTTGCTATACCTTTTTGTCTACAAAGTTTCATAAAAAATTTTTGCACCTCGGGTCCAAATTTCGGATCTTGTTGTGCTATATTTTTGGAGATATGATCTAAAGACTTTAGGATTTTTGTAAGCTCCAAAATGTCATTGCAAACATGTCATCATGGAATTTTTTCTATAATGTTTTTTATACGAAGGTTTAGACATTGAAATTAAAACCCATTTGAGCCACAATCTTAATGAAGCGTGGGCCTGAATTTCAGATGTTGTTTCGCTATATTTTCATAGATATGGTCCAAGACATTTAGGGTTTCTGCAGGCTCCTGAATTACATCCCAAATAGTTGACCTTTGGAAAATTGTCTTAACGTTCTCTCTGAGAATAAGATTGAAATTTCATAAAACATTATAGAAATAGGACAGCCTATATTTTTCTGTGTATTAGTTTCAGGTCCTAAGGTTGATACAGTGACAAGTGGCACTTCGTACAAGTTCGGTCTATTGAACCAATCTATAATCAAGTCATCATGGGAGATTTGGCATTACTCTTCCTTGAAGAATCCAATATTAATCATACTTGCAGGGTTGGAAAGAGGACTCAGAGTGCTACTTGAGGACATAATTGCAAAATTTGGATATTCGAAATTACATAGATACAACAGATTCAATATCGAGCTCCAACAAAGTGAAAAAATGTCTGTACTTTTTTTAATTTTTTGCATAAGTTTGGTTTGAAAAAATATTTTGAAGGAATTCAAAGGGAATAGTGAAGAATAATTATCATTAATTGATGCCCCAAAGAAAGAAAATTGAAACACCTAGTAAACAACCTGAAAGATTTAGCATGAATCATGAAGAAGAGGAAGAAATGAAAGATGATATATCAAAATTACGAAACCAAGTGCAAAAAAATTCACTCTAACAAAAAATAATAGAAGCTAAGGTGGATGGTTTAAAGAAAGGCGTGGAAGCTAAGATTGATGGTATAGAAGAAAAACTTAACAACATGGAATATTTAAAGAAAGATTTTGACAAATTTGCTACAAGAAATGCTTACTAATGATGAAAGGGTAGTAAAGGAAACTCATGATTAGAACAAAACAAATGTTAATCATGATTTCATAGACTCTAACATTGGATTGAAGACCCACCATGTTCCAAAGATCAATATGAGGTAGTTTGAGGGCAAGGATCTCGTAACATGGATACTACAAATGGAGCGATATTTCGATATCCATAATGTGAAAAACACAAAAAAGGTACGCATTGCAACTTTATATTTGGAACCAAATAAGTTTGTATGGAATCAATGGTTTTTATCTCGTAAAAGAATTGTCACTTGGGCAGTTTTTACGGAAGAAATGATATCGCACATTATGAGGATACGAAAAGCAACACCTTTTTTAGCCAATTTTTAAATCTCAAATAAAATGGTTCAATGATGGAGTACATTAAGGACTTCCAAAAATTGAATGTAAGGGTAAAATATATTCCAGAGGAGCATAGGATTGATGTGTTCATAGGGACTTTAAAGGATGACATCCAACATGAGGTTCGCCTTTGGGAACCTAATTCATTGGAGAAGGCATTCACGTTGGCAAGAAAAATTGAAAGCAAAATTATGGCAACAAGGAAGCCTACCACTCACAACTCTAAAGGTGGAAGTGTTGTTGCCCCTAGCCTTCCACAACCTACAAGGTTGACACCACAACAATTGGAAGAAAAAAGAGAAAAAGGGCTTTACTACAATTGTGATAGAAAATACACTAAAGGTCATAAGTGTGCTGAGAAGAAATTATTTTACATAGATTGTCAAGAGGAGGAAGAAAAGGAACAAGAAAAATCAAAATAAGAGTATATACACTAGGAACAAACCCTAGAGAAATAAAAAATTAATCTGACCATATCTTATAGTGAATTGGCCGGAATTACCACTCCTGAAACGATCAAGATAGAGGGACATATCAAGAAGAAAAAGGTAATAGTGTTGATTGATTCGGGAAAGACCCATAATTTTATTCATTGGAAGACAACCAAGGAATTGAATTGCTTCCTATATCCAGCATCATAGTGTCAAGTGATGGTTTCAAGTGGAGGAACCATAAACTTTGGAAAGTGTCATAATATCAAGCTATCCATGGGAGAATATGTATTGAATATCCCAATGCTTTCCATTCCAATGGGTGGTGCTGATGTTGTACTAGGAGTCCAATGTCTACAATCCTGGGGTACGATAGCTTTTAATTTTCAAGAGCTTTTCATGAATTTTTTTTGGAAGGAAAGGAAGTTGAATTAAAGGGTATTGCAGGGAACCGAAAGCAGTCAAAAAAATAAGAAATCGATAGCTATGAAATTGACCAATTTTAGAGTATCTCATCAAGTGGAAGAACTTACCGCTGAAGATTCAACATCGGAGGATGTGAATTTTATAGAGAAGCATCGAGAACTACTCAAGCATTGAGGACAACACTTTTTGAAGGGGAGGGGCATGTTAGGTCCCTATACTACTAGTGTAACCCCTTATCGTTATTAGTGAAACCCCCTTATTTTATTATTGCGCCCATAAAGTCCCCATGCTGTTATTATTATGTCCCATAAAAGCCCACTATTGTTATTGTTGTGCCCTTACAATATTATTGTTATGTAGGTTCTGATTGTTTTGGGACCCCTTAGAATCCTATATATAGAAAGGATATTTTTTCATTTGTATCATCGAATAATTTTTCATTTGTGTAATTTAAATGAGGTTTCCCCCTCGAAGAGGCTGATTTTGAAGTCATTAATCTATCTTGTCTATCTTTTTGTCGGCTAGTTTCATTATATATCTATATCTATATATATATATATATATATATATATATATATAGATATAGAGAATTTAATGCATTTTTAATTTGTCTTTGTACGTAGTTTTCATAAATTCATGGCTATAGTGCTTTTAATACTGTTGTGCCTTCCCCGGATGCGGGCGCTTATATCGCTGGTTAATGCAATGGGACAGGGGTGCGGCGAGGTTGGACGACACCTGCCGGTCCTGTACCACTTGGTTCATCGTCGAATGAAGTTTAAATAGAGGCATTGGATTTTATTTGGTCTCATATCATGTGGCTCTGATATGCACAGCCTGTACACCGATTTCTCCATCGCTTCCACATGCTCTGAGCTGAGTTGGGCCTCGACTCTCTTCTATGCTAGAGTTATGGCAGGTGCAATCCGAGGAAGGGAGGATGAGGCTAAATACAGGCTCAAATCTGGAATCGTTTGGAAGCCTCTGGTGCTCTACTGGTCTGGTAAAGTTGTGTTTTGGTATGTTGTTTGTTTATGCTTGGCCAACTCTGCGACGCTGTCTCTGTCTTCTCCCAATTTCCCTATCAATTCCCCTTCCACTTACCCCAGCGCTCTCCCTGCTCTTCTTTCCACCATGGTATGCCAACAAATGCTCAACAGACGGGGCGGCTCTCGGGGTGGTAGCTCTCAGCCTCAGGTCAGGCGGCATAGTACCTCGGACTCTCTGTCTTCTTCAGCAGAAAACCCCCACTATCCTAACACAAGAAGTGGCCGTGGTCGAGCAGGCCTTCGCTCTGCTCCCTTCCCTCTGCCCTCGCATCACACCCCCCATACCACGCAATTCCAGTTCAGAAGCTCCCTCAATAAACCGATCATCATCGCCACTATTTCCATCTCTTTTTCTGAGGAAGCAGAGCAGAGTATCCCGATGACCTTCTCCATGGACGAGATGCACAGGGCTGGACCGAGTCGAAACACAGACAAGGAAGAAGTGCATGGAGGTCATGGTGGTCAGACAAAACTGAAAGGGAAGGCCGTCGTTGGTAGCCTGCATGAGGAATTGGAACAGTAGAATGACATGCAAGTTATGGAAGGGCACAGGATGGACGTGTCGAACCCGCAGCTAAACGTGTCAGACCCACAACTAGACACAATCAACAAAGAAGGCAAGCAGCGGGACGTGGACCAAACTAAGCCAGACAACCCAGATGATTGGGGTTGCCCGATAGTGGAGGAACCTGCCACGGAGGATTTCATTAATCGCATTATGAATGCCATGTGGCACTTCATTTAACTCCTGGTTTTTTCTTCCTCTTTTGGTCCATGTAGGCGACTCAATGATGATGTATTGCTGGGTTTATGGGTGGTCAACTGTTCTTGGGTAGATTAGCTGGGGTTACTATGCGGGTTTACTGGCTCTCTTCATAAAACTATGGTTAATTTCCAGTTTTGTCTTCTTTTTTGCATCTCCTTCTCTATCAAACTGGTTTCCCCTCTATTGGGGTAGTCTCAGATCTAGTTACATGGCAGCAAGCTGAGATAGGCTGTGTTCCCTCACAGCCAGAACACCATTGTAAATACCTTTTTATTTTCTTTTAATAGATTACTCTTACTTAGAAAAAAAAATACTGTTGTGCCTTGCATACGTTATTGGCGATTCTCGTGTAGTCTCATTCTAAGTATGTCATTCTCTTAATGATCAGTGTGTGCTCACAAATACATTTGAACCATGGATAGGCTATGCATGAGCACAAAGTATATAGAACTAATGGAATTACTTCTATTATCTCATAAATCATAGAGAGACAATTAATATAAAATAATTATCATATGTATAATTAAAAAACTAGATTTTGTTTCACAAAAAAAAGCTGCATAGGTATTTGTCAAAAAAACAACAACGTGTTGCACGTTTTATTGATCAAATTGCTTACAATTTTTCTTTGGTGCTTCTTGCTACGTAGAAATATCAATTCTTAGTTTTTCTAGTTTTCATTTTTTCCATTAACTCCATGCATTCTTTTTGTCTATCGATTATGACTGGGTTTTGTTCTTGCATATGCACGCACTAGCTATGGGACTTTGTCCAACTAACATGATGTGGATATCTCAAAAAACTACGATGTTCATGTGTTGGCCATAGGTATGCTCAAACAATTGGAGCTATATCCATTTGAATCAAGTCTTAACAAACAAATATTACATTATGCTAGGAAGCTAAATACCTTACATTTTATTTCATAGCATAATGTATTTATAATGCAGCAATAGGTTGGTAACTTATACATGGTGCAATTAATAGCTTTATAGTAATAAGCATTTGAATATGTTTATTATTTCAATAGTTTTATGAATATGATAATTATTTTAAGTAGTTTTATGCTTGTTATCTTAAATTAGAGTTGTTTTTTTTATAGAAAGCTATATTGTAATTTGTTTTTGAAGTTAATAATCAGATTCTATTTGATTTATGCATTTTGAAATGAATTTACAGTAATTGTCAAATATGTTTTACGAAATTTTGGAAATTACATATTGTGTTTTGAAATTTTTTAAAATGATAATAATGCTTTGGTTGCTGTTATTTTAAATTTCATAAATATCTTTAGTTTTAAATTATGTTTCAACTGCAAAAAAGTGAAATCTTCAAGTTTCCTTATGGAAATTTCATCTACTCTTTTGTCATAGTGCTAGGTACTCATTTTCAGAGTATTGTGAAACAAGAGATTGAGAGAATATAATCACAAAGACAATATAGACTAGATAATATATGAGGTCTAAACATTCCCTTGTATGATATGTGTTGATTGGACATTCAATGCAATCCATGTTCTTAATTCTATAAATCATTTTCACATTTGGACAATTTGTCAGTTTGTCTCAATATACTTTATAGCAATGAAAATATTTGTGTGTTGAAAGGATCAAAATTGCAAAAAATTAATCCCAAGTTATCTAGATTCAATATACACAGATTAGAGACTTTCTTCTAATATCGTGGTGGCTGTTTATTTGACGCATTTGTTGTTGTTCTCCACTTTCGTTATAGTTAAGTTGAAATATGACATGGAATTTTGAACGACTTTCAACATTGCCTATCTCATGGGCATGATGCTTCTTTTATTTCATTACATACATAATTGACTCTTGGATACCTTCAAGATATTCATCATGTCAATGATCTTGAAATATACTTGAAAGGATTTTATACACCTTCTTCTATTTGTGCTCAAACTAAAATTAGCTTATGGGGCGGTTCATTTTGTATCAAATGGTTCTACAAGCGGTTTTCAGTTCTAGTCAATATTTGGCTATCTACAAATGGCCAACCATATCTACGGTTCAATTCAGTCATTCATGGCTATCAATATAATATTTTTCTACATGATCAAAATCCCGCATGTGGACATTTTGAACCACTGTTGCTACATAACATAGTAGATAGTGTAGCTTCAAAAAATATAAGGATTGACCCACAAATTTTCCCATACCAATTCTCAAATGGACAATTTGACATAATGTCAATTGAGGAAATCTTATTTGAACAAGGTTTTATGATCTACCAACAAAATTTAAATGACTTTCATGACTCTTTGTTTGAGTCTATTTTCACACCTGCACCATGGTTTGATATGTCTAATATCAGAAAAAAAAATTGCACAAACCTTTTACAATTGTTTCATTTGCAATGATGATAGAGCTATCAATTTCTTACAACAACACCTGAGTGCTAAACAAATTGAACAAGAGAAACGTATCAATGATTGGCAAGCTTATATTATAAATTTATCAATGCCATATGCATATGGACATATAGAGGGAAAAGGTTTTGCAATACAATGGATATGTGAACTCCTTGATGTTAACATATATATTTGGAATATAGAAATAAAAGATATTTCCTTGAGATTTTATTCATCAAAAACATTTTCCAAAGTCATCTACCTTATGCACCAATATCTACAACACATCCACATTTCCATGCAATTATGGGAATTCAGAATGTTGAGAACATTAGTGACATTGACAATTCACCACAAATGCTCCAAGGAATCTTGGAAAGATATAACTACAGTGTGACCTCAAGTGCGCCTTGTAGATATCTTGTTAGCAAATAATCTAGGTTTGATAGATGTTCTACTCAATTAAAGCATTTTTCAATTGACAACATAATATTAAAAAAAATTGTTGTAGTATCAAAGGATTCCACATCATCAAATGAGGAAAATAATCCTATTTCAATGGAGACACAAAATAACAAAGAATTCTCTACTTCTTTTTCCAATGCCTATAGTAAGTGGTACACTCACTTACATAAATTGAAATTTGCCATACGAGCACAAGGTGATATAATACAAGAAGCACAAAAGCAACATGTAAAGTCAAATAAAGAAATTGAGGAATATTTTAAATCAATCCAAGACACGCCTACATATGCATGTTGAATTTGTGATATATTTTCCTTTTAAGGGACATGAAATCTATTAACAAATACATATTATCTACTATTTTATATCTAATGCCTAGTTTCAGAGTTCAAAACCATTAAACTAGATGAAAAGATGTGAAAATCTTGTAACAATGTAGTACTCAATGAAAATGTCCCTACATTTCCATCACCTCTTTATATTCGATGAAATGAAAAAATGATGTTCATTGCACAATTGACATATTTTGAAGAGAGGTTAATGGCACTAGGGATGGGTTTTGCACAAACAAGACTACTTGGCTACAAAATATCACAAATTGAATTAATAGGAACAATCATAAATGTTCCTTTTAGCCTAGATAGAATTCATAGAGCATTGTCTAGAGATATTGATGACAATATGATAGTGGGAATTATGCTAAAAGGAAAATTGGAACACAAGAATGGCTATTCATTTCGAAATATTTGACCGAAGAAAGTGGTGTGTGAATTACATGACTTGTACAACGCATCTCTATACAAGAGCGAACAAATAGTAATCAACTATGAATGGAAAAAACATTTTGATCAAAGTAGACAAAATCATGAGAACGATAGTCCAGAAATCAAGGAACTAGACTCACCAAATGTAGATAATGATCGAGAGCAAGAAATTGAAACACTTGTACATGGCTATTCAAAGGCCCATCTTATCCATGATCTTCATAAAATAATAATACAGATTGCACCTTCTGAAGGGTTTTGTCACCTAGGCATATGTCAAGATAAATTCTCTAAATAACTGAACTTTCTAACACTATTCTTTCGATCAAGTCACCCTACTGAATTTATCAATCACTTTTCATATGAAAAAATTAGACAATGGGAACTATTGCACATGTTTGTTGAATTTTCAACACATATTACAAACATATTTCTTAAGGAAATTTGTATTTTGATAAACCCGATTTCTAACTCAGCTTGGATTTCTATTCACAAAGGAGAGCTAAAAGGAAAAAAACTAGTTGTTAAAGATGTTGAAAATGAAGAAATCTTTAGAAATTATTAAAGTCACTAATTTCATATAAATGTTTAATAAGCTTCTGCACATTGCCTGACTATTTTGAACATTCATGAAAATATATATTTTCAATGATACAACAGCTTGGTCCACCGAATTTCTTTGTGACATTCACCAGTGTTGGCCATCTTTGGGAACCATTGATAAATGCATTAAAAATACAAAGTACTGACTCCATAACAAATGAGGAAAATAACTTTGATGATGTAAGCATTGACACATTGATAAAACGTCAACTGGTCATATGTAGTTGATATTATAGGCATAGAATATTGTCACTAAGTTCCTCGATAACAAAAACTAATGAATTATTTTGTCAAGTGCAAGATCATTTTTTTATTACAAAATTCGAAAGTAGAGGAAAAAAACATGACCATGGATTTCTTTGGATTCAAAATGCACCAATATATAAATAATCCCCTTATGTCGATGTCACAGGTGTTGAGGCAAATTAATTACCTATGATTTAATTGTCAACCCAGGGGATTCGTAAAACTTGTGAAGCATGCGTGCACTGTATATGCTAGAAATTAACTTCTAATTTTGATCAATCTAACTACAAAACCAAATAATGACAAACCAAATTCACCTATTCTAATTCAACAATCAATTCAAAAGAAATTATAGTACAGTGCGTGGAATTGAAATCTTGATCTATCACACTTGCAGGGATTGAAAAGCACACCACTCTTTTAGAAATGAAACTGCATGGAATGGAATCTACTCTAAGGGATCATGTGTGCATTATCAAATCAGGATCCTATGAAATGAATAATCAAAACCACATGATATGAAATGAAAGCCAAAACAATCATTCTTAACCTCTAGATATGAAAGCAATAAATCTTAATCTATGAAAAGAATAAATCTTAATCTATGAAAAATAATAAATCTCACACATTATAGGTGGCCAATCCAAAAGCATGAGGGATGGAAAGTTGAGAGGTTCCAAATGCAAGCATAACCAAATAAAAGTGAACATCACTCATGAGCATGGTGCCAAATCCAAATTCTATATTCAAAACAAGAGCATTTCCCCAACTTTTCACATGCCTTTGAAAGGAGGAGGCTCTCCTATTTATACAAAAACATAAGAATCTACCTCATTAATGGAGGTCCATTATTCTCTCCCTAGATCCCTAGAAAATATCATAAAGTTACAACTCAAATAGATAATGATAAGACACATATCCTCTTTGACCTTTATCTAAATCTTCTTCCATATCTTGAAGGGAATTCGAATTTAAGCATTGGAGGCCACATAAGGGTGCCTTGGAATCTTCCAATTGACCTACACATGTCATGAAACTCAAGCCACTTTTAAGTATTAGCAAGTATATGCCATTTTTCTAATTTTTAACCATTTAATTCACTTATAATACTAGAAATCATTATCTTTTGGAAAACACAAATGAAACCCATATAATTATGAAAATGGAGACTAATGAATGGTTATATGGTCATGGAGTTGCGACATGTGAGTGAAATGGTGGCAATAAAGGTGAAAGTGGATGATATTTTGAATACATTTTGGAAACTCTAAATACCCCCCAACTGATGTTATTGCATGTCCTCATGCAATCTACTGCAATGCTTAATCATGATTTGCTTTTGAATGAGCTTGCCTTATATCATATGTCCTTAAACTTTGCATTTGATAGTACTTGAAAATTTTATTTCGTTTTGCAAAGTATTCCTTTTCACACATTGAATTGGAACATGTTTGGTTGGTTCTTGTGTGACAACCAAATCTTAATTGGTATTGGTTTTTTTGTTTCAATACCTTGTTTCGTTTGGTTGCAGCAAGATTCATTGAACATATTTAAATCAGCCATATAATATGCTCATCATTTAGTCTTTTTCTACAAATCACATAAATTTTGAACCATAATGAAATCTCAATGATTAGGACAAGTATGTTAGGATGAAATGAAGTGAGATGAAGTGAAGTGATATGAAGAGTGATCACAATTGGATGTTCCTTCCCCCAAACTAGAGGTGTTTACGGTTTTTTTTCGAATGAGAAAGGAAATATGGTGAAGTATTTTCCAAAAATTAAAACTTTAGTATTTAAGGAATTCTATGATTAAAAGCTAGAAAAGAACATATCTTTACTTACCTAGGAAGTGGACAAACTGTGCATATGTAGGGAAGTTGTAACTGCCGAGGATCGTTGAATAGAATGTACAATTTCATCTGCTTCTTGGTTGCATAAATAGTGGATGAGGTGGTGAAAGTGGATTCTTTATTTCTGCTGCTAAATCTAATGTATCTGCTGCAAAATGCTGAAATGATATAGTCTTCACCTGCTAGAAAATCCGATGGTACAATTATAGTCATGCGAATGAATGTGTTGTTTTCAAGCATGAAGAGAAGTCATTGGATTACTAGCCATTAATGAATGTTGTTAACCAATGTGAGGCAAACTTGTCATTAATGTCAACGAGTGCCAAGGTACCTAAGTACATCTTGCAAAGTGCGAATAGATGAACTGATGTCGAGCCACTTGCAAGATCCAACAATCAAGGGACATTGATGTATTCCCATGATTGTCAGTGAGAGAATGTGTCATTGATGCATACAAGCCTCAAGGTACTGATAAGGACTCTAGCCTTGTACCTAGATAATGTGTTGATGTCGATAGGCCATGAATTATTAGAAGGGAGGCCTTAATGAATCCTCCATCATCTAACGCAAGTATGAAATGATGATTTTGGAAGGACTATGAATGAAAATTTTTGTAGTGGATCAAGGTTTATTTAATGGAAAGGAAAATTACAAGAGGGTAAACAAGTGAATGGAAAGAAAAATTACAAATCAACATGTAAGCGAGCTGAATGTCTCTATTAATGGGTTAGTGAATGGAAATTATGGAAAATGTGAATAGAAAATGTAAATGGAAAATATGAAGGAAACATGTGACTGTTTTCAAGGAAAATAGTGATGATGATGCATAGAGAAAATGCTAGGAGAGCTTGTGAGTTTGGAGAGGAAAAGTGATGGCATTTATGGATGATAGAAATGGATTCAATTGGTTTATGTTTCTTGAAATTGGTCGTAGAAAACCAACCATGCATAAATTGGCTTCCTTCAATTTTCCGATTGCCCTGGAACCTGAAAACAAACATGGCACTGACATTGCAACAAACTTGAGTGTGTTCAAAGAGAAGTGATCAATTTCTCTAGGTACATACAGAAAATTTGCATAATTGACAAGTTCATGACGTGTTTTTATTTCAAATAGTTAGTCCAATTTCACAATTGTGAAAACAATTTCCTTAATTTATGTTTGAATCATAGCATTTCCTAAAGATAAAGAAATATTATTTGTGAATGCTTAATGATTCCTGCAAAAGAATCCTCAATAAAAAAATTCATCAATCGATCTTGCAGATAAAGTGCCTTCATAGTTCTTCTTCTTTCCTACATCATGTTTGAAAACATAATCATTAGACAAAACCAATACATTTTGATCATGATTTTCTAATTAAAATGTATTGTTGACAAGTAGATCATTAAGTTAAATACATAGCTGCAAAATTGTGGTTCAGCTACAGAATTGTGTAGTTTCTACAGCTAAAATTTTGAACAGACAATTAAGTACATGCAGCTATGCATTTTTGTTATGAACAAATAACTAGTCCAATCTTCAAATTGATCAATGCCTCTTCCAAAAAAAATAGCAAATATAACATTTTTATTTATTATTTATGTTTATTTCTTGCTTCGAAAGGTGTGATTGAGTGGACCATCACAACAACTTTTTCTCAATTTTCTCCAATCACTAAATGAATTTCACATCAAAAATAAAATTTATGACAATTTTCCATGACAATTTTCAAAAAAAATAATAATAAAGTGCACAATCTAAAAATTAATGAAATATTTACAAAACTAAAATATACATACAAACAAACATTACAAAAATCATAACAAAACCTATAAATGTACAAATGTTATAAAGAAAAGCACTTCATTAAAAAAAATAAAAATGAAAAATGAAGAAAAACAACTATCATACAAAACATATTTATACACTTTCAAAAACAAAACATAACAAAAAGATAAAACATAACAAAAAAAAAATAATGTAATAAAAAAAACAAAATTTGCCATGTATAATATGCCATAGTGAAGGCCATCAAATACAAATTTGAGGGCATTGATTGGTTGAGAACCAGCAACAAACAGAACTCCATATCTTACAACCAGCAACAAACAGAACTCCATATCTTACAACCTCCAAGACTGCTAGATCTTTTGTGAATAACTTAGCAAAGGATCCAAATCCTATAAATAAAATCACAACTAAGGCAATACCAGATCCTTCTCTTATTTGAAGAACATTAAGAGCAACCTTTTTGACCTGGATATAGTCCCTTTTGTAAATGAACTAGCAATGAGTGGTTGTCCAGTAAGTGCTAAAGCATCAGTAAGAAGAGATACTTCCAGCCAAACTTGCAAGCAAATTTGATGGCCAACCATGAAAATAAGACCCTGCCTAGTGGCCATTGGTGTACCTAATGTCATTGTCACAAGAACAACTACAGTCCTTCCTAGCAAATACTTGCTTTGCTTCAAAATGATGGCTTGTGAGAAACAAAAATAGCAAATGGTACTAACTAACTACAATCCAAGGAGTGGCATAAGTAACTACCTTCTGCGTAAGGTTTTCGTTCGATTTATATGACTGGGCAGCATTGCATCCCATCGTTCGATTTATATGACTGAACATCATTGCATTCCATATAGCATACACGTTAATCCTTCTCAAGCTCACCAAGCTGATAATTAATATGGTACTACTCAGCATGTCCATGGCGGATCTGCCTCCTGTAGACCAGGGAGATTAGATCAGGGCTGCAACTGCCTCTGTGCATTAATTAAAAACTTGTTTTTTTCACGAAATCTGGCAGATGAGGCTCCAAATAACCCCACTTATCTCCCAATATGTTATGAATCTCAGAAAATCATTCCTAGGTTTTATAGCTGACCCCATTCTGAGAAAAACCCATGTTTTATTTTTTCAAAATTCGTTTTCATTTTGCCAAAAATCATGTTTTAAAACTGACATTTTTAAGCTGCTACTCATTTCCTCTGCTTCAGGTAACTACTGGGTCTTCCATGTCCATGGCCAAGCATGGATGAGGTGCAAATTAGATCGGTCTTCACCTCAAACCCAGATTATATCACGTCATTTTACCAATGGAACCATCATATATCTGTTTGTATCTTGTTCACAGTGTAGTGAATCCATTGACAAGTGCAAGTTTCCACTGTCAGCTGCCGATCTTGATAAACATTTGAACATTTATGGGAATAGAACATAGTATTGTAATCTGTGTGGAAAGTATGTGATATTGTGTGAAAATCTGGCTCATGATTTACATTTCCATGAAGAAAATTCTGATGACACCGGGGATTCTTCAAGAGAGCAGCGCGGAGAAAATAATGACAGTTCACCAGCAACAGAACTGTGTGAGAGTGGCCGTAAGATACCTTGCAATGTCATTGACTTTAACAATCATAAAAATTACCATAATCATAGGGTCATTTGGGTTAAAGACTTATGATACCTGGATTGTGGATAGGGCTTAATTAAAAATGAGTCTATGTCAAGCCCTTCACCATAGAGTTTTTGATGATGAATGCAGAATCAAATCAGGCTTGGCTGCAGAAACGACTCGTTTCTGCAACTCTTCAAAAAATGAATAAATATGCAGTGATTTGAAGCAAGATTTATATATGAATTTTTTTTTTTTTTTTTTTTTTAATGATGGATACTAAGCTAATGCAAATTTTTTACAGGTCGCATGAGAGCCTAAATAGTCAATTTCTCAATTTTCTTAAAAAAGAATTGATGATTTTTATTTAAAAATTTACATTTCCCTTATTCAAAAACATGATTTTTTTTTTAGTTATTTAAAATCAAAACATCGAATTATTAAAAATATTTATGATGTTAATAAAAAAATGCAAGAAAATAAATAAAAATCTAAAGATTTAAAGTTCTAAAAAAAATGCAATTAAGAAAAAAAATGCAATCAAGTTTGATTTTATTTTTCCTAATTTATCTACTTGATTTTTTTTTTTTTTAAGTATATGAATGTTTCCAATGGAGCCATGTATGTAACAAAATGATAGATATACTCATATGTAGGTTTGAAATATATTCCTTGATACGTACCCGTGTATGAGAGACCAACTGTCTTAATTGAGAGGATGTTAGAAGATACTGAAGAATGGAATACTGGGATCCAATGACTGTCTTGAACCAAGATTCAATATAATCTTGTTTTTCTTAGCTTCCTTCTATCATGCCATGCAAGTCCTTAGACATGTGATCTCCATTCATAGAATCTGATGATAGGCATGCATGCAACTTTTCAATCTTAGGTTCTAACAACTGTTCTTTATCGACGGGCATCCATGATTCTTGGACCTTATCTTCTTCTTCTTCTTCTAGTTGTTGTTCTTCAATGGTAGCTAGTAAATCATTTTGTAATACCTCAACATTGTAAGTGGATTGAGGTGTTTTATTGATGGGGGTTCAAAATGGTTGTGCAGGTAGTGGCATGGGAATGGATCTTTGGGGTGTTTGTGTATGTGGTAATGGGAAAGGTTGAATTGAGATTAATTTAGGGTGAAACTGATGTTGTGGTGGAGGTGAATGGTATGGATAACATTGATATTTTTATTGAGGATAGTGAGGTAAATATTGAGTATATGATGGGTTTCCTCTATAAGGCTCTTCCCAACCTTGTTTCTAAGATTGGTTTTGAGATTGGGATTGAGATGGCCAAGGTTGCTAAGGAAAAGGTGTTTGCCAATTATGTTGTGCATAACCTTGAAATTGTGCACAAGGATATTGCATCATATTGGGTTGATGACATTGGCATGGTCCTCTTGGAGCTTGATTCACTCCATTATCCTTTGGGTAAACTGCCTTTAACCCTGGTAATGATGGACAACCTTTAGTAGCATGTGATCCTACACAAATTTTACAAATTTTAATGTTATTAGGTGGACATTCATGCAACACTACATTTTCAACTTTTTGCTTGTTTTCCATTCTTAGCATCTCAATTTGTATAAATTACCAAGAAAGTTTAGCAAGTTGTTAAGTTCAGTTTGACTTACCAATCCCATTGTGAACTTACTTTCCCTTATCGTAACTAGATCTTGAGGAAATCTTCCATACTTTTCTTTTCTTCTTGATATGTTCTTGCATAGTTCACAAATCTCTTGAAATGACAATTGATAAACATCTCCTTTTCCTACTAGGTTAAGAAAATCAATCCATTCATCCTTTATAGCATTTAGTAGGAGAGTTTTTAATATGTATGATCCTAAATTATGCATTTTAGATCTTTTGATATTATAAGTAAATCTCTCCACTAGGTCTTCTAGATTTTGATCCTCTTTTTTATTCATATTAAACACTTCATTTCTAAGGTAATAGCGTTTGTAATGATTTTTATATTTTTCCAAAAATACTCTTTTCATATCATCCCATGTCCTTATAGAATTTGTTCCTAAAGTCATGAACCATCTAAATGCTTTATCCTTCAATGTTGTTGGAAACAAATTCAATTTTTGAATGTGTAATGAGTAGCCATAATATATACAAATAATTTCAAATTCAAAAAGAAAAGTTTCCGGGTCTTCTGATCTCATACTTTTGAAGTTAGGAAGTACGAATGGAGGGATGTTCTTCATTTGAACATTGACATCAGTTTCTTGAATGGGAAATCCAAAAGGATCTCCATCCATTTCTTCATCCTCCTTTGTCATCTCTTCTACCTGGAAAAATAAGAATTCATGATGTGGATGTGTGGCTCTTACTGCACCACCTGATATAGTGGGGGTGGTAGGTGATTGCAGGTTTTTTTTTTTTGTTTTTGTTTTTGTTTTTGGTTTTTTGTTTTTTGTTTTTTATATATATGTATATATATTATATATATATATATATATATATATATATATATATATATATATATATATATATATATAAATGATTTATGCATCTACATGCTTTAATCATGCATCTAGAAAAAAATTGAAAAAAAATGAAGTCTAAACTGAAGCTAGTTCTATGCACACTTCCCGACAATGATGCCAAAATGTTGAGGCAAATTAATTACCTATCATTAATTGTCAACCCGGGGGTTTTGTAAAACTTGCAAAGCATGCGTGCACTGTATATGCTAGAAATTAACTTTTAATTTAGATCAATCTAATTACGAAACCAAATAACGACAAACCAAATTCACCTATTCTAATTCAACAATCAATTCAAAAGAAATTATAGTACAATGCGTGGAATTGAAATCTTAATCTATCACACTTGCAAGAATTGAAATCTTGATCTATCATAGTTGTAGGAATTGAAAAGCACACCACTCTTTTAGAAATGAAATTGCATGAAATGAAATCTATTCTAAGGGATCATGTGTGCATTATCAAATCAGGATTCTATGAAATGAATAATCAAAACTACATGATATGAAATGAAAGCAAAAACAATCATTTTTAACCTCTAGATATGAAAGCAATAAATTTTAATCTGTGAAAAATAATAAATCTCACACATTATAGGTAGCCAATCCAAAAGCATGAGGGATGGAAAGTTGAGTGGCTCCAAATGCAAGCATAACCAAATCAAGGTGAGCATCACTCATAAGCATGGTGCCAAATCCAAATTCTATATTCAAAACAAGAGAATTTCCCCAACTTTTCACATGCCTTTGAAAGGAGGAGGCTCTCCTATTTATACAAAAACATAAGAATCTACCTCATTAATGGAGGTCCATTATTCTTTCCCTAGATCCCTATAAAATCTCATAGAGTTACAACTCAAATAGATAATGATGAGAGACATATCCTCTTTGACCTTTATCTAAATCTTCTTCCATATCTTGAAGGGAATTCGAATTTAAGCATTGGAGGCCACATAAGGGTGCCTTGGAATCTTCCAGTTGACCTACACATGTCATGAAACTAATTCCATTTTTCTAATTTTTAACCATTTAATTCACTTATAATACTAGAAATCATTATCTTTTGGAAAACACAAATGGAACCCATATAATTGTGAAGGTGGAGACTAATGAACGGTTATATGGTCATGGAGTTGCGACATGTGAGTGAAATGGTGGCAATAAAAGTGAAAGTGGATGATATTTTGAATAAATTTTGGAGACTCCAAAATAGGTTTCATTGATTAGTATTTGACATGTGATTCAACAATTTTGTGAATCAAATGATTTAATTTCAGACTCCTCAGCACAGAAAAACTTGCAAAAAACATAAAAACTATATTTATATATTTGGTTTTCTTATCACACCAATTGATGAAACTTGTATCTTGCATCCTTTGTGCATTGAAAGCATTGATATGAAAACAATGAAAAATAAAATTTCATTTCTTCTATAGGAAAAATCCTATAAGAACATAAAATTTGCCATTTTTTTAACTGATGTTGGAAATAAAAAACAATAATACATCACACTCCTATCATTTTGTATTACTCGGCCAATTGTATTGCTCAAAAGAAATCCTTGCAATGTGTGGATAAATGTATTTGAAAAAAAATTCCCTTCATTGTGGCAAGAAAACAAATATGCTCAATTGATTTTAGATTCCCATGATGCAGTGACATATTGCAGCTCTTATATGACAAAAATGGATCGCTCCATGATAACGACATTCAAACAAGTGTGAGAATATTGCATATCCTGAGGAGACAACAAAATTGAAACTATTCATAAGATTGGAAACACATTGCTAAATATGCAACAAATGTCAAGTTGAAAACCAATCCACATTTATCTATCACTGCCTTTGTATTCAAATTCTAGAAATACAATTTTAATTAACACTCCTCTAGCTTCAAAAAAAAAAAACATATGTTCTAAAATGACCTATTTTTTTAGAACAAGAAATATATAATTCTAAATATATTATTTGCATGATAATCATTGATAAATACGTTGCATGTCACATTACCCTTGAGCAATTTTGATTGTCATAATATGTTTCATCTTATTCAATCATGAAAACAACATAAAAAAAACATCCACCTTGGCTTGCTCTTCCATTGTAGATTGGATAATATGAGATATGGAGTATCAAGCAAGTGGATGTCGAAGCAAAACATATGAGGAAGTACCCACTCGACCTCCAAAGCTACAATCCGTATGATCGACATTGCATTATGAAAGATCAGTGCATGAGAGTTCAGTTCAACTGAATCCATGGGGCATTTCATTGGGCCGAGGAGGACCCATGGAGATATTGCTATAGTTTCTCTGGACCCAATGAATAGGTTTGCTTCACTGTGGAATGGTTAGCAAAGAAACATGAAGCAGCATCACAGAGAGCACCAGTAGCACTAGTAGCACCAGTAGTAGCAGTGGTAGCAGAGGCAAGAATACTAGTACATGACAAAGGTAAGAGGAAGATTGTCAATCGCATGGAGGAGGAGAAAAGCTACAAGTTTCGAGAAAATCCACTTGTAGAGAAAGAAGCTATGGCTATAGAGGAAAAGAGGCACCAATGTGACAAGAGAATTGCGTGAAGGAAGATGGATAAGAAGAGAATGGAAGAAGCAGAGAAGGAGTTGCATGAGCTGAGGAGAAACTCTGAAAGGAACAAGAGCTGCACAAATAGGAGAGGGAAGAGTAGTAGCATCAGATACAGCAGGGGGCACAACATGTGAAAATAGACAAAGCAGTGCCTGTACAAGTAGTTGATTCATTAGAACAACTGGCATTAGGCAAACAGGGTGAACCATCATAGGGGAAAGACTTCGCTCATGAGATAGAACAAGCAATTCAACAATTGGATGCATACATGGAGCAACAGGAGTTGGGACAGGACATCGACCTCATGCCTCGCTACAAAGAGGTTGACTCACTCGCTTCAATGCATCTAGATGATGAGAAATTCTTGAATGACCAAGGAGGCACCGAGATCATTCGTGATCAACCAGAAGAAGAGTTTCACAACATCTCGTTCAACGAATCCCAACACAGAGTTGTGCAGTCTCGCAGAGTGTCAACTCTGGAGGATCACACGTCTCTAGAGCAAGTTAAAGAATGAGTGATCATTACTAATGTGCACAAACATCTAGCTACCTTGGCTGATGAAACCAGAGTGTATGTTGAATCCACTAGGTCAAGTGTGTGGTTTTTAATAGCTGAGAATGAGCGAATGGAAAAGGAACTACAAATGTCCAAGCAAGGAGGAGACTTGGTGACAGTGTCAGCCCGATATGAACTGAAAAAGGTAATACTAGATGAAGTATTGTCCATTGACATAGTTATGCGAGCATTGTACTCCAAGTTTGGTACCGTGCACAAGGTAATCATCCATCTCAATGGATGGTAGCAACGATGTGCTAGAAGAGCACGTATCTTGATGAACTTCCATGTTGTTGTTGATGACATGCAAACATGGATGATGAAGTACATGGGAGCCTCACATCACTTGCCTAAGATGATGAGGGCCAATGCGGTCGAGCTGAAGGCACGTATCCGGAGTCAGATCTAGAACTATGAAAAGCTCTCGTAGTTCAACACTAGCATACAGGCTTCCCATGCACGAGTATTCAAGAGTATGGATGTTGTGGTGCACACACATGTGATCCCATCTATTGGGACTCTCATTGAGGCAAAGACAAAGAAATAGGTCTGACTCGAGCTTGACTCATACTTTAACGGGTCGATGTGCATTGCCACTAGCCCAGACTTGCCCTTCAGTGTAGACATCATGTAGAAGTATGTAGTTGGTCCAACCAGGTTGAAGAAAATGATGCACATGCTTTCAGACGAGCTGCACAGAGGAGCCCAAGTAGTGTACCCAAATGCTATGGAGGCAAGAGTCAGGTTTCAGATGGATGTCACTGCGGAGCACATGGACACCATCAAGGACTACCGATCTTAGCATTAATATGTTACTATTGATCATCATGAGGATGTTGAGGAGTTGGAATTCCATGGTTGTATAAGTCAGAGTGATGTCTAGCATGGCTTGCTCAAGCCATTTTGTTTCACATGGGTACATGTGCATTGTAATGTTAATTCATGTAAAGTATAAGTCAAGTGTCGATAGTTGGATGTAAACGTCATAGAGCAGGTGAGGAGTCATGAGGGTAGTTCAACTATCACAAAGGGGAATGCCAAGGGTCACCTCACCCTTTGCTATAAATAGTCCCTCATAACTCACTTTATAGGCTTATAGTTAGCCAAATTTCTGATAAGACTATATTGGAGAGAGCTTGGACAATATTGTAACGTGCCTTGGCTTCTCCACTGCATGGAGATAGTACATATCTTTGGAGGGGTAGGAGGATGTGGTTGTAATGTTCCACTATTGGAGCTAGTGGTTGGACATGGATGTAATGTATGACTGGAACTTACACTTCTTTATATAATAAGAGCTAGCACGTTTCATGCATATGTTGTAATGTATTCCAGCTATCTTGTTTACTCTAAATGTCCTATATATTTTCTTTCTTACGCTTGCATGTATGGACTATTATGTATGAGTATGTATGAATCTTCTTGAAATGTGTTGATTGGTTTAACCATCACTTCAAATTTCCATCTGACTTGCTTTCCATCTTGTGATGTAGCTTCACTCGTGTGTTCCATTCCCATCCGAGTATTATTATAGGTTGCCAAGGGGCACTCTCATCTCAACCCACTTGTGTTAGAACCTCTCATGCAACTTTCTTGACTCACTGCAGCTGTCACACCCTTGCTACGAACAAAGTTATCTTACTTGCCTCTATGTGAAATCGCAGTCAAGGAATTACCATACTACCCACTGCTGGACTTCCTACACCAAACGGTCTAAGGTCTAATTGGGACTTCTTACTAGGGAGATCCCCTTGACATTTTGGGGGGTCCAGTACCGTCAACATTTCTGGTGCTAGAAGGAGGGAAGATGACAAGCTCTGTCCTCTCATCCAGTTTTGAACCTTTTCTTACATTTCATGGATTCTTGCACTCTTCTCCCTCTATGATGTTTTTCGCATCATGAATATGTCACATCATGTGGGAATTCTTCGATCTCTTGTCCACTTACATGTATGATGGTGAAGGAGGAGTGGCTTAGCTTGAGTACTTACATGACTTTCTTTCCATGCTTCATGAGGAAGATGGGTGTTCTGACAAACAAGCCATCTTTCTATTTTCACACACACTTTGCGAATCTCCATGTCAATGGCTGCTCAACCTACTAGCTGACAGTGTGCACTCACTTGAGCACTTTTGTGATCTCATTGAAGACACTTTCTATAATTTTGATCCAGACCATCTTGACCAAAAGATGTTACAACAATGGAAGGCTCCACATGAATCAGTTATGGATTTTTGGCAATGCTTCCATGACTTGTAGTTTCAAGCTCGAGGAGCCAGATGAATTTTTCCTATCCTTGGGGCCGATTCGAGTATTTCCTTAAGAAATCTACCTGTCGCAAGAAGAAGCTTGAAATCAAGCCTCGCTCAACATTCTTCAGTGAGAGAACTGCGCAATCTCATGTGGATGTAGTCATTGTCTCAACTGACTATTCGACATCCCCTCATTCAATAACTCCACCACTGTCGAGTGATGTTGAGGATCATGCTCACTCACTTGTTCATCTTGTAAATTCTCCCAACGTCACTTCACTTAATTTTCACACAATGTTGGTTGTGAGTCCCTCAAGTTCCCATATGCATTGTGTTCCACAACCTCCATCTTCGCACTTGGTTGTTCCTTCGGATGACTCCCTTTCGTCCAAGCCCCCTCCGTTCATTCCTAACATCTTTGGTGAACCTGCCATGCATTTTTTTTCATGTGTGTCTTCATCCACGGATGCACCCATTGTTGATCACTCGCAGGAATCACTGGATGTTGGTCCATCATTAGACAACGGAGAGGATGACTTATTCGTTAAAAATCCACTTGATCTTTCATCTATCTTTTCTGGAAACATAGAGTATGAGTTTGTTTGCTTTTCATCTACCCCTCTCTTTGATTCATCTGATCATGAGGATGCCAATGAATTCATTGATTTTCCTGATCATGGCGGTTGTGATCCATTTATTTCCATATTTGATCACAATCATGACTCTATCACAGTTGATATTTCGAAGCCATCGGTTTATGATGATTTATCTGGTGATGAAGTTGAAACACCCAAGGCCATCAACACACATAAGCCCAAGCTAATGGTTATGTCAGGTCCTCGCTCTCTTAGGGTTAGTGTCACTTCTGGTCATGAAACTGTTCAATCACCTTAGGCTCCTCATCACTCATCTGTACGCATTGAAGATCAATCTCACACACAGATCATACTTTCTCCACTCGAACTCCACGATCCCATCGCTCATGCATTGGAGGAATCTTACACTGCAAGCACTCGTTTGCGATGGAAGTTATCTTTGTTTCTTTCATTTGCTTGCATGTCACATTCAATAGTGTTCTTATGCTTGAATGTTGCACGTTGTGTCACACATCACCATGATAAGTCCATGGACTGCTCGTCATGATCTCACACTCACTTATTTCGTGTGGGAACTTTGAAACACGAAGTGTGGTTGTCTTCATTATTATATATATCTTTCTTGCTGGTTCACACAACTAGGTTGCTCATGGACCAAGCCTTCACCAACATGGGTCAACCAATGCACCAGTGGCTGCATTGGAAATATCACTTCACGTGATCAATCCCATGCACCATTAGTGTAGGAGTAGGAGTAGTGTTCGCTTTTAGTTATTTGCTTGCATGATTGTTGCTTACATGCTTTGTTTGTTTGTTTGTATGTTTGCTTGATTGTTTTCTCACTTGCTTGGCTTTCACTTTTTCTTATGCCCTTGATTTTCTTTGTTGTTTGCTAGTTTGCTTGTTTCTTTTAGTTCGCTCGTTTCATTCGTAGGTTAGTTTTGCATGAAACCATGTATGACTCTTGAAACGAGATGGGTGAAGTACAAGAGGGCTTGTACATCTACCACTACTTGGTTATCTGTCATCTTTCCTCTACATGAAGAGATTGTTACTTTTAGTCCATGATACGTTGAAGGAAAATGCATATTGTTGAAAGTGAACCTTGGTGAAAACATGACGCTTGCACACAAACTAGTGTCACCTTCTCTAGTCATTTTCTTTGGGGTTAACCCTTGTTAGCTCAGTCAAGTGGAGTAAGGTGAGGGGGAAAACCTTAAAGGCACATCAAAGATATAATAAACTACTTCTTTGCTAGAAAAACCTTTTCTACTCTCAATAAGTTGGGATCCCTCTTCCGTCTCTGAAATGAATAAGTGCTATGCACAGTTGAAAAAATAAAAAATGAAAAAATGAAAAAGTAAAAAAAAATCAAAATGAAAAATGAATAAGGTGAAAGAAGAGAAAGGCTTCCTGCATAGGGAGTTGATGCAAGTAAATCAACCAGGGTACTAACCGGGCTTGCTGGCAGTGAAGCCATGCTTATGCTCCTATGTGACTTTGTTGGGGTACTGTCCAGGCCTGCTAGCAGCGGAGCAACACCAGAGATGAAACTAAGACTTTGACAACTATACTGCTTGTGCACCAGTATACCCCTCAACCCTAATTGAAACAACTGTCTTGCCTTGGCTTAGAATTTGTGTCAATCGATCAAGATTTTGAAAGATGCTACATCTTAGAATCAAGCTAGTGTGAAACCAAGATGAGCTAAGAATTGAACTATATTTTTGGAGGTGTTAGACTTGCTTTTCACGAACAAGGTCCATTCAGAGAGCTACAGTTCTACTAGTGTGTCGCCAGG
Organism: Pinus tabuliformis; assembly: GCA_031772625.1. Classification (NCBI taxonomy): domain Eukaryota; kingdom Viridiplantae; phylum Streptophyta; class Pinopsida; order Pinales; family Pinaceae; genus Pinus; species Pinus tabuliformis. The sequence goes on along the minus strand of CM062808.1, from coordinate 252,310,638 downwards.
TGTTGTAGCGGCTACAACCACCCTAAATTTTTTTGCCTTATCTTTGATTTGGAGCCTCCCTACCAACATTTCACAACATCTTGTCTTGCTTCATCAAGTACACAGGTTTCAGCATTTTTCTTATAGTAAGGTAGTTTGTTGATCACAACTTGATGAATTCCCCTCACAAGCTGATCACCCAGACTTGGTATAGCTGCATGCTGAGCAGCTCCCCTAAGAAATTACACATTTTTGGAGGGAAACCACCATTCCCTCCGTAAATTGCACAATTCTTTCTGGTAGCCTGTTGGGCTCCAGAATTGCACAATTCTGCCAGTCACCACTCCTAGTGAAAATTGTGCAGTTTTCCCTAGCATGGCTACTCATCCCAGAATTTGTGCAAATATGGGCAACAATCAGGTGCTCTGCCTATAAATTGCACAAATCTCATCTGCAACCAATCCAGCTCCCAAAGAGAAATGCCCATTTCCTTCAAGCAGTTGAGTAGCTGCATGCATGAGCAGTTTGGTTGACGAGTTCCACCTAGGACCGAGGAAACTTGACTTGCATGCATAGCTTGCTTTTTCCTAAAATAGGAAAAGGCAACATGCAAAAGGCATCCTGTGATTCAAGGAGCTATTTTTAACAGCTGGAGGTTACATCCAAGTCTCAATTTTTCCTAGATTTGTGGAATGCGTGTCATGATCTCAAAAATTCTTTATTCAATGCATCAGAGCTCATATTTCACATCGATCTTAGAGCTTTGACCTCCCACATCATATCGAGGACTCTTCGACACATTCGGCTTGACTATTCATGGGTATGTGGCCTCAACTTGTCTTTTTCAGTATTTTTGCTTCTTTTGTCATATTCTCTTGTGTGAGTGTTGTTTGCTTGATTTCTTTGAACGCTTGTTGTCATTTACATGTATACTAGTCTATCCTAGCTTTGTTTCAGTTTTTGTTGCTATCTCACTGTTGTCGCATGCATGAAACTATTTTACACGAACGATCACTGATTTGGCAACTTGCTTCACTCACATGTATGTTAATCTGTTTCTTGAATCTATCATTCATGTTTACATGCATTTTCAATCACTAATGCTTCCACTTAATGTCACCATGTATTCACTGTCATATTTTCTTTCATTTTCCTATCGGCAAGTCGAGACAACCATGGCCCGAACTCTGCCTTCACTGAGATAGAATTACATAATCTGGGAAATGAAGGCTTTGCCTTCCTCTCCAAAAATGTGCACTTATGCCCAACACTGTCCTCCAGGATTGTTTTTCACATTTATGATGGATAATGACTACTCACCCAAAAAATTGCGCAATGCAACCCTTGAGCCTATAGTCACTCCCAGGTGAAATTGTGCATTGCACAATCCTAGCAGCTAGTCTTGCCTCCTAGATAGCCTAGAATTCCTTTTACGCAGTTCTAGTAGCTAGTCACCTAGCCTCCCAGAAGAAATTACGCAATCTTGCTCATCAGTCTCCCAGGTATGTGCTGTGTCATTCCCCGAATTTGCTTTGGTTTTTGCTAAAAGATTTCTTGCCATGCATTTTGCGTGTCTCCAGATATTTCAGGTGTTCATATGTCTCTTAGCAGTACTAGATTGATGGCTTCCAAGAGAATAGGATCACAGGACATTGATGGAAATACAGCTACAGTAGCAGTTTAGCGAGTGTCCTCTAGTCTACCGAGCTATGAAGATACAAAGTTGTATCTAGACAATGACATCAAACTGAAGTGGCAAGAGGTCAATGAAGCATTTGCATGAACTTTTTAGGAAGGCCTTGAAGACCATCGGGTGTATGTGAACATTCACAAGTCCGGCCTGTACCAGATTTCATGTAGATACCCCACATTCCCATGCGCATATATGATACACTGGATCATCTCTCACACTGATCCCGAGAAGTGTCAGTGGGACGAAGCTTTTGACCTTATCGACATGAGATTACGATGATATGTATCAGATGTCAGAGCTTGTGACTATCATGATGACTCCATTAAGCTTACCCAACAATAGTGCTAACTCTAGAGAGATTCTGAAGAACTGGGTAAAGGAGTCGGCTCGATTAAGGTTGACACCCAACCAGATATACAAGACAAAGATACTGAGGAAGGTGTACCAATACTTAGTCATATTTTCTTGTTGACTATATGGCCAAGCAAGCACAAAAACCTTCCCACAGAGTAGGGTGAGCCCACTGGACCAAGTGGCTAGAGAAGGAGAACCATGTAACTGGTCTAGCGTATTGGCTCATCGACTAAAGGAACAAGTAACAAAGGCTTGACAGTCACTCGGAGGTATGCATGCAGATATTTACATGTCCACCTACATCTTAGATGTAGTTTGTGCCCGACAGGAGTTCCTAGGTTTGGAGTGGGCATGGTCACTAGTAGAGACTATTGTGAACTCATATTTCAAGTTGTTGTCCAAATGCAACTGTTTGATCATTTTGTCATGTATGTGTACAAGATGATATTTGAACAGGATCCACCCTGAATGTCAAAGGAAGCAATGGAGGCATTTTTAGGCATTATTGATTGGTATGCCTCATCATTTGGCACCTTCATCCGAATGTTCAGCACGGAGAAACCTCCCCATGTTCTACCAAAGATTTCCTTCAATGTACTTGTCATGCAGGAAGTAACATATCACATCTTGACAGGATTGATAGCTAGGCTTCATTAGAAGAAGAAGGAACCTTGGCCCACTCTTCCATTGCGGATTGGGTTATATGAGATCTAGAGTATCAAGAAAGTAGATGTCAAAGCAGAAAAGATGAGGAAGCACCCACTCAACCTCCAAAGCTACAATCTATATGACCCACATTGCATTGTGAAAGATTATTGCACAAGAGTTCAGTTCAATTTAATCCACGGGGCATTTCATTGGGCTAAGGAGGACCCATGGAGATATTGATATAGTTTCTCTAGACCCAATGAATAGGTCGGATTCACTGTGGAGTGGTTAGTGAAGCACCATGAAGCAACATCACAGAGAGCACCAATAGCGACAGTGGCAGCAGAGAAAAGCATACCAGTGTGTGACAAAGGTAAGAGGAAGATTTTCAATGGCATGGAGGAGGAGCAAAGCTGCAAGTTTCAAGCAGATCCACTTGTAGAGAAAGCTGCTATGGCTATAGTGGTGAATAGGCACCAACACGACAAGCGAATCATGCGAAGGCAGAGGGATAAGAAGAGAATGGAAGAAATAGAGAAGGAGTTCATGAGTTGAGGGAGCAACTCTGAAAGGAACAAGAGCTGCGTAAACAGGAGAGGAAAGTGTAGTAGCATCAGATATAGCAGGGGGTGTAACATGTGCAAATAGATGAAGCAATGCCCGTACAAGTAGTTGATTCATTAGAACAGCTGGCATCAGGCGAATAGGATGAGCCATCACAGGGGAAAGACTTCGCTCATGAGATAGAATGAGCACTTCAACAATTGGATGCAGACATGGAGCAATAGGAGTTGGAATAGGACACTAACTTCATGCCTCACCACAAAGAGGTCGAATCACCCGCTTTAATGCAACCAAATGTTGAGCAAGTCTTGAATGACTAAGGAGTCACTGAGATCCTTAGTGATCAGCGGGAAGAAGATATGCACAACATCTCGTTCAATGAATCCAAACATAGAGTTGTGGAGTCTTGCAGAGTGTCAACTCCGGAGGATCATATGTCTCCTACACAAGTTGAGGAATGAGTGATCGTGACTGACATGTGCAAACATCCAGCTGCCTTGGCTGATGCAACCAAAGTGTATGCTGAAGCCACTAGCTTAAGTGTTCGCTTTCTAATAGCTGAGAATGAGCGAATGTTAAAGGAAATACAAACGACCAAGCAAGGAGGAGACTTGGTGACAATGTCCAATTGAGCTGAATTGAAAAAGGCAATACTAGATGAAGTATTGTCCCTTGACACATTTATGTGAGCATTGTACTCCAAGTTTGGTACCGTGCACAAGGTAGTCATGCATCTCAATAGATGGTAGCAGCGATGTGCTAGAAGATCACATATCTTGATGAACTTGCATACTATTGTTGATGACATGCAAACATGGATGATGAAGTACAAGGGAGCCCCACTTCACTTTCTTAAAATGATGAGGGCCAATGTGGTTGAGCTAAAGGCACATATCTAGAGTCAGATCTGGAACTATGGAGAGCTCCCACAGTTCATCACTAGCATACAGGCTTCCCATGCATGAGTATTCAAGAGTATGGATGTTGTTGTGTGCACACATGTGATCCCATCTATTGGGACTCTCACCCAGGTGAAGACAAAGAAACAAGTTTGACTCAAGCTTGACTCATACTTCGACGAGTTAATGTGAATTGCCACCACCCCAGACTTGCCCATTAGTGCATACATCATGCATAAGTATATAGCTGGTTCGGACACATTGAAGAAAATTAAGCGCATGCTTCCAGACGAGTTGGATAGAGGAGCTTGAGTAGTGTACCCAGATGCTATGGAGGCAAGAGTCAAGTTTTAGATGGATGTCACAGCGGAGCACACGGACACCATTAAGGACTATCGATCTTGGCATCAATATGTTACTATTGATCATCATGAGGATGTTAAGGAGTTGGAATTCCATGGTTGTCTAAGTCAGAGTGATGTCTAGCATGGCTTGCTCAAGCCATTTTGTTTCACATGGGTACATGTGCATTGTAATGTTATGTCATGTCAAGTGTCAATAGTTGGATGTAACATTCATAGAGTAGATGAAGAGTCATGAGGGTAGTTGAACTATCACAAAGGGGAATGTCAAGGGTTACCCCACCCTTTTCTATAAATAGTCCCTCATAACTCATTGTATAGGCTTTTGGTTAGCTAAGCTTCCGATAAGACTATATTGGAGAGATCTTGGACAGTATTGTAACGCGCCTTAGCTTCTCCATTTAAAGATCTAGTACATCTCTTTGGAGGGGAAGGCAGATATGGCTGTAACATTCCACTGTTGGAGCTAGTGGTTAGACATGGTTGTATTGTATGACTGGAACTTACACTTCTTTATATAATAAGAGCCAGCATGTTCCATGCATATGTTTTATTGTATTCCAGCTATCTTGTTTTCTCTAAATGGCATATGTATTTTCTTTCTTATGCATGCTTGTATGGACTATTATGTATGAGTGTGTATGAATCTTCTTGAAATATGTTGATTGGTTTAACCATCACTTTGGATTACGAGCTGACTTTCTTTCCAGCTTGTGATTTATATTCGCTCATTTGTTCCCTTCCCATTCGAGTACTATTATAGGTTTCAAAGAGGCACACTCATCTCAACCCACTTGTGTTAGAACCTCTCATGCACCTTCCTTGAATCACTGCAACTGTCACACACTTGCTACCAACAGAGTTATCTTACTTGCCTCTGTACGAAATCACGGTCAAGGCATTACCATACGACCCACTGCTGGGACTCCTACACCAAACGGTCTAATGTATAATTTGGACTTCTTACCGGGGAGATCCCCTTAACATGTTGGCAAGTCTAGTATGTCAACAGATTGATAAAAGTATCATTAAACATGTATATTTGGATGCAACTACTTTTGAAATGTTGAAAGATCTTAAAATGTTGAATCGAGTTCTTTTATCCTTATATTCAATAAGCAGAGTATAACTATGTTCAATGTTAATTCAATGTCATTTAGCCATGCATTGGAGGTAGAAACTATTATTTGCATCAATATAGTAATAAAAAACATATGCCTAATTAGCATTTTAAAACAAAGTTACGGAGTATAACAAAAAATGTGTCTACAATTTATCTCGAGGCACTTGTTTTTATTGTACCAATACTATCAATAAATTGAGGTCAATGACGATTCAAAACATTGGCCACACACTTTAAGCAGTGTGGTGACTGAGGGAACAAAAAAGAATTAATTTATGGAGAAAGAGGTATGTGTTTTTTAGGCACTTATTACCTATTATTTAATATTGTTGGGAAGTTTTACACAATACTCTTTTGAGTACACTCATCTGCCATTTGATGTACTCAATATAGCAGTATTATGCATCCACATAATCATGATATAATTAATAATGCACTCATTTCTAAAACTGAAACTAGTATGCATGTATTGCACATTTTAATATTTTAATGTTAATATGATAATTAATCTCACAATGCATAGTTTTCCCTATAATTTTGTTATTTTCAATATTACTATTTGTTTTATCATGTGCTTTTGCAAATAATTCATTCTTCTTCCTTTCTTATGGGTTCTTTATTATATTGTTCTTTTTTTTCATAATGGTACAAGTTGCTACACTAGCTCATTGAATCCAGAAACTAGAAAAACAATAATAATGTGAAACACATTTCTAGGTAAACCAAGAAGTCATAATTAATATGTTTTACTCTTGTCCTGTTTGAAATTTTTTCTTTACATTGATACTAATGCCTTCTTTTTAGAAGATGAATTATGATATATTTATTTTTGTACTAGGCCTCTACAAGGTCTCCCTATGTGCTTCGACTCGATATTGATATCTAGTGAAATATAGCTGTTGTTGTTGTAATACAACAATAAAAAAAGAAAACATGCTTTCATGTACAAGGGAAAAAATGCTTTTTGTCACATATTAAGCAATCTATACATGGTTATGTTTGATCTATGCTTATATTGTCTTAATTTCCAACCTTTTAGGAAATTTCATGGTTCTCGAACACTAGAACCACCATGTGTTCTAGATACTCTACTATTTTCCTCATTGTTAGCATAAAAAAATTTGTATGTTTGCCATCTTTTATCTCTTTTGTATTTTATCATCCAATTTAACTAGAGGTATAGAAATGGTATTTCGTGAGTGAGATATGAATAAACAAAAACATTGATTAACATTAAATCAATCTAAGGATCCCTGGACATACAAAGTATCTCTATGCAACCCTAATCAAAGTTCTTATTAATAGATTTTCGTTAACAAAGGACACAACATAATCTTCCAATCATTAAGCAATATTCCATTTTCCGACTCCTTTTCCAAGATTCTAATTGAAATAAAGACAAATGTTATCAGTGCTATTTCCTTTCATGTACCTAGTCAATGTTCATATATTTCCTCTTTCTAATTTTGCAGTTATGCATTGTGTAAGATAATCGCGAATATGTTCCATTAGAGAGGAAACCAATGAAAAACATGATAGTTATGATATCTATAGTGATCTTAGGTTACTCTCCTTTGTTCATACATTTAGAATCCAAAAAGTTCAATATTCATTTGTCCCTGTTATTTTGATATGGTTCTTATTCATTGCTTTCACTGAAATATTGCTACACATAATACAAGTGTCTTCAAAGCATTTTGTCACAAAAATATCTTTGATTTATTGGGAAAAACAAATCAAAACAACCTTGTATTTTAGTTGGAAAAATAGTTCTATGTATAGAAAATATATAAATTTCTTTCAGCTGCCTAAACAATTTTCTTCTTGGTTATCAAACACAATCTACATTAGTAGCTTTAACTATGACACATGTAAGCAATTATTTAAAAATTACCGATTCTAGTCTTGATCACTAGTTTCAAGTAACTAGAATCCAAAAATTTATTTAGACATTTACAAATCGAGTATTCATTATTAATATTAATTAAATAGCACACAAGAGCTAAAGGTATAATTTCGTATGTCAACCATTTTTCATTTTCATTTGTAGTTAGGTCATGAGCATGAACTAATTGAACATAAGAGGAATAAAAAGCTTGTGTGTTAGTGCTAATGTTCTTTGTGATTCAAAATAAAAAAGAAATACTCACTCGTTCCATGATCCATGTTCTGTAATTTTTTGATATGCAATATATAATTCAAAAATTTAGGCAATAATATGCATTATTGTTATCAGATTTACAAGAAGCATTTATTTTTATTTTGGGCATCACAAAATTAAAAATAAAACAAAATCATTAAACAACTTTAAATATTTGAAGACTTAACTCGTAGAATGGATTGAGAAATATTTTGTAAAATAAATTTCTCCGACCTTCTGACCACGTGACTAGAAATTCAAGATATCTAAGAATTTTATTATAAATAATCTGAGTGACCTTCGAACCCCAGCACCACCTAACCTTCAAACTATCCGGCCTAATGAAACCACTCGATTATGGTATAGTCGGGGTCGGGATACAATAGGTGAATCACAAAAAAAATGCATAATTGTCCAACCTCTCGACTATACAATCGACACAATAAAGAGAAAAGATGACTATGGTATAGTTAGAATCGAGATGTAACAAATTAATCATAAAATAAGAAAATGCCCAACTGGCCGACCGCCCAACCTCTGATCTGTCTAATCATGCGAATAAAATACTATTTTTTTTATTTGTTTGCAGTGCACTTTTTAATAAAGATTTAAAAAAAATTCTCATTTCACGTTCAATTGATTATTTGTTAAATCAATAATATTTTTTTTAATGTTTTCTCTATTCTTGGAAACAAAAATAGTTGGCCTATTTACACGGAGTTAATGCACATGTTCATTTGCGATTTTCACATTTTTCTAAACAAGATTTTAAGATTTTTGGCTATTGAGCATGTATTGTGCGTGCATGCACTTTTCTGAAATATTGTTCGAAGAAAATTTGAATTAAGTAAACTGAGTACCGATTTCAATAAAAATCTTTATAGGCATAACCTCATTCTTTTTATATATTTGTGAGTGCAATTTAAAATTTTAAATTAGAAAAACTTATGTATGTTGTATTGGAATTTATAGATCATAAAATGTGAAAATAATGAAACTCTCTAGCGACAAATTTAATATTTTAAGGTCTTTTGCCTGCATGTTGTTCTCTTAACTCTTGTTCGAAGAAGTACTAAATTGAGGCAACACAGTACCCATTTCAAAAAATTATGTGTAAGCATAATGTTGTTTTCTTATAAATTGTTGAATTCAATTCCAAATTTTGAATAATCAAAACTTATATATGGTTTGCTAATGTTTACAACTCTTAAAATGTAAAAATATGCAAATATCCAACTGCAAATTTAAGATTTTAGGGTGTTCTGGTTGCATGCTCATTTCTTAAGTCATGTTGCAAGAATCAATGAATTAAGGAAACACAGTACCAATTCCAAAAAATTCTTTGTAAGAATTACGTTATTTATTTTACAAATTCTTGAATTCAATTTAAAATTTTAAATAAGAAAAATTTATATATCCTTTGTTACTATTTACAGGTCATATAATGGGAAAACGGGGAAAATCTGCAATGACAAAGCAACAAATAGAACATATTAAAGGAAATATTAAGAGCATGGATATTGGACCAGCACAACAAGTGAACTTCAATGCATTACTCATGTTAGATTCAACCTACAGGATGGTACGATGAGCTGGCAGGAGATATTTGAATTCTTTGAGCAAAGAAAATGGTTAAAACTCCCAAGAGCTATTAAAACAAAGAACAAACAATTTGAAGAAATTAGAGCAACAAAGTTACGTAAAGTAGAAACTAGGGCCATAATGTTTCCCTATTATGACATGATTTCATGGATTCTCTCTCGTGCTGATATTAAAAATCGAATAATATATGACCATCAAGAAATTGTGATCGCCTCCTGGAAATATGAAGTGTTATCAGCCATATATAAGCTCAGTCCCCCGCAAATCCCACTTAATTTGGAGTTCCTTTATATGTTTTGAAGTATTGTCTTCAAGAAATGTTAAGAGAATTATGATATAGTAATTGAATAATGGTTGAGAAAAGAAGAAGAGGGTTTCCAGCTCAAAGGAGAAAAGGGTTGTCCTATAACTAATTTTAAGAAGCCTTTTAGATTTCATATTAAAATGCTAAGCAGATTATACAAGGAACAAGATCGTGAGCATTGAAAAATTAAATAGATCCTAATAATCCATAGTATTTTGGATGAGGGAAAATGCCTAAACTAGGCTGACCTATTGTCACAAAATATCACAGATTCAGTGTAACTGTGAGTGTCATCTCCCCCCAGGTTCAATTATATTTTTTGTTTGTATTCCTATTTATTAGATGTTGTTATTGCCTTGGTCCCATTTCTCATCATGAAATGAATTACCCATATGACCAACAACTACTAATTCAACATTTTTCTCCTATTCTATGGGAGTCTAATTTTAAATACCATTTTTATGATATTTTCCACTAATAATGTTTTGATTACTTTGCATCAATTCATTTTTGGAACAATACCCACTATAATAAGTGATAATTTGAAAGAAATCCTAGAATCAATAGATCATTGGTTTATTGAAGAATTATTTTCCTACATCATAGTTTTTGTCAACGAAGTTGGTTCCCATTGTTTGCCCCGATCTATTACAGAAAGACTTGCTTTGAGAGAAGTGGATAATCAAGTTTTTTTGTATGGGCAAGCCAAAAGGTTGAGTAAGTTGCAAAAGAAACTGTGTCCTAATTTCTCAATAAAGTTTCGTGAGATTAATATCTGAGTCAAAGGGCACGGAATAAAAAAAGTTGAAGCGCTTGAGGAAATTTGGTTATTTACTTTGCCCCATTCTGACTATGAGCCTCAATGTTTCATTGGCAATCATTATATAACAATTATTTATATCAAAAAATTTATTCATCAGGAACCACCTTTCGATGTGGTTTTTATATGCATTTTGATTTTCAACAGATTGTCCAAAGAGGCAAGCTAATACATAATGCATCAAGACGACAATTGCAAGAATTTGGAGAGGAATTGTATGAAAATATTCTAAATAAAGATTATTTACACCTCAACATTTCGTTCGAAGAGTTAAAGTCTACTAAATTTTTGGAATTTAATTTCAGTGAACTCACTTCAAAGCCTTCTATTGTTTCTCAAAAGTGAAATGTAATAGAAATTGAAAAATTAGAAGGTTTTGTTGTCATAGGTAGAAAATTTGAATTCGCATCAATACAAAATATGAAAGAGGAACATGAAGCTACACGAAGAGAAAAGACTCCAAAAAAAGAAGAAATATTTGAACAAGAGATTATTGTCATTAATTCTCTTAAGAAAACAGAGCAAGAGAAACCAAAAAAGTGTAGAAGTCAAAGAAATGGAAGTACCTAAGGAGAAAGAAAACAAGTATCTACTCAAAACAGTACTAAGGAAAATGAGAAAAAATGGAATCATATAACAGATTGGACATTATATCTACTGTATCTCCTCAGGTATCAGTAACACCGATTTCTACTAAGATTCCTTGGGAATCATTCTTTCTTAAACTCATTTTTGTATTAGAACTAATTGCAGATATTATTCCATCTTTGGTAGATTATTATTTTAATATTCAAACAAAATCAGTTGTCTTAAGAACAAAGAAAAAAAACATTATACTCTAGAAACTGTATCTGAGTTCAGTTAGCAGACTCATGGATATGTAAAAGAAAATTTTTAGGAATATTCCCAAGATTTAGGAGCTTTTGTCAATTATAATCAATATCATTTGAATGAGCTCACAACTTCGTATGATGATATTTTACAGAAAATTAAATTTTTGGAGGAAAATTTGAAGAAAAATGAATTTTTCATTAAAGAAAACTAGCAATGGAGTTCTTCTAATTTAATTCAAGGATTTACTGTAGAAATAAAAAACCTACAGAAATATTTTCAGAAACAATTGGAACAAGCGAATGTAAAACATGAACAAGATATTCAGGAATTGAGAAAATTACATGAACATCAAACTTGTACTTGGAAGGAAGAAGTAGAAAGCAATTCTACCATTATTGTCACAACTTTGCAATAGGAAATTGAATCTCCTAAATAGAAAGTGAAAGAGAATCAATAGGAAACATAGATTCTCGACATTTTCAAAGATCATGATTTAAAAATTTGTCTAATTTTAAGGAAGAATCAATCAAACTTCTATAAAAAAAATGGATAAAATCTCAATGGTTTATCAAAAGTTTAAAGGTTTAAGTGAAAGGATTGATTCATTGGTAAAAAAGATGAATCAATTAAAAACATGTTTTTGTCTATACTTGACTCAGAAAATGAATTTCAATATATTGAAATTCCAAGGGTTTCTAAGAGAGACAAAAGATTGATGCTTGCTTCGCTAAGTTGCAGGGAGAAAGAGAAAAAATAAATCAATTGCTTTTACAGTTATTCTCCGTTTTAATAAAAAAATTCTTTGTGGTAGAAAAGTTGTCCTTTTACAAAATGTGACTTGTTACTTATAGTATTTTTCAGTTACAATACCACGGGTCAATTCCATGGGTGAATGAATACCATGGGTGGATGTCATAATACCATGGGCAAATATCGTGGGTGAATGAATACCATGGGCAAATATCGTGGGTGAATGAATACCATGGGTGGATGTCACTTACAATACCATGGGTGGATGCCACTTACAATACCATGGGTAAATTCCATGGGTGGATGAATACCATGGGTTGATGCCATTTTCTATTCAGATCAACATGCATACAAATGACATATGAGTAATGTTTATCGATTTGGGAAAAAGGAATGAACTTTAGAGAAGAATTTGACCTATTAGGTAGCAAGTCATCAAAGGAAGAAGTTACATGAGAATTAAAACATCCCATGGAAGATCTTGTTGCCAAGGATTAGGTAGAAATAAAAAAAATTAAAGTTTGGACACAACAAAATTTTCAAAAATTTCTGCAACTTCCTTTTGACCAAATTAGACTTATTGCCAAGTTTGAGGTCAAATATCAAAAGAAGAAGAAAGAGGTATAAGGATTAATTTCCAACAGTCAGATCAACATCAATTAGTTTCCTCCCATTTATTTCTCTACACTGTATGAGTTATATTCATAATGGGAAGCTGATATCGAAGTACATGGACCTAACCTAGTACTTAGTATCAATTACGAAGACTCTGAAGATGAAGCGCAGATGCCTTCTTCCCTACTAGATTTCAATTGAACACACAACATTTTATAATTAAACATTTTATTTCAGAAAAATTGTTGATTTTCATGTTGCAAGGCCTATTTTATTTTATTATATGTTAGTATTTATATACCTTTACGCGTTGGTCCAAATGGTCCAGAATCAGTGAAGACTGTAGACCTGGATGTTTTTAATCAATTTTCAAATGCCAACTTTTTTCAATACCATTTCTAGTGCTCATGTGTAATGCATTGTGGCATTTATATCAGTGCATGATTATATTTACTTAATAAATGCCTATTATTGTACTCTATGACTTGTATTGTTTGATTTTGAATGAATATTTAAGCTTCCTTACAAAAATTTTGCAATTTACATCGTTTTATAATGAGAAATTAAAAAATTGTATATTCATTTATTGCTAGTTCATCATTGCAATACAATACTCAAATGTAGGAAAACTTGCTCTCCTCTATGACATAGAAATTGTTATTAATTTACTTTAAATTTTGCAATTATAGATATTCCAGAAAATACTAAAAAAATTGGTTGGATAATATCCAAAAATATTTTGAAGTTTTTATTTAAATGTTTAGCCAAAACTTATTTGTTCAATCTTGTGAATTCAATTCCAATTATGAATTTAAATTTCATGATATTATGCATGGTGTTATGCTCATTTAAACCATTTAATTGTCGGTATTTAGATTGGTAAAATAATTGATTAAATGAGCATTTGTAGTTGAAATAGGTACATGCATAATGTATAGGACTTTGGAGCATGTGTTTGATGAATATAATCTCAAAAAAAAATCTTTTGTTTTGTATTGCAGATATATATGTTAACATAAAATAGTTGACAAATTCATTCTATTGCAAAACATTTTTTGTCTATATGCCGATATGCATATGGCAGTAATGAGTTTATAGTATAAGCTTGTGAATCATTGATATATTTCCTGTGTTCAATGTTTCCAGTACCCAAGTGTTGTTTTAAGAAATTGGTAGCAGTGTTCTCATTGCCAATGAAACAATTATAAAAAAGCTTGTACAATTGTTTTTTTTTTTTCAGATTAGACATATTGAAACATGGTGCAAGTGTACAAATAAACTCAAACAAATAATCATCACAGTCATTGATATTTTGTCCATAGATCTACAACTATTGTTCAAGTAAGGTTTGCTCAATTGGAGATATGTCAAAGTGTCTAGGTGATCATTGGTATGCACATTTGCATGGGCCAGTTTCTTCAGTTTTTGAAGCTAGAATATCTATTGTGCTATGTAAGAGAAGTGGCCCAAATTTTCCACATACAAAATTTTGATTATCTTGGATAATATTATATTCATGGCCATTAATAGCTAGATTGAACTCTAGATCTTAGTTTAATTTTAGTTTTAGATAGACATCGGGACCTGCATTATAGGTGCTATGTGGCCATACCAAATAAAAAAAAAATAAAAAAAATTGGAACTTTTATCGAGCACATACTAGCTTGTTCCAAGAGGATTTTTTCCACTTTTCAACAATTCCTTATGTAAATTGGATGCAAGCGTAACAATTGTTGCAGTCATAATTGTGCCTTGATCCCTGTTCACATTCCTAATTCTTAGAGTATAGAAGACTCATCTATTTCTTGTTAAAATGGTTAACATTATAAATGGCACATTAAACTTACTATTCTTTCGAGCACTATTGTACATGTTTCCTCAAAAAGATACATTCCACTAGTTTTCATTGCAATATTGTTTCTTGTTATGTGTGTGTGTCATTATGTCCATGAAAACTAGTATTCCTATAAGATGAAGCACATTGTGACAACGGATTCCATGTTGAACCTTGATTGCACACTGAGTGTGCCAAGAGTACCAGTGGAAGAGTTATTGTACACAAAGCTAGCACAAGGAATTGCCAAATACTTGCACATTTTGTCAAAAAATTCACTGTCAATTACTATTTTCTTGTATTCATTTGATTTGTTTCAAGTATTTAGCTCTAAATACAACTACAACTACAAGTAGAGAACTCAGAGTTATCAAATTATTGTTGTAACAAAATAGGTCTTTTCAGAACATATGTTATTTCTCTAGTTGAACCAATGTTCGTGAAAATTGTTCTTCTAGAAGTTGAATACAAAGAAAAACACAAAAAAATGTGCAATGCTTGTCCATTTGACATTTGTTGTATACTTAGCAATTTTTTTCCAAGTTTTCAAATAGCTTTGATTTTGTTGTCTCAAAAATACATACAAGTTTTTTTTTTTTTTAATTTGTTTAAATGCAATTGTAATGGACCAATCCATTTTTTTCATATAAGAGCTGCAATATGTTGTTGCATGATAGGCATATAAAATAGAATGATAATTTGTGTTTCCTTGCTACAATATGTTCTTGTATTTAATTGTCTAAAGTGTTTTTCTCTGAATACAATTGTAAGTAGATATAAATTTAATACTAGAGATAAATGTAAACATAAATAGGAAAGGAATATAGGCTTTGAGAAATAATTATTGAAATTATAGAAAAAAATTGTATTGTCATATAGCATATATACTTATGAGTTGAGAGTCAAGAACATAATTTCCAGTGTGCACACAATAAACTCTTTTCACAACCTGTTGGACAAAGGAAAATCCAGTCTTCTATATTTCCTTGTTCCGTAATTATTTGGTATGAAACTTATAATCTAAATACTCACTGAATAATTTGCATTCTTGTTCTCATGTTTACAACAAGATTTGTTTCCCTTCTGTGTCACAAAATCAATAAAAGAAAAAGGTTTAATTTTTAATTTTTTATTTTTTTTAAAGGCTTAAGTCGCAGGTCACATTTAGAAAAAAATTGTTAAAAAAATACAAGCTCTAGACTACCCAACCTTTCGATCACACAACTAGAAACTCAACATGACCATGATTTTTTTTATAAATAATCGGGCCGACCTATTGACCTTGATATTGCTCGACTGTGAAACTACCCGACCTAATGAGTTCACCCAAATATGTTGTACTCTAGGTAACAATAGAATAAATGAATATTAAAAAAGAGTGCCTGTCTATCCAACCTTCGAATTGTATGTTTAGCTCACAAAAAAAAAATCATGACAATCCCAATAGTAATCTTATACATTTTGTGCCTTCAGATTCAGTTACTGAAAGTCTAGTCTCTTTTATTTGTTTGTTCTGCAATTTTTTCTTTTGTTCACCACAAAATGCATAAAAGAAAAAGCCTTAAACATTTTTTTAAAAATTAGGTTAGAAGTCAGATCCAAAAAAAATTGTAAAAAATAAATATGACCTTCGAACTACCCAAACTTCCAATCACCTGACTACCAACACAGAGTGACAATAATTTTTTCTATAAATAATTGGCTTGACCTCCGACTTCAACAATGCCCGACTGTGACTCTATTGACCTAATGATACCACTCGACTATCAAATGAATCGACCTTATGACCACATGAATTAGAACACCAAGTGAATATAATTTTTATAAATAACCGGATTGAACTCCCAACCTCAACATTGCTCGACTGTCAAACTATCTTACCACTAGACCTTAGCATTGCCTGACTATCAAACTATTCGACCTCTCAACCTCAAAATTTTTCGACTATTAAACTACCCGACCTAATGAAATTATCTGACTATGGTATATTCAGGCTCATGATAGATATTGGGCATGGCCCAACTAGGTCCAATTTTGGTCAAAGACTTTGCATTTTGAGGAGCGGAGTGCGCAGAGTCCACGAAGTTCTATTTACAGAGTGTGCCTAGGGGCTTCAAGGTGGGCTGAGGCCTATCATTTTGTAATGGTTATTGGGGTTTTAGTTCGTTTTTTTTTATTCCATGGTATATGGACCATGGTTTTTGTAGAAATGTAATGTATTTAAGGGCATGTAATGTTGTGTCGAAAAAATATAAGAATTAGATCACATCATAGGGAGAGCACAAGTGATCAATTCTTTTGTTCTGTGTTTTGGGCCGTAAGAAAAGGTTCTGCAGCTAAGTGTGCGGAGGCCTTGGAAGAGCCTACAATTGAGTGCATAGGTTGAGAAGTTGTATGTACTGAAGATCTATTTTAATAAAGAAGAAGATTTTTTGGTGAAGTCTTTTGTATCTGTATCTATTATTTGTGTTCTATATGTTTATGTGAAGCAATTTTAGGTAATTGGTATGTTAGCACAAATTTTATTGTTCTATAACGTGCTTACATTAAAATGAAAGTAACAAACTCTATAGTTAGAATACATTGCACAGTAATGTTATGAATGTTAGAAGGATAATTAAAGTACAAAAAAAGCGAAGTTAAGAGCCACTCTGAGTAGTCCCTCAAGGTTGTAGAAACTTGGTTCTACAATCACCCATAGTCGTGACCTCAGGTGATAATTTTGCCTGCTTGTGTGTCATTGTTGAAAGGGCCAGTGTTTGAGGGCTTTGTTGGTGCAAAGTACAAGACGAACTTGGGTCAATCCCAACCCAACTAACAAATGGTTTTATTTTTGGGACTGAGATCTATTGAGGGATGTGGATGTGGCATCCATCAATAAAGGAAATACAAGATTGGGTAAGTAAAAAAGAATGAGAATTCACAGTTTAGGAAAACAGAAATCCATGATTGTCGACTGAAGCCTGGTTACTGAAGTATCTCTTTACAGAACAGCATGAGATCTTCTTCGCGATGTTTGCTAATTAACTATATGAATCGGTATCAAACTTGACTGAGCATAAGGCTTGTTTCAAAAATGATGATCCTACTGTGTGGAGCCCTGAATTGATACAGCGACTCAGGAATACTGTCAATATTATGTCAAGTGTGGTTGATTTTTGAATTGATAGTATCCTGGGAGGATTTATCATTGAGTTCACAATAGACAAGACACTATCTTATAGTGAAGCTGAGTGAATATTTTCAAGGGTCCATGAGGTAAGTACCTAAATTATTTAAAGGTGTGGATTAAAATGATTTCGTGTGAAAAGGGCATACTCTGAATGCAGTCAGATCAATGTTTGGGTTAAGAGGGAATAAGTATGATCTAGGACTAGGGTCTATGCGAAGTGGAAAGTAATATAGAGTAGAACATGAACTAAAGAAATTTATTGAGACTAACTATAGTCCCTTGTTAGGTGGGTCTGAGAGTGAACAATAATGAAGTAACCCTGAAACCTTGCGGTATTCCCCCTCCCATCTTGAAGGTATGTCGAAGTTAGGAGTTGAGAAAAATTAGGGCATCTTTGGGTTTCCCCATCCATCTACTCCCCTTACCCCCCATCTACCTCCCCATAATTCCCCTACACCCCCTCCCACGCTCCCAATCACCCCCATTCCCCTCCCCCTAACCCCCTAAGAAGAAAAATGGTCGATGACATTAAGCAACCTATCTTTAGAGGACTTCGATTAGAGGATCCTGAGTAGTTATGGTTTGTAGTTGATGCAGTATGGAAAGCAAGATATATCACTGATGAAGATGTAAAGAAGGCACAACTCATCATGAAACTACAAGAAAGAGCACTGACATGGTACATGAAGCATTATGTGACTAATCAGGTTGCTTTGTTAGATGATATTAAGAAAGCATTGTTATTAGAATTTAAGAAGTTGAAATTACAATCACAATGCATTATGGACCTGAAGGAAATGAAACAGATGACTACTAAGTTTGTGTGGGAGTTGGTTCAATGATTCAAGGTGTTAATGGTATAGGTTATCTTTCACATACCCACAAAACATCACAAATAATGGTTTATAGATGCCTTGCTTGCACATATCAGGTTACCCTTGGTGCGGCAGAAGATATGTTGGGTTGCGTTATATTCTTTCCACGACTAGATCCCCTAGTTAACCGAGAGGTTATAGGGGGGGAAAAGCCCCCCCTTCATTATGCCAATTGCACATCAGGGGGGTTTGAGGGGGGCGGTTAGACCCCTCTACGGGGTGCCCCAGGGAAATTTTTTTTGGACCCTATACTAGGTGGGTGAACCTACCTATGGTTTTGTGCATGGTTTTCGCACATGGTTTTGGGCGCGATGGTTTTCGGTCCATGGTATTGGATGCTTCGGCATGTATATATATGTATTGTAACATTGAAAGGAACATAATGAAAAATCAAGCTGGTAGTCCTAGTTTTGGGATTGAGGGGAAAATATTTGTGTATATGTGTTTTATGTGTTATGCTCTCACATTGTTTATTTTATTCTCTTAGAATTTGTATGTAGGTAATTTTTGTACGGGGTTAATACCTACAAGATAGCGACACAAACCGAAGCATTGGATATTGCAATGAATCTAGAAGCCTCGCCAATCAGAGATACTCATGCAGGAGTACATAAAATTTAAAGTCAGCTAGGAAATTTGATCTTGGAGTTACAAGATCTCAAGAAAAGTAAAGAAACAAGATCAGAAGCGTGGTGTACAATATGAAAAGCAGAGGGCCATTATAACGATCAATTCCCTATGTTTATATATTACCTAGAAACTGGAGCACCTAATCCAGTAATCTCGGGATCAAGTTTGTGGTGCACGATTTATAGAACGAGAGGCCAAGATTGCTTTGAAGATTGCTATTTGTTGCAGAAGTACATGCAAACCCCAAAGTAGTTGTTTTGTAGCTTTTGTAAATCAATAGGCCATAATGAGAGAAACTATCAAAGTTATGTCTTCATGTTGGAGGGCACTACTGATGCTTATAGACTACAAGCTTAAGGAAATACACGTGAGGAGCTAGGCCAACATGCTAGTCGAGGAGGCTTCCACGGACAAGGAGGAGGACAAGGAGCTGGTCAAGGACACGACCAGATTATCTGTTATAACTGTAGACAGGCAAGACACTTCACAAGAAACTATCATAATCCTACTACAACTTGTAGCTACTCCAAACAGTTTAATCACATGATAGAATAATGTCTCATCCTTATCACAAAGATGTAGGAGAAAAGGAACCAGTAGCCTGCAAAAAATGTTCAAATGATGATCACTAAGCCAAGGGAGCATGAACTGCGAATCAAAATCATAATAAGGAGTGGAGTTGTAACGAGATACGATAAAGGTGAGAAGAAAGTTGAAGAGACATGGGTAAGAAAGACTGCAGAAAAGGCCCCTTGGTTTAGTATCCAAAAGGAAAAAGAAACATTCAAGGGAGAGAAGATAAGTTTCATTGATGTTGGAGCTTCAACATCTAGTGCGCAATCGAAGTTAACGCCAAATGAATGTGACAAAGTGTCTACTATGATACAAGAATTAGATCCAAGTATTTTGAATTCATTTTTATAGCCTTACATGAAGTTGTTGAGGAATTAGATGGTTGTCGAAGGACTCCAGGAGTTGATAGACTCCAGTGCTGATAAAGAGGTACCACGAAGCGATCTGCGAGCAGTGAACAATTTATGTCAACATAAGAAGAAAATGGGGAAGGAAATGAGATTAACTCCACAAATAGGGGAATATGATATGGATTAGGTAATCCTGTATTTAGGATTTGATGCCAACGCGTTACCTAAGAAAACTTGGGAATTAGTGAGAAGACCGAAGTTGCAATGGTCATCGATACAGTTGAGGATGGCCAACCAACAAAAGATCATTCCTATGGGAAGGCTACCTCGCATCATAGTAGACATCGAACAAATCTAAACTGTTGTAGACTTCAAAGTGATTAAAATTGTATATGGTAGAAACCCCTATCTAGCACTACTTCGATTGGATTGGGCTTTCGATAATTTGGCGATAATCAATTTTAAGAAGAGATAAATGGTTTCAGAAAAATATGACATGAGGGTCATTGTCCCTCTAGACCACTAAGAAGGAGTGCATTATACAGAGCCTGTTTGGGATGAGTATTGTGACTAGATGTCAAAAATATTTATCAGATAGCAAGGAGGAAAATTGGATTAATCCCAGTGTAGCTGGAAAATTCGTTTGGGAATAGGATAGTTTGTGTACTTTAGATTTTGAGGAAGAACTGGAGAATTGGCAGAACATGTTATATGAAGTCTCTACCACAAAATCACTTCGCTGCATAACTTCTGAGGTATGTGATCTACCTTGTTATGATGGGATCAGAGATGTAAGCATGTTTCTTTATTAATATGAAAGGAAAATACCAGAAGAATAGAGGTTGAAATCTTTGGATGTACCCATGAAGGCTACACCTACTAGATGGTGGGGTGCTCATAAAATAAATATAGCAGATGGGCAACAGTGTCGAATATTAATGTGGATCAGGTTTGGCTCAATTGACACAGAAATAGAAGTAAAGAATGATGGTAAGGTTGATACCTGTGAGCTTATTCATCGTTGCACTTCAGTTCAGAAAGAACTTCCATAAGAAGAGTGGGTACATGGGTTTATCCACACACTAGAAATGATTCCTATGAATTGGTATCTTGAAATGGATTTGTGACATGGAACTGTGAACTGGACAATTTTAGTTGAAGGGTTCATGGTAACATTTTGTTTTGAAGATGATTTCCCTTGTATAGACTCGGCTCTTTAGGTAATCAGAGCAAAGGTTTTTGATAATGAAGCTCCATTAACTTGGCAGAATGATTAGGCTACGCAGTTACAAAATTCATTGGAATGTTATAATATCACTTTCGAAGAAGATGAATATTCACACAATATTGATATACCATAATTGGAAGGACATCACAAAGTTGTTTGACCAGAACCAGAAATACCAAATATAACGTAGCTAGTAAAAACAAAGAAAGTGAATATTGTGACATAGGAAGATCTGAAGTTTATGATGATTGGATACTATTGGGATGGACATATAGTTAGTAAAATCATAGAGCTACTACATGAATACTAGGAGCTATTCCCTATGAAGTTTTCATAACTGAAGGGCATGTTAGGGGACCTAGGGGTTATAAGGATCCCTCTGAAACCAGACGTGAAGCCTATGAAAAAAAGAACCTATAGGTTGAATCCAAAATAGAAGGAAAATGTGAAGGAAGAATTAGACAAAATGCTAGTAGCAGGGATCATCAATCTTTATGAGAAGATACTTCGGTGCAAATCACATTGGGATGCTTTTGTTGATGCGTTTCGAACCAACGAGTGTGGTTCATCGTCAGGAAAAGTTGTAGAACCAGATCTTGGCTACAAGTTAAATAGAAGAGCAGATCATCCACCAACAACTATATTGGACTTGGCAAAGAGACTTTCTAACAGCTATATTTGACTGGGAAACGGCTAACTAGACAGGACTACGACATAGGGGTGGGAGAAATAAGATTATATATTTAATTAATTACTGAAAGGATTTTAATTAAATAATTAATATAAGTTCGTTTCATGTAAATGAAGTAATGCATTTAAAAAGTTTTTATATCACAAACTAATTAAATATTTAATATTATAATAAAGTTAACAAGTTGTGTAACTAAACAATTAATTATCAAGTATGAAAAAGGGGGCTAATATAATCTAATTAAATGGTTAATTGTGAGTTAGTTATGTTATAGTTAATATCATAACCTATTAGTAAAAAATAAATATCATATTGAAGTTTTTTTATTGTATATCTAAGTATGTAGTTAATTAATATGAATCCAAAGGGCTAATATAATTAAATAATATAACTAATTAATAGTTTGTATAACCTATTAATAGAAACTATTAAATGAACTTAAACCAAAAACTATCTAATAAAAAATTTTAGTCAATAATAATATATAATAAGGGTATTTCATTAAAAGGATAACTAATTAAGCTAGATAAATCAAGTACCTTCCAATAAATAATAGGAAGAGGAAAAGGGGCACAAAGGAGCTAAAGAGAACCAAAATAGATTGTTTTAAATTGGTAGTTAATTAGGAACAATTTTCAAAATTTAGGAAAAGAAAATTTAACAAGATGGATATTTGTTCAGGAAGCACTTTACAAAGATGAACAACCCAGGGACTAGAGTTGACTAGGAGGAGAGGGCAGGGATCTAGCAACTGCTAATCTTCTAGCCATCATCTCTATTGAGATTGTTCGGCATTTTTTCAATGTAAATGGCTTCCCTAAATTTCCGGTGATGAAATTGCGCAACCTTAGCAATAACACAGGCCTCCTCAATACATACATGATGTTTTGTCTTCTTAGCATGTTCTGCTAGGGCAGAGGACCAGGTGCTCCCATGTTTTAAGTCAGCTGAGTGCTCATTAATCCTCTAATTAATGAATGACCAGTCTCACCAACATAGAGGGTTCCACAGGAACATGGAATAACATAGACACCTTTCATCTCCTTGGGGTTGATCGGGTCCTTTACCGATCAGAGGGAGCTATGGATTGTGTTAAGGGGTCTAAAGGTAGATGGAACATTATGCTTCCTTAGAATCCTAGCAATTTTATCAGTGGTCCCTTGGACAAAATGGAGATGAACCCCAGAGAATCAACCTTTAGGGTCTTTCTTGACTAATGACCTCTTGTTGGCTTTAAGGAAGGCTTTCAGACCAAGGTGCCTACTATAACCATTATTAATAAAAACATTAAGAAGATGGTCCTCAAGGATGGTCTCCTTAATGTTTTTATTAATAATGGTTATAGTAGGCACCTTGGTTTGAAAGCCTTCTGTAAAGCCAGCAAGAGGTCATTGGTCAAGAAAGACCCTAAAGGTCGAGTCTCCGGGGTTCATCTCCCTTTCGTCCAAGGGACCACTAATAAAATTGCTAGGATTCTGAGGAAGCATAATGTTCCCTCTACCATTAGACCCCTTAATACCATCTGTAGCTCCCTTTGATTGGTAAAGGACCCGATTGACCCCAAGGAGATGAAAGGTGTCTATGTTATTCCCTATTCCCGTGGAACCCCCTATGCTGGTGAGATTGGTCGTTCTATTAATCAAAGGATTAATGAGCCCTCAGTTGACTTAAAACATTGGAGGACCCGGTCTTCTGCCCTAGCAAAACATGCTGAGAAGACAAAACATAATGTATGTATTGAGGAGGCACGTGTTATTGCTAAGGTTGCGCAATTTCATCACCGGAAATTTAGGGAATCCATTGAGATTGAAAAAAGGTCGAACAATTTCAATAGAGATGATGGCTAGAAAATTAGCAGTTGTTGGATCCCTGCCTGCTCCTCCTAGTCAACTCTGGTCCCTGGGGTGTTCATCTTTGTAAAGTCCTTCCCGAACAAATATCCCTCTTGTTAAATTTTCTTTTCCTAAATTTTGAAAACTATTCCTAATTAACTACCAATTTAAAACAATCTATTTTGTTTCTCTTTAGCTCCTTTGTTTTGATCACTCTTAAGGTATTCGCCCCTTATCCTCTTCCTATTATTTAATGGAAGGTCCTTGATTTATCTAGCCTAATTGGTTATCCTTTTAATGAAATACCCTTATTATATATTATTATTGACTAAATTTTTTTATTAGATAGTTTTTGGTTTAAGTTCATTTAATAGTTTCTATTAATAGGTTATAAAAACTATTAATCAATTATATTATTTACTTATATTAGCCCTTTGGATTCATATTAATTAACTACATACTTAGATATACAATAAAAAACTTCAATATGATATTTAGTTTTTACTAATAGGTTATGATATTAACTATAATTTAACTAACTCACAATTAACTATTTAATTAGATAATATTAGCCCCCTTTTTCATACTTGATAATTAATTGTTTAGTTACACAACTTGTTAGCTTTATTATAATATTAAATATTTAATTAGTTTGTGATATAAAACCTTTTTAAATACATTACTTCATTTACATGAAACAAACTTATATTAATTATTTAATTAAAATCCTTTCGGTAATTAATTAATTTATATTAATATATAATCTTATTTCTCCCACCCCTGTCCCGTAGTCCTTTCCAGTTAGCCATTTCCTAGTCAAATATAGTCATTAGAAAGTCTAGTTTCCCAGTCAAATATAGTCATTGTGAACTTTCCAACATCGAAAATAGTGATACAACTGCGCATGACACTTGGACACACTCACTATTACATAAAGTTTATAAAGGGGTATGTGCAGATAATTGCACCAATGGAGAAGTTATTGAAGAAAGATTTCACTTTTAAATGGGACGAGGAATGTTAGAAGATTTTGGATATACTCAAGGAGAATATGGTAACTGCGTCGATCTTAGTTTTTCCGGGCTGGAATAAAGAATTTCATGTACATGTCGATGCATCTTGCATAGCATTGGGTATAGTGTTGACACTACCAGGAGCAGGTGAAGTTGATCACCCCATAGCTTTTGCAAGCATAAATTTGTCTAAGGTGGAACAAAACTATACTACAACATAAAGAGAAGGGTTAGTTATGGTTTATGCATTACAAAAGTCCAGGCACTACTTATTGGGAGAACATTTTGTGATGTTCACTAATCACTCTGCACTGAAATATTTGGTGAATAAGCTTATTTTAGGAGGAAACTTCCATCGATTGTTGTTGTTGTTACAGGAGTATGATTTTGAGGTTCTAGTCAAGCAAGGAATATTGAATGTCGGCCCTGATCATTTGTTGAGATTAGAGACAGGATAAGAACCCATGAGCATCAAAGAAAACCTGCTTGAAGATAACCACCGCGAAGTTTATTTTTGAATACATTTTGTCCATATTTGGGCGTTTGAAGATATTAATGAGTAATACAGGCTCATATTTCTTAAATCAGACTATTGAGGCACTAACTGGAGAGTTTTAAGTACACCATTAGAAAAGTACCCCATATCACCCTCAAGCAAATGGGACACACAAAGCTTTCAATAAAATTCTAGAGAATGCACTCACAAAAGTGTGCAATTTGAACATACATGATTGGGATCTAAAAATTATTGCAGTGTTGTGGGCATATAGGATAACATGCAATAAATTGATAGGCCAAACACCTTTTAGGTTGGTATATGGACAAGAAGCAGTCATGCCTATGTATTAAATTGTGCCCAGTGTAAGAATTACAACCTTCACAGACATGGAAGATTCCGATATAATGGAGGAGAGGATGATGAAATTGCTTTCTTTGGAAAGGGATAGGCTTATAGGAGGTTTTCATCAGCAAGTACAAAAAGGAAGGGAGAAAGTCTGACATGATAGGCACATGAAAAAAAAAAAAATTCTGGGAAGGAGATCTTGTACTCTTATATGATAGAAAATTCACAAAGTTCCCAAGAAAATTTAAAACACATTGGTTAGGGTTGTATATAATCAAAGATGTCTCTAATGGTGGCGCCGTTCATCTTGCAAAGCTAAATGGTCAGTTGATTCCAGGACGGGTGAATGGTAGCACATTGAAGGTATACAGGGACGACTTTGTCCTTGGATCCTCGCATTGAAAGGTGAAACGAGAAGAGTCTTAGTGCCACCTGCAATTGAAAGTGGTCAATATACTATAAGCTACTATGTAGAAGGGAAAGTCATCAAAGGAGGCTACTGCATAATATTCAAGGGTATGTCAAAGTTAGAAAGAATTATGCCAAAGAAGGCTACTGTGTGATATTCAAGGGTATGATGAAGTCATAAAGAACCATGCCAAAGAAGGCTATAGCACGATACATAGGGGTATGTCGAAGTAAAAAAGAATTGTATTATAGGAGGATTATTGTGTGATATTCAAAAATACATTAAAGTTCGAAAGAACCACGATGGAGGGTAGATTACTGCGTGATTGTCAAAGATAACTGAAAAAATATGATCGTTGGAAGGGAAAATTTGCCATTAAAAGGCATGGGAGAAATGCATTTTTGAAGCACAACTAGTCGGATCTAGTTCCATACCTGCATTAAATGAACAAGATTTAAGCTAATCATGAAGTTCAAAATTCAAATTCACTTTCAATGATATGTCCCACTCGACATTTCACACTTTCTATCTGGAGAATTTAGTTTGATAATTCACAATCAAGAGTGAGTCAAGTGTATGCTTAAGAGAAGATTTGAAGGAATTGCTCAAGAATTTGTAGAGAAAGGGCTAGAAGGAGTCATAGAAGCCCAAGCTAGTCACTCTAGTGCATGAAACGTACCCCTGTCCCCAAGGCACATGAGGTCGCCATGAAAACGAGTAGTTACAAAAGAATAGCCCAAGAAAAGATCCGAAAAGAGGCCAGCTGAAACCTCTGGAGTAGAGCTAAGAACATCCCCAAGGAAGAAGATAGCAAAAGAGTAGAGGATGAAGACCAGGCAAGATAAGGAATGTAAGGACAAGACGAAGAAGCTAGTACAAGAGGAAGAACCAGAGGAAATACATGACAGTGAGGACGAATCCGAGATGCCCCAGGTGGAGACAAAGGGCGCATAAATTCCTCTATGTTGCCACCATATTTTCCACCAAGAAAATTGGGTGCCAAGCCAGTTAAGGACTTGAAGGACAAAAATTTCAACACTTTCACATTACTGCTACTGAAAAAAGTTCCATTTGAAGGGGAAGTGTTGGGCAAAATCTCGCAATTAAAAATGGACGATTGGGACATTAATATTAGAAGTAAATATCCATAGTTCAAGCCAAGAAAGTACCTACACCAGGTCTATTATTTAGAGAGCAGAGTTACGAGGTTGGAGCCACACCATTGGGCTGCAGGATTGCAGTGATTAGGCTTGCGCTAAAAGCTATATGTGCCACACTTCAGTAGAATCACATGCAACATAGCTTGTGCTCAATGACTACTAGTATTGTTGAATGATGGATGATTCTGATTGGGGAAGAGGATCCTAATTGATGAGATGTTGATAAGAAGAATTATTGGACTTCCCTAAAAAAGGAAGGACCCCGCTGAAGAGTTCATTGACAAAAACAAAGACAAGGCAATGGTACAGACCATGAAGGATAAGTTCAAGATTATAAAGAATTCATGCAGTTACGATATCAACTCTATCAACAACTAAGGGGTGTGCTTCACTGCACGCATTTTAGTAGGAAAAATAATGAGTAAATGCAGAGAAAAATAAGCCCCCACAATCGTGGTTTCTTAGGTTGTGTAGTGTAGTGCTGGGGTTTAGTTCAACTAGGTTGGATACTTACGCAAGGAATTTTTGGAGGATTGCTACAAGGCACAGGAGGGAGGAAAAACATTCCATTATGCATGGTTTATTTTTACCATCGCAATGTTTTCATGGAAGGAGCTAGAGGACTCACAATTTCTGCTAGTTGAAACAGATGTATGTGAAGTCACACGGTATGCCACACTATGGCATATGAAGGAGTCATTCTATGTGTAGGAGAACATAATTTTCTTTGTGCTATTGGACATGGATTTGCACATGGTGGTGAACCAGTATCCGAGGTTATCACCTACCTTGTATGAGAAGTATCGCAAAATCACAACATTAAAGGCATTTTTTCACAGGGTATACATCAAGGCTTGAATGGATCCAATGGAGACATGGCACCCTCTACCATATTTGGTCACTGAAGATGACCTGCTCGCAATAATACATCAACGGTTAGTCGAATGGATGACCCTAACCATAGATGACACTGAAGTAGCGGGGGTCATCGCGCAACATGTAGGTCCAAGTGGGATAGACAAAGGAAAAGAAGAAGAGGAACCAGAGCTAGAGACAGAGCCAGAAACAGAGCCAGAGACAGGATAGGATACCGAGGACCCTCTCAATGATGTAGATCCAACAAAGGAATCACCATTCATCATCAAAAAGAGGGTACCTAGAGTAACTACACCGGGCTCATGGAAGAAACATACGGCGAGAAAATATAAGGGCGTGATACCACTTGTCCTCACTGAGGGGGACATTCATGAGATTGGAGAAAGGGTCCTAGAAGTAACAACAAAGACTTGGAACAAGTTTTATGATCGCTAAATAATAATCTTGACAGATTTACAACAAGGAATAGTATAGTTAAAGGTACTGGCACATATAGCTAGATAACCAGCACATATAGGTCAGCTACTTCCGCCAAAGCGATGGATAGAGCTGATAATTAGATTGAGGATTTTGTAGATACCTAGTGGAACATTACAGTTTTAATCCAACAAACATAGAGAGCAAGAAAGAGGGTGGTATTGTGTTAACATGAACATCATCGCACTTAAAACTTAAGAATTACATCAGTTCCATCAAAGTATTACAGATGACCAAACGGAGCGAGAATAGCGCACTTTTCTATTAACCATTCAGGTCAAAAATGACAAAACCTTGCTAAAGAAGGGGCTTAATAAATTGATTTAAAAAAGGGATCAAGAATGCTATAAATAGTATTAGATAGAGGAAGCCATTGCAAATAATTATAGTGAAGTTCCAGGTGCAAAGTTTCACGAAGAAGAACTACCAGCAAAATAGGTCATGAAGCTCAGCCTCACGATAAAGGAGTCAAAGAATAAGCTCGCAAAAATAAAGTTTGAATATGAAGTGAAGATTTTTGAGTTGAAAATAAGGCTATAGCTAGTCATGCCACCGAAAGTACGTGTGCAAAGGGAGAGGGACCTAAAAAATACAGTGAAAGGCATCTCTGACATAGTGGTGGAATGTGGAAAGTTACTAGATGAGACTATGTAGATTTCGACCTCACTGTAGGAGGATCCAAACATTCAGAGAATTGAAGAAGAGCTACAGGTGAAGTAGAAGTGGCTAGAAGAGATCCTGGAAACTAAAAAGACCCTACCAGTCTCACAAAGGCTCGCTAGCATCACTGAAGGGAAGAATATCCAGAAAGAGATTGAATATCTTCAGAAGAAAGAGAAGATTTTGACAAAGAGGACTCAGCTGTGGAAGGATGAGGCCCTCTAGCTTTTGCAAGTAGTAGATGAAAGGCTTAGGGAGTTGTGACAGAGGGAGAAAGAAGTTTGTAGAAGATTTCAGGATAAACCATAAAGGCATTGGTGGAAGAAGTATGCTGAGAAGAAAATTAGGTAACATAAATAGTCTAGTAGTGGAATGTTGTGTACAATGGCATCATAACAAAGATCAACGGCACTGCAGCTAAGTGACTCAAGATGAGTCACATGTGAGTGTTGGGGGCCTATTGGGCATGTCCCAACTTGGTCCAATTTTGGTCAAAGACTCTACATTTTGGGGAGGGGAGTGCAGGAGTCCGCAAAGTTCTATTTACCACATGTGTCTAGGGGCTTCGGGGTGGGTTGAAGCCCCTCATTTTGTAATGGGTATCTACGTTTTAGTTCATTGTAGTGTTGAGTCCATGGTATGTGGACCATGGTTTTTGTAGAAATGTAATGATGGGTATCTGTGTTTTAGTTCATTGTAGTGTTGAGTCCATGGTATTTGGAGCATGGTTTTTGTAGAAATGTAATGTATTTAAGGCTATGTAATTCCTTGTCAAAAAAAGATAAGAATTAGATCACATCATAGGGAGAGCATAAGTGATCGAGTCTTTTTTTCTATGTTTTGGGCTGTAAGGAAAGGCTCTGTAGTTGAGTGCATGGAGGCCTTGGAAGAGTTTGCAATTGAGTGTGCAAACCACCTACAGTTGGGTGCGTAGGTCAACAAGTTGTAGGTACTGAAGATCTATTTTAATAAATAAGAAGAAGTTTTGGAGAAGTCTTTTGTATCTGTATCAAAATGCAAAGTAATTCCAAGTAATTGGTATGTTAGTGAAACTGTTATTATTTTATAAATTGATTATATTAAAATGAATGTGACAAAGTCTGTAGTTAGAATACACTGCACAGTAATGTTATGAATGTTGGAAGGATAATTAAAGTATCGAAAATAAAAGTTAAGAGCCACTCCGTGCAATCCCTCAAGGTTACAAAAACCTGGTTCTACAATCACCCATGCCCACCTCGGGTGAGACTTTGACCTGCTTGTGAGTCGTTTCCGAAAGGGCCAATTTTTGAGAGTTTATTTGGTGCAAAGTACAAGCCAAACCTGGGTCAGGGCCAACCGAGCAAATAATAGAATAATTGTTATAAAACAAAAAAACACACCCGACTATCTGACCTCCCAACTGTTTGACCTCTTGACTGTGAAATATGCCCAATAGTAAGTCATAAATCTAATCCAGAATGATTTGGAAAAAAATGTAACCTTCCAACCAGGTGACTACCAATTTGGAGTGACTACAAATGATTATGATGTGACCTCCCAACCTTGAACTAAATGGATTTTTGCACTACTTTTTCATATGTTGCTATCAAACTATTATTCCATCCTTCCAGCTCTCTGTTACCTACCTCGTTGCTTGAACCCTACAGATAATCCACATGCGATGTGCAATTGTAAAACAAGACAATTGTGCTGGCCCAATCACAAGTTTTCGCGTCCTAACTGCAACAGGATAAG
Organism: Pinus tabuliformis; assembly: GCA_031772625.1. NCBI lineage: Eukaryota > Viridiplantae > Streptophyta > Pinopsida > Pinales > Pinaceae > Pinus > Pinus tabuliformis. The sequence goes on along the minus strand of CM062808.1, from coordinate 252,279,590 downwards.
CCTTACCCAATTCTTTCTATAAATTCAGAATTTTTCCCCTTTGCCCGACACTAAACATCCTTTCTTATTTTTCAAGAATGGTTACGTCATGGCCCTTTGGCTCTGCACCAAGCATAGTCTTTAGCCGACATTTTTGCACTGTCTTCAAAGACGAGGTGTGCTGCTACATGAACTGCCTCTAGACAATCGTCTCGATTGCAGGTTTCTATTAGGAATTCATTATGCCTATAGATATAAATGAGCACCTCGCCACTCTGTCAAAGTCATACTAAGACTTTCCATGGAGGTACCCCTTTTGAGCTTGGATGATAGATACTTTGAGGAATTACTATCTCATGGCGCCTCTTTGCCTTCGGGTAGCGAATTCCTCACATAGTGGCATAGGCACTCCTATAGGTCTTATCTGATAAAATCTTGGAGCCACCTTAAATTAGACTTCCACCTCACTTGCCACACACCAACCATTATAGAATTCTCATGAACTCTCTCAACAACTCCTCCACACTGCTCATGACTAACGGAGGAATTTGGCTATTGGAAGGGACTTGTGATCCTTATTTCTAGGCTCCCTGTGGCATGAATGGAGGCTCATGCACAATAAAGGATAAATCCTTTAGAATCACTACAACAAGAAAATGTACCTGAGTGCATTCGTTTGATTTTTTGCAATAGTGCTTTGTAAACATATATCTTAATGTACACATTGACCATCTCAACCAAACAGAGAATCTCTGGTATATATTTGTACATTAATACAGAGAGTCTCAAAACCCAATTGCTCTAACTGATCTTGTTTTTCAATTTGAATAGATCATTGAAGTCTTTAACTTCATTTATTGTATTTTGTATGATATCATTAAGCATTTAGGAAAAAATGTTATAGGATTCTTCTTTAGTCTAAACTTTAGACACTCTGTAATTACTATTGCTTACTATATTGATGATGAGCCTCATTATTGAGTAATTATATGGGCCTTAATTGGCCTTAATTCACCTCCTAGCTTAGTCAAACCAACTATTCTCACAACTTATTGAATACTTTTGATTATATTTTGTTTATGAAATGAGTTAGAGTTGGATATTTGGCTTTGTGGTCTAATGTGCATATAATGCAGGAATAAAGGATAAAAGTACGGAGAAATGCAGGTATAAAGGATAAAAGAAAAATACTATAGCAAAGACCTTGGTGAATACTCGAATGGGACAAGGTAGAGGAATTATAGGAGGTTAATCCTCCTCACCTACTACCCCTCCTTTCGAATATTCCTCCATCAGCTCAGAGTGCAAACAACCACATCATGAGCACTAAAAGACAGCCAAGTAAGTGAAAAGGACATAAAACAGTTTATTTTGAGTTGGGAGCCAAACCACCCTAATTTGGAAGGAAGTTGTTGGAGACTTCATATGTGTAAATAGAGAGGCTTAGGACCTCACTAGGATTGTAACTTCATTTGTAAAACTCTGTTTTATTTCTGAGCTGCAAAGACTTGTGAATTTATTATGTAATCCATGGTTCTATAATAAAGAGGAGTTATTTTTAAGCTAGTTCTAAGTTAAACTTTGAGGGCTAAAGCTGCTGGGTTAGGGCCTAACCCAAGTAGCCATAACTCCTCTTTACTATACTATTATGCTAGCATAGAGTTCTGTTCTGTTTATTTGCTTAAGTAGTTTCATGGTTTTCTGTGCATTTGCTCAAGAAGTTTTCTAGATCTGATTCATTTGATTAAGTAGCTTTTTGGTTCTGTTCATTTGTTTGAATAACTTCCTATTTTTGTTCATCTATTTCAGTAGTTGCATTTGTTGTAGTTTACTTTTGTTCATGCCTTCTTTAAGTTCACAGGTTAGTTAGAGGAAAAAGGTCACTATTAGGGTGTGCGTAGGTGTCTTGGCCTCATCTCCTCCCTCTAGGACCATGACATCAGGAAGAGACCCTCCAACAACCCCAAAAACATAGTCTCTAGTTCTCGCATGGGCTATAGAGTTCATTGTTTAATGCTGTTATCTGTTTACCCGCATTGGTCTTCTCTGTCATTTTTTATTTGAAACTGCCTCTAGCACGTTCTTCATACATCACTTCCTCACCGTCCGATCACCAACAAAATTTCACAATCACCGTCTGATTCACTATTTTCTCCAACTATTGCCTCACGTGGAGTCCACAATTTACTTTATGAACTTTAAGCCCCCACCATCGATTTGCCTTGTCTAATCGAACGGTTGTCTCTTGACCTGATCGCCAACTGGCTTGGCCGATCTCCACTATTGTTCTGCCTCGCCAGATCTGACGGCTATCACATGATATCAAGTGGATTTCTGTCTGATCGTTATCCTCCCGAGAGCACATGAGAAAAGTGGTTTCTCTGTGTTATGTGTTGTCCCGTTAGGCCAATTATGTGAAATTTTAGAAAACAACTTACAGCTTTGAGGGCACGCGAAATAAAACTTACCGCCCTTTACACCTGCTCCACCATTTCCACAGATTTCTTTTGCCCACGATCTACTCTCCATCATACATCTCTTGACTTCACCCACGTGATAAGATATTAACTGTTCATCGCTCTTGTTAGCCTCACCCATTCATCTCTTGACCTCACCTGCGTGATTAAATCGCGGCCATTCATCTCCTTTGCCCCCTTGTTTGTCCATCCATTCACTTAACCCTTCACGATAAGATCTTAACCGTCAATCCTATTAGTTAACCCTGTTCACCTATCTACCTACATAACCTCCTGCAATCAAATCCCCATTGTTCATTTACCTTTCACTCGACTGATCCAACGGTTCTTCTACACTGTTTCTCCCTCACATCCTCCATTCACTGATTTCAGCCTCTGATTTCTTTCTATGCTTGAAACCCAATTTAGCCTAAGTTTCTTTGCTACACCTTAGTCTAGTTTAATGTTTTTATTTCTGCAACTTAGATAATTAGCATTAGGTTAATGGTAATTTAGCAATTTTTCTTAACATAGTTGTTTCATTGATTAGTTAGGTTATGGTGTAAGTTTAACATTTCATGTTGTTTTCTTCATTACTGCAGTATAAGTAGCTGTCTCTTAGAATAAGGTTTGCGATATGGAATTGATCCAAGACAATTAATAAGGAATGACAGACTCATGTGCATGGATGTGCCTATGTTATTTTATGCAACGGATCGATAAGATTGCGAAATACACAGACACTAGAGCAGTTAAAGAAAACATAACAGGCAAACATATAAGCACAACAAGTTTAATAAGGAGTTCACCCAACAATCTGGGGCTATGTCTCCTGGTCCATCCTTCAATGGTGGCCTCTCTATTATGTTTTCAAAGAAGATTTTTTACAACAGTGAGCTCAATTTGAGTCTCACACAGGAGATACAAATTAGTAGGATTGTACATGGATCCCCCAAGTCTCTAGAGTACACAGACTCTCCTTACTGAAATTTGACCTCTATTGGTCATAGTAGTATGAGCCCAATCTGAGACTCATACATGACATGCATATACAGAGGAGTTCACTTGAACCTCTCAAGCCTTCTTTGGATCATACAGACTCTCTCTCTCTTTGTCTTCACTCTGGCTCGATGCTACCTTTTCTTCTGTAGGTCAGCTCGACTTCTCTCTCTACTCTTAGCTTTCTTAACTTGCCTACCTCTCTCTCTGTCAATTCATGGCTTTAAAGGCAATCTGCTTTCTGACTATTCATTTCCGCTTCTTGGCTTTCCAGTTCCCCTGCCTCTCTCTGTTTGAATCCCTCTGTTCTGCTTAATCATCACTGTGTAATGCCTCATAGGGAGGTGGCCACCCATTTCATAATGAACTGAGTGTCAGCTCTCTTGGACGTTTTTGAAATGACCATTTCTTCCGTTAACTCCAAGAATTCCCATGAAACACCACCTTCTGCCAATGCATTGTCCACATCAAACTTCAAATCCTATACAACTCTGCCTGTTGACCTCATCAAATCCAGCCATCCATCAGAATGTGTCTCCACCATTGATCTGGAGCCTCCAAATCCTACGGTCATTGTCCATATCGGGCAGATAAGTAACATGACATTTACCCATTCGATGTGAGCAGTTTTCTCTCTCTTCCAACGGACGCATGGCACCCATTGTGTGGCATTGGGTGGGACTTGGTTGAAACTGCTTACTGCTCGAAGCCCTTTCGATATTCTGCTGATTTTTGTGGGACCCTGCTTCTGACGGAATCAAAATGATATCCATTAAATTTTATGATTTTTCAGGTCCTAGGGCTTACGACCCTTCCTTCTTTGAGGGGTTTGCCTTGCGATATGCGATTAACGACTTGTCGCTAATCGCATATCATAAACTACCCCCATTCCTTGAAATTGTCTCTAGTTTTTCTAATTCGCGACAACCCGCGTTACCATGGGCCAATGGTCTGCGTGCTTGACCGAGGGTCCTCGTTACTCCACGCTGATCACAAATTGCAACTATTACGAGGATATCTCTGATAAGCTTGATCTTTATAAGACTTTGAAACTTTGGCACGATTTTTAAAGAGTTCATGAAAACTTAGAGAGTGTTCTAGGATCCAATTTGGATCATGGCTATCCCACTAAAAAAGATTTTGGACCACCAAAAGTTGGTTTTTAAGCATCAATCAAGTGAGGATATAGATTCCTCGCTTGCCCAATTTCTATCCATCTTGCACTACTTGGTTTTGAACCTTTAAGTCCAATCCTAAGGTACTCAACATCCCCTCTGTGTGTAGTTCTCACTTTTCTGTCCAAAACTGTATCTTCTTGCAATTCATTGAGATATTCAGGCAACAGATCATCAATAGAAGGCAATTGACTCTGCTCTTCGGGATCTTCAATCAATGAAGGTTCAAATAGTCTCAAGCTTTCTGCATTAACTACCAAATAGATGTGCATGTAAGCTGGAAAATCAAGGCGAAAAGCATTCTCACCGATTTTCTCAAGTATCTTGAAGGTCCATACCTTATTGGCTTTAGCTTCTTACCTTCACCTTGCATTCTATCTTTGTTGATATATAGCTAGACTTGATCACCTATTTGGAAACTATGCTTAGTTTGATGCTTATCATGCCTTGCCCTGTACTTGGCTTGGCTCTTTTCCATCTGTTCCTATACTACATGTTGAATCTCTTGGATTTGTTCAATGAACTTGGTTGCCTTATCCACATCACTATGTCTATCAACCGCTATGTCTTTACCAAAGACAAAATCCAAGGGAGACCTTGGTGTGAAACCAAAACAGGTCTCAAAAGGAGATCTCTGTGTAGAAGAATGTTTAGCACGGTTGTAAGCATGTTTCACATAACACAGATGTTCATCCCAAAGCATGGGATGTTTGCTGCAATAGCCTCTGAGCAATTGGATCATTGTCCTATTGACCACTTCTGTTTGGCCATCTGTTTGTGGATGAAAGGTTGTGCTCTTCTCCAGTCTAGTGTCCATCAATTCCCACAGACTCGACCAAAACTTCCCAACAAATCGAGAATCTCGATTAGATACAATGGACGTGGGTAATCCAAAATGAACCCGTGCATGCTAAAAGAACAACTTTGTTGTTTGTTCAGCTGTAATCTGTTTGTTACAAGGTATTAAAATACACATTTTGCTGAACCTATCCACAATAACATATAAATAGTCATGACCTTTTCTAGATTTAGGCAATCCCCCAACAAAGTCCATGGAAACACTTTCCCAAGGACGAGAAGGAACTAGTAGTGGAGTGTACAAGCCTAGTTTTCTATTGTTGGGCTTGATTTTAGCACACATGATACACCCTCTTACATATCTAGAAACTGTCTCATTCATTTTTGGCTAATACCAAAATCTTTGCAGCTGTGCAACTGTTTTACTTACACCAAAGTGACCTGATATTAGATAAGTGTGTCCTTCTTGAATTATCTTTACTATTTTGGTTTGAGGAATGCATAACTTTCCCAAATGATACAAGAGTTGGTCCTTAACATGATAATCCAATTCTTCTACTTGTTTGCCATGACTTAAAGTTGTGTATACATCTTTAAAGTATATATCTTGAGCATATTGTTCAATGTAGCTTTCATGTAATACTGAATTATGCTTAAGTATAGTAGATGCATTTATGATTGGTTTGGACAACATATCTGCAAATTTATTGTGTATTCCCTTTTTATATCTGATGACAAGATGAAACTATTGTAGAAAAGCCATCCACTTATAGTGTCTTAATTGCTGTAACTTAGTTTGTGTGTAAATATTGAAGTGGTTGATGATCAGTATGTATAACTGTCTCTTTGCCCATTAGATAATGTTTCCACTTTTTCACACTCTATACTAATGCATACAATTCTTTATCATATGTGGGATAATTAACTACTGTATAATTAAATGTCTCAAAATGATAACATATGGGTTTACCGTGCTGCTTCAACACTGCTCCCATGGCATAGTCACTGGCATCCGTTTCAATCTCAAAGGGTCTTTGAAGATCGGGCAGTGCTAGTACTAGTGCTTTACTAATCTTTTCTTTTAAGGTGTCAAAGGCTTTCTGCTATTTGCCTCCCCATTGAAACACCTTGTTCAATCCTGTTAAAGCATGTAAGGGAGTTGCAATCAAGGAAAAGTTAGAAATAAACTTTCTCCAATACTGTGTTGCTCCTAGGAAGCTTCTAACTTCTGTAGCAGATTTGGGTTTAGCCCAGTTTACAATGACTGCAACCTTAGAGGGATCTATCTTCAATTCACCACCCCCTACAATATGACCCAAACAATTCAAATTGATAGCTTAACATAAATATTTTCTCTTTTTAAAACATCTAGCATCTGCTTTACATGCTTCAAATGTTCTTCCCATGTTTTACTAAATATAAGAATGTCATCTAAATATACAATGACAAAATCATCAATAAAAGGCCTAAGTACATCATTCATTACTCTCATGAAAGTAGCAGGAGCATTAGTTAAGCCAATAACTAACCACTCATACAATCCCTTCTTTGTTTTGAAAGCAGTCTTTCATGCATCTTGCTCTGCAACTCTGACTTGATGATAGCCACTATGCAAGTCCAACTTGGAAAAGTAAAAAACTTATTTCAACTGATCTAATAGATCATCTATGCAAGGAAGGGGATAATGATTTTTGATCGTTATCATATTTAGTGCTCAGTAATCAATGCACATTCTCCATGAGCCATCTTTTTTTCTCCCCAAGACAATTGGAGACCCACATGGTGATGTGATAGGTCTTATGAACCCTTTTGCGAGCAGCTTCTGTACCTACTTCTTGATTTTTTCATTCTCTAAAGTGGACAACTTGTACATTCCGATGTTAGGCAATGGAGCATCTTGCTGCAAATTAATATCATGTACTATTTGCTTTTTCGGTGGCATACCTTTAGGTTCTTGAAATAGTATATCATATTCTAAAACAATTTTTTCTAAATCATCTTGTTGTTTAGCATTACAACCTTCAAATACATTGGTTTTATCAGGTTTCTTTTCCTTTACAACCATCAGTAAAAATTGTTTGCATGAATTTACAATTCTTTTCATCTACCCTGTGTTTATGAGAGTATAATTGTTCTTGATTTTATGAACTCTTACAATATATTTAATTCCATCTTTAACGAGTTGATACTTGTTTTCAGCTTTATAGAAAATGGCTTTTCTATCATACAAGTAAGGACTTCCTAAAACAATTCCACATATATCCAAGGGAACAATATCTAACTCAACCTCATCGACAAATGCTGACCCAAAAGAAAACCTAAGTTTACATTGTCTAGTCACTTGTAGCTTTGCTTTATCACATAACCAACCTAATGGATATGTCTTTTTGTGAGGTGTGGTCAGTAATCCCAGTTTCTTTACAATTGCTTTAGAAATTAAGTTTACTTGTGAGCCACTATCAAATAAACTATCAATCTTTTGATGCTTGGAAATAACTCTAATATGAAAAATCTCATGTCTTTTCCTCTCATTTTCTTCATTATCAGTAGATTGTGCAGAATTACTAGTAGATGCTTCATAATTTTTACCTTTTATACCTGTGGCTGCGATTTTTGTTTCATCCCCTGAGTCTAACCCAAAATCCTTTTGAATAGATGCAGCAGTCTTCTTATTTGTGTCATTGTACTTCTTGGGTTTCAGCTTCGGATGTAGAATTCAACAGTGTTCATCATCATGCCCATCCTTCTTGTAGTGAGTGCATGAAGGTTTGGTATTTTGCATAGCATTTGTCTTCCTCTCTTTCCATTTTTGTTTTCTCTTTTCCTTGTTCTTGTTTACAGTGGGTTTTGATGATCCCCCAACTTCTGGGTTCACATTCTTGCCTCTAGCCTCTAGATGTGTAGCCTGAACATATACCTCATCTATGCTAGTGGGATTAAACATGAGAATGGTATGTCTCAAATAACTATGTAGACCACCTATATACTTCAGCAGAGTTTCAGGTGAGTCTAAAAAAATGCCTAGAATCAAAGCTCTTTTCCTAAATTCTTGGGTGTAACTTTGTACACTTTTCCCTTTCAATTGGCAAAGAGTTTGCCAACTCATCAGAGCTTGCTGCATATAAGCTAGTGGATAGAATTGTTTTTTAATTGTAGAAACAAATTCGTTCCTGGTAGAAATAATTTTACCATGCTTCTTCAAATCAACTTGTGTCCTGCCTTCCCACCATACCAGGGTGGTGCCTCCAAGGCGTAGGCTAGCCAGCTGAATCTTTCTCCTTTCTGAATCAATGTTCTTCACTCTGCAATATACATCAATTTGTCTAATCCAGTTATCCAGCTTTTCTGCATTCAATTCTTCGTCATAAACTGGCAAATCAAACTTTACATCTAATTTAATCAAAGAAGATTTCTTCTTTTTCTTTTCATAACTTTCTTTGTGTGAAGAAGACGCTGATGAAGGTGATGATGGGGGAGATGGTGGAGAGGGCTTCTCTTCTTTTCCTTTTCATTATGGGTGGGCAACTAGAAGAGGTTCTTCTACTCCTTTATCTTGTTTGGAGGTTGATGACTCTTCACCTCTACCCTTCTTAAATTCTCTATACATTTCTTCTACCATGGCTCTCATGGTCATGAAACTGTCCATGAACTGGGAGTCTGATTCCAAGGGACTTTCTTCTGAAATTTTCCTCTTAGGATAGACTCTTCCAATTTCTGGGATATCTTCAACCAACTCTCCTTCTCCTAATTTAAGCTTTGATCTAGTTATTATTCAACAAAAGAATCTAGCACAAGCTTGTCTAACCTTAGTAACTTAGAGCTCTGATACTACTTGATCTGGAATTGATCCAAGACAATTAATAACGTATTACAGACTCATGTGCATGGATGTGCCTATGTTATTTTATGCAACGGATCGATAATATTGTGAAATACATAGACACTGAAGCAGTTAAAGAAAAGATAACAAGCAAACATATAAACACAACAAGTTTAATAAGGAGTTCACCCAACACTCCAAGGGTATGTCTTCTGGTCTAGCCTTCAGTGGTGGCCTATCTATTATGTTTCCAAAGTAGAGTTTTTATAACAATGAGCTCAATTTGAGTCTTAAACAACAGATACAAATCAGTAGGACTGTACTTGGATTCCCCCAAGTCTCTGGAGTACACAGACTCTCCTTACTGAAATTCGACCTCTATTGGTCACAGTAGTATGAGCCCAATCTGAGACTCATACATGACATGCATACACAGAGGAGTTTTCTTAAACCTCTCAAGCCTTCTTTGGAGCACACAAACTCTTTGACTCTCTCTCTCTCTGTCTTGACTCTGGCTCGATGTTGCCTTTTCTTCTATAGCCCAGCTTGGCTTCTCTCTCTTCTCTTAGCTTTCTTAACTTTCCTACCTCTTTCTCTATCATTTCGTGGCTTTAAAGCCAATCTGTTTTCTGACTATTCATTTCTGCTTCACGTCTTTCTGATTCCCCTACCTCTGTTCGTTTGAATCCCTCTGTTCTGCATAATCATCACTATGTAACTCCTCACAGGGAGGTGGCCACCCATTTCATAACAAACTGAGTGTCAGTTCTCTTGGAAATTTTTGAAACGACCGTTTATTCCGTTAACTCCAAGAATGCCCGCGAAACATGACCTTCTACCAACACATCGTCCACATCAGACTTCAAATCCTATACAACTCTGGCTGTTGACCCCGTCAAATCTGGTCATCCATCGGAATGCATCTCCACCGTTGATATGGAGCCTCCAAATCCTATGGTCATCGTCCATATCAGGTGGATAAGTAACATGACGTTTACCCGTCCGATGTGAGCGGTTTTCTCTCTCTTCCATTGAATGCGTGGCAAGCCCTTCCGATATTCTGTTGGTTTTTGTGGGACCCCGCTTCTGATGGAATCAGAATGATATCTGTTACATTTTATGATTTTTTGGGTCTGGGGGCTTATGACCCTTCCTTCTTTGAGGGGTTTTCCCTGCAATATGAGATTAACGACTTGTCATTAATCACATATCAGAAACTACCCCCATTCCTTGAAATGGTCTCTGGTTTTTCTAATTCATGACAGCAAGCATTACCATGGGCTGATGGTATACGCGCTTGACCGAGGGTACTCGTTGCTCCATGATGATCACAAACTGCAACTGTTACGAGGATATCTCTGATAAGCATGATATTTATAAGACTTTGAAACTTTGGCATGATTTTTAAAGAGTTCATGAAAACTTAGAGAGTATTCTAAGATCCAATTTGGATCATTCCATAAAAGAATTAAGCTTCTTCTGACTCTATAGAAGTTTGGCTTGGAACCCCTGGGGTCTCCTGCTAGATAAAAAGTGACAATAGGTAGGACCTTCACGTCTACTTGTGCATATAGCACTATCACCTCCAAGTTTGTACGAACCCTGGGTTGATAAGTAAAGCTAGTAGCCCTCAGAGTTGTAACATTATTGTTGCAATACCTAGGCTCATCACTTTTTGGCGTCGTTGCCATGGAGGTGTCCAAGTAGAAGTAATTACTGCTTTCTTCTATTTCTAGTCTCCAAAATTTATTTTCTACTTCTAATATTCAACTTTCTTCCATTAGTTTATTTCTGCAAAAGTAATCTAGTTTCTTTCTTTCTATCAGTTGTCTTTATCTGCTTCCCTTTCCATTCTGCAAGTACTTTTTAGATTTAACAAAATCTTACAAAAACCAACCCAAAAACATTTCCTTTCATGCCTCGTAGGATTAGGGACAATTCAAGAAAATTCTTGTCGAATACCCCCACTGCATCCAACAGGAAACATTCTCTCTTCTTCAATGACGGTGAATTGGAAGACCCTTTAGGTGAGAAACCTTACCTATTTGAGGAACCTACAAAAGAAGAAGAGGAGGAAGAAACCATTCCTACTAAACCAATGGCTTGAAACCAAAATGACAGGGGAGATAGAGAGAGAATTGAGAATACCTTCCCCATCAGGGAAACCAATGGGGACACTAAGATGAAGAATATAAGCCCCTTTCCTCTACCTAATTTCCATGGCCTTACCACAGAGGACCCTGACACTTTTCTATTGGAATTTGTTCTCATATGAAAAACCTATGACTATACAGATGATGAGAAAAAGTTAAAACTATTCCCATCTACCGTCAAGGATGCAACATTGTGCTGGTTCATGGGTTTACCTAGAGATAGCATCACAACTTGGGCTCAGATGGAACAAAATTTTAACGATAAATATAGGGACTACTGTAGGTCAAATGATACTAAATAAGATATTTTTAGGATGGCCATAGGCCAGGATGAATCTCTAGAATACTATGAAGAAAGATTCCAACTTAGTTACAAAAGGGCTAGGTACACACTTGACCCTGAGTCACTAAAGCTGGTCTTGTTTAGAGGAGTAAGGGAAGATCTTCCTGATATCTTACATATGATAGCAGGAGGATATGTCTACCAATTACCCTATGATGACATTAAGATTGTCTTTAGAAACCATTCTAGGTCAGCAAGGAAAAAGAGTAGGGGTAGTCAGTCTATGGCCAATACATCATCCTCTAACTTATCCATCAAAGGTGAAATTGGAAATATGCTAGAAGATTTCAAAAGTGACATGATGCAAACCATTTCCTTGCAATTGGACACCATGAACATCAAAAGGAAGTAGAGGGAGCCTTGACCATTTTTTGTCCTAAATGCATTAGGAGGCATCCTAGGAACGAATGTCCATTAAACTATATTCAGATTTTCTCAGTCTATGAAGAAAACCACTCCACAGACAAGTGCCCTTCTTTACCTGGACCCAAAGTTGTATATTAAGGAGCTGAAGGGGTCACTGAGCAGCTTTGATACATCAACCAAAGGAGACTTGCTGGGCCTAGACCATACCAGCAGGGTATGCAAGGGCTATCCCATGCATACTACAACCCCAACCAAGCCACAACTATACCTTCTTGGGGACCCCTTGCTCATCCTTCCATGTCTACACCCCCTCCTTGGTCCTATGCATCTCAGTATCAATCCCAGCCAGCCATCCAACCATTTCAACCTTATGTTTAGCCACAACGTTAGTGGAATGCCCAACCCCAGGGGTGGAGGCCCCAATTCAATAATGTTCTAGCCCTATTGCCTCCACCACCTGCACAACCACAACTCTTGCACTCTGCTCCACCCAAGAAACCCCAAATGCCTACCCAACCAAATCCAAACCCAAACAATAGGTAGACTCAACAAGCATACACTGGAGAGACATCATACCCAACTTATGTTGTAGAAATCCAGGAGATCAACCTAAGATCAGGGAGAATTCTCCCTGATAACCAACCCCCCTCTCCACATAGGGAGGTTGGGGAAGAAAGAGAGGAAGGAAACCTTAAAGTAAATCCACCCTTTCCTTAAAGGTTAGCCCAACCACTCTAGCCTACCCGAGAAGAAATTGAACTTCTAGGAGAATTGAAAAATCTATGTGTAAAAATCCCCTTTCTCCAGGCCATCAAAGATGTTCCCATTTACAACAAGTTGATTAAGGAGAAGTGCTTCAAGCATCCAAGAAGAAGGAAAAGGGATCCCCCTACCATTAATTTCATGAGCCAGTTGTCTGACTTAATGCTGGGGTAGGTGATATGTCCAAAATATCTGGACCCTGGAAGCCTTGTAGTAGATGTGCACATCAATGGCACCATTGTCCCACACACTTGGATTGATATTTGGGCTACCATTAATGTAATGACTAAGGACACCATGCTCAAACTCAACCTCCAAGGGTCATTGAGAAAGGCCACAACAATGCTGCAACTTGCAGACCGTTCCACAGTCACCCCTGAGGGAATTGTGGAGGATGTGATGGTCTCCATTGATTCCTAAGAATACCCTGTAGATTTCCTTGTTCTCCAACCTAAGGCTAAGCTTACTGGTTACCCTCTCATCCTTGGGAGGCCATGGTTAGCCACAGCTGATGCTTACATTAGATTCAGAGCTGGGAATATGACCATCAAGAATGGGCATATGTCCAAACAATTAGTCCTATACCGTCCTGCTCAACCTTCTCTAGAACATGATTTACCTTTATGGTTAGCGGAGGAGGAGGAAGAAGATGGGGGTTATTCTTCCCAACTTTATACTTTGGAAGTAATCATAGGAGGAGGACGGCAAGATGAGGATGATTTAATTAAACACCTGCTCCAAAATCCAACTCCTAGTTCCCTGTCATTAGATGAAGAAGGGAAACCCAAAACAAACATCCAATTGACTTATGCATGGCCAATTCCAACCCAATCTATGTCAAAACCATAGAATTTGGCCTAGAAAAAACTTTGCAAATTAATACATCTCTTTCTACTTTGGAAGAGGAAAAGCTATACAACATGTTGAGAGTGAACCTAGAAGCCTTCGCTTGGAGCTATAAGAAAATGAAGGGAGTACATGCCTCAGTGTGTACTCATCACATCTACATCCAAGAAGGTTGCAAGACAGTTAGGCAACCACAAAGGAGGATGAATCCAACTCTTAAAGAGATAGTGAAAGAAGAACTGCAAAAATTTCTAGATGCAGGATTCATTTACCTTATCTTAGACAGTGAGTGGGTCTCTCCTTTAGTGCTACTACCCTTGGTAAGTGGTAAGTGGAGGATTTGTGTGAATTAAAGCGAGTTGAACAAAGCCACAAAGAAGGATCATTTCCCCCTAACCTTCATTGACCAAGTGTTAGATGGGCTGGTGTTATAGCACCATTTATCACCCTTGGTATTTGTGATGCTTGGTTTATGGCCTAGGGCAACCCCTTCTTCCAAATGTGGTCCAAATATTTTAAAAATAGTGTTTTATTCCCTGTATGCTACTTTGCCCTGAGATAAAAGGGTGTACATGCAGGTTAGTCAATACCCAACCCACTTATATGTGTTAAAACTCTTAAAAAATTTAAATTTCCTCAATTATGGGTGGAGTTCACGGTTTTTACCTATTGATTACCTCCTATTGCCCGTGGCCCAACTGTTTCCCAACTAAAAAAATAATTGGGATGAGTATAAATAGACTTCTATGGGAAGGCCTTAAGGAGGAGAAGAGAAGATTTATCTTACTGAGATTATCCCTGATTGAGTCTGAAGTATCCCTGTGCTTCAAGCATTTCCCCAAGTTTCAAGAAACCCTTGTTTCCTTATTTTTTGATATTCTCTCTCTTGCTTGAGATATCATGGTATTGGTTATGAAAGGAGGCTGTTAAAGACTAGGACTAGATGGATCTGGAGTTGGAAGAAGAAGACTCACGTGAATTCTCTTTATGTTAGTTATAGCTTTCTACAATAAAAAGAAGTGATGTCTTGTTTCCGAGATTAACTATGTTTATGCATCAGATACTATTGTACTTCAAATATGAATGTTATTTTGATGTATAACTAATCATTTTCTTATATGATATAAAGTTAGTTTCATTAAAATTCTTTATCTATATACAGCTATGTATGTTTGAATTGAATAATTTTTAGGTTTCGAGAACATCAGGAGTTGCAGAGGGTCTGAACCCTGTGGGATCTACCCGAACGAAGGACATTTGGGTATGGTCGCTCTCACATAGTTTATTTATTTAAGCATTTTTCCTGAGTTGTATGAGTGTTTCTTACTGTAGTTTTCTCTTGCTTTGTTGGGGTTCCAACCCAAAGCCCTAGCGTACTTATTCCCATAACATAATTGGTGACTCCACTGGGGATAACAATCTTTTTATTCCTAGTTTGGGTTGTTTAGTGTCAATCAGGGCTCAGTTCTTGGTTTTCTTGCTGTGACAGTATTATTTGGTCTAGTATAATCTTAGACCATAAGTCTAATATTTTTGATCTGGCTTTGTTTTTTTATTTTTCTTGCAAAGCTTTGTATACGCACTTTAGTCTGTTTACAGTAGCGTACACATGCTAGTTTTTGTGAAGTGAACCCGCGTATACGCGAGTTTCCTTTATCAGAAGCACGTGTACATGCCTATGTGCTTGAACACAGTTGTGTATACCATTTTTTGCATTGTTTTTTCAAATCTCTCTGCCCAAAAAGATTTGTTTCTTGGTCTGTTTAGTCTCTGAGTGGTCAATTTCTGTCTCTAGAATTTTATTATTCTACGAGCTTACTGTTTTGAAGTCTCTTCCGCTTTGAAAAGATTTGGCCTAGGTTTTCTTTTGAGTGAGTTTTATGATTTGTGTTTTGGCACACAAGACTTCATACAGAGGTTCTTGATTGTTCTGGTCCTCTAGAACAGCAGATTGTTTTCAATCTTAGTGTCAAGCTTGGTTATTGGTCTACTTGCTTTGATTTCCATCATTTTGTGGCCTTATACCTTTTCTTGCTTTTTGAAAGTCTTCTTTTTTACGGATTTGAAAGTATTTCTTTCCTGACTTCTTGGTCAATTTTTCAAGCTCTTTGCTGTTGTTTGGCTCGTTTAGTACAAGTTGAAGCCTTTTTGTTTAAGTTTTCATTCGTTGTCGAATTTGTAACTTACAAAGATTCCTTGTGCTCTTCTTTTGGTCTTTGAGTCTTAAGTGGCATTTAGAGTGCTTTCAAAAGGTCATTTTGATTGTTTCTTGAAAAAGAAAAGATATTAAAAAACATTGTTTTTGTTTTCTTTTGCCAAGTTTGATTTTGGTTTCTTTTGATTTTATGAAAGTGAATTGTGATCTTTTGGGATTTGTCCGTCTTGTTTGGAGAGGATTTTGTATTCAAAATTTGTGTTCTTTTCAAACACTTAAGTTGGCTTATTAATAGTTATAAATAGTTGCTTTGTTCTTTTTTAGAGTAATTTAGGATCTTGCATCTTCATTACATCTTGAATTAGGGTAGTTTTGCATTATTAAAGCATCTAGTCCTTTTAGTTTTTGTATGTGTGAAGTGTGTTTAAGAAAAGAAAAGATTTTTTTTTTTGCTTTATAGAAGTTTCGTAGAACCCACGTAGAAATCTATTTTCATCGAAGAACAAACAATTGCATTCATGTAGTTAGTTTTTCATTGATTTCTTTTGCGTCATACAAACACCATTGGTTTTATTTCCATTTATACCCTTGACTTAAAAGAACAACCATTAAAAATCAAGCGCTTAATTAAAATAAACTAGAACTTTTGTATTGTCATCAGAATACACCAACAAGTTTAGGTTTATTAGGGCCTTGGATTAGGTGAGAGGAGAGTAAACTCTCCAAGACCAATCTAAATTGTAAAACATAGAATTTTGATTAAAGAGAAAAATCCTACAGCGTTAGGGAGACTGAGAAAGCTCCATGACTGGAAGTAAAGCATGAGGGTTAGTGAAGAGAAGGACGAGAGATACCCCTTCTCTTACTTGTTGAATCCTACCTCATGACTATTCCACCCAGCTTTTGATATGAGTTGGTGACCATAGTTGCTTATTCTAGGAACCACACAGGTGTCTGCGGAGGGCAATCTCGAGGCACCTAAGGGTGATGTTGTATCACGTTCATCAATACTTTTGGAGGGCACCCTTGTGAAGCTTGGGGGCTTGCACTAACAAAGGATGGTGTCTGGAGGTCAGTGTAACTACCTATGATACCTTCACTAGTAGGCCTGGTGTTATAGAAATTTTTGGGCACTGCAACCCCAATCATATATGTCCATAAACCAAGGGCTCCTAAGTCCCTAAAAGTGTTGTTCTATCCCCTAAAAAAACAAGTTCAGCTGATTACATCATCTCCTAGAAGTTCTCCATGAAAAACTACTCAGAACTGGTCAAAACTGGACCATCTCACCTGCTCCATGGTCAAAGTGCGATGCATCCCACCTAAATGCACACAGGGGGTGCGATGCATATTGAAAATCCCTTCTATGGGGTGCGATGGGTGAGAATGGACAAATGGCAGAGGCAGTATGCGAGGTGGAAAATCATGGAATCTTCCAGAAACTTCTCCTGTGACACTTGCCTCTCTGAATTCGCCTAGGGATGAGTAAGAGATCATCATTCTCGAAGTGGAATCAAGAACTATCAGATAAAGGAGACTAATCAGATCCCAGAAGCTAACTCACCCCCCTTGCAAACATCTATATATGGATCCCTCATCCTAGAGATCCAGAGGCTGGAATTTTGTATCTTGTAAGGAAGTGTTGTTGGTTTCTTGCTGTAACATCATAGTGTTGGGTGATCTAAGCTTTTCATGAGGTGAAGAAGGGCTTCTTGCTGAGAGGATGATGCTGGGTCAGAACAATTGGTTGTAATCCTCTTTGCTCTTTCTTGATATTAATAAAGCTATTCAAGTTTTCCTCCACATTCTTGTATGTTTGATGATATATGCTTGTGTGTGGTCAATATACATCTGGTGCTATATTGTTTATGTTAGTAGATCTCTGTGCTTGGATAGTGTTATGCTGCTTTGATTCCACAGGTGCTCTTTGAAGCTGGGTTGACGAGGAAGCGAGTGGAAAAGATCTATTAGAAGGGAGAGGAATCAAGCAAGGAACCAAGCGCAAGATTGACGTTGGTGTCCTTTGTTCCCCTCTTATCTACTTATCATAAAGGAAAACGAAAGTAGTTTTAGTTTGTTTGTTTCTAAGATAGCTACCAGTCTTAGTGGGATTAGCAGCTTTGCATAGACACTAGATTTCCTGATAACAAAATGGCGACTCCGCTGGGGAGCAAATAGTTTGTTTACTTCTCTATATTTGTTAGTTTTATAAACATACAGACGAAGCCTGAAGTCAAGCCAGCTAGCCTTCGAACTGCATTTGCTATGCAAGTGCAAAGTAGATCAATGTTGCTTCAGTCTACCTCTGAGTTTTGTTTATGAACCGAACAACTGATTTGTAAAAATCCTAATTTCCCTTGTGGTGGCTCTAGTAACCTCGTTAGATCTACCCCTGTGATTTGTTTACTGGTTATAACTTACTCGGCCTAAATCCCTGAACTGTGCTGTAAACTGTGATCAAGAACTAGTTTAAAAGTCTTGCACTGTACCATTGCATGCTCTCTTCAAGGATCTTAGTATGCATCAAACTTCCCATGTGCTATAGGTGGGATGCATAGTGGAATCCCTGTGTAACAGGTGCATTGATCAGAAAAGGCTAATTTTTCCTCCAGACTTTGGTTTTTCTTCATTCTTTTCAGCTCTATTCAGGATTTTTGTTGTCTGTAGTCAGTATACCTTTGTTGGAAACCCCCTTCCTTGCCATTATTCTGCCTCCATTGTGCAAAGAAATGTAGATGTTTTTTATGTATTGTGAGCCATTTTCAGTTCTCTTTTACAAAGAAGTAGCGTAATTGAACTGTTTTTTCTTGATTTGGAAGTGTCGCAAGTGTCGTTTTCAGTCATAGAAGAGAATCTAATTGTTCTTGATAGTCGATTACAATGTTACTCTTGTATTTGATTTGAAATAGTAGTTTTTCAAGTGTTGAAAGCAAGTTTTCAATTCCGAATCGCAAAGTGTCGTCATTGTCTTTATTTTGTCTTGAAAAGAAGCTTGTTAGTAATGTCGCTTTGAAAAATAATTCAGATTTGCGCTTAGCTTTCTTTTTATCATTCACACATTAAGAAGGCTGAAAACAAATACATGCATGTGCATTTGCATTTAGACTACTTGTTGGTTTAATTTAGGACAGTGCATATAGTGTGTGCTCTCTGCTCTATGTTGAAAGAAAATCTTCTCTCTTTCTTTAGTAGCTAGGATTTTCATTGCAAAAAGAAGATTAAATGATTGTTTATCATCTTGGATTGCATTTTAGGAATTGTATATATATATCACGTGGTGAACCTGAAAGGCAAATTTCTTAAGCAAGATCAACTGTAAAATAAATTTAATGAATCTAAAAACGCTTTGGAACCTAACGCACAACATTTAGAAGTCTAGGCTAGAGACGTGTTCTGGCGTCGTAAAACCTGGTAACTGTTGTTTTGATTGTTGGTTGGGTGATTCCTCCACTTTGAGACGACAAGTGCCAATACGGACTTGTGATCCCATGTACCGTTGAGTATATATTGGGAGACCACAATAGGCTATATCCTTTATCTATAGGAAGCCGTGTCTGCCGCCCTATCGATCACAATGCACTGAACACAACATTCGGGAAGATTGACTGCTGTATTGTAAAAAGTATTCTGCAGTTTTGCAATTGGTTTGGTAATCCCTCTGTCTAGATTTCCAGAGTAGTCCCTTTCGTTCCTTTTTAGACTCCTTAAAGGAAAAGGTCCATCTGAGCACTTGTCACTTCAGGCTCATTAAAAATCGAAGGCGACTAGAGTCATCTTTTGTTTTTTCTCGACTCTTAAAAATTGAAAAACAAGTTGTGTCAAAGTGTCTAAAATTTATTTTAATCGGAATAAATATCACCTTTCCTACGTTGGTCTTAGGTTGAGAAAAATGGAGTCCACCAACCAAGGGGTTCCCCTCGGGGGAAATCCTAGTCCTTTCTCCTCTTGGGGAGATGTTGGTGCGCCTCATATGGCCACATTGTCACTTCCAAGATTGACGATTGGTTTGCCCGTATGGCTCTTCTCAACCTCTGTCGTTTAGAATACCGTAATTCCTGAGCAATCAAGTCAGCAACCAAATGATACCAGAGTCACCCCCCAACCTTCTACTTCGTCCAATTCTCCTTCTCCTCCTTCCTCTTCGCTTGATGAAGTTGGTAAAGCCAAAAATCAAGTAACTAAGAAGAAGAAGGAGAAGAATGTTGGGTCCCTATAATACTAGTGATTACCCCATTACTATTATAGTTATACCCCTTATTTATATTTTTGTGCCCCTATTACCCCCATATTTTTATTTCTGTGCCCCATAGAATCCCTCTATTGTTATTTTTGTGGCTTTATATTATTATTGTTAGGTCGGCTGGATTATATTGTGACTCCTTAGACTCCTATATATAGAAAGGAGGTTTTGTCATTTGAATCATCAAAGAATTGTTCATTTATGTAATGTAAAGGAGGTTTCCCCCTCGAAGAGGCTGAATTCTAAGGCGTTGATCTATCTTTTCTATCTTTTCTTGAGCTGGTTTCATAACATTTAGTATCAGAGCTTTGGATTCTAGGGTTTCGCTGCTCCAAACAGGTCATCGTGGCATTTTGCTATAACGTTTTTTCTGTGATGTTTCAGAAGTCGCAAAAAAAACCCATTTGAGAAGAAAGAGAGCTAAACCTTGGGTCCGAATTTCAGAGCTTTTTGCGCGATATTTTCGGAGATATGATCTAAGGAAGTTGCTCTTTTTGCAGACTCCTGAATTACATTCAAAACAGGTGACCTGGGGAAAATTGTCATAACTTTCTCTCTGGGAATCAGATTGAAATTTCGTAAGAAGGTACAAAAAGAGGACGGACTGTAGTTTCATGTATATATTTTTTAGAACCAAATATCGAAAATTGTACACGTGGCACTTCATACAACTTCGCTCTTCTGGAAAGGTCTATAATCAGGTCATCTTGGGAGATTGTGCATAACTCTTTCTTGGAGAATCCAATTTGGATCAGACTGGTGGCATTGGAAAGAGGACACAGAGAGCTACTACAAGTCACAAATTCAGAACTAGATGATTGGAAATTACAGAGATACATTAGAGGCAATATCGAGCTCCTACAAAGTGAAAAAAGGTGTGTAGATTTTTTTAAATTTTTGCTTAAGCTTGGTTTGAAAATTTATTTTGAAGGAATTCAAAGGGCATAGTAGAGCATTATTATTGATAACTGATGCTCCGAGGAAAGAAAATGCAAACACTTAGTAAGGAACCTGAAATCTCTAGCATGACTCATGAAGAAGAGGAAGAAATGCTACATGATATATCAAAATTACAAGAACAAGTGCAACAAATGTCACGCTCACAAAAGTTAACAGATGCTAAGATAAATGGTGTGGAAGCTAAGACAAATGGCGTGGAAGCTAAGATGAATGGCATGGAAGCTAAGATGGACAATTTGAAGATAGATTTGAACACAAATTTGAAGACAGGCATGGCAGATTTGAAGACAGATTTGACAAATTTTCTACAAGAAATACTTACTAATGGTGAAAAGGTAGTAAAGGAAACTCATGATGAGAACAAAAGAAATTTTAATCATGATTCCATAGACGCTAATGTTGGATCGAAGAATCACCATATTCCAAAAATCGATATGAGGAAGTTTGATGGCAAGGATCCCGCCACATGGATATTACAGATGGAGCAATTCTTCGATCTCAATAATGTGCAAAACGCACAAAAGGTACGTATGGCAACTGTATATTTGGAACCAAATCAGTTTGTATGGTATCAATGGCTTTGTTCTCGTAAACAATTTATCACTTGGGCAATTTTTACGGAAGAATTGATAGCACATTATGAGGATACAAAAAGCAACACTTTTTTTAGCCAATTGATAAGTCTCAAACAAAAGGGTTCAATAATGGAGCACATTGAGGAGTTCCAAAAATTGAACATAAGGGTAAAAGATATTCCAGAGGAGCATAGGATTGATGTGTTCATAGGGTCTTTAAAGGATAATATCCAACATGATGTTCGCCTTTGGGAACCTGATTCATTAGAGAAGGCATTCAGGTTAGCAAGAAAAATGGAAAGCAAAATTATGGCAACTAGGAAGCATACCACTCACAACTATAAAGACGGAAGTGTTGTTGCCCCTAGTCTTCCACAACCTACAAGGTTGACACCACAACAATTGGAAGAAAAAAGAGCAAAAGGGCTTTGTTACAATTGTGATAGCAAATACACAAAAGGTCATAAGTGTGCTGAGAAGAAATTATTCTACATAGATTGTGAAGAGGAAGAAGAAAAGGAGCAAGAAAGGTCAAAAGAAGAGGATATATTCCAGGAACAAAGCCTAGATGAAGAACAAATAAATCCAACCATATCTTGTAATGCATTGGCAGGAATTACCACTCCTCAAACCATCAAGATAGAAGGACAAATCAAGAAGAAAAAGGTAATAGTGTTGATTGATTCAGGAAACACCCACAATTTTATTCATTGTAGGGTAGCAAAAGAATTGAATTGCTTCCTATATCCAGCACCAGAGTGTCAAGTGATGATTGCAAATGGAGGAACAATAAATTGCTCTGGAAAGTGCCATAATATCAAGCTATCCATGGGAGAATATGTATTGACTAGCCCAATGCTTTCCATTCCAATGGGAGGTGCCGATGTTGTACTAGGAGTCCAATGGCTACAATCCTTGGGTACAATAGCTTTTAATTTTCAAGAACTTTTCATCAAATTTTCTACGGAAGGAAAGGAAGTTGAATTAAGGGGTATTGCAGGGAAACCAGGAAAGATAATCAGCTCTAATGGCATGACAAAGCTTCTAAAAAAGGAGCAAAGAGGTGTAATTGCACAATTATGTTCGCTAGATGTTTCCACATTGGAATCATCTATTTCTCCAGATCTCCAAAAAGTCCTGGACAATCATTCCAAGGTATTTGAGACTCCCAAAGGTCTCCCACCTATGCGTGATCATGATCATGCTATTCATCTGATTCCAGGAAGTGTTCCTCCAAACATCAGGCCGTACAGATATCCCTATGTCCAAAAAAGTGAAATTGAACGTATGGTTGCAGAAATGCTAGAGGCTGGTATAATTCAACCGAGTCAAAGTTCTTTCTCAGCTCCAGTAGTATTGGTGCACAAGAAGGATGGATCATGGCGCATGTGTCCGGATTATAGGGAGCTCAACAAGCTCACTATTAAAGATAAGTTCCCCATTCCTGTCATTGATGAATTACTGGATGAATTGCATGGATCAATTTACTTCACCAAGTTGGATCTTCGTTCGGGATATCATCAAATCAGAATGAAGATTGAAGACATTCCGAAAACAACATTTAGAACTCATGAGGGTCATTATGAATTTTTGGTCATGCCTTTTGGCCTTACCAATGCACCTTCAACATTTCAAGGTTTGATGAATTCAATTTTCAAACCATTCCTTAGAAAATTTGTGTTAGTATTTTTTGATGATATACTAATCTACAGCAAGTCTTGGAAGGATCATGTTGAACATGTTGACAGGGTGCTACAACTATTGGAGGAGAAACAATTATATGCAAAAAGATCCAAATGTTTCTTTGGAGTCCAGGAGGTGGAATATTTGGGTCATATTGTATCTCATGAAGGAGTTAAGGTAGACCCTAGCAAAATTAAAGCCATTAAGGAATGGAAAATCCCCACATCCATAAAGCATCTGCGAGGATTTCTTGGGTTGACAGGGTATTATCGCAAGTTTGTTAAGAATTATGGGAGAATAGCAGCACCTCTAACAACATTATTGAAGAAAGATTCATTTTCATGGACTCCGGAAGCAACAAAGGCCTTTGAACATCTTAAAGAGGCAATGTGCCAAGCACCGGTCTTAGCTACACCGGACTTCACAAAAACCTTTATTGTGGAATGTGATGCTTCAGGAAATGGAATTGGTGCTGTTCTAATGCAAGATGAAAGACCCATTGCTTTTGAAAGTCGTCCAATCAAGGGAAAGTTTTTAAGCAAAGCTATTTATGAGAAGGAAATGTTGGCAATACTCCATGCACTTAAGAAATGGCGACCCTACCTAATGGGAAGACACTTCAAGGTAAAAACGGATCATGATAGCCTTAAATACTTTTTAGAACAAAGATTATCCTCTGAAGAGCAACAAAAGTGGGTCACAAAGATGTTGGGTTATGACTTTGAAATCATCTACAAAAAAGGGAAGCAAAATGTGGTGGCAGATGCACTCTCAAGAAAGGATGAGGATGTGGAAGCATTGTTGTGTGCCATTTCTATTATCCAACCAGATTGGATAAACGAAGCAAGGGAGGAATGGAAGAATGACAAAGAAGTGTGGGCACTTATTCGAAAGCTACAACAAGATTCCAGTACTTCTGATACATTTAGCTGGCAAAATGATTCGTTATGGTACAAAGATCGCTTATACCTCTGTAAGAATTCCCAGCTAAAACAAAAGATTCTTATGGAATTGCACACTTCTCCCTTAGGAGGGCACTCAGGATTTTTAAAAACTTACCACAGGGTTAAGAAGGAATTTTTTTGGGATGGCCTTAAATCAGATATTCAAAAGTTTGTGGCGGAATGTTTGGTTTGCCAACAAAATAAAGTTGAAACAATTAAGACACCGGGTCTATTACAACCTTTATCCATTCCAAGCCAACGTTGGGAGGAGGTTTCAATGGATTTTATCACAGGTTTACCCAAGTTTGAGGGAAAGAGTGTCATCATGGTGGTAGTTGACAGACTTACCAAGTATGCACACTTTTGTGCATTATCACATCCATTTAAAGCCAGTACAGTTTCTACTGCATTTATGGAAACAATTCAAAAGCTACATGGAAACCCAAAGATTATTGTAAGTGACAGAGATCCCATTTTCACTGGAAATTTTTGGACAGAATTATTTTCTTGTCTTGGTACTCAGTTAGCTCATAGCTCATCTTATCATCCTCAATCTGATGGGCAAACTGAGATAGTAAACAAATGTTTGGAAGGATATCTTCGTTGCTTTGTATCTGATAAACAGACACAATGGGTCAAATGGTTGCCTCTGGTTGAATGGTGGTATAACACTTCCTTCCATACAGCAACAAAAATGACCCCATTTATGGCACTTTATGGGTATCAACCACCATCCATCACATCATATTTAAGAGAAAATTCTAAGGTTCAGGCAGTGGAACATCACATCGAACATCAACAACAAGTCCTCCAACTCTTAAAGGATAACCTCGTGTTGGCAAAAAATAGAATGAAACAACAGGCAGATCAACATCGCAGTGAAAGAAGTTTTGATGTAGGTGATTGGGTATTCCTACGGCTACAACCATATAAGCAAATGTCCCTAAAGCAAGCTAACAAGGATAATAAACTATCACCAAAGTATTATGGTCCGTACAAGGTGTTGCAAAAGATTGGTACTATGGCATACAAATTGGAGATTCCTGCAGCTTCTTGATTGCACCCAGTTTTCCATGTTTCATGTCTAAAGAAGGTTATAGGCGACAAGCTCCCAATTCAAACAATATTGCCAGAACTTGACGAGGAAGGAAAAATTATATTGGAACCGGAAGCAGTCACAGAAACAAGAACTCGACAGCTACGAAATCGATCAATTTCAGAGTATCTTATCAAGTGGAAGAACTTATCCGCTGAATATTCCACATGGGAGGATGAGAATTTTATGCAGAAGTATCCAGAATTACTCAAGCGTTGAGGACAACACTTTTTTGAAGGAGAGGGGCATGTTGGGTCCCTATAATACTAGTGATTACCCCATTACTATTATAGTTATACCCCTTATTTATATTGTTGTGCCCCTATTACCCCCATATTGTTATTTTTGTGCCCCATAGAATCCCTCTATTGTTATTTTTGTGGCTTTATATTATTATTGTTAGGTCGGCTGGATTATATTGTGACTCCTTAGACTCCTATATATAGAAAGGAGGTTTTGTCATTTGAATCATCAAAGAATTGTTCATTTATGTAATGTAAAGGAGGTTTCCCCCTCGAAGAGGCTGACTTCTAAGGCATTGATCTATCTTTTCTATCTTTTCTTGAGCTGGTTTCATAACAAAGAAGAAGAAAGAAAAGAAGAAGAAGGAGCCAAAGGTGAAAAGGGGCAACTAGGCATCATCTAGCGAAAATCCACACACTGCACCATCCAAGCTTAAATCGCCATGTGTCATTTGCAAAGGAGATCACTATCATCGAGATTGTCCTTGCATCCCTCGGATCTTAAGGGACTAGTCTCCTCGTTTGCACAATCTGGTGTCATCAACCTCTGATGATCATGTTGAGAATACACCGTCAACTAGTGAAAATGAAGTCTCGGGACAGAAAAGGAATTGCAAATTTCCTTGTAAACTGTGTGAAGGCAATCACGCCGTCCACTGCTATCCCTTCCTGGACGAGGCTAAAAGAGTTTTGGACGACCGTCTGGTTTCACCGTTACGGCTCCCTCCTGGATATAAGAAACTCTTGCCATGTCCGTCACTAGTTGAAAATCTGGCTGACACGCTTTTGTGGTCGGCTGAAACCTCTATCATTGAAGATGAGCCCTCTAAATCCATACCAGACGAAAGTCAAAAGGTCGAAATGGTAGTTGACCTGGTCTTGCCTTCAGAAGATCCATCTTTGGATGATACAATCACCGAGAAGGATAAGAACGACACCGTTCAAATTCTCTTCGTAAACACAGACTTCGATGAACATAGGGACAGTCTACCCGTTCCTTTACCGCAGGAAGGAAGTTCGTCAGAGTCATATCCGGCCATCTATTTGGTCCCAGCTACAAGCAACCTAGTTGTTTCCTTCGATTGAAACCTACTAGGCAGACCCCATTTATCGGCTAGTGTACCATTTCAAATCATTGCTCAAATATACAGAATGGTCATCGCTGGTACCATCATAGATGAAGGGGCTTCTGTGAGTATCCTTTCCTCAATTGCTTGGGAAGAGCTCAGTTCGCCATCGCTTCTGCCTGAGATGAGAAATCTAACAGGCTTCGACAAAGGAACCAGTCGACCATTAGGGATCCTTCTTAATGTGCCCATAACGTTGAGAAGGAAAATCGTTCACATGAACATAATGGTGGTCCAAGGACCCCTAGATTATAATCTACTCCTTGGGCGCGACTATATTTATAGCATGGGAGCCATTATCTCCTCACTCTTTAGAGTAATGTGTTTTCCGCATGAAGGCGGAGTGGTCAAGCTCGTAGACCAGCTGTCGTTTCTAGGCTCACACATAGCTAATAGTCAAATACCATCCCTAAATGGTCTTTTCATGCAAGGAATGTCACTTCAATCCCCAGTCCTCCACCTGATGAGCATGAGTCATTCAGGAGGACATGACTGAATCCCAGGGGGCATGCACCCTGGTTTGTTTCGGCAAGAAAACCTTGCGTATAGGGTAGGTTTCCACGAAGGATATATGACTAGTTTATGAAATTATATTGGAATAAGATTCCTCCGTCAAAGTGATGTGAGTGGAGGCAGATTCCACCACTCACTGTTGTCTATTTTGGTAGACATCGCCGAGGAAGTGTTTTGCCCGAAGTGCGGATAGAACAATCTTTGGTAACCTGGAAATTTTTCGCTATACCTGGGGGCATGCAAACCTTTTGTGAGTAAGCGAGAAACAAACAATTAACGTTAACTCTATGATTCCACTAACTTCAACCACCGAGGTCAGGTGAGTGGTCTAATTGACCATTCATTTTCGTAGGGGCCAAGTTGGCGCCGACAAAGTAAAGGAGAAAGTTTCCTACCTAACCTGGGCGGTGATCTTGGTAGTTAAGTAGAGAGGCGTAGTTGGTCATTCCTAGCTTACACACGAGAGGCTTCGGAGCAAAGCTTTGTAAGGTGCAAGCTCCACAAAAATGGCATCTTAGATGAGACATCCTTATTATACGACTGGATCGAGCAGTTTTTTTGTGAAGTTCAAGCTCGTTAAAAATTAAACATAAGAAGTGAGCAAATGTTTCCCCCAGAGTTCAAGCTCATTCATTCAAAAATGAACCAATTTTTGGTAAATAACCATCGTGAATGCATTATCATCAACCTCTAAAGCCTTGGTCGTGTTCTCATCATCACCTCCACTCTGTTTTGGCCGATCATTCACCTCCATTTGATTGTTTACCCCTTTTGAGGAACAACTGCGAAGAGTGATCCTATTATCCATTCTTGTAACACTGCTGTGATTGGAAAATTCCAAACCTTGCCTGGAATTAGTTGCTACCCGAATTTATCACTCGTTCCTCAAAAAACGAGTCTCCTTTAAGCTCTTTTCATTTGACTCGTAAAATATGAAAAGATTATTGAGCAATTGGCCTCTCCAGCTCGTTAAAGTGATATCCCTCCTCTAGATTTTAATCTTTTGGACTTGAGGGATTATTACACAAAAATATCGAGCGCTTGTCTTTTTTGGCTCGTTAAAATTACTAAAAATTCATCCCTTTCATATTGTTTTATACTTTTTCCGACCTAAGGGATTATATGATGAAAAAGGGATTATTGGAGTTTCCTTTACGTCCCTTTTAGACTCTCTAAAATTGAAAAGGACCGAGTTATCTTTGTCGTTAAACTCGTTAAAACCTAATAGTGACAAACTTGTCCATACAGATAAGAACGCGTTTCACTATCGCTAGGCTCGTTAAAACATAGTGATTGGTTTGCCCAAAGGGAAAATTATAGAACAAGAATATGTTATCCTCCTCCAGATTGACAAAAATAAAGAGGTACTGGTCAGCAATGACTGGGGAAAATTGGGAAGAAAACTTGAAGAAACTTTATTGGTAGCAAGTCACTCTTGAACATGACACTTTCACTCTGCATCCGAGTTAGGTTGGGTTGTTCTGTTCACCGGTCACATCACCATTGGTCCATCACACCATTCACATTTGGGTTTAACACTACCAATCCATCATGTCAGTGTCGCCTGTATGTTTAAGAGAAGTCGCTCAGAGAATTCACCTGTGTCTCATCTGCTGCAATACATTCACGCTCCATTCTTTCATGACCGCCACCCTCAACCTTATGTCATCAGATCGTTTTCACCTCCATTAAAATCATTTACTCTGTTCCATGTCATAGATGTGGGATTCATTAAGGCCCTCCTACGATGGATCGCTTCTTGTCGACATCAGCTCATTTTCCAAGAAGTCGATCTAGTGAACAACCCTTTCAGTACTTTGAAGCTTGCATGCCTCAATGGCAAGTTTCTCACTTCCGGCGATAGGCTTACATCATTGGTGTTCGACCGAAATATTTTGCATGGTGTTCGACATCAAGTCCCTTTTCACACCATGAAAATTGTACTGTAGTACCTTGAGGGTCATCATCATTATCAGTGATTCCTCTTGCGCCTGTTAACAACTTACATCACTAGCTGGTAATCAGGCGATGTCTTTCCGTGTTCAACTCCAGAAAATCTCTCACATGGATCGACTTGTACTTTGAGTGAAGATCGAACGAGATTGAAGACCCCGAATCTAGTTTCATCCATCCGGGCTGCGATCTATGTTCGGGGAAATAAAGACATCAAATGTACATCATTGCTGCACAGACAATCATCCAAGCTAAGGGATGATGACTCTACCGAAATCATCAGTCTGCACATAGACGGTTGTCTGTCCTATGTACATGAAAATGAATTTATAAAGCTGAGCATGGGAATGCCCAACTCAGCTAGGCCATGAAAAATATTATGAAGATAATGTATTGTATTGTATCTTATTACAGGTCGCCTTCCAACTCGAAAAACTTCGGATCCTCATGATAAAGCATTTCACCCGACATCAAAAGATTAACGACCTCATGCTTTAGGGGGCAACTGTTATAGACATTTTTGGGCACTGCAACCCCAATCATATATGTCCATAAACCAAGGGCTCCTAAGTCCCTAAAAGTGTTGTTCTATCCCCTAAAAGAACAAGGTCAACTGATTACATCATCTCCCAGAAGTTCTCCATGAAAAACTACTCAGAACTGTTCAAAACTGGACCATCTCACTACTCCATGGTCAAAGTGCGATGCATCCCACCTAAATGCACACAGGGTGTGCAATGCATACTGAAAAGCCCTTCTATGGGGTGCGATGGGCGAGAATGGACAAATGGCAGAGGCAGTATGCGAGGTGGAAGATCATGGAATCTTCCAGAAACTTCTCCTGTGACACTTGCCTCTCTGAATTTGCCCAGGGATGAGTAAGAGATCATCATTCTCCAAGTGGAATCAAGAACTATCAGAGAGAGGACACTAATCAGATCCTAGAAGCTGACTCACCCCCCTTGCAAACATCTATATATGGATCCCTCATCCTAGAGATCCAGAGGCTGGAATTTTGTATCTTGTAAGGAAGTGTTGTTGGTTTCTTGCTGTAACATCATAGTGTTGGGTGATCTAAGCTTTTCATGAGGTGAAGAAGGGTTTCTTGCTGAGAGGATGATGCTGGGTCAGAACAATTGGTTGTAATCCTCTTTGCTCTTTCTTGATATTAATAAAGCTATTCAAGTTTTCCTCCACATTCTTGTATGTTTGATGATATATGCTTGTGTGTGGTCAATATACATCTGGTCCTATATTGTTTATGCTAGTAGATCTCTGTTCTTGGATAGTGTTATGCTACTTTGATTCCACAGGTTCTCTTTGAAGCTGGGTTGACGAGGAAGCGAGTGGAAAAGATCTATCAGAAGGGAGAGGAATCAAGCGAGGAACCAAGCGCAAGATTGAGGTTGGTGTCCTTTGTTCCCCTCTTATCTACTTATCATAAAGGAAAACGAAAGTAGTTTTAGTTTGTTTGTTTCTAAGATAGCTACCAGTCTTAGTGGGACTAGCATCTTTGCATAGACACTAGATTTCCCGATAACACTTGGGGTGTAATTACCCCAGTCTATTTCTGAAAGGCCCTTATTATTAACTTTCTTGTATTTTGGTGTCTGGTCCTAATCACCTGGAGTGGAAATAATTGGAAGTTGTTTGATTGCTGATATCTTTAAGGACATTTTAGTGAGTGTTCTATGCTCCTAGTCAGCCTAGCTTTATAATTTTCTTGAGTCTTTAAGTAGATTTTTTAAATTATTCAAAGTGGCTGACCAATCATCTTGACAATCTCGGAGACTTCATGGGCTTTCACCTATGAGTCCAGAGCCTTCTCCTAGAAGGTGTAGGAGCGATTCTGCCATTGGTTTCCAACCAGTGGCAGCAAGCACATCGGAGATTGATCCTCCACTTGGGGGAATTAGCTTACAAGATAGACCTGGTACTAATACAGAGTTTGAGAGGAGCACACCAGTTCTTTCTCGAGTACTCTTCCAGTTGGAAGATACTATTGAAGTAGAAGAGCTTTCAAAGTCGGTTGCAGCTCCGAATTCTCCTCTCCCTTCTGATCATACAAACTTTTTGTTATACATTGGAACTTCGACTTGCAGGCCTTTGAGCCCAATCTACATACATCTTTCCCTTCGATGACCACTGCTGGAAGCATGGCATCCACAATGAGTGTTGCAAGCATGCAGACTCCCATATATGTACAAGGGGGAGGAACTATTTCCATACCTTCTAACAATCCTAGCACAACTATATTTGGGTCTACTTCCATTCTATTGATGAGTGGAAGTTCTCAATCTAATGCATCCAGTTTTGGATTTTTCCCTTTTGGAATGCCCTCTCAAGGTATTCCTTCAGTTCCTTTGAATATACCATCAACTGCCTCTACACCCATGATGAGTGGATTGACTTCTTTTCAGCGTTTTCCATTTGGAAGTGGTCATATACAACATTCCAATCTGACAGTAGGGTCAATGCCTTTTACTATTACAAGTCAAGGTAGTAATCCCATCCAGAGTTGGAAAAACCCTGCAGTTAGTGGGATAGGAGCTGGGAATCATTTTTTCGACCAACAAGGGAATGTGCCGTATTCTTTGGTTAGTTCATTTCAAAGTTTTTCACCATTTTCTAACGCATGGAATCCTTATCAGGGGCTATCATCTCCTTTCAATACTTCGTTAGGGGGTAACATCACCGGTTACAGAGGATTTTTGGTAGGAGTTGGTCAAACTTTGAATTTTATTGGACCACAAGGATCCACCTTTGGTTCAGTAGGCTCTACAAGTTACTTTCAAAATCTAGATCATTCTTTTCAGACCTTCGGGAACCTCGCTGATTCTGGATGGAATTCCTAAGGTCCTCCACGACTTCCTTTTTTGGCCACACTTAATTTGCTAGACTTAACTAAATTAACGAATGATTCGATTAGGTAAAATTCAGCTTGGCCTTCGGTCCCAACTAAACTTTCATTGGATATTCCAAAGTTTGAAGGGAAGAGTGGTGAAGACCCAGGAGACCATGTGACCACATTTCACTTATGGTGCTCATCCAACTCCCTGATAGATGATTCGATTAGGTTGAGGTTATTTCAGGGCACCCTAACCAGGAATGTGGTCAAATGGTATATAGAGTTGCCAGGGGGCACCTATACTTCTTTCATTGATTTGACTAATATCTTCTTGTACCATTTTCAGTTGGCTATTTGCTATGAAGCTGGAGCTGAGCTTCTGGCCAACTTTCATCAAGACATGACAACTCATATTTCGGATCATATTCAGGAAAGGAGACGGAGAAAAAGGCTTATCAAAGCTGAAATTCCACCAGAGTTCCATCTTGAATGGTTTCTCAAATCATTACAACTTGAGATCTCAAAGGATGTTTCTCTTTCTGGTGTTTATTCGGAAGAGCAGGCTATTTTTCGAGCCCAACAATTAGAACTGATATATTCTCAGTTTGGGACTCTTTAGAAAATCTTACCTGATGCTCCTATATCTAAGGTTGATTTAGCCAAACCAAAGCTGAGCCCTCATGCCAATGGTATAGTTGGATTAATTGACACGAACACAGTGAACCTTTTGAACCAATTGCAGTAGTTGTCTCTACAAACTGCTTCTTCTAACCAGGGAGCATCGTCTACACCTTCGCCTTCCCAACCTACCTCTATAAAGACTGTCCAGGCCTCTAACCCCAAAGGAAATCAACAATTTGATGGGAAGCAGAAGGGACGAGGTAAGAAGAAGAACCGGGAAAGGAAGGGTAATGCAAACAAACCCGGCAACAATGTTGGTGAGGGTAGAAAAGAGTCCAAGAAAAAGGTTAAATTTCAATGAAAGTTATGCAATGGAGATCATTTGACTCACCTCTACCCTAAGATTCAAGATGCTCAGCGCTTGTTAGTGTAGTAAGGGTCCTCTAGCTCCCAAGCTGTCCTGACTAACCCTTTCCCCAAGGGAAGTAATTACTTGTTGGCACGAACGCGAATGCTGGTACCTTCGCAGGGGGTGACTAGGAAGGGGAAAATTCCTCAAATGTTTATATGAAGAACTCTCATGTCGACGTTGCTATGCAAGCACGTGATTATGGTGAAATAGAAACATCTAAGGCTAAATCTATTCCTGAAACCACAGACCCACTTCATATTCAGTGACCCTTTTCTGAGTCTATACCTCGGATATCAAAAGGTTCCACAAAGCGCTCGACTATTAACCCTAATTCTAGGGCAGCCCAAAACTAATCGATTGTAGAATATCTGACTTAAAGTCCTTGTGCTATGTCTGCATTGGAGGTACTCCAGTTGTGTCCTACTTAGAGAAGTGCTTTTCTTTAGGCAATCGGGGCAGTGGATCCAAAGAATTATTTAGTGCTCACTTTTGATATGCTGAATGTCAAAAAGAGACTTCCTCACCATATGGCTTTCCAAATAAAGTCCACTTAACGAAAAACCAATATTTTTCGGACAGTTATAGATGAGGGAGCTTCCACATGTGTAATGTCTATGTCATCTTGGAAGGCCATTGGATCACCTTCAGTTGTTCCTTCACCGACTCTCTTAACAGCGTTTGATGGAAATTCTCATAGTCTGCATGGAATTATCTCGACCTTTCCTATATGTGTTGGAGGAAAGGTAGTTAATATTGAGGTAGAAATCGATGCCAACCTAGATTACAACCTCCTCTTAGGAAGGAATTGGATTTATGAGATGGATGCCATAGTTTCATCTTTATTCCACATCCTTTGTTTTCCTCATGAGGGGAGAATTGTTAAAATTGATCAGTTAGATTATTCTCCAGGTGACTCTCGTGGAACTTCGGATTCCACCGTTCCATTGGTGGATAGTCCCCGTCAACCTATTGAGAATTTAGGAGTTGGGATGTACTCTTCCTTGATGGGTATATTTGACCTTCCCCCTCCTAGAGTTAGAATCAATGCAATTTCATCTTCCAAGGGGACTTCGGAAAGAGTTCTTTCAAACTCATTATTTTTCAGACCCTTGGACCTTACCTTCATCTACGACCACATTAGATGGAGGGCAGGTTGGTGGAATGGAATTTCCCATATCTGCAGTAGAACTTAGCTATCAATCTATCGTTAACTCTACATACAACCATCCCACTCCTTTTTCATAGGAGGAGTTAGATGGTGATGTGGCTCCAGCTTCGACCCTTGACTCTACTTTTGCTTTGGATTGCTTAGATACAATTTTACCATCTGAGGAAGCAATTTTAGAAGAAATGATGGGTGTAGATCGACCGTGGGAAGATTTACATCATCATTCATATTTTATTCCTCCATTGCATGAAGTTGAATCTAGGTTCTCCAACCTACTTACTAGTAATGTTTGTACAGTCTCAAACCCTTTTGCTCCAGCACAATTATTTGTTGAAGGTAATATGTCGATTATCTCAAAAAATGTACCTATAAATATCTCTAGGAATCCATGTTATAGAAAATGTCTTCATCGGAGCTGATTGTTCCCCTGAAGCGATTCAAATTTACACCGACCTCTTTAAAGAGTTTCAAGATGTGTTCGCTTGGTCTTATGAGGAAATTCCTGGTATTGATCCATCTATAGTCCAACATGAGATCAAGATGTACGAAAACACTAAGCCTATTCGTCAGAAGCTTCGACCGGTCAATCCTCAGAAAGTAGCAACTATTAAAGTTGAAGTTGAAAAGCTTCTTAAGGTAGGTTTCATATACCCCTTTCCTCTAACAGAGTGGGTTTCCAATCCAATCCCCGTAGATAAAAAGCAAGGAACGATCCGAGCATGCATCGACTTTAGGGATTTGAATAAAGCTTGTCCAAAAGAAAATTACCCCACGCCTTTTATTGATCAAATTATTGATGAATGTGCAGGTAATGAACTTTTTTTGTTCATGGACGAATTCTCT
Source organism: Pinus tabuliformis (assembly GCA_031772625.1). Classification (NCBI taxonomy): domain Eukaryota; kingdom Viridiplantae; phylum Streptophyta; class Pinopsida; order Pinales; family Pinaceae; genus Pinus; species Pinus tabuliformis. Next base: position 252,244,513 of record CM062808.1, on the reverse strand, counting down.
AGTTAAAATCAAATTTCTATCCATCCAGAGGACCAACATAAGACAATTTTTATTTGTCCCTGGGGCACGTTTACATACAAGAAGATTACTTTTCATCTTAAAAATGATGGAGGTACGTTTTAGTGGGCCATGTCTTATGCTTTCCATGACATCAAACATGTTATCGAAGCATACTTGGATGACATAGCTGCTCGTTCTCGAAAGAGAATCGATCATCCAAGTGACCTTCGGTTAGTTTTTGAGAGATGTCGATTTTATAAAATCCAGTTGAATTCGAATAAGTTTGTTTTTCTGGTCACAACTGGTTGATTGTTAGGATTCATCGTATCGACTGAAGATATTCAAGTAGATCCTTTCAAGGTTGAGGCAATAATTCAGTTTCCTCCCCTGTCTTCCATCTGTCAACTTCAAAGTCTCCAAGGAAAGGCAAATTTCTTGATAAGATTTATAGAAAATTATGCCGAGATTACCAAAGGATTTATGCGTTTGCTTAAGAAAGGGGTTCCATTTTTATGGGATGACTTTGTGCAACAATATTTTGATGCCTTGAAGTATGCGTTAATCTCTGCCCCATTGTTGAGTCCACCAGATTATGGCAGAGATTTCCTTTTGTATCTCATAGCGGCAGAATCAACCATAGGTATGGTTATGGTTCAGGAGGATGATTCTCTCATTGAGCATGTAATCTACTACTTGAGTTGAGGCTTAGTAGGTCCTGAACTACGCTATTCTCCTATCAAGAAATTGGTCTTTGCAGCTGTCCATGCTATCCAGCAGCTTCGTCATTATATCCTGCTACACAAAATGTTTGTCTTAGTGGTTTTCAATCCTTTTCAGTTTGTCCTCAGTAGGCGAGTGATTGGGGGCAAATTCAATCGATGGATTTTTATTTTGCAAGAATTTGATCTCGAGTTCTTGTCAGCCAAGTCTAAGAAGTCATTGGTTTTTGCGGAATTAATTTCCAAGCTGCCTTGTGAGGAAGACATTGTTTATGAGGAAAATTTCCCCGACGAACATTTATTCCTCATTTCTTCACAAGGTCCCTGGTATGGAGATATCATCATATATCTCCAGACTTCGAAGTTCTCACTTGCTTCCTCCAAGGATGAGCGTTAAAAGTTATGTCACCTTGCCGAAAACTATGTTACCATTGGTGATACATTATATCGCATAGGGGTTGATTCAATCCTTAGGCGTTGCTTAACTTTGGAGGAAGCAGAATCTGTACTCAATGATTGCAACAATGGAGCTTGTGGAAGTCATCTATCAAGGCTTGCAACAACCCAGAAAATTTTGCATGCCGGCTACTTTTGGCCTTCAATTTTCAAAGATTGTATTGAAGCGGTCAAATGTTGCCACCCTTGTCAAATCTATACTCATAAAATGCATGCGCATACAACTCCACTTTTTCCTGTTATCACTGTCGATCCATTTATGAAGTGGGGCATTGACTATACTACTTGTAATTCACCTTCAGCAGCGAATCACAAGTACATCATTGTGGTCGTAGAATACTTTACGAAGTGGGCTGAGGCCATGCCTACTTACAAAAATGATAGTGAAACAGCGACCTTGTTTCTCTTCAATTAGGTTATTTCATGTTTTGGTATCCTAAGAGAGATTGTCACTGACCATGGAAGTCACTTCCAGAATCAACTGATTACTGAATTGGCTCCTAAGTTGGGCTTCTGGTAGGAGCATTCGTCTCCGTATTATCCTCAGGCCAATGGGAAAGTTGAAGCCATGAATAAGTCCCTCAAGACTATCCTGCAAAGGACAATTGAAAAAAATCGCTCCAATTGGCACATCATGTTGTACCCAACACTCTGGGAATACCGAACCTCGGTGAAGACTGCCACTGGCTTTACTCCTTTTCAATTAGTTTACAGGCTGGAATCTATTTTTCCTATTGAATGTGAAATTCCGTCCCTTAAGCTAGTTGTAGAACTTCTTCTAGAGATGTATAGTCTTGAAGAATGCCTTGATCATTTGGAACATCTTGATGAGTAGCATCAAGATGCCACCATAATAAACGAGGTCCATAAGAAAAGGGTTAAAACTCAGTATGATAAAGTTTTCTATCCTCAGGTGTTTTCTGAAGGCGACCTTGTCTTAGTCTATGACCAAGATAAAGACGCCTTGGGGGCAGGCAAACTCAAGTCTATGTGTTATGGTCCCTTTATAGTAAAATGAGTTTTGGGAAAAGGGGCTTATGAATTAGTTGATTTTGAAGGGAACAAGCTGGCAGAGCCCCAAAACGGGCTCTACCTTGAGAAGTATTTTGCTTAGGTTCTGGCCGAGCAATTGCTTGTTTGTATATATTGTATTTTTTTACATGTTTGTTGGGAATTTTGTGATATAGACATCTTTTTGATTTGCTTTGGCAGGTGTTGATGGATGATCTGATATATTTCAGATTCGTTGATGGTGCTAGTTGACACACTTGGAATCTTACTTCTGCAGCTTGGGTGATTTGTTATCCATTTGGCAAGTTGATGGTGTCGAGGGGAGTATGTACTGGTCATGCTTCAAATAACATTGCCGAATATACTGTCGTTATCAATTTACTATCCGAAGCAATTTCTTATGGGATTGATTTGTTGGTAGTTTATCTTGACTCACAACTGGTAGTGTCACAATTAAATAAAATTTATCGGGTTCATGATCCTTATTTATATCGCCAATTTTTGAGAGTGAGAGTGTTTCAATGATCATTTGTTTATATTGCATATGTTCACATTCCACGATCTGAGAATTCATTAGAAGACTCTATTTCTAATCAAGCATTAGATTGGCATATTAATCATTCATCAAATTAAACAAACATAAAAAATTTGGATCTGTATATATATCATAAAATTGCCTGTGTATAGATAAAGTGTTCAAAAAATAATATACAAAATTGGAACGGAATGCCCATAATCATGTCGAGTCTGTTTATCGACCTGACTAAGGATGAGCGGCTAAAACGTTAACTACTGCATTGGCTATATGCTGAAGTATGCGGACCTAGTCCCGTGGTACCCCTACCACGTGGCGTTGCATCTCCTTGGGTAGATCCTCTATGACTATCATTGGTACCTGGTGAGTTAGTCTCACCAAGTTTCTATGAAATGCATATAGGACTCTCTCTGTCTCAGCTGCTGCCTCTTTGGCACCTCTTCCGCAATGCCTGTGCCTCAGAAATCCATCTGGTCTCACTGGACCCACATCTAGAACATGAGTATTTTGTCGCATTAGAAATATTTCTAAATTCATTTCATATTTAAAAAAAAAAAAAAAAAATCTTAAAAATTTACAAAAACTTAAAAATTATTACCTATGTCTCCACATGCTGTTTTTGGTGGCAACACCAAGTTTGGATCTCCTCGGAAATCCATACCATCATATGGGTAGGCGTCAACTGCGATGATCTGTTGGTCCCACCAGGAAAAAAAATCATCATCGAAAGTCGTCCTAAGCACGTCCCCATCTCCAAGGAATTTCATCAAGTCAGCCCGTCTACCCATCCAAGGATCTCACGAGCTGCTGATGGAGACAGATACTTTGGGATGTAGTCCAGGTACCTTCTCGAAGAAGAAGGAGCATAAAATAGTCCCATATCCAAAGTTCTTTGTCTAACCCTTCTGAATAGAGGTCAGCTGACTCTTCATGTTGGTCAAAAGAGGCATGCACTAGTTGAAAACCATGGTAAGGCATTCCACTACTAGACTCATGGACACTCGCGAAGCCTAATGCAGTGAAGCTGATCCATTTACCCTCACAATGGTAAACAAAAAAATCCTAAGAGATAAACTATCCACGTGTTTGATTGGAATCTAACTTCCAATCTTTTCCAGGTGCCTAGGACAATATATATGTACATAGTCTTCTACTGAAAGAATACTTCTTGTCTTGCCAGTAGAATGCATGACCTCCTCTCTTCAAGAGAGACCTGCAATAAAGTAGATGTCTTCAACCTCAGTCTGTAGAGGCATCTGATCTATCATGAAGGAATCATCCTCTACACTCCAGTAGTGGATCAACAATTCGAGTAGGCATGTGTTGGCTTTCACATTTGACATTTTGAAGAATTTCAATAAGCCACACCCTCTCAATGCATCTAGTGCATTTTGGTCATTCATTACCTCATTGTCAATTTTTGTACGCTCTCTCTCTTTCCATGTGATGGTCATCCTAAAAAAATTTGAGTTTCAACCGTTAGATTTTGTGTTTAAACTTCAACTTGCGTACACACGGGTTCCCTATACACATAGTTGTGTGTAGGGTTGTCGTATACGCAGGTTGATCACATCCAACCTACGTGTAGGCAGAGTTTGATTTTTTGGCATGAATTCCCATGATCAAGACTTAATGAAAACTTCTACAAACTATCACAAAACATTGCAAGCATGATTTGAGGGTTACCTGATAACTTTGGTGCGATTTGAACGGTCCAATTGTTCAGAGGCAAGTTTGATCCTTCTTTGTTGGGTCCCTATAATATTAGTGATTACCCCATTACTATTGTAGTTATACTCCTTATTTATATTTTTGTGCCCCTATTACCCCCATGTTGTTATTTATGTGCCCCATAGAATCCCTCTTTTGTTATTTTTGTGGCTTTATATTATTATTGTTAGGTCGGCTGGATTATATTGTGACTCCTTAGACTCCTATATATAGAAAGGAGGTTTTGTCATTTGTATCATCCAAGAATTTTTCATTTGTGTAATGTAAAGGAGGTTGCCCCCTCGAAGAGGCTGAATTCTAAGGCGTTGATCTATCTTTTCTATCTTTTCTTGAGCTGGTTTCATAACATTTGGTATCAGAGCTTTGGATTCTAGGGTTTCGCTGCTCCAAACAGGTCATCGTGGAATTTTCGCTATAACTTTTTTTCTGTGACATTTCAGAAGTCGCAAAAAAAACCCATTTGATAAGAAATCACGTTGAACCTTAGGTCCGAATTTCAAATCTTTTCGTGCTATATTTGCGGAGATATGATCTGAGGAAGTTGGTCTTTTTGCAGACTCCTGAATTACATTCTAAATAGGTGACCTGGGGAAAATCGTCATAACTTTCTCTCTGAAGATCGGATTGAAATTTCGTAAGAAGGTACAGAAATAGGATGGACTGTAGTTTCTTATATGCCTTTTTTAGATCCATAGGTCGAAACAGTGACTTGTGGCACGTCGTACAAGTTTGCTCTACTGAACTAGTCTAAAATCAAGTCACAGTGGGAGATTTCGTATAACTCTTCCTTGGAGAATCCAATTTGGGTCAGACTTGTGGGATTGGAAAGAGGACGTAGAAGGCTACTATAGCTAGCAATTTCAGAACTGGATGATCCGAAATTACAGAGATACATTAGATTCAATATCAGGCTTCTACAAAGTGAAAAAAGGTGTGTAGTTTTTTTTTTAAATTTTTGCGTAAGCTTGGTTTGAAGGAATTCAAAGGGCATAGTAAAGCATTATTATCGGTAACTGATGCCCCGAAAGAAAATGCAAACACCTAGTAAGGAACCTGAAAGCTCTAGCATGACTCATGAAGAAGAGGAAGAAATGCTACATGATATATCAAAATTACAAGAACAAGTGCAACAAATGTCGCGCTCACAAAAGCTAACAGAAGCTAAGATAAAGGGCATGGAAGCTAAGATGGATGATTCGAAGACAGAACTGAAGAGAGACATGGCATATTTGAAGACAGATTTGAAGACAGACATGGACGAATTGAAGATAAATATGAATAAGTTGCTACAAGAAATGGGCACTAAGGGTGAAAGGGTACTAAAGGAAACTCATGATGAGAATAAAAGAAATGTTAATCATGATTCCATAGATGCTAATGTTGGATCGAAGACTCACCATATTCCAAAAATCGATATGAGGAAGTTTGATGGCAAGGATCCTGCCACATGGATATTACAGATGGAGCAATTCTTCGATCTCAATAATGTGCAAAACACACAAAAGGTACGTATGGCAACTTTATATTTGGAACCAAATCAGTTTGTATGGTATCAATGGCTTTTCTCTCGTAAACAATTTATCACTTGGGCAATTTTTACGGAAGAATTGATAGCACATTATGAGGATACAAAAAGCAACACTTTTTTTAGCCAATTGATAAGTCTCAAACAAAAGGGTTCAATAATGGAGCACATTGAGGAGTTCCAAAAATTGAACATAAGGGTAAAAGATATTCCAGAGGAGCATAGGATTGATGTGTTCATAGGGTCTTTAAAGGATAATATCCAACATGATGTTCGCCTTTGGGAACCTGATTCATTAGAGAAGGCATTCAGGTTAGCAAGAAAAATGGAAAGCAAAATTATGGCAACCAGGAAGCATACCACTCACAACTATAAAGAAGGAAGTGTTGTTGCCCCTAGTCTTCCACAACCTATAAGGTTGACACCACAACAATTGGAAGAAAAAAGAGCAAAAGGGCTTTGTTACAGTTGTGATAGCAAATATACTAAAGGTCATAAGTGTGCTGAGAAGAAATTATTCTACATAGATTGTGAAGAGGAAGAAGAAAGGAGCAAGAAAGGTCAAAAGAAGAGGATATACTCCAGGAACAAAGCCTAGATGAAGAACAAATAAATCTGACCATATCTTGTAATGCATTGGCAGGAATTACCACTCCTCAAACCATCAAGATAGAAGGACAAATCAAGAAGAAAAAGGTAATAGTGTTGATTGATTCAGGAAGCACCCACAATTTTATTCATTGTAAGGTAGCAAAAGAATTGAATTGCTTCCTATATCCAGCACCAGAGTGTCAAGTGATGATTGCAAATGGAGGAACAATAAATTGCTCTGGAAAGTGCCATAATATCAAGCTATCCATGGGAGAATATGTATTGACTAGCCCAATGCTTTCCATTCCAATGGGAGGTGCTGATGTTGTACTAGGAGTCCAATGGCTACAATCCTTGGGTACAATAGCTTTTAATTTTCAAGAACTTTTCATCAAATTTTCTACGAAAGGAAAGGAAGTTGAATTAAGGGGTATTGCAGGGAAACCAGGAAAGATAATCAGCTCTAATGGTATGACAAAGCTTCTAAAAAAGGAGCAAAGAGGTGTAATTGCACAATTATGTTCGCTAGATGTTTCCACATTGGAATCATCTATTTCTCCAGATCTCCAAAAAGTCTTGGACAATCATTCCAAGGTATTTGAGACTCCCAAAGGTCTCCCACCTATGCGTGATCATGATCATGCTATTCATCTGATTCCAGGAAGTGTTCCTCCAAACATCAGGCCGTACAGATATCCCTATGTCCAAAAAAGTGAAATTGAACGTATGGTTGCAGAAATGCTAGAGGCTGGTATAATTCAACCAAGTCAAAGTTCTTTCTCTGCTCCAGTAGTATTGGTGCACAAGAAGGATGGATCATGGCACATGTGTCCGGATTATAGGGAGCTCAACAAGCTCACTATTAAAGATAAGTTCCCCATTCCTGTCATTGATGAATTACTGGATGAATTGCATGGATCAATTTACTTCACCAAGTTGGATCTTCGTTCGGGATATCATCAAATCAGAATGAAGATTGAAGACATTCCGAAAACGACATTTAGAACTCATGAGGGTCATTATGAATTTTTGGTCATGCCTTTTGGCCTTACCAATGCACCTTCAACATTTCAAGGTTTGATGAATTCAATTTTCAAACCATTCCTTAGAAAATTTGTGTTAGTATTTTTTGATGATATACTAATCTACAGCAAGTCTTGGAAGGATCATGTTGAACATGTTGACAAGGTGCTACAACTATTGGAGGAGAAACAATTATATGCAAAAAGATCCAAATGTTTCTTTGGAGTCCAGGAGGTGGAATATTTGGGTCATATTGTATCTCATGAAGGAGTTAAGGTAGACCCTAGCAAAATTAAAGCCATTAAGGAATGGAAAATCCCCACATCCATAAAGCATCTGCGAGGATTTCTTGGGTTGACAGGGTATTATCGCAAGTTTGTTAAGAATTATGGGAGAATAGCAGCACCTCTAACAACATTATTGAAGAAAGATGCATTTTCATGGACTCCGGAAGCAACAAAGGCCTTTGAACATCTTAAAGAGGCAATGTGCCAAGCACCGGACTTCACAAAAACCTTTATTGTGGAATGTGATGCTTCAGGAAATGGAATTGGTGCTGTTCTAATGCAAGATGAAAGACCCATTGCTTTTGAAAGTCGTCCAATCAAGGGAAAGTTTTTAAGCAAAGCTATTTATGAGAAGGAAATGTTGGCAATACTCCATGCACTTAAGAAATGGCGACCCTACCTAATGGGAAGACACTTCAAGGTAAAAACGGATCATGATAGCCTTAAATACTTTTTAGAACAAAGATTATCCTCTGAAGAGCAACAAAAGTGGGTCACAAAGATGTTGGGTTATGACTTTGAAATCATCTACAAAAAAGGGAAGCAAAATGTGGTGGCAGATGCACTCTCAAGAAAGGATGAGGATGTGGAAGCATTGTTGTGCGCCATTTCTATTATCCAACCAGATTGGATAAACGAAGCAAGGGAGGAATGGAAGAATGATGAAGAAGTGTGGGCACTTATTCGAAAGCTACAACAAGATTCCAGTACGTCTGATACATTTAGCTGGAAAAATGATTCGTTATGGTACAAAGATCGCTTATACCTCTGTAAGAATTCCCAGCTAAAACAAAAGATTCTTATGGAATTGCACACTTCTCCCTTAGGAGGGCACTCAGGATTTTTAAAAACTTACCACAGGGTTAAGAAGGAATTTTTTTGGGATGGCCTTAAATCAGATATTCAAAAGTTTGTGGCGGAATGTTTGGTTTGCCAACAAAATAAAGTTGAAACAATTAAGACACCGGGTCTATTACAACCTTTATCCATTCCAAGCCAACGTTGGGAGGAGGTTTCAATGGATTTTATCACAGGTTTACCCAAGTCTGAGGGAAAGAGTGTCATCATGGTGGTAGTTGACAGACTTACCAAGTATGCACACTTTTGTGCATTATCACATCCATTTAAAGCCAGTACAGTTTCTACTGCATTTATGGAAACAATTCAAAAGCTACATGGAAACCCAAAGATTATTGTAAGTGACAGAGATCCCATTTTCACTGGAAATTTTTGGACAGAATTATTTTCTTGTCTTGGTACTCAGTTAGCTCATAGCTCATCTTATCATCCTCAATCTGATGGGCAAACTGAGATAGTAAACAAATGTTTGGAAGGATATCTTCGTTGCTTTGTATCTGATAAACAGACACAATGGGTCAAATGGTTGCCTCTGGCTGAATGGTGGTATAACACTTCCTTCCATACAGCAACAAAAATGACCCCATTTATGGCACTTTATGGGTATCAACCACCATCCATCACATCATATTTAAGAGAAAATTCTAAGGTTCAGGCAGTGGAACATCACATCGAACATCAACAACAAGTCCTCCAACTCTTAAAGGATAACCTCGTGTTGGCACAAAATAGAATGAAACAACAGGCAGATCAACATCGCAGTGAAAGAAGTTTTGATGTAGGTGATTGGGTATTCCTACGGCTACAACCATATAAGCAAATGTCCCTAAAGCAAGCTAAGAAGGATAATAAATTATCACCAAAGTATTATGGTCCGTACAAGGTGTTGCAAAAGATTGGTACTATGGCATACAAATTGGAGCTTCCTGCAGCTTCTCGATTGCACCCAGTTTTCCATGTTTCATGTTTAAAGAAGGTTATAGGTGACAAGCTCCCAGTTCAAACAATATTGCCAGAACTTGACGAGGAAGGAAAAATTATATTGGAACCGGAAGCAGTCACAGAAACAAGAACTCGACAGCTACGAAATCGATCAATTTCAGAGTATCTTATCAAGTGGAAGAACTTATCCGCTGAAGATTCCACATGGGAGGATGAGAATTTTATGCAGAAGTATCCAGAACTACTCAAGCGTTGAGGACAACACTTTTTTGAAGGAGAGGGGCATGTTGGGTCCCTATAATACTAGTGATTACCCCATTACTATTGTAGTTATACCCCTTATTTATATTGTTGTGCCCCTATTACCCCCATGTTGTTATTTCTGTGCCCCATAGAATCCCTCTTTTGTTATTTTTGTGGCTTTATATTATTATTGTTAGGTCGGCTGGATTATATTGTGACTCCTTAGACTCCTATATATAGAAAGGAGGTTCTGTCATTTGTATCATCCAAGAATTGTTCATTTATGTAATGTAAAGGAGGTTGCCCCCTCGAAGAGGCTAAATTCTAAGGCGTTGATCTATCTTTTCTATCTTTTCTTGAGCTGGTTTCATAACATTCTTGATCCAAAACTCTTTGCTCCAAACAGAAATAAAAAAATTGTCATTCCAAAAGTCATTATATAACTTTGAAATTGCCAAATATTTTTTCAAAACTTGATTTTTCGTCTCATGAATTTTTTGACTTGTGGGCTTGGATTGTCGAGAATGGGTTATTTTTCAGGATATTTTGGAGAATTCTTCAAGATTTTATTTTGGTCCCATGACTACTGACCCATCATGGCAGGTATCGTTCATTCATTGGCATATAGGTTAGGGAAAACCATTTTTTCATTGCATCTTTCATACTAGTCTCTGTTCAGTGATACATTAGCCATAGGGTCGACCCCATCATGTCTTGGTTAGCAAACCATGTTCACTCACTAATTTTTAAATCATGATGTGATGGTAGAGCCATCCTTTACATGGGCATCTTAGTTAGAACCTCGCTGACACTAGTTGCCCATGCTGCTATACTGAGTAGGCTCGGGAGTCCTCTTTAGTCCCGCCATGACTTGTTCTATGAAGACACATTCTTCTTTCTTCTACGCTTATTTCTAGCCTTATACCCTAGAGGCTCCTTTGTGTTGAGTTGTACTATTGCATTGCATTTTGACTATTTGCACCTTTTGGCCTTGAACCGGCTTCACTTGGACTCATGTTTAAGCCACTTATTTGACCATGTCTTCTGCAAAATCAACCATGCAATCACTTAGCTTCTGCAATTTGACGCATCCTTTGATCTGTGGAAGGAACATCCCTTTGAGTGTCCTTGACTAGTTTCACCCCCCTACATTGAGCATAGAATTGTTTCCATCCCAGGAATTAGATCATCTGTTTCTCTAACACTCATTCTTTCCACTGTACTATAACATTCTTTTATTCTTTTTCTAGTTTAAAGAAAAGTCAAAAAAATTATATATTCCAAAAAGAGTCGGAACAAGACAACATTTCCATATATTGTTGGTAGCTAGAGTCAGTCGTGTCACCCTTGAACAAAGCGCTCAAAAGAAAGTCTCTCCTCCATTTTGGGTGGGATTTAGTTTGACTTAGGTATGAATTGACCTTGTTATTGAGTTAGTTCTCCTCCGATTGGTTATCTCTTCCAATCATATGGAGAGTTCACTCATGCCTCCTGCATGGCAAAATTATATAGAGTTATCATATGCTACGATATAGTCATCATTGAGTTGTACTTTTGTTCAAGGGAAGTAAGCCTGAGTCAGCCTCTTTGCGGTGTCTCTTGACCTATTTTTTCAGTCAGCCATCCCTGGTTGTCAATGTCATGTTTGTCATCACATCAGTTATATTGGTCCTTTGCTCCTGCCAGTTTGAGAAGGCCTCCATTGACTTCTTGCTGGCAGGTCTTGTCCTTATCGACGACAAGATATTGCTCTAAGGGTATGCCTAGAGCCGCACCCTGGCCTTATTTTCATTATTGATAGGTCACCTTGTGCTCACCATCGATCAGTATCATGGGTCTTTGATTGAGTGGTTTCCCTTGTGTTCGACATCATCTTTCATTATCACACATTGGGATTTGTGCAGTGCCTTGGTTTCCATTTGACCCTATTGGTGGATTCCTCGCTTCTGTGTCAGGTTTCATTATTGGTTAGTTTAGAGGGTTTCTATCATGCACTAGCTACATCTTGTGTATACCGGAAACGTGCTTCAGTTGGGTTACTACATCTTTTTTGTCTGATTCCTTCCACATTATTGGCCTACGGGTTACACTCGTGCTAGATTGATGAAGGATGCCTTAATGCCTTCTTTCTAGCGGATTGTTTCCTATCGACTATGGCTTATTGCTATGGTACAAATATCTAGAGTCCATTTGGCAGTACCTTGGGGTTTGCAGTCATCAGTGGTAGATTCTTTGCTATCGACAGTGGGAAACCATCACTGTCCCCTGATTGATAGATTCTTCCAGGTGTTCGAGTTCAACTCATTCATTCGCATTTGTTAGATTGTACTGGGTATCTTGACTCTCATTATCATTATCGGTGAGTAGTCTCGCGTTTGTTAATGACATACGTCAATGACCGATAATCAAATTATTTCTCACATGGTCGACCTCAGATCATTTATTCCCATTGTGTAGAAATGTACCACAGCGATCGGTGAAGACCTCAGATCGCATCAGCATGTTTTGGTTCACTTGTTAGTTGTTCCTGTTACTGCTAGATGACACCATCCACCGTATATGTTGCAGTTCTTCACATCGACATCTTATATGCTGGCATCAGAGTTGTGATGTAGTATCATTTTATTCCATCATGTTCATTTGGTACTATTGGGATCAGTTTTTGACATCAGTGATCAGCTTCATCTTTCAGCTTCATTGATCATCTTCTTATATGTGATATTCAGACATGTACTTTTTTCGATCACGATCCAATGATCCATTATGTACTTTTAGTTCTTTATACTTCTATACATAGTGGATCCACTTGTACTTGATTTGTGGACATGCTTTACTTTCTCTGAGCATGGGTAAGCCCACCTCAGACAACAGTTTCTTTCTGATCTCTTTTTGATGGCTTGGCAGGCTGAATTCTGGTGAAGTCCTTCTCAGTCTCAGCAGGGTTCTTTCCATATACTTAATACATTTCGGCCATCATATACCCCTTTTGACCTCATATATTAGGGGGAATCTATTAAAGCACCATTTACCACCCTTGGTATTTGTGATGCTTGAATTATGGCCTTGGGTAACCCCTCCTTCCAGACTTGGTCCAAATATTTAAAAAACAATGTTTTATTCCCTGTAGACTACTTTTCCCTGAGATAAAAGCGTGTACACGCGGGTTAGTGAATACCCAACCCGCTTATATGTGTTAAAACACTTAAAAAAAATAAATTTCCTTAGTTATGGGTAGAGTTCACAGTTTTTACCTGTTGATTACCTCCTATTTCCCATGGCCCAACTATTTCCCAACTGTTTCCCAACTAAAAAACTAATTGGGAGGAGTATAAATAGACTTATATGGGAAGACCTTAAGGAGGAGAAGAGATCAACTTATTATACTGAGATTATCCCTGACTGAGTCTAAAGTATCCCTGTGCTTCAAGCACTTCCCCAAGTTTCAGGAAACCCTTGTTTCCTTGATTGTTGATATTCTCTCTCTTGCTTGAGATATCATGGTATTGGTTATGGAAGGAGGCTATTGAATAATGGGATTTGACAGATCTGGAGGACGGTTTCGCTTGGAGCCAGAAGAAGAAGACTCAAGTGACTTCTCTCCATGTTAGTTATAGATTTCTACAATAAAAAGAAGTGTTGTCTTGTTTCCGAGATTAACTGTGTTTATGCATCAGATACTATTGTAACTCATATATGAATGTTATTTTGATGTATAACTAATCATTTGCTTATATGATATAAAGTTAGTTTCATTAAAATGCTTTATCTATATACTGCTATGTATGTTTGAATTAAATAATTTTCAGGTTTGGAGAACATCAGGAGTTGCAGAGGGCCTAAACCCTGCGGGATCTACCAGAACAAAGGACATCCTGGTATGGTCACTCTCACATAGTTTGTTTATTTAAGCATTTTGCCTGAGTTGTATGCATGTTTCTTATTGTAGTTTTCTCTTGCTCTGTTGGGGTTCCAACCCAAATCCCTGGGGTACTTATTACCATAACAGCTAGCAGGGAATAATTTTTTTTCTTTCCTAGATGGATTCAATGGGTATAACCAAATCCAAATATACCAATAAGACCATGATAAGACCACATTCACCTATCCTTGGGTAACTTTTGCCTATAGGGTCCTTCCTTTCGGCCTATGCAATGCTCCTGCCACTTTCCAGGGAGCAGTCTTGAGTATTTTTGCTGAATTAGTACATGATACTGTGGAAATCTATATGGATGACTTTAAACCTTACGGCTATGATTTCCAAGAAGCCCTGTCTAACCTAGGAATAGTATTACACAAATGCATTGAAATGAACCTATATCCCAGTCCAGAAAAATGTGAATTATTAATCACTGAAGGGACTGTATTAGGTCATTCAATATCTCAACAAGGACTGCAAGTGGACCCAAACAAAATAGCAATCATCCAAAGGGTCCCACCTCCACAAAAGCAGAGAGATGTAAGGAGTTTCTTAGGGTTAGCTGGATACTACGGAGGTTCATAAAGGACTTCAGCAAGTTGGCCTCTCCTTTGTTTGGGTTCTTGGCCAAATATTCTGAGTTTATATGGTCAAAGAGTTGTCAAGAGGCCTTAGAAATTCTAAAGGTTAAGTTAACTACTATACCAATCCTTAGAGACCCAAATTGGGCCCTCCCCTTTCATATTCATGTTGATGCCTCACACAAAGCCATAGGAGCATCTTTAGGTCAGGAAGAGGAGAAATTGCCTTATTCCATCTATTTCATCAGTAAGAACCTCTCAAAGGTTGAGCTAAACTACACTGTGACTGAAAAAGAACTCCTGGATGTTGTGCATTCATTGAAAAAATTTAGGCATTACATTACAGGCTATCGAACATTCATGCATACTGACCATGTTGCAATCAAGTATTTAATGAACAAATCAGATGTAAATGCTAGAATTATAAGATGGTTGCTTCTATTACAACAGTTTGATCAACTATTGTTGATAAGCCTAGTAAGGAAAATGTTGTTGCTGACTTTCTATCTAGAATGAATCTACTTGCAGGTGAAGAAGGAATGGTGGATGACCAGTTACCAGATGAGCATTTTTTTGCTATTTTAGTTCTATCCCCATGGTATTTTGATATATAAAACTATTTGGTATCATCACAGTTCCCACCAAACTTTCCCTCCAAAGGAAAGAGCAAGATAATCAGAAAGAGAGCCCCCTTCACTTGGATTGGGGTTAATCTGTTCAAACTTGGTCCAGATTAAATCTTAAGAAGGCGTGTAAAGGAAGAGGAAGTATTTGACATCCTTCTGACCTATCATAATGGGCCTTGTGGAGGTCATTTTTCAGCAAAGAGGACAACATTCAAAGTGTTACAAGTAGGCTATTATTGGCCTACTTTTCATCAGGATGTGAAGAAGTACATTAGTCAGTGTGATCAATGCTAGATGATGGGAAAGCCTACTCTAAGAGATGAAATTCCCCTACAACCTCAAGTGACTTTCGAGCCATTTGACAAGTGGGGCATGGACTTCATTGGGCCTATTAACTCCCCTCCAAAGAAAAAACAACACATCATTGTGTGCAATGCTTATTTGACTAAGAGGGCTAAAACCAAGGAAATTAAGGTAGCAACAGAAGAGAAGGTGGCTGAGTTCCTAAGGGAGAATATATTCTACAAATTTGGGTACCCTAGAGAGCTAGTCACAGACTAAGGCAGCCAATTTACCTCCAACATGATTGAAGAATTGCTTAGCCATCACAGAATCAAGCATAGGACCTCCACTCCTTATCATCCAAAAGATAATGGGCAAGTGGAGGTGACCAATAGGGCACTCGAGAACATCTTAACCAAGGTAGTGAGCAATAGCAGAAAGGACTATGTAGAGTGACTAGTTGAGGCCACCCAGGCCTATAATACAACATGGAAGACCACCACTGGATTTACACCCTAAGAGCTGGTCTATGGTAAAAAGGTTGTGTTGTCTATTGAATTTGAATATAAAACATTGAGGATGGTAGCCCAACTAAATTTAGATCTTAGTCATGCATAGAAATAAAGGTTGTTACATTTGAATGGCTTGGATGAATTCAAAATGTAGGCCCTCATACATACAGAGATAGTTTAGCTTCAGAAGACTATTTGGCATGACAAGCACATCAAGGAGAAGCAATTTCAAGAAGGAGACTGGGCATTGTTATATGATTCCAGGTTTAAAGATTTCAAGGGCAAGCTAAGGACAAGACGGCTTGGACCTTATGTGGTGGAAATATGCCACGACAATGGTTCAATGAAAATTAGAACTATTGATGAAGAAGCCATTCCATTGCTAGTTAATGGACATAGATTGAAAATGTACAAGAGTCCTTCATCAAGACAAGAGTTCATTGACAACATTAATAAGACAATGATGATGGTGGAGCAAGTTCCAGCTCCTCCCTCATCCTATTACTGAAAAAGGACAAAGAATAAGGATTCAGGTGAAAGCCTCTATGAGGCACTTGAGTCCCATCTTTCGGTTGAAAACCTCATGAGGCAGACCAAGGATGAGAAAAATGAAAAGGATAAGAAGATCCCTGGGTGAAAACCTTCCTTGAGGAACCTAGGGCATATATCTAGGGTGAAAACCTCTCTGAGGTAGCCTAGGTGTTTTGTTTATATATATAAAAGCAAAAAAACATAATTGTTATGTGCAGGTGGGTGAGAAAGACAACTAAGGAGCAAATAGAAGATCTAAAGGGAACCCTACCTCACATATATTTCATCTCCTCCACTCCTTACCAATGCATCCCTCCATCAATTCTATTGTTTTTTCACTTCATTACTTCCATTCAGGTGAAGATTGTATTTTCTAACAGAATCACCTCAACCATTATCATCATCCCTGCATCCACATACATTCCTACTCCCTCTGTCCATTCATTACAGAATCCTCACAGAACCATCCAGCAACATGATCAAGAATTCTAAGAAAGACACCAAACATTGCCAAGTGGTAATCTAGGAGCTCCACAACAGGAGCAACATCAAATCCAAGAGCTCCACAACAGCAGCAGGATCAAATCCAAGATCTCCACAACAACAATAACAACAAATCCAAGAGCTCCATAGTAGAAGCAACAACATCAAATCTTCAGTCACAAACACCTACAAAAGCTAATAAACCATCAACAGATAGTAGTGGAGGAAGAAGAATGACCATCATCAGCACCTCTGATCTTTGACAACTGCAGCATGGCATCAAGACCACAGGTAAGTATCCTACTCACTCACTCATATGCATCATTTGATCAAAAGTTGTAAAGGTTAAGAGGTAGTTGGTTTATAAGTGAAAAGGTGGCAAAAAGAAAATTCTTTAATAAGCCAAAAGAAAATGCAAGATTCCATAGATACAGTGTTGTTATGGCAACCATTTGAGAATACTTGAAGAATTAAGATTTGGGGTAGAAACACCAGTTCACCAAAGACTCATCATACCCTATTTCTTGATGAAATCACTCATAGACTCTAGCAGCAAAGTAAAGGAAGGAAATTCCCAGTAGTTGGTTTATGATGGGTTGATTAGGATCCTCATTAAGGATTCCCTCCAAAGCCTTGGGATCCCCATAACATGGTCAATATTCAGAAACTTACCAGTAGAAGATGAAATCAAAATCCTCACCTATGATGTTAGTCCTTCTTTTAGTGAGGAGGAGGAAAAACAAGAAGAAGAAGATACAGAGCTATATGGGGATGAGATGGGTGAAGAAGAAACTAATATGGAGGAACATGTTGAAATAAGATAAGGAAGATGATGCTAAAACAAGAGGAGGAAACAAAGGAAGAAACTGGTGGAGATGCGAAAGAACAACAAAAGGAAGAAGATAAAGAAAATAGAGAGGACAACTGCAGGAAAAGGAAAACCAGCTAGCATGTATGGCCAGCCTCTCCTTGGAGGCCATCCAGTGTAGGATGCCAGCTAAATCCTATTCTCTTTACCTCATAGAACAATATCTGCAATTTCATTTTAAAACACTAGCAAAAAGGAGCACCTTTCCATTTCAGGACTGCAAAAAGTTTATCAATCTTTGTGATTAAAGTGCACTAGAGGATAGGGCCAAAATGGATAATTTTTACTTGCATGACATGGCCCTCACAACAATGAATATTTTGGATCCTAATGCAAAGCTAAGAGATCTACAATTAATGGCTTTGGCATCATGGATAAACAATGAGAAGCCGAGGGCTACAGAGATGAAAGAATATTGGCTAGAGAGCAAAATGAACCTCTTTTCATCAGAGCTGAACAATCAAATCCCATGGCCCTACTCAGCACCCATAATCTAATTGCAAATGATCCTCAGCTGGAACTTAGATATCTTGTTGCCCAAGGGCAAGCAATTTCACATTTTGAGGATATATTTAAGCTTCTAAGAGATGATAATATGCATGCATGCTAAAATGGAATACACTGCCACACAGTTTGAAGATCAGAGAAAAGAAGAAGAGGAAAAGAGGTAGTGGGAAGAAGCATAAAGGAAAGTAGGCTTCTATGAACAAGAAGAAGAGACCACAATAGAAGCATGGGATGTCAGAGAGGCTACCAGAGCCACTAAGTTGCTCAGAGGATGAGAAACACTTTCAGTAGGGGGGTGATGATGAGCCTAATTATTGAGTAATTATATGGACCTTAATTGGCCTTAGTTCACCTCCTAGCTTAGTCAAACCAACTATTCTCACAACTTATTGCATACTTCTGATTATATTTTGTTTATGAAATGAGTTAGAGTTGGATATTTGGCTTTGTGGTCTAATGTGCATATAATGCAGGAATAAAGTATAAAAGTGAGGAGAAATGCTGGTATAAAGGATAAAAGAAAAGAACTATAGCAAAGACCTTAGTCAAGACTCGAATGGGACAAGGTAGAGGAATTATAGGAGGTTAATCCTCACCATCTACTACCCCTCCATTCAAATATTCCTCCATCATCTCGAAGTGAAAATAGCCACGTCACGAGGACTTAAATATGACCAAGCAAGTGAAAAGGATAGAAAACAGTTTATTTTGAGTTGGGAGCCAAACCACCCTAGTTTGGAAGGAAGTTGTTGGATACTTCATATGTATAAATAGAGAGGCTTAGGACCTCACTAGGTTTGGGACTTCATTTGCAAAACTCTGTTTTATTTTTGAGTTGCAAAGACTTGTGAATTTTCTTTATAATCCATGGTTCTATAATAAAGATGAGTTCTATTTAAGATAGTTCTGAGTTAAACTCTAAGGGATGAAGCTCTTGGGTTAGGGCCCAACCCAAGCAGCCACAACTCCTCTTTACTGTATTGTTATGCTAGCATAGAGTTCTGTTTTGTTTATTTGCTTAAGTAGTTTCATGGTTTTCTGTGCATTTTCTCAAGAAGTTTTTTGGTTCTGATTCATTTGATTAAGCAACTTTCTGGTTTTGTTCATTTGTTTGAATAGCTTCCTGTTTTTGTTCATCTATTTCAGTAGCTGCATTTGTTGTAGTTTACTTTCGTTCATGCCTTCTTTCAGTTCACAGGTTAGTTAGAGGAAAAATGTCACTATCAGGTTGTGCGCAGGTGTCTCGGCCTCATCTCCTCCCTCTGGGACCATGACTTAGGGAAGAGACCCTCCAAAAATCCCAAAAACATAATCTCTGGTTCTCGCATGGGCTATGGAGTTCACTATTTAATGTAGTTATCTATTTACCCACACTGGTCTTCTCTGTCATTATTTTTTTGAAATTGCCTTCAACACGTTCTTCATACATTGCTTCCTCGCCATTCGATCACCAACAAACCTTCACAATCACTATCTGGTTCACTATTTTCTCCAACAGTTGCATCGCATGGAGTCCACCATTTACTTTATGAACTTTAATCCCCCACCGTCGATCTGCCTTGTTTGATACAACGGCTGTCGCTTCACCCAATCGCCAACTAGCTTGGCCAATCTCCACCATTGATCTACCTCGCCATATCCGATGGCTATAGCACGATATCACATGGATTTTTGTCTAACTGTTATCTGCCCGAGAGCATGTGAGAAAAGTGGTTTCTTCGTGCTACGTGTTACCAATTAGTCTAATTGCATGGAATTTTTGAAAACATCTTATAGCTTTGTGGGCACACGAAATACAACTTACCACCCTCTAAACCCGCTCCACCATTTCGACACATTTCTTTTGCTGACAATCTAATCTCTGTTGTCCATCTCTTGACTTCACCTGCATGATAAGATCTTAACCATTCATCTCTCTTGTTAGCCTCACCCGTCCATCTTTTGACTTCACCCATGTGATTAAATCTCGGTCATTCATCTCCTTTGCCCCCTTGTTCGTCCATCCATTCACTTAACCCTTTGCGATAATATCTTAACCATCCATCCAATTAGTTAACCTTGTTTGCCCATATACCTATGTAACCTCCTGCGATCAAATCCCCACTGTTCATTTACCTTTCACCCAACTAATCCAATGGTTCTTCTGCATTGTTGCTCCCTCAGGTCCTCCATTCATTGATTTTGATCTCTGATTAATTTCTCTGCTTAAAACTTGATTTAGCCTAAGTTTATTTGTTACACCTTAGTCTAGTTTAATGTTTTTACTTCTGCAACTTAGATAATTAGCATTAGGTTAATGGTAATTTAGCAATTCTGCTTAGCATAGTTGTTTAATTGATTAGTTAGGTTATGGTGTAAGTTTAACATTTCATGTTGTTTTCTTCATTACTGCAGTAGAAGTAGCTCTCTCTTAGAATAAGGTTTGCTCTCCTTCCATCAAAGAATTAAGCTTCTTCTGACTCTATAGAATTTTGGCTTGGAACCCCTGGGGTCTCTTGCCAGATAAACAGTGACAACAGGCAGGACCTTCACTTCTACTTGTGCATATAGCACTGTAACCTCCAAGTTTCTAAGAACCCCGGGTTGATAAGTAAATTTGGTAGCCCTGGGAGTTGCAGCATTATTGTTGCAATACCTAGGCTCATCAATTAACTTATTTACTTTTTCATGGAAGCATAGGACACATGTGCCCATGCATAATAATAACCACAATCAATATACAAATTTGGAAAATATTGATTTCACAATCGCATTGTAGATATATTTAAAAAATGCATATTTAACTTGTTATTTATCTATATCTATGACAATGACAATGCAACATTATCAATTAATTGCAAATTGTAATCATATAATATTTATCTTTTTTTATCTGCAGTAAAACTGAATATGTCCCTCTATCAACATTTTCCCTTCCAAATGCATCTTTTTCTTTTGGAGCAAGTTTCCTGTCCCTCCCTTACTGCATCCTTACTCTTGTAATCAGTCTATAAATTATGTTACCTTTTTCTCCTGGTATTATTTCAAAAAAGCATGGACCTATATATTTTCCTAAGGCCATTTAATTTCATGAACCATCCCCTTTTATTCATGGATCACTAAGCCTTTATTTCTTATCATCGAGTTAAAGTTTCTTCTTTTCACAATAACCAATGTCATGCCTACCAAGAATTTTCCATTCCTAGCTCTACAACCCATGTGCTCAAACTCAGTCACCTCTTTGTTTTTTCATTCCAAATTTTACAACATATGTAGATTCGTTTCACAATGCAACTCATACTAGAACCTTTGGTGATACTGTGACATATACAATAAAACTTTTGAAAACTAATAACCAACTAATATCCTTTTCTACTATCTATTCTTGTCTGCTAATCTGATGCAAAGTGAAACAAATGTCAAACTACTGTAGCTATTTACTTATTTGTTTTAGAAAATTAGTTATCTATCAAACTAATAACTGTAAATATCACTACACAATTAAACCAAAAAAACAACAACACAAATGTCAATTTTCAAAAACATAGCTAGAAGTAATTCTTACAAAAAACATTATTTTCTCATTCCATGTAAATGAATAAAAACAAAAATAGAATGAGCTCAGAGAAAAAAAAATGCTATTATCAAAATGTGGTGTTTTTCTTCAATTAAGAACAATTTAAAAAATTACACTTAGAAATTAAAATTCAATACATTGAAATTAGAAACTAAAATGGAATATTTTGGATTTAGTTTCAAAATACGTGGCCTTATTTTTATTTTTATTTTAGCAATTTCTTAGGTCTAAAATTTCCTTGTATTTATGAACTCGAGCTATAAGTGCATCTTTTTGTTCACACATAACATCATAACTAAATGAACTAAAAACTACATGCACATGAACCATGTATACAAATAAGCAGTGACATGCCACCACGTGGCTCTGGTTTTATTCAGAACTCGAAGTTACTTTTCTTTAAAAAAAATTGAAGAGGAGAGTTGATATAACAAAATGAGTTTTAGTTTTATTTAAAAAGGGACTCTTATTTAAAAGGAGAGGAACTAATAAGAAAAAGGAGTATTATTTTTTAATTAAAAAAAATGAAATTGTTATAAAAAAGTGTCGGTGCATTTTATCAAAAGTTTTCTTTTTTTAATTTTGGTTTTTTTATTGAAACAAAACGAAGGTTTTATTGAATTTTTTTTAAAGAAGAGGGTGCTATTTTTTTTAAAGGAGATTTTTTTTTTTTTTGTTAAATTAGATTTTAAAAGAAGGGGCATTGTTCGAATCATCTCTGGGCATTTTGTTATTCTTGTGAAAGTGTTGCCCTTATGAAAATTTGTAGACTCGTTTGTTTGTGGAAGCCAAGAAGCAGAGTCATTTCTTATTGCAGTTAGCTAGGATGTATACAGGTTGTTTTGATTGTTGAGTCATAGTGAGTCACACTCAACAAATGGGAAAATCCCAGAGGCTTCCCCTGATTTCAGAAGCCAATACAACTGAGGATGCTTGGGATACCCTTGAGAGGTGTTTTAGTGTAAGGGGGAGCATTGAAGTTGAAGATAAAAAGTTTACTGAATCCCACTGTGCTCAGCCGCAAGTGGACAATGATTGTGATAAATTTGCAGAAGAAGTAGAGAAGGAGCACATAAATTATCATGAATCACACTATTCTTAGTCGCAAGTGGTAGATGATTATGATAAATTTCGAGAAGAAGAAAAGGAGCACATAAATGATCACGAATCCCACTATGCACAATTGTAAGTGGATGAAAATTTGGGGAATCTAGCAACAGATCTTGCTGATGAAAATTTGGTGAATTCAACAACAGAGCTTGTTGATGACAATTTGGTGAATTGAGAAACAAACCTTGTTGATGATAGTGAAGTTGTCATTGGAGTAGAGAATACTATGGTGAATCCAAAAATTAATATCGTTGATATATAATTTGATGAAGAATTGTTGGCTAATGATGAATGGTTATAGATGATGCGACAAAAACATGATATAGAGATGATGTTATTCAGTGAGAAAATCCCAATTGAGTCGGTGGAAGACAACTTATCTGCAACAGCAGATGTTAGTAAAGAAGTAAAAGAGACAACGACAGAGATAGAGGCCAAGGAAAAGATGGAAGCCTGTATAGAGAAAACAAAGGAAGAGAAAGAAACACAACACAAGAAATCTCCCATTGCAGAGAAGAGGAACATAACCAATGTGGTTATGTAGATGTTTTTACACTTACCATTGATTTCCAATATGCAGGTAAATAAGAAAATTATGAAGAAAAATTAAGTTTCCTTGAGGCATGGCTTGCAACACCATGTCTAGATGAGGTATGCATAGAATCTGAAGCAACGAACGTTGAAGATAGCTTGAATGATGAAAAAATTAATGAAATTTTCAAGTATTGGAGTCCTGAAGAAATATTCTTTTTATTATAAACTTATGTTGCAACAATTGATGATGAAGATCAAACAACAAAAAATTCCATGTGGCAGTTGTCCACATACAAGATGATCTTTGAAGAAGTCCATGACATGCTTAGACAACCTAAAATAATGGAATACCTGCACCAAAAAAATGAAGAAACTAAGGTTTGAAAGATACAACAAGAAGAAAAAGCTCAAACAATTTAGATGCTACAGGATCTGGAAGAGGAGAAGAAGAAAAGTAAATCTAGTTGAAGACAATTTTTAAAATTGTAAGGCTAGCTGAGACAAAGACCAGAAAACATCTTAATTAATTTTTTGTGGTTGTAATTAATGGGGAGTGTTAGACAATCTAATTCTAACCACCTACTAATTTTCAAAACCATCCATCCAAGTGTCCTAGTTTAGTTTCAGTTAGTCCAGTTTAATCGAGTTTCACTCCAGTCATTTATTAGTGATGTTTCCAATGTAATCTTATTTAACTGATTTATATTACTGAGAATAGAAATCCTCTACTCCATAGTTTTTAACTTTTATTAGAGACCTGATGATCCATCTAGAAACATGTATGGCATGTGGCTTTCACCTTCTCGAAACCCCAAATAATGGCTTGAAAGAATTCATAAATGTTCTTTGTCAAATCCAAGAACATTTATGGTTCTAGACAATGGTGATGTCACACTCTAGCCTTTGAGCCTTGGTGGTGGTAGCGGGCCGACGTCACCACCTAAGAACTCAAAAACCTAAACTATATAATAGAATTTGAAAAAAACATATGTACAACAAGGAAAAAATTTAACGTACGAACAAATTTATATCCAACATAATCACTAAATATCACTGCCCCAAGTATAGTGACATAATCAATAAGTTAATTATTGATTTAGTATTTAAGAAACCTAAGAAACATGATAAAAAAGACAATAAACAAATAAGTAACTTATTACATAATTTTGAAAAAAATTCAAAATGAAATACTAATATATACTACTTAATATTTGTCAAAATCAATGCAACATCTTCTCTTCACCTTTAAGTTTAATAAAATGATTTTGAGTTGGAGATATCACATTCAGTTTCCAAAGGGGTTTGCAATTTCCAAGAATTCTAGAATATTAACTTGGTTTTGGAGATAGTCATCTTTCTTATTTAGCTATGGAGAGCACGACTGCCTTGACAATGATAGGACGAAATCAAAGAGAATGGCTTCACAAATAATATTATTTCTCCTATTATTTGGAATTTTTCTTTGTAAAACAAGGCCCAATTCCTTAGTGCATTTGAGAAAAAGTACTAGTAGAACTAAGAAAATTTCTTATTGCATTATGAAGAAAATTCATCCTTTTGCCACACGTGTGTGAGAGAGAAGATTTCCGCAATAGCTGTGTAAACCAATGAGATAAGGAGAGAGAATAAATTTGTATGATGATGATGCCAAATTAGGTGAGAGGGCACTTGTATTTATACATGTCTTTGAGGGTTAGGATTCACATCCATTGGGCTTTATGAGCCTACATGATGATGTGGCCAACCTGAACAATTTGCACAAGTGTGGGCATAAATTCAAAAACACACTTCTACTTGTCCAAATTGGATGATCTTTATAGCAATTTTGGTGCTCTCAAAAAGAGGAATTTAATGCAATCATCATCCCAACTAAATGAGTTTTCACAAGTTTTAATTTGGCCCTAGTTTCCAATTTTAAGACTCCCTCTCAGCTAGGGAGAATTCTACCTACCAAACCATCCATCATCATCGATCATCATTACATCATTTCATCATGTACCATCTTTTTATCTCATCTCATATATGCTCTGTTGAAAACTCATATGAATAATGAAGAAGAATTGATTGAGATTGATTCATAATAACTTAGCACTCTCAATTGACAAAGTTAGTCCATATGTATAACCTCAATCAAAATTGATCCCAAATAAATTTGTTGAACACCATGCATCCTAGACGTAGGGAGTACGGTAGTACATGATGTGTCCATCGGTAGTTCTATTGTACCTATCCACTTTTCCCAACTCATTGGATAAATGAGAGGCGCTTCCTATAAGTCCTGAACTACTTGGGTAGGATGTATGTTGGGGCATCAACAGGATAAGGTGAACCACACATCCTACTCATATTCCATAGGAGAAGGTGAACCACTCATCCTATGCATATGTCAATCATAGAGGAAGGTGAACCAACACCCTACACACATGTATCATAGGGGAAGGTGAACCACTCTCCCTACATACATCAATCATCATGGGGTATCACATGGTAAGGTAAACCACTCACCCTCTAACAACACACCAATAGGTGAAGGTGAACCACTCACCCTATGGTCGCTCATAGCTCCATGAAGTACCCCAAGCGCCCAAGAGATCCCACAGCTTAATGTCCAACTCAAGCAGGACCCTCATTGGATAGTCTTTCCATGACTCCAATTATCTCTCTGAACTAATAACTTTACCTTTCGTAAGGGCTTCGTGAGGATGTCTATGACCTACTCATCAGTCCTGATGCTTTGGAGCCTTATTTCTCCCTATTTTACCATATCTCGGATAAAGTGGTATTTGATATAAATGTGCTTGGAGCAGTCGTGGAACACAATATTCAATAAAATTTAAATATGACTTTATTTGTTGCATTATATCACAGTGTCACATGCTCAAATATCTCACTAAATAGCTTCCTCAACCAAACAACTTCACAACAAGCCATACTAGCAACAACGTATTCAGCCTCGACAGTGCTTAGAGAAAACAATTTTTGTTTCCTTCTCATCCAATAAATTTACACAGGCCCCAATGAGAAGCAACATCTAGACGTGCTCTTACATTCCACCACACTTCAAGCACAGTTGACATCAGTATATCGATGTAGCCTCAAATTCCTAGCAGTGTATCTTAGTCCATAGTTCATTCTGCCATAGAGGTATCTCAAGAGATTCTTAGCAGCAATCCAATGTATGTGATGAGGCTCCACCATAAATTGACTCAACGTATTCATAGCGAAGCATATATCTGGTCAGGATTTTACCAATAACATCAGGGCCCCCACAAGTTTATTATACTTGGAGGGGTTTGCCAATTTGTGCCCAACTTCACTTCCACATAGTTTCTTGAATTTGAGTTCCATTAAAGTAGACACAGACTTACAATCCATCATCCCACATCTCTTAAGTAGTTTCACAATGTATTTTCCTTAAGAAAGGAAAATCTCACCTAAATTTTTCCAAACCTCTAGGCCTAAGAAGTAATGCATCAGACCTAGGTCCTCCATTTCAAATTCAAAAGCCAACTCCCTCTTGCATTGATAAATGAGAGGGTCTACACCTATCAAAAAGAGATCATCAACATAAAGTACCAAAATGAGAGGCATGTCCTTTTCAACCTTCAAGTATAGGTTAGGATCAACATCGATCGTTTTAAATCCCATCTTCATAAGATATCTATCAATCCTATCATACTAAGCCCTAAGGGATTACTTCAACACATAAACATATTTCTTCAACCTCCATACCCGTGTCCTTAGCGGTTGTACTTCAAACCCCTAAGGTTGTTCCAAGTAGACTTCCTCCTTAAAAGATCCATGAAAGAAATTAGTCTTAATGTCCATTTTATGTAGACTCCATACTTTAGAGGTAGCGAGATAAATAATCGATTGAATAGTGGTATATTGGGAAAAAAATGCAATATCTCGTCATAGTCCACCCCTTCCTTTTTGAGACAAGCCTCGAGAAATGAACCTGGCCTTATATTTTTCAACACTCTCTTGAGGTCCATATTTAAATTTTTATAGACATTTTGAGGTGACTACGGACTTGTCCTTCGATCTAGGCACCAAATCCCAACCAAATTTTTTCCATCATACATTCATATTCCTCATTCATCGTATCCTTCTAGACTTGGTTCTTTACAACTTCTTTGAACATACATGGCTTAGCTTGAACAATATTATTCATAGAAACTAAGTACACTTGATACTTGTTCGGCTTATTGCTTTCACAGAATGTCCCTCTTGGAGCAATATGTCTTTTAGCATCTTCAAGAATATCTTTGAGCCACAAAGGTATTTTTTTGGAGGTAGAGGGATCACTAGGAGGTGGATCAATGGGATCCATCAGGCCTTCAACATCGGGAATAAGTTCATCTGTTAGAGGTTCATCCTGATTTTCTACTACACCATCTTTATCCTTCCTTGAAATGGGGAGATCTTGTTAGAAAGTTATATATTACAGAGCAATGGAACACATAAAATATTGTAGAAATATAAACATAGAAAATGCATAAAACAAGAGAGACATAGATATATGTGGTTCACCCAGTTTGGGCTACGTCCACGGAGAAATAGCCAATCCTTCATTTTATATTATCCAGCAAGTTGAAGAGACACAACCTACAGTAGATCCGCTGTAATTCCCGCTTTGCTCTCGATATCCTCTCTCTTCCTCTCTCAGAATATAGATATACATAGACACAATACAATTCCTCATATATAGCGAGGGGTTTCCTTCTAGGGAAAAAAAAAAACCCTAAATTAAACATAACTTCTACCATCAAATATCTGCCTAATGAACGACCCAGATTGACTATGAAATTACAATGTTTTACATGTCAATTTTACATTTATTTTTAGCTTTGGGGGCACTACCCGCAATCCCCCCGCCAAGGGGGGGCTCCCAAAGGTCGCAACCGCCCCCCCTTGGACCCCCCTTGCAGAAAATATTTTACGGTTGGTGCTGTTGCCCCATTAGGAATTGGGGTACAATGCAGTGATACCTTTGAATGCAGAAGATAATTAGGCTCCACACCCAACAATCTCCCACTTGGACACCGATTATAGAAACTCCACCGCTGCTTCATTTGCTGGACAATGACTCCACTTTGGACCTGACTATTTCTCATCTTCTTCATCATACTTGAAGACCAATTGAAACTGAGCAGATTCTCAGTTTCTCCCTGGTTACAACTTTTGTTAACATATCTACAGGATTCTGGCTAGTGTGTATCTTTTCCAGCTTCAATTGTCCATCTTCCAATGCTGACGACATGAAATGGTACATAAGCTGTATATGTTTAGTCTTGGAATAATATGAAGAGTTCTTTTCAAGATGTATGGCACATTGGTTTTCACTGTATAACCTGCCCAACTCCTACTTCTTACCCAATTCATCTAGAAACGTTTGTAACCAAGTCATTTCTTTACTAGCCTCTGTAGCAGCAACATACTTTGCTTCCGTTGTTGAGAGTGCAACAACACTTTGTGGTTTTGAGACCCAACTGATAGTTGTTCCACCTACAATAAACACATACCATGTTGTGCTCCTCCTGTTATCTCTATCACCTGCCATATCTGCATCAACATATCCCTGTAGAGGAATGTTTGAACCACCAAAGCATAATGCTTGATTTGCGGTACCTCTCAAATACCTAAGAATCCACTTCACCACCATCTAATGTTCTTTTCCTGGATTTTTCATGTACCTACTTACAACTCCCACTGCATTTGCAATATCAGGCCTTACGCAGACCATTGCATACATTAATATTCCAACTGCTGATGCATATCGAACTTTAGATATATAAGCCATTTCTTCCTAAGTCTTGGGACACTCGTCCCTACTTGATTTGAAATGGCTAGCCAAAGGTATACTAACTGGTTTTGCATTCTGCATATTAAACCTTTTCAACACCTATTCTATGTACTCACCTTGAGATAATGCTAATTTTCAATTCTTCCTATCTCTAGTCATTCTGATACCAAGGATTTTTTTAGCAGCACCCAAATCCTTCATTGCAAATGAGTTCACCAATTTTATTTTGAGAACATTTATTTCCTACATGTTAGAACCTGCAACAAGCATTTCATCTACATATAATAACAATATAATATATCTGCCATCATTTTTCCTTTTGAGATAAACACAATGATCAGAGTGACATCTAGTATAACCTTGTTCTGACATAAACCTATCCAATTTTAGATACCACTACCTTGGAGCCTGTTTTAAGCCATACAAGCTCTTCTTCAACCTGCACACTAGTTTCTCCTTCCCTTTTACCTCATATCCTTGTGGCTGCTGCATATATATCTCTTCCTCCAAATCCCCATGGAGAAAGGTTGTCTTTACATGTAACTGCTCAAGATGCAAATCTTTAGCTGTTACTAGACTTAAAATAGTTATGATTGAAGTCATTTTAACAATAGGAGAAAATATCTCATCAAAGTCTATACCCTTTTTTTGTGCAAACCCACTCACCACAAGTCTAGCTTTATACCTCTTTCTACCTCCATCTTCTTCCTTCAACTTGTAAGCCCATTTATTCTGCAATGTCGTTTTGCCTGCACGCAACCTGACTAAGTCCCAATTATGGTTATGTACTAAGTAGTCCATCTCTTCTTTCATGTCTTGCTCCAACTTCTTCCTGGTTTCTACCTGTATTTCTTCTTCATAACATTCTAGTTCACTAGAATTAGTCAACAATACATAATATAATGAAGGAAAGTATCGTTCAGGGGATCTACTTATCCTGGTAGATCTTCTAACACCACTTTCAGGTCTTTGAGGTGCTTGTTTCTATTGTGGTTGTTGTTCTGGATGTTGATCATTATGATTTTCAGGTACCATCACTTCTTTTGTGATCTTATCAAGCACTTTGTATTCTCTGTTTCCTTTTCCCAGTTTCTTTTCCTGCAGTTAATCCTTATACAAAACCTTTTGATTGAATATGACATCTCTGCTCCTAATGATTTTGTGTTTTTCATAATCATAAAAGTGATAACCAAAATCATTAACACCATATCCAATAAAGGTACATTTCTTTGATTTTTCCTCAAGCTTTGTTCTATTTTCTTTATTAATGTGGACAATGGCTTCACAACCAAAAGTATTTAAAAAAGAGTAGTTTACCTTCTTACCAATCCATGCCTCCTCTGGAATATCACCATCCAAGTAACTTGAAGGCCCTCTGTTTATTAGATAAACAACAGTATCTACAACATCTGCCCAAAATTGTAAAGGCAATCCTGCATGCAATCTCATGCACCTTGCACGCTCCATGATTGTCCTGTTCATCCCTTTTGACACACCATTTTCTTGTGGCGTTTCTGGAACTGTCTTCTCCCTGCGAATTCCATTCTCTGAATAGTACCTATCAAACTCTTTGCTGCAATATTCACCTCCATTGTCTGCTTTGAGACACTTCAACCTTTTTCTTGTCTCATTTTCAACCAAAGCTTTCCATTTCTTGAAAGCATCAAATACATCAGATTTATTTTGAATACAATAAATCCAGGTTTTTCTGATTGCATCATTAATAAAAATAACATAATAACGAGAGCCACCAAGAGATTATACCTGAGCAGCTCCCCATACATCTATATACACAAGCTCTAATTTTTCGCTCTTCTTTTCTTTCCCAACTCTGAGGAATCTGACTCTCTTATGTTTTCCATAAACACAATTCACACAGAATTTGAAATCAACATGCTTCAAACCTAGCAAAAAATTTATTGAGTGAAGAACCTGCATCCCCTTCTCACTCATGTGCTCGAGCCTATGATAGCACAATGCCGTATCTTCTCCTGTAGAGGTTAAAGCATTAACATAATTAGAAATATCATTGCATAAATACAATGTACCAACCTTTTCTCCTTTTGCTATTACCAGGGATCCTTTAGTGACCTTCCATGTTTTATCTGTAAAAGTAGTCACATAGCCTTCACCTCCCAACTACCATGTTGAAATAAGATTTTTCTTCAGATCTGGAACATGCCTTACCTCCTTCAATAGCCATTGATTTCCGTTCTACAGTTTTATAAAAATTGTATGCATTCCAATGATTTTACAGGGTTTATCATCACCTAATCGAACCTGTCCAAAATATCCTTGAACATAATCATGAAAATGTTTCCTATTAGGTGTGGCATGGAATGAGGCCCCTAAATCTACCACCCAGGCATCAATAATATTTTCTAAAGAAAGAATTAAAGCATCTTGCAACACATCACCTGTTACATTCACTTCATGGTTATTTTCTTGTTGTGCGTTTCGTTCTTTTCCCTTCCAAGACTTGCAGGCGTTCTTCAGGTGTCCTTTCTTCCCGTATTTCTATCACACTATCCCTGATCTGGACTTGGATCTACCTTTTCTTGACTTACTGCGATATCTAGGGCTCTTTCCTCTTTCCATTTTTCTTCCCCTAGTCTCTGCAGTCAAAGCATTACCTGATGTCTCACCGGAGCTTTTCTGTCACATTTCCTCGCTAAGTATTGCACCAACAACATCATCAAACTTTAAAGTACTAGATCTAGAGACAGAGTTACTAATGGCCATAACTAAACCATTCCAACTTTTTGGCAATGAGCACAAAAATAACCGAGCCCTAACTTCATCATCAAAAGTTGCCCCTACAAAACTTAATTGACTGGTAGCTGTATTAAATTCATTTAAATGATCCGCAACAGATCCACATTCTGACATTTTCATATTAAATAAATGCTTCATAAGAAATACCTTATTTGAGGCCGAGGGTTTTTCATATAGTTTGGCCAATGTCGACATTAAACCCTCTATTGTCGTTTCCTTTGAAATATTAAATGCTACCGACGCCGCTAGGCACAGCCATATTGTTCTAATTGCCTTTCCGTTGGGAATATCCCATTCTGTGTCTGTTATACTCGTCAGCTTCTTTTCCTTTTCACTCAATGGTTGGTACAGATCTCTCTGATACAGATAATATTCCATCTACATCTTCCATAGCTGGTAGTTTTGGCCATTAAATTTTTCGACCCTAAACCTAGCATCCTCTACCATTGCTCTCACTCGAACCAGGAACCCTTCTCTCCCATGAGTTTATCAGCCAAATAGACCTTCAGCTCTAATACCAGTTGTTAGAAAATTATATATTACAGAGCAATGGAACACATAAAATTGCAGAAATATAAACATAGAAAACACATAAAACAAGAGAGACACAGATATACGTGGTTCACCCAATTTGGGCTATGTCCATGGAGAAATAGCCAGTCCTTCCTTTTATATTATCCAGTAAACCAAAGAGATATAACCTACAACAGATCCACTGTAATTCCCACTTCGCTCTCAATCTCCTCTCTCTTCCTCACTCAGAATACAGATATACGTAGACGCAATACAATTCCCTCATATATAGCCTTTTAGGTCAAAAAACCATAAATTAAACATAAATTCTATCATCGGATCTCTGCCTAATGAATGGCCTAGATTGACTACGAAATCACAACATTTTACAAGGAAATTTTACATTTATTTTTAGCTTCGGGGGCACTACCCCCGATCCCCTTGCTGGGGGGGGCTCCCAAAGGTCGCAGCTGCCCCCCCAGGACCCCCCCTGTAGCGAATATTTTATGGGCGGTGTTGCCACCCCATTATGAACTGTGGTCCAATGCGGCGATACCTTTGAATACAGAAGATAATCAAGCTCCACACCCAACATATCTCTGGCTGTCCCAAGTGTAGTGCCTTTATCGAAGGTGACATCATGGCTAACTTCCACATCTCTTTGTCCAAGCACATAGATTCTATATGCCTCTAAATTTTCATTGTAGCCCATAAATATTACTTTCTTCCTAGATGCTTCTAGATTGTTTCTTTTCTCTTTAGGCACATGAAAATACACAAGACAACCAAATATTCCAAAATGAGAAACATAAGGCTTCTTACCAGTGAAAAATTCTTCTCGTGTCTTGAAATCTAGTGCTTGATGTGGGATCCTATTTTGAACATATACGGCAATGTTTTCATCTTTTCCCCATAAGAACTTCGGTCAACCTTGATCATGTAGAATGGAATGGGTGGCTTCCATTAGTGTTCAATTATTTCTTTCAACAACTCCATTTTTCTCGGGAGTGTATGTTACGGTTGTCTCCCGCTTAATGCCAACCTCTCTACAAAATTCATTGAATTCATTTGATTCATATTTGGTTCCATTGTTTCTCCTCAATATTTCGATCTTCTTTCCTGTTTAATTTTCTACCAAGGATTTGAAACAACAGAATGAGTTGAACACTTCATCCTTCTTGTTCAACAAATAGATCCATGTTTTCTAAGAGAATTCATCCACAAAAATTGAATACCATAAGTATCCTCCCATTGATGTTACAAGAAACATTCCAGATAGGTCAGAATGGACCAATTGAAGAATATCAGTAGTTTCGATTTCACTTGAAGGGAATGGTCTCCTTGTAAGTTTCCTAGATTCAAAACTGTGATAAAATCCTTCATGATTCATTTTGAACTTAGGCATACTTGTCACCATCTTCCTTACCCCATGTAAGTCTTTGTAATGAAGGTGAGAAAATATCTAGTGCCATAATTCAGTTTGAAGAGAAGTATCTCAAGTCAAGGCTCCCAAAGGACTTCCTCCAACTTGATAGAGGTCTTCAATGCTAAATCCAAGTGTAAATTCATCTTTAGGGTTTCTTTTCCAAATATGTACCTTTCCATCTATGAATGCTACCTTGAAGCCTTTATCTTCCATCACAGAAATACATATCAGGTTCTTTTTCAAATCATGTACATACAATACTTCTTTTAGATGAATGGTTTGACCTTGATTTAAGTGAAGAGTGACATTACCTATTCCTTTCGCAAGATAGATGGAATTATCTCCAGGTATTATCTCCAAATTATTCTTATTTTCAACCAAATTTAAGAGTGCCTCCTTATACCTAGTGAAGTGCCTTGAGGCTCGACTATCAATCAACCAATGATCCAAAGTATCTAGAGGAGAGGTAATATATAGAGAGAAAATAAGATAAAATTCCTTTTTTTCCTACAACATTACTTTCCTCATACCTAGAATTTCTCCTCCTTTTGGGAGGTCAACCATTTCCATATAGAGCAGCGAGATCATTCCTCTTTCCTTTATTGTTGAACCTGTTGTTCCTTTGATTTCCATTGCGTTTTAAATTTTTTTTGTTGTTTTTGTCATCATCCCTTGGAGAAATCTTCTTTTTAGGGAATTCTCTAGCATAATCGCCAAACCTATTACAATTGTATCACCTTCCTTTCCTTCCTTCTTTGAATCCCTAGTTGAACCCTTGACCTTGTCTCCTTGTATCAACATTATTCTTCCTATTAGCATGAGAAGAGAAGGTGGTAGGTTCATTTCCATTTTATGGTTTGTCTCTCTCCATCATCCTCATCTCTTCTTGAGTGAATCTTGCTAATAATTCATAAAAAAATGAGAATAGTTGTGTTAAAAACATCCCATTCTCTTGAAAGACCTCCAAGTGCAATGAGAGTGAGGTCCCTATGAAAAATAATTTCTCCAATGGATAGAAGGTCATTCTTTATTTGTGTGATCCTCATGAAGTAGGATTGGATATACTGACCTTTATCCATCTTGATGTCCTTCAACTTGTTGTTGAGAAAGAGGATTTGATTTGCATTGTTTACTTTGAACTTCCTAATCAGTTTATCATACATCTCCTTATATGTTCCTAAATCAAAAAATATAGGCAACCAAGTTCTTTTGAATGGAGTCTATGATAATTGTTTTACTTTTTACCTCACCTTCCTTGTACTCCATCTTTGTAGCAGCAAGTGTGTTATGAAACCAACTCATGAAAAGATAGAAAAGATAGATCAACGCCTTGGAATTCGGCCTCTTTGAGGGGGGCAACCTACTATACATTACATAAATGAACAATTCTTGGATGATTCAAATGACAAAACCTCCTTTCTATATATAGAAGTCTAAGGAGTCACAATATAACCTAGCCGACCTAACAATAATAATATAAAGCCACAAAAATAACAATAGAGGGATTATATGGGGCACAGTAATAACAATATGGGGATAATAGGGGCACAACAATATTAATAAGGGATACAACTACAATAGTAATGGGGTAATCACTAGTATTATAGGGACCCAACATGCCCCTCTCCTTCAAAAAAGTGTTGTCCTCAATGCTTGAGTAGTTCTAGATGCTTCTGTATAAAATTCTCATCCTCTCATGTGGAATCTTCAGTGGATAAGTTCTTCCACATGATAAGATACTAATAAATTGATCGATTTCGTAGCTATCGAGTTATTGTTTTTGTGACTGCTTTTGGTTCCAATATAATTTTTCCTTCCTCGTCAACTTTTGGCAATATTGTTTGAACTGGGAGCTTGTCACCTATAACCTTCTTTAAAAATGAAACATGGAAAACTGGGTGCAATCGAGAAGCTGCAGGAAGCTCCAATTTGTATGCCATATTACCAATATTTTGCAAAACCTTGTACGGACCATAATACTTTGGTGATAATTTATTATCGTTCTTAGCTTGCTTGAGGGACATTTGCTTATATGGTTGTAGCCGTAGGAATACCCAATCACCTACATCAAAACTTCTTTCACTGCGATGTTTATCTGCCTATTGTTTCATTCTATTCTGTGCCAACACGAGGTTATCCTTTAAGAGTTGGAGGACTTGTTGTTGATGTTTGATGTGATGTTCCACTGCTTGAACCTTAGAATTTTCTCTTAAATATGATGTTATCGATGGTGGCTGATATCCATAAAGTGCCATAAATGGGGTCATTTTTGTTGCTGTATGGAAGGAAGTGTTATACCACCATTCAGCTAGAGGCAACCATTTGGGCCATTGTGTTTGTTTATAAGATACAAAGCAACAAAGATATCCTTCCAAACATTTGTTTATTATCTCAGTTTTCCCATCAGATTGAGGATGATAAGATGAGCTATGAGCTAACTGAGTACCAAGACAAGAAAATAATTCTGTCCAAAAATTTCCAGTCAAAATTGGATCTCTGTCACTTACAATAATCTTTGGGTTTCCATGTAGCTTTTGAATTGCTTCCATAAATGCAGTAAAAACTGTACTGTCTTTAAATGGATGTGATAATGCACAAAAGTGTGCATACTTGGTAAGTCTGTCAACTACCACCATGATGACAGTCTTTCCCTCATACTTGGGTAAACCTGTGATAAAATCCATCGAAACCTCCTCCCAACATTGGCTTGGATTGGATAAAGGTTGTAATAGACCCGGTGTCTTAATTGTTTCAACTTTATTTTGTTGGCAAACCAAACATCCTATCACAAATTTTTGAATATCCGATTCAAGACCATCCCAAAAAATTCCTTCTTAACCCTGTGGTAAGTTTTTAAAAATCCTGAGTGCCCTCCTAAGGGAGAAGTGTGCAATTCCATAAGAATCTTTTGTTTTAGTTGGGAATTCTTACAGAGGTATAAGCGATCTTTGTACCATAAAGAATCATTTTTCCAACTAAATGTATCAGACGTACTGGAATCTTGTTTAACTTTCGAATAAGTGCCCACACTTCTTCATCATTCTTCCATTCCTCTCTTGCTTTGTTTATCCAATCTGGTTGGATAATAGAAATGGTGCACAACAATGCTTCCACATCCTCATCCTTTCTTGAGAGTGCATCTGCCATCACATTTTGCTTCCCTTTTTTGTAGATGATTTCAAAGTCATAACCCAACATCTTTGTGACACACTTTTGTTGCTCTTCAGAGGATAATCTTTGTTCTAAAAAGTATTTAAGGCTATCATGATCCATTTTTACCTTGAAGTGTCTTCCCATTAGGTAGGGTCGCCATTTCTTAAGTGCATGGAGTATTTCCAACATTTCCTTCTCATAAATAGCTTTGTGTAAAAACTTTCCCTTGATTGGACAACTTTCAAAAGAAATGGGTCTTTCATCTTGCATTAGAAAAACACCAATTCCATTTCCTGAAGCATCACATTCCACAATAAAGGTTTTTGTGAAGTCCGGTGTAGCTAAGACCGGTGCTTGGCACATTGCCTCTTTAAGATGTTCGAAGGCCTTTGTTGCTTCTGGAGTCCTTGAAAATGCATCTTTCTTCATTAATGTTGTTAGAGGTGTTGCTATTCTCCCATAATTCTTAACAAACTTGCGATAATACCCTGTTAACCCAAGAAATCCTCGTAGATGCTTTATGGATGTGAGGATTTTCCATTCCTTAATGGCTTTAATTTTGCTAGGGTCTACCTTAACTCCTTCATGAGATACAATATGACCCAGATATTCCACCTCTTGTACTCCAAAGAAACATTTGGATCTTTTTGCATATAATTGTTTCTCCTCCAATAGTTGTGGCACCCTGTCAACATGTTCAACATGATCCTTCCAAGACTTGCCGTAGATTAGTATATCATCAAAAAATACTAACACAAATTTTCTAAGGAATGGTTTGAAAATGGAATTCATCAAACCTTGAAATGTTGAAGGTGCATTGGTAAGGCCGAAAGGTATGACCAAAAATTCATAATGACCCTCATGAGTTCTAAATGTTGTTTTTCGAATGTCTTCAGTCTTCATTCTGATTTGATGATATCCTGAACGAAGATCCAACTTGGTGAAGTAAATTGATCCGTGCAATTCATCTAGTAATTCATCAATGATAGGAATGGGAAACTTATCTTTAATAGTGAGTTTGTTGAGCTCCCTATGATCCGGACACATGCGCCATGATCCATCCTTCTTATTCACTAATACTACTGGAGCAGAGAAAGAACTTTGACTCGGTTGAATTATACCAGCGTCTAGCATTTCTGCAACCATATGTTCAATTTCACTCTTTTGGGCATAGGGATATCTGTATAGCTAGATGTTTGGAGGAACACTTCCTGGAATCAGATGAATAGCATGATCATGATCATGAATAGGTGGGAGAACTTTGGGAGTCTCAAATACCTTGGAATGCTTTTCCAAGACTTTTTGGAGATCTGGAGAAATAGATGATTCCAATGTGGAAACATCTAGTGAACATAATTGTGTACACCCCTTTGTTCCTTTTTTAGAAGCTTTGTCATACTGCTAGAGCTAATTATCTTTCCCAGTTTCCTTGCAATACCCCTTAATTCAACTTCCTTTCCTTCCATAGAAAATTTCATGAAAAGTTCTTGAAAATTAAAAGCTATTGTACCCAAGGATTGTAGCCATTGGACTCCTAGTACAACATCAACACCTCCCATTAGAATGGAAAGCATTGGGCTAGTCAATACATATTATCCCATAGATAGCTTGATATTATGGCACTTTCAAGAGAAATTTATTGTTCCTCCATTTTCAACCATCACTTAACACTCTGGTGTTGGATATAACAAGCAATTCAATTCTTTTGCTACCTTATAATGAATAGAATTGTGGGTACTTCCTGAATCAATCAACACTATTACCTTTTTCTTCTTGATTTTTCCTTCTATCTTGATGGTTTGAGGAGTGGTAATTCTCGCCAATGCATTACA
Organism: Pinus tabuliformis; assembly: GCA_031772625.1. Lineage (NCBI taxonomy): Eukaryota > Viridiplantae > Streptophyta > Pinopsida > Pinales > Pinaceae > Pinus > Pinus tabuliformis. The sequence goes on along the minus strand of CM062808.1, from coordinate 252,205,581 downwards.
AGATATGGTCTGATTCATTTCTTCTTTATCTAGGCTTTGTTCCTGGAGTATATCCTCTTCTTTTCACCTTTCTTTCTCCTTTTCTTCTTCCTCTTCGCAATCTATGTAAAATAATTTCTTCTCAGCACACTTATGACCTTTAGTGTATTTGCTATCACAACTGTAACAAAGCCCTCTTTCTCTTTTTTCTTCCAATTTTTGTGGTGTCAACCTTATAGGTTTTGGAAGACTAGGGGCAACAACACTTCCATCTTTATAGTTGTGAGTGGTATGCTTCCTAGTTGCCATAATTTTGCTTTCCATTTTTCTTGCTAACCTGAATGCCTTCTCTAATGAATCAGGTTCCCAAAGGTGAACATCATGTTGGATATTATCCTTTAAAGTCCCTATGAACACATCAATCCTATGCTCCTCTGGAATATTTTTTACCCTTATGTTCAATTTTTGGAGCTCCTCAATGTGCTCCATTATTGAACCATTTTGTTTGAGACTTATCAATTGGCTAAAAAAAGTGTTGCTTTTTGTATCCTCATAATGTGCTATCAATTCTTCCATAAAAATTGCCCAAGTGACAATTTTTTTACGAGAGCAAAGCCATTGATACCATACAAACTGATTTGGTTCGAAATATAAAGTTGCAATACGTACCTTTTGTGTGTTTTGTACATTATTGAGATCGAAAAATTTCTCCATCTGTAATATCCATGTTGCAGGATCCTTGCCATCAAACTTCCTCATATCGATTTTTGGAATATGGTGGGTCTTCAATCCCACATTAGAGTCTATGAAATCATGATTAACATTTCTTTTGTTCGCATCATGAGTTTCCTTTACTACCTTTTCACCATTAGTAAGTATTTCTTGTAGAAAATTTGTCAAATCTGTCTTCAAATCTGCCATGTCTGTCTTCAAATCTGTCATGTCTCTCTTCAAATCTGTCTTCAAATCTATCTTCAAATAATCCATCTTAGCTTCCATGCCCTTTATCATAGATTCCACACCATTTATCTTAGCTTCTGTTAGCTTTTGTGAAAGTGACATTTGTTACACTTGTTCTTGTAATTTTGATATGTCATGTAGCATTTATTCCTCTTCTTCATGAGTCATGCTAGAGCTTTTAGGTTTCTTACTAGGTGTTTTCATTTTCTTTCCTCAGGGCATCAGTTACTGATAATAATTCTCTACTATCCCCTTTGAATTCGTCCAAAATAAATTTTCAAACCAATCTAAAGCAAAAATTTAAAAGAATATACACACCTTTTTTTCACTTTGTAAGAGCGTGATATTGCCTCTGACATATCTTTGTACTTTCAGATCATCAATTTTTGAAATTGCGACCTGCAGTAGCCCTCTATGTCCTCTTTGCAATGCCACCATTCTGATACAAATTGGATTCTCCAAGGAAGAGTTATGCGAAATTTTCCACAGTGACCTGATTATAGACTAGTTCAGTAGAGCGAACTTGTACGACGTGCCACGAGTCCCTGTTTCGACCTTTAGCTCTGAAAAATATATAAAAGAAACTGCAGTCCGTCCTCTTTGCTCAGCTTCTTACGAAATTTCAATCTAATGCTCAGAGAGAAAGTTATTATGATTTTCCCCAGGTCACCTGTTTGGAATGTAATTCAGGAGTCTGCAAAAAGACCAATTTCCTCAGATCATATGTCCGCAAATATAGTGCGAAAAGCTCTAAAATTTTTACCCAGGGTTTAGTGAGATTTCTTCTCAAATGGGTTTTTTTTTTAGCTTCTGAAACATTGCAGAAAAAAAGTTATAGTGAAAATTCCACGAAGACCTATTTGGAGCAGCGAAACCCTAGAATCCAAAGCTCTAATACCAAATGTTATGAAACCAGCTCAAGAAAAGATAGAAAAGATAGATCAGCACCTTAGAATTCAGCCTCTTCGATGGGGGTAACCTTCTTTACATTACATAAATGAACAATTTTTGGATGATTCAAATGACAAAACCTCCTTTCTATATATAGGAGTCTAAGGAGTCACAATATAACCTAGCCAACCTAACAATAATAATATAAAGCCACAAAAATAACAATAGAGGGATTCTATGGGGCACAGTAATAACAATATGGGGATAATAGGGGCACAAAAATATTAATAAGGGATGCAACTACAATAGTAATGGGGTAATCACTAGTATTATAGGGACCCAACAAAGTGCATTTGAAGGAGGCTCTACCACTCTTCCCTGCACATAGTCCATGGCTCCATGCTCTTCTAAAGTCAAATCCAAAGTCATATTCCATGCATGATAGCCATATTTTTCCTTGATTTTATCCTCATATTTGAAGTAAGATGTAGTAGCTATTGAAGCTAGTCCAATAATCTTGTCTAACAACTCTCCCTTAGTGATTGTTTTTATCTCTCTTGCTTGGGCATTGCCTTCAGCTGAGCTCAAATACCATGTTAATTTTAGTTAAAAATGGTATTTTCTATTCTTAGCACAATTAATTCAATGTTCCTTTGGCAGCCTAATGAAAATTTCAAATTTATTTTTCAATCACATTGATAGTAAAAGTAGATAGCACATGAAACAAAATGTAGAAGACTAGTCAAGACAAGGGAACACCAAATTTGGCAGATCTCAGGGAAATACCCAAATGTGGGGAAAACCATTTGATCAATTCTTCTTATTATTATATCAAATGTTTAGTAGAGAGAGAGAGTATAAAATTGAAAATTTGACTTTCCAAATCACAGCAAAAACAACCCTGTCAAATCTGCAATCAATTGGAATAAAATTAAGCCCTAACCAGAAAGTCAAAGATGGTCAATGCAACAACAAGTATTCCTTTTTGGAGCTTTGTTATACCCAGTAAAAATCAGTGTCATAATGTGTTCAAAGCTAGTCCAAAATAGTCTTGAAAACTATGGTCAAACTTGGTCAACTCTATGGTTAGGTCTGTAGCCAAGCCTTCAGTCAACCCTGTTGTCAAAGTGCCCATAAATTCTTGGTTCCTGTGCCAAACAATTTTTTTCCACAAAAACCAAAACAAAGGATGAGAGAAAGTGCTCAGTCAAAGCTGGTTAAACTCCTATAACAATCCTTAAATTCCGCCCTACAATTTCCCCAAAAAAAATGTCCTTCTACCACATGAAAGAAAGATAGAGAGATATTTTCCTAATAGTTGTACAAAGCAATGAGAGAAGGAGAGAGAGGAAATGTGTATGATGACGATGCCAAATGAGTTGAGAGGGAACTTGTATTTATAGAAGTCACTGAGGGTGAAGAGTCATGTCCATTGGGATTCATGATCCTACATGATGATGTGGCCGACCTAAACAATTTGCACATGTGTGCGCATAAATTCAAAAACACACTTTTTCTTGTCCGAATTGGATGACCTTTATATCAATTTTGGTCCTCTCAAAAAGAGGAATTTATTGAAATCATCATCCCCATAAAATGAGCTGTCCCAAGGTAGAATTTGGCCCTAGTTTCCAATTTTAATAGTTTGACTATAATTACTTTGGTCAATATTGGTCTACTATTTTGAGCTTATCCCGCTTACAAATTTGGGCATATAATGGGCATGGCGAAAAGTCAACTATTATTTTTTCTCTATCCCAATTGGATGAACCAAATATGCAATCAAGATTAGGATGCTCAATCTACTATGTTTGAATTTGGTCGACCATGGTAAACTATGTTGAACTATTATTGGCTATGGTGAATTTGTTTGACCATGCTTATTTAAGCTTTACTATGGTTTTTCATGTTTGACAATGTTGATTATGGATGGCCATGTTTACCATTGTTGACTAGTGATAACTATAGTTAGCAATTTTCAAATACGGTTGAATATGGTCTAGCATGTTTGACTATGTTTACAATGGTTAATCATGTGTATGCATGTTGACTATGGATAACCATGTTCACTTTGGTTGAATATGGATGATTATGGTTCGCCATGTTTTACTATGATTATCTTGTTTTGACTATGGTTGTTTAGGGTTGAATATGTTTGATTGGAATAGACCATTGTTAAGATTTGTTGAACTTGGTTGAATTTGGTTTACTATATGGTAAATATTATGGTAATGTCACAATGCAATCTTCATCACAATTGACATATATTGAATTGCGACATTCCTCAAGGAATATGTTGGATTGTGATGTTACCCAATGATTATGTCTCATTGTGATGTTCATCTTCATTTTCTTTTGTTGGATTGATGCAATCCTTATTAGCTACATTATATTACAATGTCATGAAGGGTTATGTCACCATGCAACATTCCTTAAGGGTTATGTTTTACTGAGACATTCTTGAATGATCATGATGAATTATGATATTCACATTGGTCAAGTCATATGGAATTTATATATTTATGAATGCTTATGTGACACTATGACATTCATAAATGGTTATGTCACATTTGTGTCTTTTCTTAATATTTATGTCACATTGTGACATTCAACTTCGTGGACTTAAATTGAATTGCAATTCTCATGAAAGGATATAAAAAATGTGTTCTTAATGACTATCTAAAATTACAATATTTTATCTTGGTGTACAAATGTCAAATGGTGTACCTAAACAGTTATGTCACAATGTAATGGTCCACCAGGTTTAGGTTAGATTATAACATTCTTCAATGGTTCTCTCATATTGCACTGTTTATTGTGGTTGACATATAGTAACCATGTTTGTCTTTAGTTGACTATGTTTTATTTAAACTATTTCCATGGTCAACTATGGTTGACTATGATTGATTTTGAATGATTTTCGCTTATTATGATTAGTTTTTTTTACAGCTTACTATGGAAATATCACATTATGGCATTATTTTTATCTTATTTAAACCGTGGATATCCTTAATTGACTATGTTTTTTTTTTTTTTTACTCATTTTATTCTTGGTTGGAATTAGTTGGCCATTATTTACTATGGTTGGATTTTTCTAACCATGGTTTAATTTTCCTAATCATGGTTGAATTTAGTTGTATATGGTTGACTTTCATCAATTAACATTGAATTTGGTTTATTATAGTGGATTATGTTCAAGCATGGTTGACTATGGAAATGACACATTGTGATGTTCATCTTAGTTGGATAATGCCAAATTACTATGCCCCTTAATGGTTTTGTCACATTGCGACTTCCATTAAGGGTTATGTCACATTATGATGGTCATCAAGGGTTATGTTGGACTATGATTTTCTCTAGTGATTATGTCGCATTGTGACATTCATTTAATTATGTTGTGTCAAATTGTTATGTTCCTTAAAGGTTACATCACATTATGATGTTCATTAAGGGTTATGTGTCCTTGTGGAATTCCATAAGGTTTTGTTTAAGTGATAAATTATTGAATGATAATAATACATTATGACATTCATATCAATCAACGCATAATGAATTATTATGGTTCTCAATGATTGTGTCACATTGCAACTTTCATGAAGATCTATTTCACTTTTAAGATGTTCCTAAATGGTTATGTCACATTGTGAAGCTAATGGTTATGTTTCATTATGAAATTCAGTCATAGTCATCCTATGGAAGACTATCATTCACTATGGTTATGATGCATTTTTACATATATATTGTTTGATTTATGTTGAATTTCTACATTCTTCAATCTTATCTCATATTATGGCATGCATTAAAGGTTATGTTGCATTACAAAATACCTTAGTGGTTATGTTGGATTGTGAAATTATTCAATGGATATGTTGCACTACAACATACCTTAGTGGTTATGTTGGATTGTGAAATTCCTGAATGGATATGTTGCATTACAACCTTTAGTTAGTTGACGTAGGCCAAATTGCTACATTCTTGAATGGACTTGTTGCATTGTGACATCCATCAAGGGCGATGTCACATTGTGACAATCATTGGTGTACTACGGAAATGCCACATTTCAATGTTAATATTGGTTGGGTAAAATTAATGTATTCCTCATTAGTTGTGTCACATTGGCCACTACACATTTTATCAGATTGTGACAAGGATCAATATCTATGTTGGATTACGATATACACAAATTATGTTGTATTATGATGTTCATATTTGTTGTGTTATGTGAAATTGATATATTTCTTAATGGTTATGTTACATTTCAACACTCATTAAGGGTAATTCCACCTTGTGATATTCCTTAAAAGTTATGTTACAATACGAGGTTATTGATTGTCATGATGCATTTTTGTAATCATTTTGGTTTATTTACAAGGAATTTCTATGTTCCTTGATGGTTATGTTGCATTATAATACTCACAAAAGGTTAAATGTCACATTTATTTTGATGTTCCTTAAAATTTATGTTTCTTATGATGCTTATGGTTAAGTAACATTGAAACATTCAATCATAATCATCCAATGGAAGACTAAGATTGACTATAGTTAGTCTCGTTTTGGCGTACATCTTGGTTGACATATTTCAAATTTATACATTTTTCATGTTTATGTTTCATTGGTCATTAACCTACTTTGAACCAAACCCTCATATAACCCTAGTCATTGGCCACTACACATAGGATTTTTGAATTGACCTATTCATTGTAGGTGCTATAAAGGGAAACGGGGCTCCCTACTATAATAATGTAGTCTTTGGTAACAACTAATTGGTGCAACATGATACCACCAATCCAAGCCCTAATGCACATATAATACAATCCATAGCTAAAATAGGCGATGCTAACTATTTAACCTCAAATCAGGCTAATTTACATGCACAATGATGCATGCCTGGAAGCTCCTTACCAAAATAAAAAATTGATCCCAAAATTTAGCTTAAATGAAACAAAAACTAGAATTATATGCAATATATGAGATATTATGTTTTTATCGAGAAATTTATAGGGATTTGGTCCTTAATAAAATCCCTCACTTGGTGGATCTATAAAAAGGAATGTCGAAGGGCTGGATCAAGTGATAAATAGAAGCCAAGAGTTTATTCATCCTCATTCTCACTAGTTTGGAGGAAAAAATGCACATATTTGAAAATGACCCCTACTTCTTCAACTCAACTAGTTTGTATCTAAGATTCTAGATGGATTGATTTATTTTAGACAAGAAGAATTTTAAATGCACCACTACTCAGATTTGGATGTGTTCCTTGCTAATGGATTTCTAGGAGGAAGAGACTATAGAAGTTGTTGTAATGCATTAGGTGATTTTTTTTAAATATCTAAAGTTATTGAATAAGCTAGGTATCTCTTTTATGCACGAATAACTATCTATATGAAGATTGTAATACCATTGTCTAAATCAATAGACATACATTATCATGACACAATTGGAAAGAAGACCCTTGATCATAATCATATTCCTTTTAGATGTAAGAGGTGTCAAAAATATGGGAACCTATTGATAAATTGTCCTCTCGTAGGTCCTACTACCACACAAACCCCATAAGAGAATGAGGAGTTTGATGGCTTCATCAAGCCCGTTCCTCACAAAAGGAACCAACATGCCTCTTCTCCCCAACACCTTAGCAAGAACCCCAAAAATAGTAATAGTTTTCAATATGTTTCAAACCTTGACCTTGTTTATATTCAAGGACCCCCCTTATAGACAACTCTCAATAGGTTATATTTTGACATGAATGAGGTTGGGCATCATCAGGATCCTATGGTAAGCACAAATTCTTCTTCAATAATTCAAAAAGAAGCAATAGAACCAATTGTCCAATAAAACCTTATGGTTGAACTAGTGAATAAGAAAGAAAACAAGGAAGTAGAAGATATGGACATAGATCCACTAGATATCCAAAGCATAGAAAAATCCTAGAAATGTAAGGACCTCAATTCCATTCTAGAACATCAATTCAAAATCTTAATAAAATATTATCTCAAATATCATCTTCAAGCTAAAAAAAATGCTTTAGTTATGACGAGTCCCAATTCTCATCTCAGAGATCAAACCCACTCATTTAGATATACTCATAAACCCCACAAAGAGGAAAAGGAAGAAATTAAAAAGAGTAACAAGAAAATATTATAATATATAGGAGAAATGATTCTTTTATTATTTAAACATGCCCCCTTACCCTACGGGATGTGTTCACTACATGCTAGCCTAACTTCCCTCATACCATTAGAGAAACGGGGTAGTTTTTTTTAAGTTTCTTCCGAGTTTTTAGAATTCAATTTCAATGCCATCATCATATTCATCTTGGCCGCAGGGGCTTCACCAGGGGATAAATACCATGCCACGTGCATTCATATTAGGGGATATATATTGAGGAAAATATGACATAATATATTGAGCATATAAAGGTGGGTAAAGGGATTTTATATTAGCAAGTACAAAAAATGGAGATTAAATTTAATGAAAAATATTAAGGGGTGTAAAAAATGTTAATGAAAAAATGGATACCTACAATATCTAAGGAAAGTAGGGTTTTTTCAAATCGGGAAGATGTATTAGGTTTGTAGTTGTAGGGGGTTAAATAATGTAATTTTTAGAGGTATTTTCCAATTTGTAGTCAAATTAAGGGTATTGTTTAGTATAATATGAACACAGGTGATATTTTAGAGTTTCATTGAGTGAAGCCCTCGAGATCTCAGTGATACTTTTCCAATGATATAAATTTGGTCTAATTCAGACTTGATTATTGCATTATGGTCTCCTAAAGTCTTGGAAATTCAAATATGTCACCTTTATTTTCCTGCCACATGGCCCCTCACATAGTGCTCATATATATAGATATATATGTGTGTGTGTGTGTGTGTGTGTATATATATACATGTATACATGTATATATATATATATATATATATATATATATATATATATATATATATACCTAGATGGCAGTGAATCAAACCTGTAAAATCACCATAGAACCACCGTAGCCAAGACTTGGAACCAAGTTCCAAATGAGATCTCAAAAAGGGGATTAGCCACTCCCAACCTCTACGGTGGAGGGTATTATACATATAATCATAAAGAAGAGGGGATTTCATATAATAGAACCAAAAACTTGAGCCTTTTCCAATATCCAACAAGACCAACACACATATATATAAATTCATTAATGTGGGTCCACTCAATTAGCCCTCAATGCTTAGAGTCTCCTCTCACACAATGTGTCCACCCATAAGGCCTTAGTCCCCGACCCTTTGTTTCTTGTGCAACCTTTTACCCACTCGGGATAGATCATATTTTTCACTAGTTTCATCAATTAGTCATTCCCTCTACACGTACCTTGGTGCTGAATCATCTTGACTCTTACATAACGATGTGGAAATGTTACCTCTAGGGATATAGACTCTAAGATGGGAATTTTCATGTTAACTTCTACTCCAAAACCTTTGTCAATGCAGAACCCTTCTCAGTCCTTTCAATAGTATGCCACATCCCTACCTGTTACCAACTCCTCTAGACTGTCATGATCCTTGTTATCCTATCATTCCCTTTGCATGCTCCTCCTTTGAGCTTCTAGGTATGAGACCTGTGAGACCAATCACCACCCGCTTTTCCATGCCCTTAACTTAGTGCAAGATCCATAGATATTGATCGCTTTCACACCACTGATTCCTCCATGCTTTCCTAGTGCTTGTCACCCTAGCACTCACTTCATGTGATCCTCCTTTTAACTTTCGAGGGTGAGACTTCTAGGACACATCACCCCGAGATATTGTTAAGCGGTGGCTTTTGTCAAGGCTGAATAAAACACAATTATGGTTCTTCCACCATACTCTGACTCGAAATCTATTAAAGGTTTCATCACAAGCTTTTACAATGGTTATTATATAGACATTGTGCCTCTATTTATGGTTATGGGGATTAAACTAAAGCTTACATGACACAATACTCCTACAACACTGTAATAAACAGATATGTGATAAAGAATGGAGAAAACTAAATGCCAAACGATTGATTTGGTCACGAATTAACTTAATTAAACCACATTCCACGCCACCTATTCTTACTTATATATATATATATATATATATATATGCAAAATACAAGGAATTATTATACTAATGGTTGTGAGTAGGAGGGAGACTAAACACACAAATTATAGAATTATGCATATATATCTATATCTATATATCTATATATATATATATATATATATATAATTCTATAATTTGTGTCTCTAGACTCCCTCCTGCACACAAAAAATAGTATAAGAATTCCTTGTATTTTACATTCATTTCAATGAGGTCCATCCACCTCAGAACCCTACTCACACTAATGAATTTAATTGGTGTTGGAAGGTTTATATAGGTTTTCCTCCACGGATCCATTATGTTCATAGTTTTCATTATTTCATATCAACAATTAATTTCAATGTTTAATCAATCAACACAAGTTGCGATTCCTTCCCCTATGTTTACTCATAATGACTGCATAGTTTTGTTCAATCTATACATACAACACCAATGTATATGCATATGCATATTTCCTTCAATAAAAATTGTTAGGGCGAGACCACTGACACAAGGGGCTACTTATCAAAATCCTCATGCTTATTAGTCATAGGAGCACCATGAACCATTCAAGCAATCAATACTAAGAACTAACTTGACAATCTATCCATATATTCAATGACAGATGTTACATATGAAGAGAACTTATTTTGAATTAAGCCTGAAGTTGGGAAACTAAGTCTGGAACAACAATTCTCACCCAACCATAGACATTTGCAACTAGTCCTCAATTCCATATATCACCCTTGAGCCAAATTCCAAATATGAGGTAGTTTTGATCAAAGGTTTTAAGCACCAACTGCTAGTTGAGATAAGGACTCTAGAGGTTCTCCCACCTCCACCCACCGACTAGTTAAGAAGAAAACAATTTCATAGGGATTCCAGAGGCCTGTTACCTCTACCTTTTAGTTGCTCAACAAACAGTAATTCCATGGAGTCGATATATTTCTTCTCCACCCTAGAACGTCAAGGGAGTCTAGAGATACATATCTCCACCCTTTAACAACATCATAGCGGTTCCACTCACCTTGGATACTCCATAACCCATAGTAAAACGAAAAAAACAAAAGAGGCTTATGAAATTCTTCTTTCAAGAATCCAAGGAACAAACCTTCACCCCATCCATCAAGGGAATCGACATAAAAACCATCTCCATCCTTTGGTGAATAGGGACTCTAGTGGTCAATGTTCCTCACCCGAGAGAATTTTCCTTGTGTGGATCTTGCCAATCAATATATGAAATCCAAATAGTTTTCTCATTAAGTGTAAGGTTTCTATATGTTCTCTCTAGGGTTGACTCTTTAGGGATTCTCTTTTCTTATTCAAGGAAATACATAGATGTCCCTCTCGCTTGTTAAATCACAAGTTGTATCTGCCTCTACCAACTGACATCCACCTCTAGGAATATGTTCCTTTTTGTCTCTCTTTTCCCCTCAATTCGAATGAGCTCCTACCCACAGTGATTTTCTCTATGAATTCCTCGCTCCATGATTGACCTCTCTTGATCTTGTGTTGTACCTTTTCCTCTTCATGGTTGATTGCCTTTGTCCTGCTTCTAGTGTAGTCCATTCTTCATAAAATTTCATCCTTTCTACCTTGTCAGTTTCTCCAAAGAAGCATGGCCTCATGTCCTTTATCTTAAGGTCCATTAATTTATAAATACTTCTATTAAAGTCACACCAACCAACTTTCAATGGTTGTCATAAAATTTCTCAGATTTCCTGTTGTAAGAAACATTAAAATATTCCAAGAAAATAACTCTCTCAACTCTGGAATCTGTATCCCTTGGCTAACCCATTTTTTTTTTTTTTACAATCCAAACACATGAAACATTTTGGGTGTATGTATGAGGGCCATTTCCCAAAGGGGTAATAACAAACCCCTCCCCCTTGGAGAAAAACCTCCCTCGGTGTTCTAATCCTGAACACACAACAAAACATGATTAGTCCCATCATAATCACTATGGGTTTTATAATATATATCGCCCATAATCACATTACACACACACACACACACACACACACACACACACACACACACAATTTGATTTCTCTTCAACTAAATGGATATGACAATTTTTCCTTGAATCAACCACTTTTTGTGGCTCCTTATAGCCTTCTTAGATCTTTTTGTTGCACAACTTGCTTCCTTCAAGATGTTGCATGCTTTTCCTATAGCTAGCTCTATATACTTATACTGGGAAATTCCCATGATTCCTATAACATGAAATACAATACCTCATGAGATTCATCATAAGGAAATTTTTAATAATTCAAATTATACATCTTCTCTTTTCCTTCATTCCATTAAGGGACGTTGGATGTGTCCCATATCCACCCTTTTGCACAACAAGGGAATCCATAGGTTGATACCTCCACCCTCAAGGGAGTCAAGAGGCTTATGCGTCCACCCTCAAATCCACAACAATGGAATCTGAAGGTTGATACCTCTACCATCAAGGGAATATATAGGCTTATGCCTCCACCCTTAATCAATAATGAGGGTATCCAAAAGCTTTTGCCTCCACCCTTAATGAGAAACAAGGGAATCCAGAGGTTTATGCATTCACCCATAATTACCAACAATGGAATCCATAGGCTTATGGCTCCACCTTCAATCAACAATAAGGGAATCCAAAGATTTATACCTCCACCCTCAATCATTAACAAAGGAATCCAAAGGCTTATACCTCCATCCTCAATGAGAAATGAGGCAATCCAAAGGCTTATACCTCCACCCTCAATCATAAACAATGGAATCTAGATTCTTATACCTCCACCCTCGCTTGGCAACAAGGGAATCCAGAGGCTTCTACCTCCACCCTCATTCAACCACAAGGGAATCTAGAGGCTTCTACCTCCACCCTCAATGAGCTACAAGGGAATCCAAAGGATTATAACACCACCCTGAATCAGAAACAAGGGAATCCATAGGCTTATGCCTCCACCTTCAACAAGAAAAAAGGGTATCTATTGGCCTCTAGCTCCACCCTCAATAAAAAATAAGAGAATCAAAATTCTTATGCCTCAACCATCAATAAACAACAATGGGGTCTAGAGGCCTATTCCTCCACCCTCAATTAGCAACAAGGGAATTTAGGAACTCATATCTCCACCCGAAATGAGAAATAAATGAATGCACAAGCTTATGCCTCCACCCTCAATCAACAACAAGGGAATTGAGTGGCTTATGCCTCCACCCTCAATGAGAAATAAGGGAATAAATATGCTTATGTATACATCCTCAATGAGCAACAAGGGAATCCACAGGCTTATACATCCACCCTCAATCAACAAAAATGGAATCCATAGGATTATACCTCCACCCTTAATTAGTAACAAGGGAATCCAAAGGCTTATACCTCCACGATAAATGAGCGACAAGGAAATATAAAGGCTTATACCTCTGCCATAACTAAGAAAGAAGGGAATCTAAAGGCTTATATATCCACCCTAAATGAGCAACAAGGGAGTCCATAGGCTTATACCTACACCCTAAATCAACAACGATGGAATCCCAAGGCTTATACCTCCACCCTAAATGAGCAAGAAAGGAATCCATAGGCTTATACCTCTACCCTCAATGAGAAACAAGGGAATCCAAAGGCTTATACCTCCACCCTCAATCAATGAAAAGGAAATCTAGATGTCGATACCTCCACCCTCAAGGGAATCCAGACAGTCCCATACATGTCTACTCCAACCCATTACACAACACATATACACATACACTGCATATAATAAAATGTACATGTTGAACAATAAAACATATATACATATATAATGTGACATGTAAACTTCGCACAACACAAGATGTTGTAAATCACATTGTTTCTCATTATGTTTATATATTATTCAACATTCCCTATTCATAATGCAACATGAGCACAATTTAAGTGTCATGTTCACATGATATTAAAATCATAATCAACGATGCATACTTTTTACCAATTGATCCCTCACACAAATGGGAATCCTATGTGCCACCTATATTTGTATTAAATAATATAACCCATCAGTCTTCCACAAGAATGCCTCCTCTCAAAACCTATTAGTCATAATGACATTCATACATATATCTGTCACACTATTTTTTGAAATTGAGGAAACTTCTTGTTTCTTTAAATAGGGCATACATTTAACATATGTCAAATAAAACCATAGTTTTAGAAAATCCATGTAGTGTTGTTGCCATTCTCACAATAGTTTTCATCCTGAACATAAGTTCATTCTTGTTTGTTTCCATGTTTAGGGGCCACGCTCCAACTTACATCAATGGTGGTCTTTCTCGACCCATCCCTTGAACCCAACATTTCCCACTTTGTTTCTTTTTGTTCGTGCTCTTTATTTGTGCATTAGGACTCCTTGGATATCTTAACAAATATTTTTGGCTTCTCTATTATGCCCAATGAAATTTTTCTGATATCCGAGGCATGAGAGTTTCAAGACAATTTCAAAAAGAACAAAGGGAAACAATACAATAATGGAATCTGTAATAGAAATCATACAAATTCCAAACAAAACAACATGCCCATGTGTAAATTAGCAACCAAGCAAATAAAAAATTTATGAGGTGAATAAATTAAACCCGTAGCACATAAGCATTAAAATAGAGAAGTCCTAAAATTTACTTTATTTCCATGAGATTTTAAAGTTTAGAACATATTTCATAATTTAAACACACACACACACACACACACACACATTCTAGCCCGATACTTTTCCCAAGGTTCTTAGCAAACTTTAAGTCTCAATTCACTTCAACTAACTCATGAGGGAATTCCTCTTCAGTACACGTATGCATATATTACTGAACTTGAGGGGATGTCCCTCCTCCTTTTCGACATCTCACATTATAGGTTCATATCCCTGTGGCTTGCAGGGAATGCCCTCATTTTTTCCTTCTTGAGGGGAAAATCCCTATTCAAGTCTTCCACCCTACAAATCCAACATGTGAGGTGTGACCACCCCTCCCACATTTACCCAAATTCAAGAGCTCTTGAGGGTAAACATGAGATGAGTGTCACTATGACTTGACCTAACCTCCTAGTTCTAATTAAGAAAGTGGTGCCTACAAACCAAACATATACTGATATCATCCAGAGGTTGAACGACCACCCCACATGGCCAATCCCTCAGTTGGAACCATTTTTTTTTATCTAGGCCTATAACTGCGCCCTTGACACTACCTCCATGAAGTTGTGAGCCTCCATCCATACTCACAAGCCTTGATCCATGCTGTTATGACCCTATATCTCCAGTTTTGAGCATGCAGTCCCAGGATATGTGCCACATTTTTAGACTAGCCTCTAGACCACTACCCAAAATAGCATGAAACTTTCCATAATCATATTTCTCATAAAGAAAATGTTAATCATTCAAATGTGACCTAGACTGCTTAGAACCCACTAGACATTTTTTCAAACACGTGGCAAACATGTAAGATACATTTCATGAATGCATATCTGATCATATGAGTCCAAGATTCATCTAAGAACCACCAAGAAGGCTCTATTCCCTCTCCACATAGTTGCAAAAAGAATTATTAGTCAATATATTCATCAACCATTAAATAACTAAACAAATCATGACATGAGCCATAGGTAACATACATCATGTAACCAGAAAATAACCAACAAATATCCAACATAAAAATCATGGAAACTTAGCCATAATATCACGAACATAATCACTGCAAGTATACATGAATCACAATAGAATAATATCTCTTGTTAATATATGAAAATAAAAACCAAGTTTGGGACTTCTGTGTACCACCTGACCGTAGATTGGGATGAACCAAATCTCTCTTTCAGCCAATCACCCTTGCGCCATATTCCAAGAATGAATGTGGGATTTCATGGAATAAACCAATACAAAACCAATTAGGGATTCCAAATGCCAAACTACCTTAACCATCAACCACAGTGATTCGATCTCTATAGTTCAGAAATCACAAACACCAACCAGATCAGTCTCTATCCAAGATGTCCAAGGCTTTATGAACTAGTAGCTTAACTCACTACCTTCTAAGGCTCTTGAGCATTTTTCAAACCTAGCTCCAGGGACTAGTAACTCAACCCATCGGGGGCTCCAAATAATTTGTCCCAAAATACGCTCCAGGACTAGAAACTCAACCCAAGTTATTCTAGGGCTTCCAGAGCATTTGTTCCAACTCGAAACCATAAGGAACATGAGAGAAAAAAAACAAGAAGTGGAAAAACCCACAACACCATGCCTATCTAGGAAATGACAAGTCAAGGATAAGACCACGATCAATCTAGGCAAATATACATTCTAATGACAACACATAACCAAAAAATTACATGCAAATACCACGCATCCATAAATCAATAATGAAATCACACATGCAACCTATTACCTGCAAAGAAATCATGTTGTAGTTGTTTATCCATATGTTTCCTTATGCTTTCCTTCTTTTGTTTTCCTTCTATCTCCAATTCAAGTGAACACTAGAGTAATCCAAACTTTCTCTAATTGTGCAAGAGCATGAGAGAATGAAATGAGAGCTCCAAAATTGAACTTAACAAAAGTTGTGAATTGATCCTCAGAAACCTTTTTATCATTGAGGCCTCTAATTTCTTCATTTTATTTCATTTTTCCTCTAATTTCCCTTCCATGCAAATATGTGTCTCGTCACCTTGATTTTCTCCTATTTCCCTGTATTTTCATAAATAAAATTACAATTGTTTTTCTTTGCCTTTGACAATGCATTTTCTAGTTTTCATAGCCATTAATTAACCACAAGTGATACCCATCACTATGTTTTTCCCAACATTGAGCTTGGAATACATGTCCAATGGCTTTGGTTTTTTTTTTTTGAAATAGATGGAAAATCGACCAAGATTATCACAAGCCCCCCCCCCTTGGGGGAACAATGTCCTCGATGTTCTATGACACCTACGACTAGCACACCACTGAAAAAAACATACTTCCCATGGAGCTTTATAACATAGCTCGATGCAGTATTTATAATGAAGAACTACTACAAACCATGACCAATATGAAAAACATGACAATCATACTGGTTATTGGAACTATATAACACAACTCATTGTGACATCTATAACAACATCCATATAGTCATGTACATATATCAATAAAACTCATTTGCTTGAACCAACAAATAATTAAGGATATAAAGCATGTATCTGACCAACCATTTCCCATATAGCTTCATCAGGACCAAAGTGATTCCATGACAATTTAACCTGCTCAATTTCTCTGTTCTAGAGCATGAAATGTTTCTGCTGCAATATGAATTGTGGTTTTCGATGGAATTATCCCTCTGGTTCCACCTCCAATATAGACTAGTCAATCACATGATCAACATCTTGGAGATACTTCTTAAGAATTGAAACATGAAAAGCATCATGGAATTTCACTATGAGAGGTAGTGCAAGTCTGTAGGCCACTAGTCCATTGCTCTCAAGGATTTGAAGGGTCTGCAATACTTAGGTGTCAACTTAACATATGATCCAATCCTCAAGGAGATCCTACTGGGATTGATGCACAAGTACACATCCACCCCAACCTAAAACTCCTTAAATACCCTGTGCTAATATGCATAAACCTTCTTCATGTCCTATGTTGCCTTCAAATTCCTCTTAATAACCTGGATTTCCTGTTCCATCTCTACCAACATATCTGATCCAATAAACACCATGTTCACGAGATCAATCTAGTTGATGCAAGCATTACAACTTCATCCATATAGAACCTCAAACGAAATCAACTTCAAGGACTCATGATACCCATTATTATATGAAAACTCTACTAGTGGAAGATACTCTTCCCATTTCCTCTATTGATGCATGACGTACATCCTCAACATGTCCTCAAGAATCCTATTAACCCTCTCTATCTATCCATATTTATATGGATGATAAGTTGTATTGAAATCCAAATTTGTTCCCAAACCTACAAAAATTTCCTTCTAAAATCTAGAAGTGAACTTGGCATCTCTATCTGATATGATGTTCTTGGAGACACGATGCAATCCCACTATCTCCCTGATGAAAATTTGAGCTACCTCACTAGATAAATTTGTAGAATTAACTACAATGAAATGACCTACCTTACTTAACCTGTCAACCACAACCATGATGGAATCGTGTTGTCTCAATGTCCTTGACAAACCTATAACGAATTCCATGGAAATAAACTCCCATTTCCACTATGGAATTAGAATAAACTGCAATAAAACCCCTGGATGCTTCCACCCCACTCTTACCTGCTGACAGTCCAAACATCTCTCAACAAACTTGGACACCTCTCTCTTCAAGTTCAAACAATGATAAAAATTCTTAACTACTATCAATGTCTTCTCATATCTTGAGTGGCCTAAATATGTCTTAACATGAAACTCCCTCAAGATAATATTCTTGAGATCACTGTCATATGCTACATAAATCTTGTTCCTAAATCTGACCAAGAAATTTTTTGTGAGCCAATACTCCTCATCCCTATTTCCTTAACCTTGTTATTGTATCATGTTGCCCAACTACTAATACCTATCATCATGTTGCCATGCTTGCAAGATTCACTCCTGCAAACTTGTTTTATAAGAACTCATTGTTACAATTTGATTCGCCTTCACTCTTCTATTAAGAGAATCTACAACCTTGTTCTCCTTACCCTTTATGTACCTAATCTTGAGTTCAAACTCATTGAGAGTAGCCAACTATCTAGCTTTCTTAGCATTTAGATTAGGTTGGTCAAACAAGTATCTCATCCCACTTTGACCTCTCATCAGAATAAACTTCCTACCAATAAGATAATTCCTCCACATCTTCAAGGCATTAATTATAACTATCAACTCAAGATCATGAGACACACAGTTCTACTCATGCTCATTTAGATTCCTTCACTCATATCATAACACTTGGCCTTCTTTAATCAAGACCCCACCAAGTCATCTCTTGCAAGCATTTTTGCACACCACAAACTCTTTATCTAGATCTGGAATATTCAATATGGGAGAATTTGTAAGAAAATGTTTAAACTATTTGAAACTAGCTACACACTCCTCATTCCATTCAAAAAAATTCTTTTTCACTACAAATATGTAGTATGATAGGAAATCCATGAGAAGTTCTTGACTAACCTCCTATAGTTACTTGCTATTCCCTTGAATGATTTGAACTAATCCACATTCCTAGGAACTTCCCACTCCATGATAGCTTTAATCTTTTTTGGGTCCACTGCTATACCTTCCTTGGAAACAACATGTCCCAAGAAATGAACTTATATCTAAAAGAAATTGCACTTGCTGAGTTTTTCGTAAAACTGATGCTCCCTCGACAATATTAACACTACTTTCAGGTGCTCTGCATGATCTTCCTCATTCTTAGAATATATCAATATATAATTATCAACACTGTCACAAACTTTTCCAAATATGAATTCAACATACTATTCGTCAAACACATGAAAGTAGATAGAGCATTAGTAAGACCAAAAGGAACTACTACAAACTCATAATTCACATACCTGGTATGGAATGTAGTCTTGTAAATTTCCTCTTCTCCAATACGTACTTGATGATATCCTGATCTTAAGTTAGTCTTCAGAAATATTGTTTCTCCCTTCAATTGATTAAATAAATAATCAATCCACGATAAAGGATACATGTTCTTGATTGTCACCTTATTCAATTGTTTGCAATCAATACACAACCTGAGGGTAACTTCCTTCTTCTTCACAAACAATATTGATACACATGGCCTAATGTATCCCTTATCAAGCATTTCCTTAAGTTGCAACCTCAATTCCACCAACTCTGGAGTGCTCATCTTGTAAGGTTCCTTTGATGTTGGTTCTACTCCCGACATCAACTAAGTAGAAAATTCCACTTCCTTATGAGGCGATAACTCTGAAATATCTGCTAGAAATAAATATTGAAACTACTTCAAAATTGAATACCTATTCAAGGCCTCAACATCCTAAACATCCTTCCCTTTGTCACTAGGAATATGAACTGCAAACAATAAACACCCTTTCCTACTACTACTCTTTGCCTACATAGTTGTAACCATTCTCACTAATTCAGGGTTCTTCTTCTCTACAAGATTCTCCTCTCCCCATCATCATCTAGACACTCAATAGCCCTATCATAGAAATCTACCTTAGTCTCGTGAATTTACAACCAATCCATACCCAACAACATACTCTATGATCCCAACAGAAGCACATTTAAGTGTGTTTCTATAGGTATTTTGTTCAACTCAAATTCACAAGATATCACCTAATGATGAACTCTTTTCTTGGTACCTGCATCCAACTACACCAACCAATATTCGACATGCACTTCTTTATTCAAGTAACACTTATCCACCAGGTCAGTATTAATATAACTATAGTTAGGTCCAAGTTCAATCAAAATAGAAACAACATTATCACAAAGCACACCTTCCATCTTGATAATAGATGCCTAATGATCAACCCACCTATTATTCAATGCTGCATAAATCTGAGGAATACTCTTTCCAACATAATCAACTATTTGTGGCTCCTGAGCACTGTAAACTTTGGATATGCCACCCTAATGTTGTCAAGAATCTCTCCTACGATGATCCTTGCCACAAGCCCAACACTAAAAAGGCTTCCTACCATCACCCTTATTCTTCCCCTCAAACTGAAATCCATGTCCTCTGTCAACTATATTGAACTTCTTATATGATTTTGCATTCTATTTGTTACCTTCATCTCGAAGTCTTCCTCAATTCTTATCCCATTTTCCTTTAGTCTTTCCATTACCTTTCCAACCCTGCTTACTCTCCAACTTACACATAGGATGCTCATAATAATGCTTCTACTTCTCAATGACTTCCTCCAATGTCTAAGGCTCATCATAATCGATTCGATCCTTGAATGCTAATGGAAATCGACTAATGAATCATTGGCCTTTGTGTTCTCATCCTTAAGATATGATACATCCTAAACAACTCCAGAAACTTAGTCATACACTCTTCATCTATCATAGATCCCATATTCAACTTGTAGAAATATTTATCCTTATCTTCATAGTATCTCTAAGACAAGTACTTCTTCCTGAAGAGTCTTTTTAATTAATGCCAACTCAAATCCTTTGTCTTGATACCTCTGACACACTTCACCTCTTCCCAAAAGATGTTCACTTTCCCTTTGACACTGAAAATAGTTATCCTCTCCTTCATATTCTCTAAATAGTCATGCAGCTCGAAGAATGTTTTCATCCCAAACAACCATGTTTCTGCATCTTCCAATTTCTTCAACTCTCCATGAAAGGTAGGAGGTTTGGATTTATTGAACTCATCTGTCAACTATTGCTTCAAACCCCTCTTGTAGGGATGATAGAAATCATGACCATCATGTCTCTCTGACACATAACTAGATAAAAAAAATCCATCTACCACCTTTTACTGTGTCATTTTTGTTTGGCCTAGGCCCCCCATGAGAACTGCTACCATATGCCCAATTTATCCTTTCCTCATGTCCATAAATGATCCATGGTTGTCCTTGTCTTTGCAAATATGATAAGCTTTGAAGGATCATTGCATTAACCTCTGCTTTCGTTTCCTCAACTCTAGAAATCATTTCCTGCGATTGAATTATTCTGTCATTATCTGCCTTACAACTTCTGATCTCTCCCTTCATACTTCTCAAGTTATTTTCTATGTTAGGAGAGTACTCATCTCTTTGCTACTTAGCTGATAGATAAGGGGAGTCATGTGAAATGTAGTCCACCATCTTTCTTGGCATCTTTGATCTTCTTCTTCCTACAAACATACCATGTCAGATAAACCAAATATAAAATTAATCCAACATACCTCAGTGAATTTTAGGGGAGGTTATCTCGCTTGCACAAATCAATCCATATTCGCTTTCTCTCTCTCTCTCTCTCTCTCTCTCTCTCTCTCTCTCTCTCTCTCTCTCTCTCTCTCTCTATATATATATATATATATATATATATATATATATATATATATATATATATATAACATCAACATATCAATCCTCATCACTTACCAACATCTTCAACCTATACATGATGACACAATTGCAACAATGACCATCACAAGAAATAACCAACATGCATGCATGATAAACACATAGACAATTGAATATGCATACATAAAAATCACATCTACCTTGAGGTCTAGTGCTACAACATAGCTCAGATACCACACTATGACCACCCCTCTCACATTTAGCCAAATTCATGAGCTTGTTAGGATAAACATGAGACGAGTGTCACTATGACCTTACCTAGCCTCCTAGTTCTAGTTAAGGAAGTGGGTTCTACAAAATAAACTCAATCTGACATTCTACAGGTACTATCAATCACCTAGGGGCTGAACAACCACCCAGGTGACCAGTCCATGGGATGGAACTTTCTCTAACCTAGGCCTATAACGACACCATTGACATTGCATGCATGTGGTTGTCAGCCTCCAACCATTCTCACAAGCCTTTCTCCATGCGATTATGATGCCATATCTCTAGTTCTAAGTGTGCAGTCGAGGGATCTGTTTCACCTTTTTAGGCCAGCCTCTAGACCACTTCCTAGAATTGATAAAATTTTTCCAAAATCATACTTTTCATAACGATGATGCTAATCATTCAAACTTGAATCAGAAACTTAGCCAAGAATGCCTAGAACCCACTAGATATTTCATCAAAAACATGGAAAACATGTTAGTTGTAGGTCATGAATGGATATATGATCATAAGCGTATGAGATTCATTTGAGAATCACCAAGAAGGCTATATGCCCTCTCCACATAGATGAAACAACACTTATTAGTCCATATATTTATCAACCATTAGATAACTAAACAAATCATGACATGAGCCATAGATAATGTACATCATGTAACGAACAAATATCTAATATATAAACCATGGAAACTTAGCCATAATATCACCAACATAATCACTACAGGTATACATGAATCACAATAGAAGAATAGCTCTTGTTAATATATGCAAATACCAACCAAGTGAGGGACTTCCACGTACCAGTGGACAATAGATTGGGCTGAACCAAATCTCTCTTTCAACCAATCACCACTGCACCATATTCCAAACATGAATGTGGGATTTCATGGAATAAACTAAGAAAAACCAACCAGGGCTTCTAGAGGTCAAACCACGTCAACAGTCAACCAAAGTGATTCCACCTCTACAATTTGGACATCACTAACACCAACCAAATCAGTCTCTACCCAAGTTGTCAAAGGCTTTAGGAAATAGTAACTCAACCCACAACCTTCTAAGGCTTTAGAGGGTTTGTCCAACGTGGCTCCAGGGACTAGTATCTCAATCCACCAAGGGCTCTAGCGCGTTTGAACCAGCCTAGGCTCCAAGGCTAGTAACTCAACACAATTTGTTCAAGGGCTTTAATAGCATTTGCTCCAACCCACAACCATAAGGAACATGAGCACTAATTGGAAAAACGACAAGTGGAAAAACCCATAATACCATGGATATCGAAGAAATGACAAGGCAAGGAAAAAACCACTGTCACTCCAGGAAAATATCAGTGCAAATAAAAATGCATATGCAAAAAATCATATACATATACCATCCATGTATAAAACCATCAAGGCAATCACACATGAAACCTATTACCTACAAAGAATCTAGTTATAGTTGTTGATCCAACTATTCCCTTGTTCTTTCTTGCTTTCCTTTTCATTCTTTCTCTAAGCCAAGTGAATACTAGAGTACTCCAATCATTCTCCATGATTTCTCTAAGTGTGTAGAGTGTGATAGAATGAGAGATCTAAAACTTAGCTAACCAAAATCTATGAATTGTTCCTCAAAATCCTTTTTATCATTGATGCCTCTATTTTCTTCATTTTCCTTCATTTGTTCCTCTAATTTCCCTTGCATGCAAATTTGTGTCTCTTCACCTTCCTCTTCTCCTATTTCCCTATATTTTCATAAATAAAATACCAATTATTTCCTCTTTTCCTTTGTCAATGCCTTTGCAAATTTCCATAGTCATTAATTAATCACAAGTGATACCCATCACTATGCTTTGCCAAACATTCAACTTTGAATAGGTGTCCCATGACCTTGGTTTTTTATTTATTTTATTTACATGGAAAATCAACCAGGGCTATTACATGAGGGACTTATTTTTCTTTTCATCTTGCAAGGCTTCTTCTTGTTCTTTCCAATATGAATTGTTTCCACATCTTAGAGTCTGGCAATATATTGCAACAACCCTTCAAGGTAGCACAAGTTCTACCTCAGTATGGAATTCAACGTTTCTTAATCCTTTTGGCTCCTAACAAGACTTTGATTCTCTACCTTAACAAGCCTTTGATTCTCTACCTTGCAGAATTTAAGCTCAACCTTCACATCCATGAGCTCAACTCTCAAGTCCTTGAGCCCAACCTCTAAATTCATGAAGTTTCTTTTCCTTTGGAGGATTTCCCTCTTTCTTGTTCTTGGTGGAGTTAGTCCATATCCCATTGCACCATGCCACAACACATGCTTCCTTTCACTACCACTGAGTCTTGCTATGTGATTCCATACACACGAAGTTATTAGTTCATTAAGAAAGATATATAAATAAGTACACCAGCTACAATTCCCCCATGCTAAGCTAGCACAAACCCTACAACTATTCACATATCTCCAAAATTCCTCATTAGCCACATGTCTCAAGATCTAAGACGTAAGAATGCATATTTTATAACTTTTCAAGAATTGAATTTTTCATACATATGAGCATATCAGTTCATATATATAACCATGCCTTTACAAGACTAAAATTCAGGCTCTTAGCTAAAATTACTGAGATTAATTACTATCAACTTCTTTACTGATACCATCATTATTATTTGGGAAATCAACTTTTTCCACAAGAAACCATGATTGTATGCATGTTGAGTCCTTTTATTCATGGCAAATAACAATAAGGCGTCTCATAAAATTTACCGTTATATGCAGTGGTATCATTAACACCTTCAACCATGTCCTCACTACCCGAGTCGTATAACTTAGTGAGGGAATCCTCATCATGCGAAATGTCTCTAATGCTTGACAGGTCAAGATAGACTATAGTATCATATTCTCATTATTCATGCCACGTTATTTAATTTCTTTATACTATGGGAATACCCCATACGGACAAAATAAGTATCTATTGAAGAGGATGATGAAACACATGGGAATTCCTAATAATTCAAGTTAAGCTCTAACATTACAGTCTCATTCTCTAGTAGAGCTATAAATCCTTTATCTACAAGGTCTACACGAGACCCTTTATTTTGAAGTCATATAGTCCAAGTATTGAACATGGATTCTCTATCTCATATTGAGATAACAACCTTTATAGGCTTCAACCAACCATTTCTATATGATACACCCCATTACTTACACAAGGAAAAAATTAACCATGAAGGCAAACATTCCTTGGGAAAGACATAATAGCCAAAATCATCATATAGAAATAACTAACCTCCACCGAGGTTCTTTTCCATATAATAATCAAACCATGGGATTCCCACATCCCAATCACTATATACATATACATCTACATCTACCTTAGCTTAGAAAGAAGCCATGTTATTCAAGTTATAACCACACAATTATTTCCCCATATCCCACATACCACAGGAACATTTACATGCATACTTATTCCAAGTGTGTAAGAATACACAACTTAAACCATGCAAGTAGCTCTACAAAATTAAAGAAATGACATGCATACAAGATCACCACAACAAGATATCTAGGACTTCAAGATGGTTATATAGAAAACACTTTTCATACCATTTACTTCTCAATAAAAGCATCTCAATCATTAGTACCATGCTATATAATTAATTAAAAAGGTAAACATATCAACCATACATGCAATAAATCAATCACAAATCGATATTTAACACCTAAATAGTTGTTTTACCCGTTTTTTAAAATTCAATATGAAACCCCTTTTGTTCGGTTAAATTTGTAATAGAGTAATAATCTTATTCCCAAGGGCTTCAAAATAATCTAGCTATTATTTTTCCCATGATGGAGCCCATCTAGTCCAAGTGTTGAACCTAGATGCCTTGATTACACTCTATAAACACACCCCCTTTACACTAGGGGATGTTTTGACTATGCTAGCCAAACTTCCTTGGCACTGTTAGAGAAATGGGGTAAGTTGTTTTCTTGGACTTTCTTTCAAATTTCTAGAACTCAATTTCAATGCCATCATCATATTTATCTCAGTGACTATTTTCCGTTGATATAATTTTGGTTAAATTTTTTCTCCATGATTGAAAATTATGGTATGCTAAAGTCTTAGAGATTGAAACTTGTTCCCTCTCTTTTCTTGCCACATGGCACCTCACGTGGTGATCACATAGCCTGTCTCATCCTTATTCTCAATTTTTATATATACATTTATTTTCTTGGTCAAATTAAATCATACCTTCAAAAATCTGTGCAAAACCACCAAAGCCAAGACTTGGAACAAAGTTCCAAATGAAATCCATGTTAGATTAAAATACTAAATGGAATTGATCAGTCCTAACTATGCCGTGGAGGGTATCATACATATAATCATAAGGAGGAGGGGGTTTTGTATAATATAACCATTGTCTTGAGCCTTTTCCAATAACCATTGAGACTAACACACATGTTTATAGATATATCTATAAACATGTTTATATATATATATATATATATATATATATATATATATATATATATCTATATATATACATTGACATGGCGCCAATCAATTAACCCTCGACGCTTAAAATATTTTCTCACACAATGTGTCCACCCCCAAGGCCTTAGTCCCTAGCCCTTTATTTCTTGTGTAACCTTTTACTTTCCCAAGATACATCACCTTTCTAATTGGTATCGTTAACCAATCATGCCATCCCATGTCATCATCCTCTATATTTCACCCTAGTGTTGAGTCATCTTGACTCTTCCATAATGATGCGGAAAGGTTACATGAGGGGAGACAGAATTGGGGGAAATAAGTTTCTAGTTAACTGACACTCCAACACCTCTATCCATGTAGACCCTACCTCATTCCTTTTAATAGTGTTCCATATCCCTCCACATTACCGTCTCCTCCACATTGTCTCGATCCTCGTCATCACAATGCTGCCTTCTAGTTCTCCTTTGAGCTTTTGGGAACGAGACCTTTAGGGCACACCACCCTGGGCTTTCCCTTCTACCTCACTTAGCATGGGCTCCACTCATGCTAACCTCTTTCACACCACTGGCTCCCCCACATTCTCCCTGTCCTTGTCACCCTTACGATCACTTTGGTTTATCCTCCTTTGAAGTTCTAGGGAAGATACTTCTAGGACACGTTACATCGGGCTTCTATTAAGTGGTGGATTTTTTTTATGATAAACAAAAAATGAGTATGGTTCCACCAATGTACTTCGGCCCCAGCTCTGTTAAATGTTTCATCACATTCTTTTACAGTGGCTATTATATAGACATGGCACCTCTATTTCTAGTTATGGTGATTAAACTAACGCCAAAATGAGATATTGCTCCTGGAACACTGTAATATACACATATGTGATCAGGAATTGAGTAAAATGATTGTTGAAGGGCTGGTTTGCTCACGAATTAACTCTATTACATTGTATTCCACACTGCCTATGGTTGGTCATGCGTATATATATATGTATATATATGTATATATGTACATATATATATCTATATATATATATATATATATATATATATATATATATATATATAGATATATACATATATATACACATGCTCACTTCTTTAATTTATGTGTGTATTCCCCCTCCTACACACAACTATTAGTATAAGAATTCCACGTATTTTACATTCATTACAATGAGGTTCATCCACCTCAGAACCTTAGTCATACTAATGAATTCAATTAGTGTTGGAAGGTTTATATAATTTTTCCTCCATGTTCCCAACTGTGTTAAGGGTCTCCATTATTTTAGCTCAACAATTATGTTTAGTTTTAATCAATAAATATAGGTTGTGATGCCTCCCCAATGCTTACTCACATTGAATTCATAATTATGCCCAATATATGCATACAACACTAATGTATATGCATATGTATATTTATTTGCATACAAAATGTTAGGGAAAAACCATTGACACAAGGGGTCACTTATCAGAATCCTCATACTTGTTAATTATAAGAGCATCATGCACCATTCAAGCAATGAATACCAAGAACTAACTTAGCAATCTACACATATATTCAATGCCATGGGTTACATCTGCAAAAACCTTATCTTGAATTAAGACTAAAGTTGAGAAACTGAGTCTAGGAAAACAACTCTCCACACAACCATAGACAAGCTTCAACTAATCCTCACTTGCAATTGTCACCTTTGAGCTAGATTCCAGAGACTAAGGTATTTTTTCTCAAAGGGTTTAGAAACCAACTAATAGTTGAAACATGGATTCTATAGGTTCCCCCACCTCCACCCACCATTGACTATTTAAGTAGAAAATAATTGTATATGGGTTCCATAGGCCTATTACCTCCACCCTCTAGTTTTTCAATAGGAAATAATTCTAGGGAGTCCAAAGATTTATTCTCCACGGTAGAATGTCAAGGGATTCAAGTGATAATTATCTCCACCCTTCAACAACATCACACTGGTTCCACCCACCTTGAGGACTCCATAACCTACTATAAAACAAGCATAGTAAGAGATGCTTCTGAAATCATCCTTTTAAGAATCCAAGGAACAAACCTCCAACCCAACCATAAAGTAAATTTAGAGATAAACCATATCCACCCTCTCAATAATAGGGAATCGATAGGTCAATGTTCCTCACTCGAGATAATTTATCTCTTTCCAATATTTCCAACCAATATATGAAATCCCAATTGTTTTCTTATTTATTATAAGGCTTCTAGATGTTCCCTCTCTTTATGGATTCTCTTTTCTTGTTCAAGGAAATACATATATGCCCTCCTTTCTAATTTTTAATTCAGAGGTTGTCCTTGCCTCTACCATCAACACCCACCTCAAGGAAAACATTCACTTTTGTCTCTTCTTCCACCCACCCATCCCCCATTTGAATGTGATCCCTTCCATAGTAGTTCTCTTTATGAGGTCTCTTCTCCATAATTGACTTATCCTTTTCCTGCATTGTACCTCTTCCTCTTCCAAGTCGACTTGCTTTGTCCCTACTTCCAGTGCAATCCATTCTTCACAAATTTTGATCCTTTCGCCCTTGTTGATTTTTCCAAAGCATCATGGCCTCTCATCTTTTTTCTTCAACTCCATTAATTTAGAAATAACAGTCCACTAAAGGAAAACAAACCAGCCTTCAATATCATTCATAAAAAAAATTATATTTCCTACTATAAGAAGCCTTGAAATATCCTAAGAAAGTAACATTCTTAGCTTTGGAATCTGTGTCCCTTGACTCAACCCTTTTTTTTATAATAAAAATACATGAAACATTTATGATGTATTTATTAGGGGAAATTTCCGAAAGGTGATGCCACAACTTAGGATGAATAAAGTTGATATCAAAGTTTCTTCCCTCCACCAAACCACCTCCTAAATGAAAATCATGTCCTAGAATATTTGGGGCATTAACTACAAGGTAATTCAAAGGAGAATTCTAAAGAATAGGTGTAGGTATGACAAAATTATGATTTGTGATGATACAAGAAACCAAAAATTATATCCAATAAATAGCAAAGATAACCTCTAAACGTGGAAGGGTTTGTCAATACATTTCCATATATACACAAGACAAAGTAGGATGATGAGAAATATTCTGGAATTCCTATGAAGTCATTGGATTGCAAAATTTTATGGCATATATAATATTAATAGGAAATTATCAGTTAAATGATTCAACCAAAGATTTATGTATGTACAAAGTATATTAACCCATGTCACCAAGAGATAAATCCAATTGCTTGAGCTCTATCTGCTAGTTGTAACCCATTTTAGCCAACTCTCCTCAGATATTTAGGGCCAAATTCAATTTTATCAAATTAATTTTTGAAAATAAGGGTTTGTTTAGAAGACTAGAAGCATAGGATATAATTTTTGAAGAGCTAATAGTATCAAGTAAACTCTTAGACTTAGAGACTACCAATGGTAGATTTACTTGGAACAATAAATGGAGTGGTTCCCAATAGATTGAATCCATGGTAGACAAGTTTTTCATATCAAAAGTATTATGGAGAAATACGTATTTATGGAAGCCTCCATCCTACGATATAGTTGATTAGACCATTGGCTTGTCAATTTAGAAATGAATATCAAGGAAAGAATAAATAATCACCCAATCATGCTTGAGAGTTTCTGGTTATCACACCCTCAATTCCATTACAAAATCAAAGAGTGGTGGCATGAAGTGGATTTCATGCAAATTTATGATAATAAAGATAAAAATAGAAATAATAAGGTGGAATAAAGATGAATTTGGGAATATTTGTCAAGCAAAAAAGGATTTGGAGACCAAAATTAGCATGAACCAACACGAAGCAATCTAGTATGGAAAATCATAGTAGACCATTAAGGACAAATCCCTTTTCTAACAAAAATTGAATTAACAAGGGAAAAGAAGAGATATTATGGAAGAAAAAACATAGGTTTATATTTCTCAAAGAGGGATAAAGGAACACAATATTTTTTGAAATTGGCACAAATTTGTATATCTTTGCTAAACTTTTTGGATGGAATTAATCTTCAGGAAACAAAGACATATAAGATAAATTGGTTTGTTACTATGGGGACTTATTAATCAAACCATAGTAGCATAGGAAGGAAAAAATATGATGCATAGTTTAGTACACACATTTTCTAGTCTCTCAAGACCAAAATAAAGATTAACTAAAAGCCTCTCCAAAGATGTCAAGTTGAAGAAATAGTCAAATCTATGCCAATAAATAACGGACCTAGTCCACATGGATTCATATGATACCTTTTCCTAGCATGTTAGTCGATATTGGAAATGATCTATCGGTTGTAGTGGAAGAATATAAAATTCCACTATCCATCCTTCCTACTTTGGATGCCAGCTTTCTTACATTAGTTCCAAAGAATGACAAAGCTTATGAACCAAGTAACTTTGTACCAATTTCTTTATCCAACATGGTTTACAAAATCATCACAAAATGTATAGCTAATTGTCTCAGGCCTAGTAGATTCCCTCATTTAATTTCACCAAATAAAATGGGTTATGTGGAAGGTCATCATATTCTTGATGGGATCATGGTTGTGCATGAAGTCATTCACTCTCTAAAAACATTGAAAAACCTTTCATGCTAATCAAATTAGAAAATTCAGAATCTTTTGACAAGCTCACTTAGTCTTACCTCTTTCAGGTTCTATCATCATTTGGCTTTGCCAATGCATGGGTCACTTAAATCAAGGCTCTTATTTCCTTTGAATTCTTGTTTGTCCTTCTGAATGAGTTTCTCAGTAAAATTTTCTCCCCCGTATGCGACATCTATCAAGGTGATATTATTTACCTTTTCCTTTTCATTTTATCTATAGAAGGTTTAGGTCAAGCTCTTAAATACATAGTGTCACAGAATACAGTGAACAATATTAGATTGTTTTGTGAAAACCTCCCCATCTCACATTATCAATTTGTTGATGACACAATGTGCATCGAAGTCCCAATAGTTTAAGAGGCTCAATTTCATTACAATATCTTAGATGAATTCTCAAATGCCTGAGGTATCAATATCAAATTCTATAAATATCATATTTTCTTTAAAATACACCTCTTTCCATGCAATAACATGTTGGCCAATTGTTAGGCTTTCAAAGGAGTAAAATCCCTTCTAAATTTCCATGATCTCTACTAGTTGATAGTTGTGTAAGAACCAAGTTGTGGTTAGAATTGTTGAGTTAATTTAATAGCAAACTTGCTAGTTGGTCCTTCCATTCTCTTAATGCAGTAGGTCGGCTCATCCTTTTAAAATCTATTTAACAAGCCCTCCTTTTTATCTTTTTTCAGCAATGATGGCTCCAAATTTCATTCTTAATTAAATTCATAGTATTCATAGAAATTTTCTCTAGGGAGGTGCCAAAAAAGAAAGAAAGTGGGCTATGGTTTCTTGGGACAAATTATGATTTCCAAAGTTGAGAGGAGGGATAGGCTTGAGGTACCTTGGTCAAATTATGGTGGAGATGGATTCAGGAAGGTTTTGGTTTATGGAAACTGATTTGGAACCATAAATACTGTTAGAGCCTAGATTTGCATCAGGCTGAAAAGGCAAGGCTCTAGGTCCACATCAAACCACGCCCAGCCTCATAGCTAGCCCTACGAAGACAGGAGAGGGCTATCTCCGGGTCAATCTCAGCGAAAAGTGTTTCAATGGGGCTTGAGATGACTTAAAATGGGAAACTGATTTTAGGCTAGTAAATAGATATGAAAGAGGTAATTTATTGAATGACTAAATTTTCTGGGCTATATGGGACAAAGGACAGCCTGAGTTGGGAAATTAAATCAAAGACACAGAGTATTTCGTGAGGCAAGATAGGCAGGAGGTTTAGCAATCAAATTTAAATAATATGGAGTGGAAATACCATTGAGAGGTTGAAAAGGGCATAATAAATGAATCCTTTTCAAATAGAAGAAGAGACACAAAGCATGAATGCCTTCCTAAGGCAGAGCAGTAAACTGGATTCTACCTTTCTTACTTAAAAACATTCAACTGGAAATGATTATGAATGAATTGTAAAACGTAACAAGATAGATATAAAACAAACAGAAGGAACATATGCTAAACTCATACCACAGGAATCTCATGAAACAGAGCTACATCATTTTATTAATTTCCTGGCCAAACTGTACAGTGAAGTGCTGAGTTTCCTTCCACACCTTTCCCAGAACTCCGACCCTTTACAAATGATTTACAATACAATAAATAAACTCAGAGGTGGGAAAACAGATCGATGAAAATAGGGAGCTGTTTCAACTGAAATTATGAAAATAGAAAAAGAGCCATTTATCTGTTCTAAAGACAGAACAACGTTCCACTTGAATTTCTCTGATGACCAATTAAAAGGCAAAAACTGTAGCGTGGATCCCATGAAATCGTGACTGAGGACAAAAATAGGCAATTCGTTCCTATCTTTCTATTGTGGTGGATATTCTTTGTTTTAATTTAGGCTCTCGGTCTTTGACTTTTATCTTTTTACATTTTCCGTTTGAATGAAAGCTAACTTTTAATAAAAATAGTTTTGAATTTTGCCTTTAATGAAGGGAAACGGAATTCCGCCAATCCCAGCCCATGATAAAAACTGACACTCCTTGGACCTCTTGGGCCATGCCCTGAGATAGCTGTAGTTTTCCCCATCAACCCCTCCAACATTTGTCTGACAGCTGAAACGATGCAAGATCGATCCGATACCGGGAAATTTAAGTTTTCATTTTGCGATTTGAGCATGAGGAATAGCCCAATTAAAGCTCGATAAATTTGCAATTGACATTCTGTTATCCCCTTATCTCACTGTCCACGCAAGAGAATTGATGTGCTTTCTTTTCCTATATTTCCAAGTGGCCTGTATTCGCCCAGCTGCCCATGATCTCCAGTATAGTGATTCATACCTGATTGCTCCTTGAACTCGTGGATTCCTCATATAACGACTAAAATTATTGGTGACATATACAAGATCTGCAGCTTTCGAGAGAGAACGCTTCAACATTGGTTATGCATTTAATCGTTCTACTGGAAAGCGCCCTTTGTCTAACGACATTTTTCCTTGAGCTTGACTGCACTGCAACATTTTCAATGCACCATGTCAACAACTCATCTCCACAGAACTCCCCCTCATTAACAATAACCCTAGACCCATCATCACCAATGCTCTCCAGCTTTCCACGTATAATGAACAACATTCGATCGACAGGGTATTTCATCCGCAAAATGATGCTGTCCTTAATATAAAACCTTTGACGCAATCTTTCAGATATTGCATCAACTACAATATCTTCCATAACAGTGAACGACCGCACCTGCAGCAAAA
Source organism: Pinus tabuliformis (assembly GCA_031772625.1). Classification (NCBI taxonomy): domain Eukaryota; kingdom Viridiplantae; phylum Streptophyta; class Pinopsida; order Pinales; family Pinaceae; genus Pinus; species Pinus tabuliformis. The sequence continues at coordinate 252,171,675 of CM062808.1, read as the reverse complement.
GAATTGGATTCATTTTAATGTTTTGATGTAGTAGTGGCACAATCCTGCTTGGGAGGCTATGTGCGTCGCGCGCACGCCCAGTGCACCACGCCTCGTGGATGTGCCATGCTGGAGTAACTTTACACTATGTAGAGGTGCCCAATGCGCCGCACCTTGTGGATGCGCTGTGCTTGCTCCCAATGTGCCGTGCAGCTCTGTTTCAACACAATTTCGACCTCCAAAAACTGAATTTGCTTCTCCACGTTTTCGCTTCGGTTCTCTGATGTTATTTGGCGTGCAAATGAAATGTTGGAACACAAAAATGTCTCTTATGACAGGGATTTGATTTTTGACTTGTGCACACCCACTTTCTGAACTTTGGCACTTTTGCATTTAATACAACTCTGTCTTTTGGTTTCCTCACTGATTTTCTGAGCTTGAATGATGGCTTTTCTCGGTTGATTTTTGCAGGGATGGTGGCATCGGATTTCAGCAAAAAATGACCAGAGGCTGCATTTGAACATTTTCAACCGAAAAACCTTGAAAATATACATGGCAATTATTTCAAAAGACGAAAAGACGACTTTTTCTTCAAAACAGGGTTTTGAAGAAAAGTCATGATCAATCAGTATGACAATGAAATTTTCGAAATGAAAACATATTTTGAACCTCCCTCTGGCCTGCTGGCATTATTGGACATTTTTGAAGACCAAATCGACTAACCCTAGACCTAGTGACTGAAATGACTCTTGCTGACCTAGTCATCAAACAGGACTGTAAATGACTTTAAAATTGATTCGACAAACAGACCTAAACCAGCAAGATAAGGCATGAGGGGAATGAGTAACAAGGCCCTTCTGTCAGATAATGGCATGCCCCTAGTAGAATGCAATGGAGTGAATCGAGTGAGACACCTAAAAATGAAATGCAATAAGAGAAATGATCTCTGACGGAGGGATGACCAGACCAACTCTAACAAATACAATAACAACATGCCATTTAACCAAGTCATTAGAATATTTTTCAACCAAAATGGATATTCTATCTAGAACTTGGGAGAAAGAGGAATATGTTTCATCCAAAAACATTATTTATGGGAAATATGAGACTAGAAATCAACCCTTTTCCAGGAGGATTCTTAGTAGTATCTCCCAAAGTTAAATAAAATGTAGGACCTTAAGTATCTAAGGAACATCATGAAAACAAACAGTAAGAATAAAGTAGCTAATTATTAGGGAAAAGCTAGCACTAAAACCCAATGGAAACAATGGATCTCATAGGAGGAGTGGCATAGTATGGTTTCAAAAAAAAGAATATTTTTCCTTTTGGGAAGATATTTAGTCACACTTTATCTCCATTTTTTAATATATAGAAAAATGTAAATGAGGATGAAAATCAAGTGGAGCATTCATAATCAAGGAATCTTATTACTTGAAGGTAGAATTCTAAGAGCACCCATAAATAGAAATATGGAAAACCATGTAGGGCCAAAATATCTCACTAAAAGTCTCATTATCATTATGTCTTATTGTTCATAAGGAAACTCTTACTTGGGACAACCTTATTAAAATGCGATTTATAGGGCCCTCCCTATTCCACTTATGTAAATTGGCCCTGGAAGTATATGAGAATATTTTTAATGGATTTCCTTATGCAGTCACTATTTGGAACAACATGGAAGCTTACATGTGTCACACAAATCACAATCCCAACAACATTCCCCTCACCATTGATCTTTAGACAAAATAGATATTTCACAATGCCATCCTTAATAAAATATGGACTCTTCCCCCTAGATTCCTTTTATGGTACCTGGAAAGAAGAAATCAAGCAATTTTCCAAAATCATGAAGACACTATTTGGAATATTATTAAAGAAAACATATGTAATCAATTGTCTCTCACTAATGCTTATAAACATATTGGCAAGAAAATGATACAATAGTTAAATCCTTAAAAATGGAGTTTGATTTTGGAATATTTTCCATATTTGAGTACTCCTCCTCCCATATCCCCTTTAATCTTAATGATTTGGCATCAACCTCCTTGACACTTTCTCAAATTTAACTTCGATGGTGCATCTAAAAAAATCCAAGAAATACTAGGCTTGGGGGAGTTTTTCAAGGACATGAGGGAAATATTCTCTTCATATTTCTTGGCCCTATGGCCCTCAATGTAGATAATTGTATCAATATTAAATCCTTAGAGATAGGCCTTTATGGTTGGTAGGCTTAGGTTTTCTCAAAATTATTAATCAAAGGGGAATCTCAACTTGTAATCAATATTATTACTAAAATCATTCATGTAACTACAACAAGTAAAGTTTCCAATATTTGGAATATCGAATGTATCATGGGAAAGGTATCCACTCTCCTCTATTTGATTTTCATGGTTGTCCCCCCTTATGTTTGAATATCTTGAAAAAAATCATAAATCATCTTTCTAATCAAGGATGAAAAATTTAGGAATCACTCATTTCCCATGTATATCTCCCTTTCTATTGCTGAAGCGGAGTGCATAGGAGCTATAGTAAGTTGCACTCAAATTTTTTGGATGAAACAAACATTACATGACATGAAGGTAACATATGATAAACATAATCCAATTATATGTGATAATGCAAGTATTATCAATATATCCGAGAATCTTGTTCTTCATTCAAAGACCAAGCATATCCCTATCAAGTACTATTTTCTTAGATAACATGTGGTTGATCAAAATGTGAAGTTGGAATATATCTCGAAAAGGAACTAGTTGTTGATATCATTAACGAGCCTCTCTCCCAAGAACCTTTTTAGTATTTAAGGTAGAACTTGGAAGTGATGTTTCACTCTTTTGTTAATTAGCTTTTCTTCTCAAGCAAAGAGGTCAGTTGTTCAATATGTATAAGGATTCTTGTAATGATTTGAGATAATAAAAGAAACCAAACTTAGTGGGAGTCTTTAAATTAGTAGGGGAAGTACAAGTTTAGTGGGAGAATATTCAAAATTCAAGGACAATGAGATAGTAATATTTCCTTAATATCTATTAGTTTTAGTGAAAGGAGGGAAACAATCAACAACTTATTATATCTATTTAGTGTGAGAATGTCTAGAGAAGAATTACCATTGATGTCAAATGTGGACACTGAACATGAGTAGACATTGGAAATATTGAAGATGAAGAGTGACTAGTCATTAATAAAAAAGGAAAAGAGTGTAAGCATACAACATATATTAGCAATTGCTTTAGCTAGATAGTGGGAGTGTTTCCAAGTGGTGGTGTTGTCATCAATGACTAACAATGTTTGGTGGTCTTTCCATCATTGTTAAAGGGGATAATTTTGAGTATTTTTTGTCATTAATGTCAAGTATAAGTCATTGATTTCAAGTTTCAAATTTAGGGGGAGGTTGGTAAGTGTGTTATCATTGATGTGTTAATTTGTGTTTCTTTCTATCTTGAGGTCATGGGTAAAGGTAATATCTTTGAAGGAATTCATTCTTCAGTTCCTTAGATTAAATGATGTGCATAAAAGGCACAAGTGGTGAGCGAATGGTGAAAAGTAGGGCAATGGTCACAACTCCCCATTTTAGGTTGTATAATATCAAGTTCCTAAGGGCCTATCAACATATCTACTATCGAGATTCAAGTCAACAAAACTTTTTAGAAAATTCTTGATAGAGTGGCAAGTGATAGGTTACATGATGTAGGTTTCCACATGCAGCATAGGTGGAACACCGATGGAAACAATGTGGCATGATGATGTTGTTATGAAACCCTTAGGTTCTCATTGGATTTTTCATGAAAACTCCTATTTCTAATGTTGAGATCTGAAGGCTAGTATGGGTGGAAGTGACAATGTGGCAATACAATCTCCTACGGTAGGTAGGAAATGACATGGAACCTTGGGCAGGTGACACATGAAATGTGGTTTTGGTATTTTTGGGTGGACAATTGGGCCCTTTCCAGGTGACATGTGACATCGATGTGGTAGAGAGAGGATGTGGAAGTGACCTGGAAGGTTAAGTGGCAGAGCCTTGAGATTCATGCCAGGGAGTGGTTTTGTGAGTCCCAGATAGAGATAGTTTTGGAGTTTTGAAGTATATGGGGAAATTATCGTTTGTTAAGTAACTAATCCCACCCCTCATATTCTTGTTAAAGCTTGAAAAACAGAGGGGACCTGTGGTGAATCTCCATTCATTATATTAAAATGGATTATAGGGATCACAGGGAAAACAATATAGAGATGGGGGAATTTTAACCTCCTTATTCGACAAATTTCACCCCTGCCTTATTAATTATGAAAATGTTAAAGGGGCCTCACAGTAAAATCTATTTCATTCATAGTGATGGGGTGAATATGATTGGGTGACAACAATCCCGAAGATGTAGGATTTTTAATAAATGGGTAACTTGGAATGATCTAGGGTGCTAAGTGTCTAATGGATTAAGGACATGTTTCTAGCGTATAGTCTCCTCTGAAAAGGAGCTAACAAATAGGAGCGACGAAATTTGTTGTTCGTGTAATTTAGACAATTGTCTATTCTGGCTTGACATTAGGACAACATGGATGTTTGTGAAATTTCCTATTGGATTGAATGGAAATTTGGAATGTGAACACCATAATTCATTAGAGAAAATTTTATCCTAAAAGTGGCCTCCTAAGGAAAAATAATAAAATGATAGGAAAATAATAAAATAAGTGCTATAAATTTTGGAAGGAAAAGAAGAAAACTACTTTTTTTAATTGTATTTTTGGCTTATCTCCTAACATTTTTACTCAAATTTCTACTGTAGACACTCGTTCAATGAGGAATTAAAATTTTCCTCCAATGTGTACCCATTATGCATACTTTGAGAAGACCCACATTAACAAAAATTGAAGATACGTTAAAAAAGTGTGTTCAACACAATTTTTTAAATGTATCTTCATTTTTTGTCAATGTGGGTTTTCTCAAAAGTATGCATAATGGGTACTCGTTGGATGTCGAATTTAATTTGACATCCAATGAGTGTCTAGTATTGAAATTTGAGTAAATATGTAAGCAAAAAAATCCAAAAATACAATTAAAAAAATTAATTTTATTTATTTATTTTTGTCCAAAATATTTACATGTACCTATTTTTAAATTTAAAGGATTTTGATTGGTTTACATATCATGTACATGAAAATTTCATGCTCACTTTTAGTCTAAAATTTCCTCTAATGTCAAAGAATGAGAGAGTTTGAAGCATTTCTTTATCCTAATGATGGTTGATACAGTCAAGAAAAAATTCCCAAAGGTAAAACCATGGATTTATGCCCATAGTAATTGAAGGGAAAAAACCTATAAAAGAAAATTTGTGTTATGCAACCAGCTCATAAAATAGAAGAAAAGATAGATCAATGACTTCAAAATCAACCTCTTCGAGGGGACAACCTCCTTTGCATTACATAAATGAACAATTCTTGGATGATACAAATTACAAGACCTCCTTTCTATATATAGGAGTCTAAGGGGTCCCAATACAATCAGAGCCTACATAACAATAATATTGTAGGGGAACAACAATAACAATAGTGGACTTCTATAGGGAATAATAATAACAACATGGCGACTATATGGGCAAAATATTATATAATAAGGGGGTCGCACTAATAACAATAAGGGGTTACACTAGTAGTATAGCGACCTAACATGCCCCTCTCCTTCAAAACGTGTTGTCTTCAATGCTTGAGTAGTTTTGGATGCTTCTATATAAAATTATCATGCTCCCATGTGGAATCTTCAACGGGTAAGTTCTTCCACTTGATCAGATACTATAAAATTGACTGATTTCGTAGTTGTCGATTTCTTCTTCTTTGTGACTGCTTCCAGTTCCAATATGATTTTTCTTTCCTCATGAGGTTCTAGAAATATTTTTTGAAATGGGATCTTCTCACCTATAACCTTCTTTAAGCATGAAACATGGAAAAATAGGTGCACTTAGGAAGATGCAGGAAGCTCCAATTTGTATGCCATAGTACCAATCTTTTGTAACACCTTGTATGAACCATAATACTTTGGTGATAATTTATTATCCTTCTTAGCTTGCTTGAGGGAGATTTGTTTGTATGGTTGTATTCATAGAAATACCCAGTCAACTACATCAAAACGTCTTTCGTTGTGATGTTGATCTACTTGTTGTTTCATTATATTTCGTGTCAAAGTGAGGTTATCCTTTAAGAGTTTGAGAACTTGTTGTTGATGCTCAATGTGATCTTCCACTACTTGAACCTTAGAATTTTCTTTTAAAGATGATGTGATGGATGGTGGATGATATCCATAAGTGCCATAAATGGTGTCATTTTTGTTGTAGTATGGAAGGAAGTGTTATACCACCATTCATCCAGAGGCAACTACTTGACCCATTATGTCTATTTATCATATACAAAGAAATTAAGATATCCTTCCAAACATTTGTTCACTATCTTCGTTTTTTGATCAAATTGAGGATGATAAGATGAGCTATGATCTAACTGAGTACCCAAATATTCCACCTCTTGTACTCCAAAGAAACATTTGGATATTTTTGCATATAATTGTTTCTCCTACAATAGTTTGAGCACCCTGTCAACATGTTGAACATGATCCTTCCAAGACTTGTTGTAGATTAGTATATCATCAAAAAAAACTAACACCAATATTCTAAGGAAGGGTTTGGAAATGGAATTCATCAAACCTTGAAATGTAGAAGGTACATTGGTTAGGCCAAAAGGCATGACCAAAAATTCATAATGACCCTCATGAGTTCTAATTCTTTTTTTGGAATGTCTTCAGTCTTAATTCTAATGTGATGATATCCTGAACGAAGATCCAACTTGGTGAAGTAAATTGCTCCATGTAATTCATCCAATAAGTCAGCAATGATAGGAATGGGAAACTTATCTTTAATGCTAATCTTGTTGAGCTCCCTATAATCTGGAAACGCATGTCATGATTCATCCTTCTTGTGTACCAATATGACAAGAATGAAGAAAGAACTTTGACTAGCTTGAATTATACCAACCTCTAGCATTTTTGCAACCATGCATTCAATTTCACTCTTTTGGGCATATGGATATCTATAAGGCCTAATGTTTGGGGGAACACTTTCTGGAATTAAAGCAATAGCATGATCATGATCACGAATAGGTGGGGGGCCTTTGGGAGTCTCAAATACCTTGGAATGATTGTCCAAGATATTTTTGGAGATCTGGAGAAATAGATGATTTCGATGTGGGAACCTCTAGTGAACATAACTGTGTAATTACACCACGTTGTTCTTTCTTTATAAGATTTGTCATGCTGTTAGAGCTGATTATCTTTCTTGTTTTCCCTGTGATACCCCTTAATTCAACTTCCTTTCCTTCCTAAAAAAATTTGAAGAAAAGTTCTTGAAAATTAAAATCTATCGCACCTAAAGATTGCAGCCATTGGACTCCTATTAAAACATCTTCACCACCCATTGGAATGGAAAGCATTGGACTATTCAAGAAATATTCTCCCATGGATAGTTTGATATTATGGCACTTTCCAGAGAAATTTATGGTTCCTCCATTTGCAACCATTACTTGACACTCTGGTGTTGGATATAGGAAGAAATTCAATTCCTTGGCTATCTTAAAATGAATGAAATTATGGGTACTACCCAAATCAATCAACACTATTACCTTTTTCTTCTTGATATGCCCTTCAATATTGAGAGTTAGAGGAGTGGTAATTCCTGTCAATGCATTACAAGATATGGTCATATTCATTTCTTCTTTCTCTGGGATTGGTTAGTGGTATATATCCTTTTATTTTGATGTTTCTTGTTCCTTTTCTTGCTACTCTTCCGCATCTGTGTAAATTAATTTCTTCTCAGCACGCTTATGACCTTTAGTGTATTTTCTATCACAATTGTAACAAAGCCCTTTTGCTCTTTTTTCTTACAATTGTTGTGGCATCAACCTTGTAGGTGGTGAAAGGCTAGGAGCAACAACACTTCCATATTTATAGTTATGAGAGGTAGGCTTCCTTGTTGCCATAATTTTTCTTTCCATTTTTCTTGCCAACTTGAATGCCTTCTCCTATGAATCGGATTCCCAAAGTCAAACCTCATGTTGGATGTTATCCTTTAAAGTCCCTATGAACACATCAATCCTATGCTCCTCTAGAATATATTTTACCCTTATATTCAATTTTTGGAAGTCCTAAATGTGCTCCATCATTGAACCCTTTTGTTTGAGATTTATCAATTGGCTAAAAAAGGGTGTTGATTTTTGTATCCTCATAATGTGCTATCGTTTCTTCCGTAAAAATTTCCCAAGCGAAATTTTTTTTATGAGAGAAAATCCATCAATACCATACAAAATGATTTGGTTCCAAATATAAAGTTTCAATGCATACCTTTTGTGTGTTTTCCACATTATGGAGATCGAAATATCGCTTCATCTGTAGTATCCATGTTACGGGATCCTTTCCATCAAAATTCCTCTTATCGATCTTTGGAACATGGTGGGTCTTCAATCCAATGTTAGAGTCTATGAAATCATGATTAAAATTTCTTTGGTTCTCATCACGAGTTTCCTTTACTACCCTTTCTCCATTAGTAAGCATTTATTGTAGCAACTTTGTCAAATCTATCTTGAAATCTTCCATGTTTCCTTTAAGTTTTTCTTATATACCATCCATCTTAGCTTCTATGTCTTTCCTTAAACCATCCATCTTAGCTTCCACGTCTTTATTTAAACCATCCATCTTAGCTTCCACATATTTCTTTAAACCATCCATCTTAGCTTCTGTTACCTTTTGTGAGAGTGAATTTTGTTGCACTTGGTCTCATAATTTTGATATATCATGTTGCATTTCTTCCTCTTCTTCATGATTCATGCTAGAGCTTTCATGTTGCTTACTAGGTGTTTCCATTTTCTTTCTTTGGGGCATCAATTAATGATAATAATGCTTCACTATGCCCTTTGAATTCCTTCAAACTAATTTTTCAACCAAACATATGTAAAAATTTAAAAGAAATACACACCTTTTTTCACTTTGTAGGAGCTCGATATTGAATTATTTGTATCTCTGTAATTTTGGATCTCCAAGGTATGAAATTATGTCCTTCCATCTCCCTTTGAATCCTCTTTCCAACCCCATAATTCTGATCAATATTAGATTCTCCAAGGAAGGGTTATGTGAAATCTCCTACGATGACCTAATTATAGACTAGTTCAGTAGAACGAACTTGTATGAAGTGCCACGTGTCACTGTTTTGACCTTAGGACATGAAAATGATACACAGAATGCTACAGGCTATCCTATTTCTATAACATTTTACAAAATTTCAATCTGATTCTTAGAGAGAAATTTATGATGATTTTCCCGAGGTCACCTGTTTGGGATGTAATTCGGGAAGCTGCAAAAACTCTAAATGGCTTGGACCATATCTCTGAAACTATAGAGAAATAAGATCTAAAATATGGGACCAAGATTCAGTAATATTTCAGTTCAAATTAGTTTTAATTTAAGAGTCTAAACCATCATAGAAAAATAATTATAGAGAAAATTTCGCAATGACATGTTTGCAATGGAATTATGGATCTTGACAAAACTGTAGCTTCCTCAAATCATATCTCTGAAACTATAATGAGACAATATCTAAAATTCATACTCGAGGTTCAAAAAGATTTCAACTCAAATGGATTTGTTTTTAGCTTTTGAAACTTCTTAGAGAAAACATTATAGAAAAAATGCCACGATGACTTGTTTGGAGCAGCAAAACCCTAGAATCCAAATCTCTGATACCGAATGTTATGTCACCAACTCACAAAATAGAAGAAAATATAGATCAACAACTTGAAAATTAGCCTCTTCGAGGGGGAAACCTATTTTACATCATATAAATGAACAATTCTTGGATGATACAAATGAAAATACCTCCTTTCTATACATAGGAGCCTAAGGGGTCCCAATACAGTCAGAGCCTACATAACACTAATATTGTAGGCGCACAACAATATCAATAGTGGGCTTCTATGGGGCTTAATAATAAAAAAATGGGGAATATATATAACAATAAGGGGTTACACTAGTAGCATATAGACCTAACAATTTGAACTACATAAGGTGGTTGGATTCTCTAATAAGAAATGCAGATCGAGCAAGAAAGAGTGTTGTAAATGTAAAAGGTTGATATTTGAGGTAGAAGAGTACAAAATTAGAAGTTGTTGTGTGAGATGTAGAATCTATGTGTGTGAGCTATGTGAGTGAAATAAAGTTGGATTGCATGTATGAGAGAGGAAATTGGTGAGTAGCAATGAAAGTATGAGTAGAAGAATTACATAAATGAGATTAGATTTGAATTGTTGATATCGGTGTGTCTGTATTGTAGTATAATATCTGGTTAACTAAAAGTTAAATTATTGAGAGTGGAAAAAATAATTTTGAAAACTAAAATGAAAAAAGTATGTGGGTTTGGGTTGAAAATGAAAGAGAGAGGGATATTCTAGGCAAAGTGGGTTGGATATTTCATATTAGGGAGTGGGTTCTTCCTTTAGGTTGGTTCCGATAAAGATCAGGGGGTTGGTGCTTACAAAAAGTAGGTGCTTGGAAATTAGGGGATGGGTGACTCCTTCTAGTTCCTTCCATTAAATTTGATGCAAAAATAGGGAGGAGGTTTCATTTGCATTAAAAATAAATAAAATTGGTTTTCTCCATTCCCATGTTTCCATGTAAATATATGTGTCTTACATGTGTATGCTATTTTATTTATGGTGTTGTGGTGTAATTTAGTAGTGATAACATAAATAATCTTAAATATTGTTAAATTTTAAATAATACTAATTCACCACCCTCCCTTTGAGTAATATCTTAGTTTATAATGTGCCGAGTATATATGATCTTTTGGACTAGTTTTAGCATGCAACATACTTCACTAAGTTTGACTTAAAATCTCAAGATATCCCTAGTTTCAAGTCAAAGAAGAAGTTGCCATTGGAAATTTGCTTCAAAACCAAACAAGGTTTGTATGAGTGGTTAGTCATGTTGTTTGGTTTATGTAATGCACCAACTATATTCATGATATTAATTAATGCCATATTTCATCCTTTTCTAGATACATTTTCTATTGTTTATTTGGATGATATAATGGTGTAAAATGCTACCTGTGAGGAGCATATCTCACATTTAATGCAGGCACTAGAGACATTAAAGAAGTACTAGTTGTTGGAATATCTATAAAAATGTGATTTTGTGCAATATATTTGGTATACTTATAATATGTGATTGGTGGAGGGGTGTTAATGATAGATCTTAGCAATATGGACAACATCGTCAAGTGGTTGGTGCCTAACAATGTTTCCAACGTAAGAAGTTTTATTGGGTTACCATAGCACCTAAGAAAATTCATATCCTCATTTTCAATAGTAGAAGCACCACTCCATGCGATACCAATGACTAGCAAAAGTTTCTAGTGGGGAAAGTGTCAACAAAATTCCTCTAAGGAGTTAAAGAAGAAAATTAGTCAAGCACTAGATTTTGCATTACCAAACTTGCAACAACCCTTTGAAGTGAAGATAGATGTGGGTCAAAATTTCATGGGAGAAATGTTAATGTAGGGAGGAAGACTTGTATACTATCATTCTAAAGTATTTCATGGGGTGGTTCTCAACTACCCTACCTATGAAAGGGATATCTATTCCATGGTACAAGCTATAAAAAATTTGAAACAATATCTTATTGGAATGTGATAGTAATCCATAGATATCACTAGCGGCTATAGCACTTAAAGCCTTAGCGTAAGTTACAACAAATTGAGCATTACAAGTGGATGTTCTTTTTATAGCAATTTCATTCAGTTTTAAGTATAGGAAGGGAAGAAAAAACATGTTTTGGACATGGTTTAAAGGCAACCCACATCAAACATCACATCTCCTATCACTTTTATGCACATGTAGCCTTTCAACCATGATTCGTATATAGAGGCATACACCGAGGATGATGACATCAAGGACATGGTTCAATAGTTGTAGAGCCAAAGTCATGTGCACAATGGTCATAACACAGTTGAATATAATCTCTAGAATAGGTTACTGTGCATTCTAGAGAAGTTATGTGTTCTGAACGATGAGTGACTGTAGCTAATTAGAGAGGCTTATACCTCTGAGGTTGTAGGGAATTTTGGTGGAGGGAAAATAGTGGAAAAATTTCATAGGTATGTGTACTAACCCAATTTGAAAGAAAATGTAACTAGGTTAATAAGAGGATATATTCTTTGTTATACCAACAAGCCTAGTTATAGGAAATATGGTTTATACCATCTCTTACATGCAACCACTCATCCTTTGGAAATATTTTCCATAAGTTTTTTGAAGGTTTACTAATAAATAGGAAGGGAAGTGACTATAGATTAACAATATGCTCATCCTCATGTCCTACAAAAATACCACCAGTGAGAAAGAAATAGAAAACTTGTTCTTTGGAAAAGTTTGGGTGCACTTTAAAATCCAAAGGAGCATAATTTTAGATAGGGACACAAGATTTATTAATGCATTTGGGGCTACATTGTGGGAGAAGTTGGAGACATATTTTAAGTGGTCTACAACATTCCATCCATAGAAAAATGGTCAAATAGAAGAAGTCAACGGGAATTTGGTGCAGCTTTTGATGGGTTACAATCAGAAGCATGTCAAGAGTTGGAATGAAAATAAGGTATATATAGCACACTTATAATATAGTAGTCCACTCTTCTACTAATAAGTACCCATTTTAGAATTGTTTTGGATATTTTCCATTTTTACCTTTATATTTTGCATATCAATAATAAGGAGGAGCAACGAAGGATCTTATATGGGATTCCTGAAAGGAATACTCTTTTTTAGAATATCATCTAAATCCATTTATAGGTATACAAGACATTGGAGAAGTCACAATAAAAATACAAGGCTAGTTATGGTCAACACCAATAAAGAATCCATTCAGAGTGGGAGACAATGTATGGATTCAATTGAACAAGGAGAGGCTATAATGTCTTGGTAAAAAATCCAAGGGTCTACAATATGTTCCCTTTGATATACTAGAAAAGGTGGGATTTAATTCCTATAAAATCAATCTACCCCCATACTTACTCATTTACTCAATAGTGAATGTGGAAAATATGAAACTACATGACCTTCCATGCTAGATCGAGAAGAGGAGAAAGTACGACCTTTATAGAGGATTTAGCACAAAATTCATTGGAGTATTTAAGGTAGGATATAGTTTTTCAAAATATATATAGAACTACAAGACATGGTTAGCATGGTGTTTGGTAAATTGGGTTGAGTGAAAAACTTCTAGTTAAGGATAAATGACACTGTAGGGAGAAGGTAGAGAAAACTTTTCCTCATCCCATTTTGTAAATGCTTTTTGGGACCAAAATCATCCAAAAATGGGAAGGTATGATCCATATTGAATCATTGTACTATTTTCATCCATTGTGAAGCTTTCAAAACATAAAAATTGGAGAAATCAACTCAAAGAACCATTTTTACCGATGGGTACTAGTTTAGTGAATTGGGGTTTAAGACATTTCGGAGGTATCTTGAGGAATTTAATGAAGTATTTAAAGGTGGAAAACAATTATTACACTAGATCCTTTGTTATTATTGTACATTTATATATATTTCCAATATCAAAAGAAAAATCTCAAATGGAATCGATATGAAAAATTAATGCCACATAGAAGTTGGCCAACCTATTTTGTCCACCATGATTCGAGAGGATGCCACATTTTTCCCATTGCTCATGGAAAAGGGGATAGCCACATGACCATGATGAATAATAATATATAAGAGTTAATTTTTAACTCATATTGAAGGCTGAATGGGTTAAATTTAACCCCTAGTTAACTATTGAGTTGTGATGTAATTGGGTCACTAGGAGGAAAATGAGTTTGATTGTGTTCTAGTGCATTGTGTTCTATAATAGAGTAGAGTACCTAAGATTTAATAGAGATAGGTCTTAACAGAGAGGGTTTGTGTTATGTAGCATCCCATGGGCCACATGTCTCACTCATTTGTGTTACACGATTTCCATTCATAAAACGAGACAACACAACAACCTCACCTTCAAGACAAGTTTTCTCTTGAAAGGGTTAATATGGTCATCTATTGTGTTATTTTAGTTTTGTGACTGATTATTCTATTTTTTTTCTCTATTATTAACATTTTATATATCATATTCATAACCATAGATATTAATTTAATAAATCCAAAAAAACAAAGGAAAATTAACCCTCACAGTATATATTTTCGAATTTCAATAACTCTTTATTAGAGATATTGTGATGAACTAGATAGTAGAATATCCATTATAGTTTAAGGATTATTCAAATATTCTCAAAGAACAAATTTGGGGAGAGGGACCTAGATTATATTGGTGATGGTATTATAAAAATTTTGTTGGTGCTAAGAGGAAAGGGTATTCATAATGCTATTTCTATTTTAGTCTGATTCATGGAAGAGAGAGGCTCCCTACCACCATAAAATTTTCTTGAAGGAACATGAGTTGAACAGAATTCTCCATGGATTCCCCATTTTTTTGTGTAACACATGGAACATGGGACCTTCAATTCCTCTACATTTTAAATAATCCCAAGTTAGAAATATGTTATGAGCTATGAACTAAAGGAAGAAGGCCACCATAGTCCAAAATAAGAAGTTATTTGAACTTTCGGATGCCTTCCTACAATTGAATAAGCCTATTTAATATTGAATCATCCCCTTCATTGCATTTCCCATCGAATCTTATCTAGTCTATTATAGAGACAAATGAACCTCTAGGTGAGGTCATCTTCCAAATGTAAATCTATCCCTGTGATATAAATGGATGTGGCATGGGAAATGTTCCAAACACTTTAATTTCTATGTAGGGCCTTATTATTCAACTTTTGATGAATTATACCTTTTGATAAGTTAGTAGGCAATTTATTAATGGTTGGAAGCTAGGGTTGCTTGAAGCCTTGATAATTAATGCCATGAGTGCTTCCAAAATAGTGCTAATTATCCATTTTGAATTTCTCAAAAGCTATGCTTTTGAGTAAGAGACATATGTTACCAAGTTGAGTTCCATATTAAAAGGCCTAGTTTTATCTCATGTATTTTTATGATATGTTCCTTATTAGTGTCCTCCAAATGTTTCTACTTCCATAAAGTGTTCCAAATTTCCCATTTTCCCTAAAGACAAGACCACCATGTTTTGGTACCTATAACATTTTTGATAATTTTAGGGTCTCTGTGGTCCAATCCTCCCTTTATTTTATGAACGAAAATATTTTTCCCTAATAAGAGAGCCCATCTTCTTGCACCTAAACATCCTTTCAAAAGTACATTTCTTTGTATTTTGTGGATTTCCTTGAGGATTCACCTATGATTTACCAAATAGGAAAAGAGATAGAGAGGAATGACCTAGAGAATAGATTTAAATAAGACATATTAAGTAGGTAAATAGAGGGTGAAGAGAGTCCAACAAGAAATTTTGTAAACTATTTTTCTAAGGAATTATTCCCATGTCACATTTTTAGTAGCATATGGCTCAAGGAGCCCCAAAATATTTAGTAGGGAGAGAAATTTGAGTGTATCCAAAGTTTCTAGTGATATGAAAATGAACTTAGATAGAGGTATTGAACAATAAATTTTGTGATTTAAGATGATTTAAGGTTGTGAAAAATAACTCCATAGAAAATGTCTAAGCATGATTTAAAGGCTCAATATTTTGTGTCTATAGGAACCCCAATCCACATAAATTGATTATAATAAACTAGCTATGGAATTTGATGAAGTTGAATACCAAGAATCGTTTTAGAAGCTACTATTTTTTGGTAATCGTTTAAGACCCTTGGCCATGAGAATAAAAAATGAAGGATGAGAGGGGATTCCATTGTTGAATACCCCTTGATGGAGTAAAGGGAGAGAATGGACAGACATTAATGAGGATTCAAAATAATTTAGAATAAATGAGAATTTAAATAAAGCTTACCTAAATAATATGGAAGCTAAAATCTAATAAAAAACCTCTCAAATATATTTCTAGCTTAGTTTTTCAAAGGCTTTAGAAATATCCAATTTCATGAGCATACCAATGGATATGGAGGTTTTGATGGAGTGGAAAACATCATGTGTAGTAGTGATTCAATCAATAACTTTATCTTCATTCCATATAGTCTACTTATTGCAAGGAATTAAGAATAGGCCTGAAAGGTTAAAAACAATTCACTATTACTTTTGATGCCACTTTATAAACAACATTGTAGAGTTCTATGGGTTTGAATTTACTTGGCTCTATCGCATTATGTTTCTTTGGGATAAGGGTGAGAAAGTTAGCATTAAGGGAAGGAATAAATATAGAAGTTTTATGGTATTCCTGAACTAAGGCCCATACATCCTTTTTTATTGTTGGGAAAAGCAAGTTAAAAAATTCAAAGGTAAAGCCATCAAACCCTAGTGATTTTCCTACTGGGAGGTCAATTATAGTTTATTCGACCTCTAAGATCATGATAAGCCTCATTAGACTAGTGTTGTGGTCCTTAAAAAGGATATTGGGGATGTTTTCATTGTTTTGGTGATAGCTAGAGAGATATTAGGTTTAGCTTCCTCTCAAAGTAAGTTGAAGAAATAAATAAGTTTTATCTCTATACCTGAATGAGAGGTTAGAGGTATACCTTGAGGGATTTTCAAAATATTAAGCCCATCATTGTATCTTTTTTGGATCATACACCAATGGAATAACTTGGTGTTTCATTCACACTCTTTAAGCCATTTTATTATCAATTTTTTATCTAGAGGATCTCCTCTTCATTGTGCTACATCTCTAGTTGTTGTTGAATTCACTATTCTTTGGAAACTAATTCTTTAGACCTACCTTTTAGAATGGGTTCTTGTTATACTTCCACCATATTTGTTTCCAATTCCTTTTGGGCCAATAAGATGTTTCAAAAAAATGATTTGTTCCATATATTTAGGGGTTGCTTAAGATTTTTAAGTAATGGTTGAAATTGATACATTTGGGATCCATGATATATTATTGCTTCATTCAAGCACTTGTTGATATCCTATTAGAATTGTAGGTGTGGAATCCAAAACTTTTCAAAGTAAAAGGGTAATTTTGTAAGTTCTTATGGGATGTACATAGTGATATGACCAATGATTCAAACCAAAATATCAAAGAATATTGGCATTAATATTAATCCCTACTTATCATCAAAGTTTCTAATACTAGAAATTAGTCAATTTTATGGGCTATTTAATGAGTACCTCTTCTTTAGTTGTTCTTGGTATAGATGCCATTAATTATTTCAAGATTTATAATATACTTATTTTGTATGAAGGATGAGGAAATACCACTATAAAATTTCAAACAACAACTACTCCTATGTATTTCTAAAAGAAAAGTTATAAGGTTAAAAATCTCCTCCTATGACCCACATTTTTTTTCTATTATAGGATGGAGGTCATAGATACTTCAAAGGAATTAATTCTTCCACATAGAAGATTGAGGTCTATAAACATTAGTAAGGATTCCCAACTTTGTGGAGCTAATAAGTCTAAATTGAGTAAAAGGGATATTTCTCATTTCCAATAAGTCTAAAAATGATGGTGTTAGAATCCCATAATATTTCTAAGTGTCCAGAGGATCCTCTTGCATTTGTGTCCATATATTCATTGTTTAGCAATCTTATATGGACAGACTCCATTATATCGGAGGTGTTTATTGTTTCTTGAAGTAGTAAAATTTTAAGAACTTCATTACATACTTTTTGTCATAAAATGCATGTTTTCTTTAACCATTGATACACCAAATGTTACGAGAGATGAATTTCATTGATGAAATTTAGAGAGGGAATGAGGAAACAAATTTATGATCAATGCATTTTACCCTAAGTTCACCAAGAGGTATCAAATTTCCTAGAGTAGCCATGAATTGGTTTTTAAACCTTAGCACATCTCCTGTATTGTTGGCTTCAAGAGTATTTGAGTTAACTATTTACCTTTTTTAATATACATCAAATAAAAAAATTAATAAAAATATGATTAAAAAATTAAAAAATTGTGTTTAAAATTGAAAGGATAATTTCAATACATAGTTTAATGGATTTTATGAAAAAAAATGAATAAAAATTATTTATGTATATTCAAGGTGAAAAAACACATTCATCAAATACATCAACACAATCAAAATTGATCCTTCAAGTAGAATATCTGAGAGTAATATTTTCGGCTAGAGTTATTAGGTCCTCTAACAAATCCTTCACTAGGGATACTCCCTATATAGTGAAACCCAAAAATGATGCATACTAGTAGTAATTTGTTAGCCAAAAGATAAATTTGTATTAATAAAAGTGGTTGTGGTAAAATTCTCAACAATATACGATATTTGGAGCAATTACTTTGCTACCAAACTGAATATTAATTAAAACAAAATATAAATTTGAATTTTTCTTTAAAAACACAACCTTGAACTTTCCAACACTACAAATTATTATATGACTGAAAAAATAAGTTCATATGAATTTATTAGGTAAAATAATGTAAAAAAATAATATGTGACTACTGAGTTGAGATTTACCGTCACATACACTAGATAATATTGTGTTTGTCGGGTTCCCACTAAGATTTAAGTTTTTTCCTTTTTCTATTTTTGTTCTTTATTTATTATCCTTCCTCTTGTTGATGGAGGAGAAGGACATGAATATTTCAATAAAAATTCTAAAAATGATGGAGATTTATAAACATCAACTTCCTCTCCCATTCTTTCTTCACTTGACTACTCCCCCTTTGAAGCTATATCATTTCCTTCGAGGACTCCTAGAGCCTATTAATAAGGTTAATTCTCTATGTGGACAGAGGTGATCCCTCTAGTCCAATGAGTGGGTCTAGCAACTAAAGTGAAAATCAACTAGACACCTTCCTAGGTTACAATTGACAAGAAGAACAAATGAGATGGCCTACCTCATTCTAATGCTATTTTGATTTCCTTTATTGAGGACCCTGAACCTCTTATGTCACAGGATTGTTCATGCTTCTCTCTGAGTTTATGCACCTACACAAGTGATCAAGACACAACAAGGCATTACCAAAACAAATAGAAAATCCAATAACAACCTACTTAACTGATCAAGGAATGTCAAGCTAAATGATACATGAACATATACATTTTAGGAAGATAAACCAACAATTGTATATTATTAAAAAGTAAAGGGAAGATTACAACCAAATACTTGATGTTGATAGGCTCTCCTTGAGTGGTAATCCAAGTCCAAGCCAAGAACTCCTTCACCAAGTCAAATGAATAGCCTCTAGGGACAATCTTAGCATAAGGGTGAAAATAGACATATACCAACAAGCCTCTAACTTGACCAACCATTTGGGAATGGGAGAGGCTAAATATATAGGCTAGGAAAGGGAGTTAGTACCTCTCTAAAGATAGGATTAGGCCCTCATCTCAAGGAGGTAGCTCATAGGGATAAGACCAAGAGGCAAAGTTGGCAGAATTCGACCTCATCTACACAAAACAACCTCTAGCTCGCCTCTCTTGAAGCTTCTAGATCACGAAGCTTCTTATCCCCCCTGGGAAAATTTCCTTTTTGGGATCATCGTTGGTATACAAGTAAACAGAGCGATGCCATCACGGGTTTAGCATAGTACAACATGTGAACATCGTGGCTTTTAGCCTCATAAAAGTGATGATCCCCAAATTAGGGTTTAAGAGCTATTTCTTCAGGGGAAGCTCAAGGTATTTTCCAAGAAATGTCTTAGGGAGGATCTGAACTGCATATCTGAATGAGTACATTGCATAATGGTCATGTTTCGGGAACTTTGGGGTATGTCACATGGAAGTGCAGAAGGTGTGTCAAAACACTGTGTAACAGATTCCCCCTAAAGCATGAAGGCCAAACGAGGAGTGATGGTTGAGACGTTTTACGAGCTCTTGCAAGGATGACACACACTGTCAGGAGAACTATAAATCATGGATAGATATACATATACCCATATGATATTAATACATGAATCTACAGCATGGGCACAACCATTTGGATGATGAAGACTATATAAAAAAATCCATCGCATGGGCACATCCATCCAATATAGTAGGATCATCATAAATATAAAGTCCCACGGTATGGTCATAGTAATTCGTATAAAATAAACATGTGTATAAGCATGAATAAAATATAACTCCACGCAGCTTGAATTATATCATATAAGAATCAGGCTCTTATGCTCCATCATGACCCTATCAAAACATGAATTCTAACATGTGAATGAACATGTCGTTGTCAAGCATGCTAGAAAACCACCTGATTACTAGCCATTGATGTAGATCATTAACGGGCATGAGAGGAACCACCCATAATGACAATGGCTCTCAAGATATGACAGTGCAATCAATGAATGTGATAATGAAGCTAAATTCGAACACCTGTGGAATCATCTGATCGAAGGACAATGAGGAAAACCTCTCGTTGGATGCAAAGAACTTATCATTGAGGCATGAAAGCTCGAAGGTACTGAAAGGGAGTTTCTAAGTCACCTTCCTAGATAATGAGCTGAAGTTGACAAGAAGTGACCCATCGAAGGAGGGTCATAATGATTCCCGCATCATTGACATGAAACAAGGAAAAAAGTGGAATAAGTTTCAAGACTGTAACAATGACTCAAACGATGTATAGGTAAATAACGGTAGATTGGACTTCTCTTGAACATATTGGCGACACAACTACGAAGTGTGGTAGAATTAGACTCAACATAGGACAAAGGGTCATAATGATGAGGTGCAATAATCAAATGAGAGGAAAAATGGATCACCCAAACCCGGAAGGACAAGTGACTAAGTGAGGATATCCTAATCCTGACGCGAGAAACAAATGAGTGTCATGTTCAAGAGCGACATTCTACCTATACAAATGATGTTTCATCTTCATTTTTTCCCCCACTATTTCTAGTGAGTACAACTTTATTTTTACACAAGCTTGAAAAGGATACCATATGCTTGTCTTATAAGTTCATCCTTCAGATGAATCCATCCTAGTAAGTTTTACGAGCCCTAGGGAGGATAAACTCGGTCTCATCATGGTGACAAGTCTTTTATCATAAACATTTTAACGAGTCCGACAGAAGAATAACTCGATATATTTTCATATTTAGAGAGTTTGAAAAAGGAATGAAAAATTAAAACTCCATTGTGTCCCTTTTGTTAATTTGTCTCTCAAACCCAAAAAGGTAGAAATCAATATTCGAGAGAACCTCTTGACCATATCGACCAAGGTGTATTGTTTTCGTAAATAGTCAATCTTAGCTTGAAAAAGGGGTAAACATATACTGAGGTTACGTCAATTCATTTAATTTAATGAGTTCTAAAATACAAGTACTTGGAAACCTTTTCATATTTTTAGAGCCTGAAAAGAGCTGAAAGAGGATTCTTGCTAGAAGAATGAGTGGTATGAAAGGATAGCAACTTGGTCTGGTACTGAT
This sequence comes from Pinus tabuliformis, assembly GCA_031772625.1. Lineage (NCBI taxonomy): Eukaryota > Viridiplantae > Streptophyta > Pinopsida > Pinales > Pinaceae > Pinus > Pinus tabuliformis. The sequence continues at coordinate 252,150,231 of CM062808.1, read as the reverse complement.
GGAATTGCTCATAACATGTAATGGTCAAGAGGCTAGCTAATAATACCACTCATCATAGATGTTCCTCAGGTAAGGGTAAAACAACCAAGTGAAATCATATGATCGGCCAAAGAGATGGTGACGATGGAATGACCAAACCAAGGCTCATCTGGCAAAAAAATCGGCTGATAAAAATGGCAATCACGAGATGTAAAGTGGGAATGGTTTCATTTTTTTTCACAAGCTCAAAACATGGGAAAAAACCATGCTTGGAGTTGGTTTCATTTTTTCACAAGCTTCAAACAAAGATCAACTTTGATTGAATTTTGTTTCATTTTTACACAAGCTTGAAACAAAGATAAACTATGCTTGGGTTTGGTTTCATTTTTACACAAGCTTGAAACAAATATAAACTATGCTTGGGTTTGGTTTCATTTTTACACAATATTGAAACAAAGATAAACTATGCTTGTGATAAGTTTGCATGCCCCCAACATAATGACTCAATTCAAGGTACATTCCCCCCAAGCTTCATTTCATTCACCTAAGTAGACTATAGGTTACTAACAGGTGGATGGAATGAAGGTTTACTTACGAGATCAAGTGAAAGACTCGACTGGGATTTTACGAGATCTAATCAAAGACATGAATTGGAAGGGGATTTGTTTCTTTTCTTAATGAGCATGACAGAGGAAAAGAACCATGCTCATGGAGAGTTATTTCATTTTTTAATGAGGTTGACATAATAAAAGAACTATCCTCACAACCATTGTTTCATTTTTTAAGGAGCTTGACACAAGACAAGGAACTTTGCTGTAGCACCTTGTTTCATCTTTTAACGAGCTTGACACAAGACAAGGAACTCTTCTCCAACAACTTGTTTCATTTTTTAACGACCTTGACACAAGTAAAGGAACTATGCTCATAACCCTTATTGTATATTTTAAGGAGATTAACACAAGACAAGGAACTCTATTCCAAACACCTTGTTTCATTTTTTAATGATCTTGACACAAGATAAGGAACTATGATCCAACACCTTGTTTCATTTTTTAACGAGCTTGACACAAGAAAAGGAACTCTACTCCAACACCTTGTTTCATTTTTTAATGAGCTTGACAAAAGACAAGGAACTCTGCTCCATATCCCTTGTTTCATTTTTTAAGGAGCTTCATATAGGACAAGGAAATTTGCCCCATGGTCCTTGTTTCATTTTTGAATGAGCTTGACACAGGACAAGGAACTTTGCTCCATCTCTTTGATAACAGACCAAAGCAGCCCATGGCTTACAAGAGATTATCATCAGAGGGGAGAGTAACACTCTAGAAGGGATACATGTCTAGGGATCCAAATGAAAAATCAAGCTCCAATGCCCCCAATACATGGTGTACTACATCACCTACTAGATCATCAGTAGATGAGGGCATGGAATAGGTGGCCAGGTAATTAACCTGTGGCGGGGGTGATACTGCTTTCATATGAGAACCATTTAGAGATGATGGTTGATCGGGAGTTGATTCATGACCAATGAATGTAATCTAATCAATGATCCCTATTATTCCTTCATGTGGGAAACACATCACTCGAAAAAGAGAAGAAACAAGAGCTCCCATGTCATAAACATAGTCACTACCAAGGAGTAGATTCAAATCCAACGAGCCTTAGATAACCATTATGTCTATATAGACAGTCTTTCCTCCCAAAGTAATATGTTAGGGTCCCACCCTAACCCCCTTATTTATGTAGTGGGATTGAGTCATAGTAAAGATTCAATAAAGCCCATATTAATAATTGTAAGTGGTTAACCTGCAATTAATGACAGGACCACAGTTAGTTGCAAATGGGCCATAGTATTAGATAGATGGTATTAATAAAACCCATGGTATTGATCCATGGTATTGCATGTATGAGTCATATATAAAGGATAGAGACTCCCTGCAAGGAGCATCGTGTCTTATTTTTGAATCGAGCTCTACTCTATTGGAGGTTGCCCCCTCGAAGAGGCAAGTGAACATTACTTTCTGAATAATAAAATATTTGTTGTTGTCTCTCACTATTCTATGTTCTGGGTATCTTTCTTCGCATATTCTGTATTTGGGTATCTTTTTGTAGGTTAAGAGCATAACAAGTGGTATCATTTCTTAGCAATTTTTTTTTTTTTAGCTAGAGACATGTTCCAGCGTCTTTAAACCACGGGATCTGTTGTTGAGCACATAAACCTGCGGATTTGGGGAGGCATGCACACAGGAAATACAAGAGGTGGTCACGCTTGTTAGACTCCCTTGTAACCACTGTGGGTACCCCTTCGAGTAGTAGCGCATTAGACAGAACCGTGTACAGACTGTCTTCCAAGTACCTTCTGGGTATATCAGAAGCCCCTTAGTTCCTCTGCAACCTCGCCATAGATAAATCGTCGGCCATCTTGCTGCTACAGTACACCGAGAATAGCACTCGGAGAGATTACTCACCCGTACGATAGGGTAGTCGGGTTGTATGGCTAAGGGTACGGTTGATCCTCCTTAGTTAGAGCCCTGAAACATTGGGTCGAGTAGTACTGTCAGACCATTATGTATATTGCGATCTATAGCACCTGACACTCCTCAAGACCATAGTTCCCTTTTCTATCTTGGGATCACACATCATCTCTACCAGATCCGCTCGTGCAAAGGGGTGCAGTAGCAGCAGACATCAATCCTGCAGTTTCGAGTTAGCAGACCAGCCATTCCAATCTATTATCAGATCCGCAGAAGCAATCTGTTCTTCTGCTCAGAGCTATCCGATCCGCCATTCAGATCTCTCAGATCCACCAGATCTGAGTAGTTGTGTGGGGTTCTTATATCGAGGCATGATTTTCGCAGGACTTTTGGCAGCATTGACATTTTGAGGATTCGGTGACTGCAGTATTCCTAAGGAAGGAGTAAAGCTTCGTTCGGAGTTTTTAGAAAAAAAAGAGTCTGAGATCTCCCGGGGTGCTTATTGGTGATCTATCCCATCAGAATCAGGACGACGAGCTGAGCACGGTGGTAACATTCAATTCTTACTGAATTTTTTTTTTTGGGCAGTCCCAAATTTCAAGAATATCAGATCGGTGCATGGTAGAAACTATACCTCAAGCTATGGCCAATGAGAGGATGGACAGACTTGAACAAACCTTGCAATCCCTCCAAATTTAGCTTGACAAACTAACTAGCATAATCCCGAAGGGCAAGGAGGAAGCCCACGAGGAGGCGTATATTGGCAATGGACACAGTGAGGGTGAGTCTAGCCACTCTCTTCACCTCTGGGGCCCGCACCAACAATCCCATCCGCGACCTCCCAAGTTGGATATGCATAAATTTGATGGTTCTCACCGGGTAGCATGGATAGCACAAATGGGGTAGTATTTCAATCTGAATAACATCTTAGATAATGAGACTCAGCTTATGGTGGGGAAAAGGTGGCAATGGTGGGAATGGCATCAACGTTGCAAAGGACCTTTTGTGACTTGGACCAACTTCAAAAAAGCTCTTATAGACCGCTTTGACCAGGAATCTTCTTTTTTGGGTCGTCTTACTAAGCTCCGACAGACTGGCACAGTGGATGAATATGTTACAGCCTTTGAAGCCTTAGCCTTCCGCACTAGGGATCTCTCAGATGTGTTCTACACGGAATGTTTTATCAGCGGTCTTAAAGAAGCCATAAAAGTCCACATCCTACTGCACCACCCTCCCACATGGACGGAGGCCTGCAAGGTAGCTCGTAACGTGGAACGTGCGTTATTAGCCCAGTACAGTCACCCAAATTTCACCGCTAAGGGTCGCCCCCCACAGGCTCACAGCACGACTCAAACACTTAAGGTTCAAAAGGTGTCACCTGCAGAAATGGCCGAAAGAAGAAAGCAAGGATTATGTTACTACTGTGATGAAAAATACTCCCCATGTCATAAATGCAAGGAGCCCAAATTTTTTCAAATTGATGCCACTGATTACAGCTCATCGGAGGAAGATCCACCACTAGAGGAACATGAGGCAGTAGAAGAGGACAACCAAAAGGACAATGTCCCTGATGAACCAGTTATTTTGCTGCATGCTTTGGCAGGGATTTCTTCACCTCAAACTCTCAAAATCAGAGGTTTTATTAAACATCGCCTAGTATTAGTCTTGATTGATAGTGGAAGTACACATAATTTCATCCATTAAAAAGTCGCAGAAGCAGTGCATTATTTTATAAGAGCAGTTTCTAACTTCGAAGTCCAAATTACGGATGGGGGCCCAAAAAATGTGAAGGCCGCTGTGAAAATGTCAAACCTCAAATGGGGGATTATCAGTTGAAGACCCACATGTTTGCCATACACATGGGAGGGTGCGAAATTGTCCTCGGTGCTGAATGGCTTCGCACTCTTGGGCCAATCACAATGGATTTCCAGGAGTTATATATGAGTTTTAAGTAGAACAACTCCACACATACCCTTCGTGGACTCCAGGCGGGAGCTGCCTCTATCATCAGCTCGAATAAAAAGGAAAAATTGCTAAAAAAGGGCCATCATTGAGTTATAGCTCAATTTAATGCCATCCAGGCAGTCGAAACCAAGTCTCTGCCTATTCATCCTGAGATGCAACAGATTTTAAATAACCATCTGCCGAACTTTGACAAGCCTCATAAGCTTCCACCCTCGAGAGGGGAACATGATCATAGCATCACCTTGGTTCTAGGGGCCCAACCCCTGAATGTGCGCCCATACAGATATGCGTTCACCCAAAAGAATGAAATAGAAAAAATAATCAAGGAACCTTTGGAAGCAGGTGTCATTCGTCCCAGCATTAGTCCTTATTCATCACCGGTGGTCATGGTGCTCAAGAAAGATGGGGAGTGGCGGATGTGTCCAGACTTCAGGGCCCTCAATAAGTTGACAGTCAAAGATAAATTTCCCATCCCAGTGGTTGATGATTTGCTGGATGAACTCAATGGGGCTCAATTCTTCACTAAGCTGGATCTTTGCTCAGGCTAGCACCAAATTCGCGTGAAGGAAGTCGACATTCCAAAGACTGCTTTCCGAACTCATGAAGGCCATTATGAGTTCCTGGTCATGCCATTTGGTCTTTCTAATGCACCATCTACTTTTCAGAGCCTTATGAACCAACTTCTCAAACCCTATCTCAGAAAATTTGTCCTTGTCTTCTTCGATGACATCCTCATCTATAGTTGCACTTGGGATGCACATCTTGAGCATGTAGATCTACTCTTGCAATTGCTCCGCCAGCATAAATTATTTGTTAATATGTCCAAGTGTTTGTTTTGCATGGAAGAAGTTGAGTATTTGGGCCACATTGTGGGGCGTGAAGGTGTCAAGGTGGACCCTAAAAAGATCCAAGCAATGCAGGATTGGCCTCAACCTAAGACCTTGAAGAGCCTGAGAGGATTTTTGGGTCTTACAGGCTATTATCGCAAATTTGTCTGCAATTATGGTCTCATAATGAAGCCCCTCACTGAACTCCTGAAGAAAAATTCATTCTTCTAGAATGAGGATGCACAACAGGCATTTGCAGCTCTCAAAAATGCCATGTGTTCCACTCCAGTCTTAGCACTACCTGACTTCACCAAATCTTTTGTCATTGAATGTGATGCTTCAGGTACGGGTATTGGGGCGGTCTTAATGCAAGAAGGGTGACCTTTGGCCTTCACAAGCCAACAACTAAGTGGGAAGAATCTGGGCCAATCTACCTATCAGAAGGAAATGATGGCCATCTTACATGCAGTAGAGACCTGGCGACCTTACTTATTGGGGCGACGTTTCCAAATCCGCACAGACCATCACAGTCTTAAATATTTCTTGGAGCAATGCCTATCCTCCCCACAACAAAATAAATGGCTCGCCAAAATGCTGGGATATGATTATGAGATCATTTACAAGAAAGGGCAAGAAATAGTGTAGTAGATGCATTATCTTGCCAATTTGAGGAGGGAAGTACCATGCTAGCCATTTCCCTTCCCTTTCCATAATGGATTGAAGAGGCTCAAAGGGAATGGTTTTCACATCTCAGGCTCTCCCAACTCATTTCTCAATTGCAAGCGAATCCAAATTCCACCAAGGACTACTCGTGGCAGGATGAGATTCTTCACTACAGGGACAGAATCGTAATATCACCAACATTCACCCTCAAAAGTCGCATTTTGGCAGAATTGCACTCATCCCCCATTGCAGGACATTCAAGCTTTCAGAAGACGTATGCTCGCACCAGAAGATCATTTTTTTGGACAGGCATGACAAAGGACATCCTTACTTTTGTAGCAGAATGTGATGTCTGTCAAAGCCACAAAGGGGAGACCACAAAGCACCAGGCACATCACAATCGTTGCCCATCCCGGCAGCAATATGGACGGAGGTTTCTATGGATTTCATTACAGGTCTTCCAAAGTCAAGAAACAAGTCAATCATCATGGTGGTTGTGGACAAACTTTCGAAGTATGCTCATTTCTACGCCCTACCCCACCCGTTTACACTGACTTTGGTCGCTCAATCTTTCATGGATCATATCTTCAAATTGCATGGCATGCCCACTTCTATTGTGTCCAATCATGACTCGATCTTCACTAGTAATTTTTGGCAGGAACTCTTCAGGCTACAAGGCACCCAACTAAAACTTAGCACTTCCTATCATCCACAAACGGATGGTCAAACTGAAGCCGTCAACAAATGTCTAGAAACCTACCTTAGGTGATGTTATCACTCAGGTTGTTCCCTAAGCTCCTCAAAGGGAATACGGTCGAGGTAACCACAGACCAATCTTTGGATTGTAGATTCTAGCCAATCTACAACCAGAGAGGGCTCTCTCTTTATGATTTAATGTTTTTTTTTGTTATGTTAGGCTAGTTATGAAGTGCAGATATTTGTTTGGTGTTTGGATGGTGTCATTCAATAGAGTAGGTCTGTAGAGTGTGAGAAGTTTAGACCATTGGGTTAATGGAGTCAATGAATGTGAACTACTGGGTGTGATTTCTTTGGTAAAGAGGGAACTATAGAGTAGGATAGCTAAACATGGAACAATCTTCAAGCTAGAATTAAGATGAAATGAGGTCAGGGAATGAAAGGCAATTAAGAATCTTTCATTATGCTAATAGAGGGAAAATGAATGAATATTACTAAGGAGCAGCTAAGAATTCCTTAATTATATTTAGAGTGCAAGAACCGGGGAGACAAGAGCAATAAATAATTCTTGCCTATGCTAGTCCTGAAGAAAACATAAAAAATGACAGAAATTGAGCATAGAGTACAACGAAGTAAATTCTAGGCTATTCTTTTTTCTTGCAATTTAGAATATGATACTTAGATGATATAAAAAATACAGAAATAATAACACAAGAGTTGGAAACACTTATTGATCCATGAGGTAGCACAAGAATTCTGTAATATGTTCTTCTGCCATCAAATCCACAACCAGCCAGTTCATCAGCAAAGCATTCCAGCAATCTTTATTCAGAAAGGTTCTTTAAATTTACAGTGCAAGTCCAGAATGATATTCACCAACCAACCCTTAATACATCGCTTGGGGAGGTATTTATATGACAAAATATGTACAAACAATCTCTCATAAAAGCTCTGAGATAATATCTAAGTTTAACCTAACGTAATTTACAAGCAAGGTAAAAACAGCTAGCTTATGCTGTGCTGGAGGCAGGTCCTTCAGAGTTTAGCTTATAGGTGTCCTTTGTAGCTCTGTGCCAACTGTCTGTAATAACTATCCCTTGACTTCTGATTTGCTCCTCTTAGTCGGCTCCGATGTTCATTAATTCTGATTTGATATAGCTTTTAATTCTCCACTGATACTCTTTGACTTGTTTGGATCCTCTTTAATGTTCCTCTGATACCCTTTTTTGCTGAACCGCCCTTGCTTACCACTGTATGGCAGAATAGGACTGCTATCGTGTCCTCTTTGTTTCTTTTTCTGTGGGCTAGGAAGTCTTTCGGCGCTGGCTCAAATAGTATCAAAAGGAGGAGGAGAACTGTACAATGGCAACATCGGTTGAGGCTGCAAGCTCGTTGTCTGGAGCTTTTCTGGTCGGAGGTGGTCGAAATGGCTGAAGATGCGATCTTGGTTCCTTTGCACCTAGAGCGCGCGCGAGCGCTGAGTGAAAATATAACAAAATAACTTCTTTACCCCTTTAATTGGCAAAAATGATTTTAGGTGGGAGATTCTTGATTTGAAGGATGGGAGCGATTACTGTTGGATGAAATGGATGGATGAGGGCCATTGGATCATGCAAGGGCGGATCAGACGGCTGAGGAGAAATCGCAATATTGCGTCAACGAAGGGCAAGGGGTTAGGAGCCTTTATCTATATGTGATAGGTGATTTTGCGATATGAGATTGCGATTCGCATCGGGGGATCTCATAGTGGATGGTAAGGGACGAAGGCTTAAATGTGCGCGATAATACGATGCGATATGGGATTGCGATATGCGATATCAATATATGATGTTAGATGTGCGGGGGTTAATCGGACGGTGGACGGGCAATCGCAATATCGCATCGGCGAAGGACAAGGGATTGGAGCCTTCACATATATGTGATATGCGATAATGCGACGATGCGATCACATCGAGGAATTTCATCGGGAAAAAAACAGAGGTGGCAGGTCAACACTGCGATTTGCGATTTGTGATTTAAATCGCATCGCAGGAGGTCAAATGGATGCGGGGAGGGTTCTTAATAAGTTTCAAATAAACTTAGTAATTCCCAAAGAACATACTTATGGTTATATTTCAACCAAGGCGGGGATACATATTTATATGGGGATTTTTATTATATTTTTAATACGGGGAGGAAAATAAAGTGGGATTTATATAATAAAGTTAAAAGTTAATATGAATTTCGACTGAAAGCACCAAGTTTAATGTTAGGAAACTTAGGCTTTAAAGGGAAAAAGAATTTATACAAGAAATATCAAATGTTATGGAATGCGATTAGCGATACAGTGATATCAAGCAGATCTTAATATCTCTAGGGAAATTAGTAAATGATTTGGGGAAAGGTTAGGGGAATTAGTCATGCCTCGCTTGAGCCGCTCCAAGGGAATCTGTTTTGTACCTGTGATGGGAGTAAATTCAACACTTTGAGAGACAAAATTTATCACAAGTCTCATTCTGCAACATCAACACTGCCTACCCTGCCTACTTTGCCTAACATTTTTTCTTCTTTCTTCTTGGGTGCATTTGGACTAGCAAACCCTAATTTTCTTCTTTTCTTTTGGCTGTCCTCCTATCTAAATCTATCCTTATCTCTTCTAGGGGCTCAGATTAAGCAGTTGAGCACCCTTGTTTCTCTACCTATCTAGTGATCTGCCAAGATTAAACAATTTGGACAGATTTTTATTCTCTATCTCTAAAACAAGAAATTTAAACCTAGAGAGGCCAAGATTAAGCTGTTTGGCCTTCCCTTAACTGTGACAAAATTATTGATTGCATGATTTGAAATTTTTCAAAAATGGAATAGTAGTGGCATTTGAGCTAGCACACTTTCCTGGCCTTTTGATTGGGGTTCATTTCTTTTATTTTTCTCTTAGCCAATTCATTCTTCTTTTTGCCCTTTGATTTTTCTTTTAGGGCATACCCTCTTTATCTTTTTTTAAATTTTTTATTTTCTTGGAAATATGGAACCTTTGCAGCATGGAAAGGATGACATATTTGGCATTTCCACAGTCAATCATGAAAAATGACACCTATTGGTATGGGAACCTAACAATGGCTCCACTTGGGGATGGCTTTTCCTGGTGAAAAGTCAAGAACAGCAGGTCAGATTGCCTTATATTCAACTGTTGTTGTAATCTGAAATTTGATTTTGCTGTAAACAAACAAAACTGTATCACTACAATATGTATGTTTTTCTCACAAGCTGATTGAAAAAATTACAGCTCTGTCTCTGCTGATCTTGTTTGAATATTTGCCATTAATTTACAGCTCCCAAGTATTCTTTTCCAATTTTATCTGATAAACTCAAACTGTAACTCTGATAGGTGGCACAACTTTCTGCCTTTTCCCTCAAAAATCTGCTGCATTTTATTGTCTATCTTATTGCTGTACACAAAGTGCAGAAAATAAACAGTGATATGTACAAACTATGGTGCTGATTTTTTTCAACAAACAGGGTCAAAATAGTGCTTGAGCATTCGCCCATTGACAGGGCCATCTTCAGCTTCTGTGCCATCCAGGCTTCTAAAAAAATAGGTGTTGTTGCCATGTTTCCCTTTATCCTCTCTTCTAGAATCCCACCTTAACACTTTATCCCCAATGAAGAAATCCTCTGCTTTGGTTCTTTTATCAAACATCTTTTTCAGTTTTTCTTGTAAAATTTGAGTTCTCTGATATACATCCTCTCTTTTCTGCTGCAAGTGAATAGTTTGATTGATCCTTCTCTGAATATCATTAGGTTCTGCTTGTATTTCTTGCAGTAGCTTGATCACTGGGATTCCCAAAGATGAAGGGAATCTTGCCTCCATGCCATAAACCAATTCATATGGGCTTGTTCCAATGGATCTTTTGGTGGTCAATCTGTCTGCCCATAGCGCATTTACGAGCTTTTTGTGCCAATTCTTTTTATTCTCCTCCAAGACTTTCTTGATGATATTGATCAAACTTTTGTTGGATGACTCAGCTAGACCATTACCTTGAGGGTAATAGGCTATGGAGTGACCCAAGGTAATGTGGTATTTGTGGCAAAAACGAATCATTCTCTTGGATTTAAAGGCAGCAGCATTGTCTGTGATAATTTTTTCGGGACAGCCAAATCTAGACAAGATGTTGGTTTCTAGGAATTGCATGATGATTGAGTCATTGGCTTGTCTACAAGGGATGGCTTCTATCGATTTGGTGAAATAGTCTGTGGCAATCAAAATCCATCTGTGCTGGCCTGAAGAGGAGGGATGAATTTCACCAATGAAGTCTAAACCCCATTGTTGAAATGTTTTTTCAGTTGAAATAGGTTTAAGGGGTATGAAACTGGTTTCCATTACTCAAAAAACAACCATGTCCAAAATGTGTTACAGCAGAAGCTCCAAAATGGGCTGAGAAACAAAGCAGCACTATAGTGCGAAATACAAATGTTCAACAAGTAAACTATGAAGGCTGGATGGACAAAAATGGCGATCGAACCAGAGGGAAGGAGTTTCGGTTGATGAAAATGGTGGGTGACGGTATTTTTCGGCCATGGAAAACAGACGGTCGGTTTTAAGAAAGCAAGGTTTTACGGGATCTGGAAAACGCATTTCAGAAGGTGCAGGAGGAACGTTTTATTGTATCACATCTATCAATGGATTCTGGGTGGTGTGTAGAACGGGAGAAGGAGCTTGATAAGGAATCTGTGGACCTAGAACCAGCCCTAGAAGATCTTCTTGCTTATTGGGGTCATGAAGTCTCTGAGAAAAACTTGCAAATATACTTTCCAAAGAGCGCAGAGGACCCTGTTCTGTCTGCAAAGAAAGTGGAAGGAGGGGGGTCGGAAAAAATCAAACAGAAAAAAGGAAACGCATCAACCCTTTCTGCGATAAGGACGCCCCCCTGCCTGACGTGGTCCTCGTCTAGTGAAGAGGAAGGCGGGGATCCGAAAGGCCTCGGAGTAAAGGAGCAAAGGAGAAGAGAAACCAATGTACCTGAGTTACTGGTTGATAGGGCGATTGGGAGGGTTTTTGCAGAAAACAGAGTCCCAGTCGCTAGAAGTTCTGAGCAACATGAGACAGAGGAAACAAGTGCTCATGGAAAGAATAATCCAGGAGAGGGAGGAACACAGACGGAGGACGTGGGAGGGAAGAGAAAGAAGAACAAACCAATCAGAAAAAAGGAGGAGCGACCTAGTTGCGTGTTTGGAGTGGATATTAGTATAGATCAGGCAATGGAAGCCTCGGAAACCTTGTTAGTCGGCAGAGTTCGTGGCAGAAAGTTCTCGGTTGACTCCACCAAGGATTGGGCACAGGCTGAATGGAAAGAAGCTCCGGGAAAGCCAATAGAGATCAAGAATCTGGTCAGAGGCTGGTTCTGCATTAGATTCGGCCAAAAGGAGCATGCAGAATGGGTGCTGGACAAGCATTGGAGCTTCGGTAAAAGGCCAATCCTATTCAGAAGGTGGACGCCCCTGTTTGATGCTCAGAAAGAAAAAACAGTGGAGTCACCAGTATGGGTCAAACTACCGGGTCTCCCCATGCAATTCTGGACGGACTCGGCCTTCACTTCGATGGGCAATACTCTGGGGAGGTTTCTAGATATTGATAGATCCTATATTAGAACTCATGACTGGAGTGTCGCTCGTATTCTGGTAAGTTTAAATCCCAGAGATGGGCTGGCGGATGCTATGAATCTGAAGTATAGAAGCCTAGAGTTCCTTCAGACCCTGGACTATGAAAATCTCCCTTTCACATGCCATCGTTGTCACAATTATGGTCATCTTGCTCGGGAGTGTCCTCTAGGTCACAGGCGCCGTCGAAGACAAAAGAGAAGAGGAAAAAACTTGCAGGTGAATCAGTGGATGTCTACCCAGAAAGAAGGGGCTCTATTAGAGGAGAGTGGTCTACAGTCAGAAGTTCAGGGGTCGGAACCGGAGCAAGTGAAGGAAGCTGAACAGGAACAACCTGGGATTCTAGCAAGTGAGTCTGTCTCAACTCCGATGTCTCGTATGGTAACTGCAGCAGTTACTGAAATGGCAGGGGTGGCCTAGGCTAGTACGTCTCATTACCCTCCCTTTTCCATATGCTCTTCTTTTGATGTATCTCAATCATGCTGTGATGAGGCTGGACCCCTTAGGCAGCTCGTGGATGATCTGTCGATCTTGAGGCAGGGCCTAGACACATCAGACAGTGTAATTATGACTATCCCACTTTCTCCGAAGCCGCCCTCTTTTTCCACGGATGCTGCCTTACTTTCTCCTCCCAGGGTTTGGAGTCCTGACCCCCCCTACAATCTTAGATCATTGGCATCCAGAAAAGGGAAAGGGCTTATTGTGGGTGGACTGGATTCGGACATGGTGTCAACAGGACCAAGGAAGACAAGAGGAAGGAAATCAAATCTGACGAAGGCACAGTTGAAGGCTGTCATTGATATTGCTGGCGGGAAACAGATGTCTCTGCCAGGGGTGCTTAGAGCAAAGCAGACACCCCCAGAGGTTACCCGATGATCATTTTATCCTACAATAGCAGGGGTTTAGCTAGTCTGCCCAAAAAGCTAGCTCTGAAGGAACTGGTCAGGACCAACAAACCTGACATTCTTCTGATTCAAGAAATGCTTGGAAAGGGGGAAGAAGTTATAGGTTGGCTCATCAAGCTCTTTTCGGGTTGGACCTTCCATGCTATTGATGCAAATAGCCATTCAGGAGGAGTGGCTCTGGGTTTCAACGCAAAGGTACTTCGGGAGATCTCCTCTTGGGGATCGGAAAATGTTTTGGCAGTCGAACTTTATTCCAACGAACTCTGCATCCCTTTACATATTCTAAATGTTTATGGTCCAGTTTTGGATTGGGAGAACTTCTGGAATGCTTTCTTTGCAAAGTCTTATATGTCGCACCCAAATCTTATAGTTGGGGGAGATTTTAATTTTTCTTTGGGGATGTCAGAATCGTGGGGGGTCAGAGCCAGGGCTGATCCCCTCACCGATTTTTTTCAAAATAAATTGGCCTCATCGCACATGGTGGATGTCCCTCTACTCAAGATGCGCCCGTCATGGAGGAACCGTAGAATTGCAGAAGATTGGGTGGGAAAGAAACTAGATCGATTTCTGTTAGGTGAATCGATGGCAGAAAATTTACAGGCTTATAGACATTGGGTTGGGGAAGGTGGTCTATCGGATCATTTCCCAGTTTTTCTGGAAGTGAAAGGGGCTTTCACCAAACCGGGCACCCCTTTTAAATTTAACGCCTCTTGGCTTTTGGATGAAACTTATATCAGTTTATTCCACAACACCTGGAAGAAAGATGCATTTAGTGAAGATGAGAGCCGCAGTCAAAATCTTATGGATAATTTGAAAAGGATGAAGACCGCCTCTAAACAATGGGCTCTTCAAAAGAAACTGAAGGATGAAGTAATGCTGGAAACTGTCAACTCTGAGATTGCGCTCTTAGAAGATCCAGGTGGAAATGGTTATGGAACAGCTGAAGCTCGGGATAGATTACAAGAGTTGGAGAGAGAAAGGAGGAGGATCCTTCATCAAAAAGAGGAAAGTTGGCGTTTAAAAAGTAGAGCGACATGGTTGCAGGCGGGGGATGACAACACCAAGTTTTTTCATAATTACGCAAGAGGGAGGAAAAATTCCAACACTATCTGGGAAATGGAGAAAGATAATGGTGAACAGGCGCGCTCTTTTGAAGATCTGGCCTCCTTAGGGGTAGATTTCTTTAAGAATCTGTACAAAGCGACAGAGAGAATCTCTATCGCAGAGGTTATAAGAGTTGCGCAGTTCTTCCCAAGGTTCATAGAGGAGGAAGGAAATGAATCTTTAATGGCGCCTGTCACAAAGGAGGAGGTTGAAGATATTCTCAAGTCAATGCAAAAGGACAAAAGCCCAGGCCCGGATGGCTGGACCGTAGAATTTTTCCAACACTTTTTTGAATTCATTGGAGACGAGCTAGTGGCAGTCGTTGAAGATTCCAGACGTACAGGTACAATTCCAAACCCTTTCAATGCCACTTTTCTAGCCCTTATTCCCAAATCGGATCTTCCGGTTTCTTTTGATGAATTCAGGCCTATCTCTTTGTGCACCTGCGTGTATAAAATTATTGCAAAAGTTATCTCCTCTAGACTTAAACCAGTCCTCTCTAGAAATATTACTCCAGAGCAGTTTGGATTTCTAGACGGCAGGCAAATTCATGAAGCCGTCGGAGTTGCGCAAGAAACTCTTCATAGTCTAAAAATTGGGAAAAAAAAAGGGGTCGTGGTGAAAATCGATCTGTCAAAGGCTTATGACAGGATCAGCTGGCTGTATCTCAGGCTTTTGCTAACTCATCTGGGTTTTAGGTATGATTTTGTGAGATGGGTGATGAGTTGTGTTTCCTCTTCTTCCATAGCAGTGCTGATCAACGGAGCGGCCTCTAATTTTTTTAGCCCCGAGCGTGGCCTACGCCAAGGCTGTCCGCTCTCTCCACTTCTGTTTTTGCTGGCAGCAGACGGCATCAGCCTTATGATTCAGGACGCTAAAAGACAAGGGACTCTCAAAGGCATTGAAGTGGCGGTAAACTTGTGGGTCACCCACCTCCTCTTCGTGGATGATATTCTACTGTTCAGCGACGGAAGTCTAGATGACTGTAGGACGCTAAAGAAGCTTTTGGACCTATTCCTGAAGGCTACAGGTCTATGCATTAATGAGAGAAAATCCACTATCACCTGTGCTGGAATGCCCAGAGAGCATGTTCGCAGAGTGGAACTGGTTCTAAATTTCGAAGTCAAATCGATGGAGGATGCCTTTAAATATTTGGGGTTCTATTTGAAGCCTGACAATTACAGGATAAAAGACTAGAAATGGATACTTGTAAAAATTGAATCTAAGCTGAAACACTGGAGTTTCAAATGGCTGTCTAGGGCAGGAAGGCTAGTGTTAATCAAATCGGTTCTGATGGCAATCCCAGTGTATTGGGCTAGTCTGACTTGGGTTCCTAAAGGAATCTTATCCTCAATCGACAAACTATGTAGCAGATTCTTGTGGGCGGGGTCTAAGTCGGAGAAAGTTACCCCATGGATTGCTTGGGATAAAGTGGCTCGACCCAAAGAGTGGGGAGGGTGGGGCATAAAAAATCTTGAATGCTTCTCTAAATCTCTTGCAGCAAAGCTCAGCTAGAGGCTCATCTCTTCGGAGAATCTGTGGACTTCTGTTTCTAAAAGAAAATATATTGATCCGCTAACAATTCTAGATTGGATCAGATTGCCACAAAAGAAATGTAAAAACTCCTCGGTGGTCTGGAAAGCTGTGGTCGCCTCTGTCACAATTATAGAGAAGGGTTTGGCTTGGAGTGTGGGGGATGGAACATAGGTCAGGCTGGGCAGAGATCCTTGGGTAGGCTGCACTGAGATTTTCTCCCTTTCACAGGGTTTGGTTTCGGCTTTAAACGACAGAGGGCTATACACGTTAAATCAGGTCGCTGATCCTCGGGCTTCATCCATTTGGAGTCAAGGATGGATTCAGGGAAGGGACTTACATTTGGAGGAAGAATGGCTGGAGGAATGGGATCAGTTCAGAAGGGATCTTCTCAATTCCTCAGTCCGGCTCTCAGACTCCCAGGATGAACTCAGATGGGTCTTTGCCCAGAATGGGCTTTATTCTCCAAACATGGGCTACAAATGGATGATGTCTCAAAAAGGATGGGAGATTCCGGAATGGTGGTTTAAACCACTCTGGAAACTAAAAGGGCCTGCCAAATCGAGATTATTTTTCTGGTGTGTTTTGCTTCAGAAAGCCCCTACTTGGGACGTTCTACAAAAAAGAGGTAGGATTGGTCCTGGATGGTGCCCGCTCTGCAAAGAAAGTGATGAGTCTGTTCACCACCTGTTCCTTTTCTGCCCCTTTAACTCCAGTCTTTGGGCCGAAATGTTAAGGCTTCTAAAATTCCCTCTCAGATGGGAAGGACAGGGGCTCTTGGAAGCTTGGCAGAAGTGGTGGAATGAAGCAACAAACAACAGAGAGAGAACAATTCCTCTGATCGTTACCTGGGGGACCTGGCTTGCAAGGAATCAAGCTATATTCAAGGACTCTGTCTTCCCAATAGGACGCCTTGCTGTTGAAGGAGTTGCAATTTATGAAAGTATCCCGGTTCCTATGGATTCTCCTCCCACCAGAGTAGTTCGACAAGAAATTATTAGATATACCATGCCGTGGGCTTATTTTGATGGAGCCTCAGATATTAATGGGCGCTGTGGGGCTGGTTTGATCATTCATATATCAGAGGTTAAGGTTGTAAAAGCTTCTGTCGGTCTGGGACAGGGCTCCAATAACTTTGCCGAATTGAAAGCTCTGCACTTCCTTCTTTGCTGGCTAATTCTTAGGAATGTGAGAGACGTCCAGATCTTTGGGGATTCAATGAACGCTGTAAAATGGTTTAATGGGTCTCAACAGTGCCGGAATTTCACCTTGCTCCCTCTGCTTAGAGAAGTCCTTCGCCTAAAAGGACGTTTCTCGGAGATCTCTCTGAGTCATATCTATCGGGAAAGAAATTTCGAAGCTGACCGGCTTTCAAAAGAGGGGGTTGATCATGATTCGGGGTCTTGGTCTGTTCTGGAGGAAGAAAATGGGCTGGTTCGGCCGCTCGAACCGCCTATTTTCGTTTAATTTTTTCTTACAGTTTTTGGACTTGTCCATGTACATAGTTTCTTTTCTGTATATTCCCCTTTTACTTACAGTTTTCGCCACGGTCCCTGGGCTGTATACCTTTCCTACAGGAAGTCCGGGACGTGGTCTCCCCTCTCTATTTTTTCGTTCTACATTGGGGGTGCTGAATTCTGTTTTCTCTTCTGCTCTCGCGGTCGCATTGTGGATCTCTCCTATATGTGTTTTTCAATCCCTGGGGGTTTGTTTCTTATGATGGTGGCGGTTTGAGCCCTCAACGGGCAGTTGTTTCTGGAGCTCATTTAAGCTCTTCAGGATTTATTCCTTTCAGGCACGACTACGTTTCTCCCTGCGTGGCGAATTCAAGTCGTTCTGTAAATTTTTGATTTACTCTGTAACACTCTATTTATAATAGAATGTTCAGCTTTTTTCCGTGGAAAAAAAAAGGTTTAAGGGGTAAGGGCAGTAGCTTTCTTTTTCCTTCAAAGATCTGGCACTTATGGCAGGAAATGACAAATTTCTTCACATCAGCAAATAGGGAGGGCCAATAGAATCCAGCGCTTAGAATCTTGTCAGCAGTAGATTTCTAATACAAGTGCCCTCCACAGTCCCCTGCATGAAATTCCTTTAGCACTTTGTCAGTTTCTTCCAATGTTAGGCAATTCAATAAAATGCCCTCATGAGTTTTCCAAAATAAAACATTGTCTATAATACAAAACTTTGAAGCTTTCATTTTCAAAAATCTCTTTTTAGTTCTGGACAACCCTGGAGGAGCTTGTAGGTTTAACAATACAAAACAAATGTCAGCATACCAAGGTGATTGTAAAAAGGCTTGATTGATCTGTGGAGTCGCCATCTCCTGTTCATTGTCTAGTTGATTGATGTCAAGGGCTAGGAAATTGGTTTCAGTCATCAGTTTGGCTAATCCTTGTCCTTTTATAAGTTTTGTAGGCTTGATTTCAATGTCGTACTCTAGAATGTTGGCTATCCATTTGCCCCTTTTACCCTCAATTCCTTCTTGAGTTAAAATATCTTTTACAACAGTGTTTGGTACATATGCTACAACATGTGAATACAAAATATAAACTCTGAAATCTTTGATGGATTTTACAAGGGCATATGCTTGTTTTTCCATGATTTGATATTTTAGTGGAGCATCTCTAATTGCTTTGCTGAAAAATGCAATAGGTTTCTCGCATCCCTGGTCATCTTTTTGTAATAGGACAGCAGCAATGGTGTGCTCAGATGCGAAGGAAAAAATCATGAAGTCTCTATCAAATTTCGGGCTTGTGAGGATTGGTGTTTTTGTTAGGGCTATCTTAATGTCCTCAAAGGCTTGTTTGGATTCTATTGTCCATTTGACTTTAGAATCTTTCTTCAACATATTATTCAACAGTCTTATTAGCTTGGCCAAATTGGGAATGAATCTTCTTAGGAAATTGATCTTCCCTAAAAAAGCTTGCAGTTCTTTGATGTTTCTTGGATGAGGGACTTGGAGGATAGCTTGAATCCTGTCCGGGTCAATTCTAATGCCATCTTTTGAGATTATATGACCTAGGAGTTTGCCTTCTTCAAGACCAAACAATGACTTCTTGGGGTTCAATGATATGTCGTATTTTCTGCAAATTAGGAACACTTGTCTCAAATGCTCTAAATGCTCTTGGTGTGATTTTGAAAAAGATGTGAGGTCATCAAGGTATATGACTAAGAAATCATGGATCTCCTTGGCAAAAGCTATGTCCATTGCTCTTTGAAATGTAGCCCCTGCATTTTTGAGTCCAAAAGGCATTTTGACATATTTAAAGGTTCTCCACGGTGTTGTAAAGGCAGTTTTGTCTTGATCATCCGGGTGAACTAAGATCTGATTAAATCCTGAGAAGCCATCTAACAGTGAGATCCTAGAAGCTCCTACTACCCTTTGTAGGATATGATCCATTTTTGGTAAGGAGTAGTGGTCTTTGAGAGAGACTTTGTTCAAATTTCTTGAGTCAACACACAATCTAATCTCACCTGTTTTCTTCCTTGTGGGCACTAAGTTGGATACCCATTCTGAAAATCTGATGGGTGCAATAATTCCAGCTTCAAACATTCTCTTTACTTCTTTCTCAATCAAGGGGAGAAGCACAGGATTGATTCTTCTTAGTTTCTGTTTGAAAGGCTTTTGATTTGGTTTCAACGGTATAGTGTGCTGGATGACTGAAGTATCATAGGATTTAAGGTCCTCATAACTCCAGGCAAAGACATCTTGGAACTCTCTAAACAACTCAATGTATTTCAGCTTTTTATCGGGTGGCAAAGTTTTGGACAGTTTTACCATTTTGGGATTTTCTGTGGTTCCAATGTTGCAATCCTCAATTTCTGCATTCAATGGTTGCATTTTTGGCTTTCTTGGAATATCATTTGAGTTAAAAATATCTTCCAATGGAGTCAGACCTGTGGGCAGAAAATTATCCTTCAGATCAATTATTTCAGATTCTGCTTCAGCACTTTTATCAAGGTCCATTTGCTTCAGTTCTTGTAAATTCTTGTCATCAAAAGTTGTTGGGTGCAAAATCAGATTTGTTGTTTTAGCTGATATACTTTGCTCACTTTTGTCCATTTGTTGTTGTTCATCCATGGTGCTTGTATCAATGTTTATATCTGAGAATTCCTCTTTCAAAGTGAGGAAATTGTTGATCTGTGTATCATTTTCAAAGACCTGCCAATTTCTGACATTATCTGGAATAGCAGGTCTGTGTTTGATTCAAGCAGTGAAGTGGTGATTGGGCTCGAATGGTAGCTTGCAAGTGCTGGCAAAAGTTGCCAAACTATGTGCATGTAAATTGTGTTCTCTTGAGATTTTGGTAAGTTGAAATTCTAAGAAGGTATTGAGTATTTCAATGGCTACCCCTCTATAAGCTCTCAACCTATTATCATTTGTGACAAAATTTCCCTTCATTTGTTGTATAATCAGATCTGAGTCTCCTAGAATTGAAACTTTTGTTGCCCCTAGATCTCTGATCAGTTTGAGGCCTAATAGGAGGGCTTCATACTCTGCCATATTGTTTGTACATCTGAAATTTAACCTATATGCATGACCTTCAGCCTGGTCGTTTTGTGTGTTGTGTATCCATACCCCTGCCCCTGCTCCTAACTTATTCACTGACCCATCAAATTCTAAGTACCATAAGATTTCTTGCTTGTGGTCAGTACTGGGAGTTGTAATCATTTTCTTAGTGGGCAGATTTGAATTTTTTGTTTCACGTAGTTTGCCTTGTATGCCGGTTACACCAATTATTTCAAAAGTTCCTAGGTTTTGGGCACCCGATTCTTCATTTATGCAGATTTTTTGCTCTAAAGCCAAAGGTTTATCATCAGTCGGAGAACACATATCAGCATTAAACAAGATGAATGAATCCATATCAGAATGGATAGAATAGATAGGAAAGTTTTGGGGCTTTTCTTGACTGCTTACCACATATTTCATTAGTGTTTCTTGGTACAATCACTTTGGTTGCCCAAAGACTGAAATAGTGGCATAGGACATGTCTAATTGCAAAGATCCTTGGAGTTTGGCTCCCCAAGATCTTGATAAAAGCATACCATACTTGGGTGGAATATCAGCTACCACCACATCCATCAAAATTGTTTTGGTTGGGTACTGGACCAAAGACACACACAAATATTTGATTAGGCCTAGACACCTGACTTGGCTGGAATCAAATGAAAACAAATCTTTGTATGGTCTTGTGATATCTAGGTCTAGTTTTTCCATCACAAATTTAGGCATTAGGTTGTGGGAAGCTCCTGAATCAAACATTACATTGTGTAACACTTTGTCATGGATGTTTAAACTGACATAAAATGGTGGAACACCTCCGTTTGATGTTTTACCATTGACTTGAGGACCAAAAAGCAATTCAGGTTGATCATCTAAAACATTGACAGCATCCCTATTCTCTGCCATTTGCAGTGACCTATTGATTTGCTGTCTATATACATCATGTTTAGCAAGCTCAGAGAGAGGAATAGATATTTTTAATTTACCAATTTCTGCTTCTAAATTGAAGGGTTTCTCCAATTGAGTCTTTGTGTTGTGACTAGCAGATTTTTCCTTTTCAATTGCATTTTCAGTGATTTTCTCTTGATCTTGAATGTTATCTTGAGGTATTTCTATTTTGGAAATATTTTGAGGGTTACTGTTTGAATTTTCTTTTGAAGAAGGGAATGTGAATGGCTGATTTTTGGAGGCCAGTACATCTAATATATCTTCTACAGTAACTTCTTTTGAGTTTGGGTCTGTTATACCAGAAGGTCCTGTGAGAACAGCTTTGTTTTTTATTTTCTTTGGTTGTTTAGTATCTTTCGGTTTGATAGGTTCAGGCATATCTATGGTTCTACTTCTCAATTTGTACTGCTTGTGAACCTCATATACTGCTGCATCATAGCCTTCTCTAAAGTCAAATGATTCTCCGGACTTGGTTTGAAATTGATTGATATCATGATCATCTTGGTCTTCTTGGGTTAAAAAAATTTGTTGCTCACTGTTTAAACCCATCAAGTTGATGTGAGGGTCCTCGGTTGGTTCACTAGATGTTGATGCTTCAACATAGTTTTCTTGGAAGGGAGGTCTGATATCCTGGTCGGGGCCAGCTCTTCCAGCATTTGGATTTTGGTTTTTTCTAAAGTTTGGGTTTCTGATAGTATTACTTGGTTGTCCTTCCCATGATGATTTTCTTTCAATAGTTTCCACTCTATCTCCAAGTCTATCCATGCCCTTGATGATTGCATCCAATTTTTGTTCAAATGCTGAAGGCTCTTCTTTAAAAGTAGTTCTTCTCTCAGCTCTTGCTCTATTTCGCTTAGCAATCAGATTTTCCTCCACACTAACAGCTATATTCTGCATGTCTGCTACGCTTGGAGGGGCTCTTTTCCCCAGCTGATATGCCATGTCAGGATCAAATCCATCTGGAAACTTGATTAAGGCTAAGTCAGGTGGGGGTCTAAGGTTTTGAGGAATAGCATTATAGACATTGTTGAACCTCGCACAATAGTCCTGGACAGTTTCTTGGGGACCTCTTTTCAAGTTATCATATTCTGTTAAAATGTGTAAAGGGTCCTTCTTTTTCTCCCATCTGTTTAGGAATGATTGGTATAGGGCATCTGGATTAGCTATGGAGTTTTCTGCAAGTGCTCTAAACCAAGTTCTTACTTCACCAGTGAGACTTTGGACAAATATTTTCATTCTCACATCATCATCATCAATTTCATAATTTTCAAAATAATCTTGCATTTTCTTAGTGTGTTTTTGGGCTGTATAGGTGCCGGTACCATCAAAATAAGTGATCTTACTTTGATAATCTTGAGGCATAGCCCCAGGATTTGCAGGCAGCACCAAAGGAGCATATCTGTTAGCCATATTTACAGGGACAAATGGGACAGCAAGAAGGAGTGGAATAGCTGGAATAGTAGGAACAACAGTGGAAATATGTGCAGTGGATGGAGGAGTGGAGAAGGTGCTTTGAGAAGTGGATGAAGAACTAGGAGAAGCAACAGTAATGTGGGGACAGACTGATGCTTTAGCAGGAGTTGGGATATAGTTCGGCTGAACTATTTCAAAGTTTAAATCAGCAAAACTATTTTGAGCTTCTCATTTCCTAAGGTCCTCAGGTATCAAATTTGGATTTTCAAAAATAGTTGGAGGGTCTGGATCTAGATTAGATCTGGTGTAACGAGTTTTCTTCTTCGGAGCCAGCTTCTAAAAATATTTTTGCTATTTTCAAGAAATATTTGGGAAGATACAACTTTTTACAATGTTTTGAAAGAATTTTATGAGAAATAGGAGCTTGAATTTCCTTCATATATATTTGAAACAAGGAAACTAATCAAACCTTTGAGATAGCTATTTTAAAGCCCAAAACTAGACTGGAGATAGACTGTAGCACCTTTTATTTACTCTTGTAATTGCATGGCAAAGACAGTTTCAAAGGCTACCTGGCTAACTTCAGGCTCCATCTGTAGTTTTAGGAAATAAACAACAGTAACAAACATTTATTAAGTTTTGCAGTGGAATCGCCAATGATGTTATCACTCAGGTTGTTCCCTAAGCTCCTCAAAGGGAATACGGTCGAGGTAACCACAGACCAATCTTTGGATTGCAGATTCTAGCCAATCTACAACCAGAGAGGGCTCTCTCTTTATGATTTAACGTTGTTTTTTGTTATGTTAGGCTAGTTATGAAGTGCATATATTTGTTTGGTGTTTGGATGGTGTCATTCAATAGAGTAGGTTTGTAGAGTGTCAGAAGTTCAGACCATTGGGTTAATGGAGTCAATGAATGTGAACTGATGGGTGTGATTTCTTTGGTAAAGAGGGAACTATAGAGCAGGATAGCTAAACATGGAACAATCTTCAAGCTGGAATTAAGATGAAATGAGGTCAGGGAATGAAAGGCAATTAAGAATCTTTCATTATGCTAACAGAGGGAAAATGAATGAATATTACTAAGGAGCAGCTAAGAATTCCTTAATTATATTCAGAGTGCAAAAACCAGGGAGACAAGAGCAATAAAGAATTCATGCCTATGCTAGTCCTGAACAAAACATAAAAAATGACAGAAATTGAGCACAGAGTATAGCGAAGTAAATTCTGGGCTATTTTTTTTTCCTGCAATTTAGAATATGATACTTAGATGATATAAAAAACACAGAAATAATAACACAAGAGTTGGAAACACTTATTGATCCATGAGGTAGCACGAGAATTCTGTAATATGTTCTTCTGCCATCAAATCCACAACCAGCCAATTCATCAGCAAAGCATTCCAGCAATCTTTATTCAGAAAGGTTCTCTAAATTTACAATGCAAGTCCAGAATGATATTCACCAACCAACCCTTAATACATCGCTTGGGGAGGTATTTATATGACAAAATATGTACAAACAATCTCTCATAAAAGCTCTGAGATAATATCTAGGTTTAACCTAACGTAATTTACAAGCAAGGTAAAAACAGCTAGCTTATGTTGTGCTGGAGGTAGGTCCTTCAGAGTTTAGCTTATAGGTGTCCTTTGTAGCTCTGTGTCGACTGTCTGTAATAACTGTCCCTTGACTTCTGATTTTCTCCTCTTAGTCGACTCCGATGTTCATTAATTCCGATTCGATTTAGCTTCTAATTCTCCACTGATACTATTTGACTTGTTTGGATCCTCTTTAATGTTCCTCTGATACCCTTTTTTGCTGAACCGCCCTTGCTTACCATTGTATGGCAGAATAGGACTGCTATCGTGTCCTCTTTGTTTCTTTTTCTGTGGGCTAGGAAGTCTTTCGGTGCTGGCTCGAACAGTATCAAAAGGAGGAGGAGGACTGTACAATGGCAACTTCGGTTGAGGCTGCGAGCTCGTTGTCCGGAGCTTTTCTGGTCGGAGGCGGTTGAAATGGCTGAAGATGCGATCTTGGTTACTTTGCACCTGGAGCATGCATGAGCGCTGAGTGAAAATATAACAAAATAACTTCTTTACCCCTTTAATTGGCAAAAGTGATTTTAGGCGGGAGATTCTTGATTTGAAGGATGGGAGCCATTACTGTTGGATGAAATGGATGGATGAGGGTCGTTGGATCATGCAAGGGCGGGTCGGATGGCTGAGCAGAAATCGCAATATCGCGTCAGCGAAGGGCAAGGGGTTAGAAGCCTTTATCTATATGTGATAGGTGATTTTGCGATATGCGATTGCGATATCGCATCGGGGGATTGCATAGTGGATGGTAAGGGACGAAGGCTTAAATGTGCACGATAATGCGATGCGATATGGGATTGCGATATGCGATATCAATATATGTCGTTGGATGTGCGGGGGTTAACCGGACGGCGGACAGGCAATTGCAATATTGCATCGGTGAAGGACAAGGGATTTTGGAGCCTTCACATATATGCGATATGCAATAATGCGATGATGCGATCGCATCGGGGAATTTCATCGGGAAAAAAACAGAGGTGGCAGGTCAACACTGCGATTTAAATCGCATTGCAGGAGGTCAAATGGATGCGGGGAGGGTTCTTAATAAGTTTCAAATAAACTTAGTAATTCCCAAAGAACATACTTATGGTTATATTTCAACCAAGGTGGGGATACATATTTATATGGGGATTTTTATTATATTTTTAATACGGGGAGGAAAATAAAGTGGGATTTATATAAGAAAGTTAAAAGTTAATATGAATTTCGACTGAAAGTGCCAAGTTTAATGTTAGGAAACTTAGGCTTTAAAGGGAAAAAGAATTTATACAAGAAATATCAAATGTTATGGAATGCGATTAACGATACAGTGATATCAAGCAGATCTTAATATCTCTGGGGAAATTAGTAAATGATTTGGGGAAAGGTTAGGGGAATTAGTCATGCCTCGCTTGAGCCGGTCCAAGGGAATCTGTTTTGTACTTGTGATGGGAGTAAATTCAACACTTTGAGAGACAAAATTTATCACAAGTCTCATTCTGCAACATCAACACTGCCTACCCTGCCTACTTTGCCTAACATTTTTTCTTCTTTCTTCTTGGGTGCATTTGGATTAGCAAACCTTGATTTTCTTCTTTTCTTTTGGTTGTCCTCCTATTTAAATCTATCCTTATCTCTTCCAGGGGCTCAGATTAAGCAGTTGAGCACCCTTGTTTCTCTACCTATCTAGTGATCTGCCAAGATTAAACAATTTGGACAGATTTTTATTCTCTATCTCTAAAACAAGAAATTTAAGCCTAGAGAGGCCAAGATTAAGCTGTTTGGCCTTCCCTTAATTGTGACAAAATTACTGATTGCATGATTTGAAATTCTTCAAAAATGGAATAGTAGTGGCATTTGAGCTAGCACACTTTCCTGGCCTTTTGATTGGGGTTCATTTCTTTTATTTTTCTCTTGGCCAATTCATTCTTCTTTTTGCCCTTTGATTTTTCTTTTAGGGCATACCCTCTCTATATTTTTTAAAATTTTTGATTTTCTTGGTAATATGGAACCTTTGCAGCATGGAAAGGATGACATATTTGGCATTTCCACAGTCAATCATGAAAAATGACACCTATTGGTATAGGAACCTAACAGGTGTTTCACTTTAGAAAAGCAACATCTTTGGGTACAATGGTTACCTTTGGCTGAATGGTGGTATAACACCAACTATCATGCCACCACCAAAATGACTCCCTATGAAGCAGTATATGGTCAACTCCCTCCTTCCCCTACTTCTTATATGAAGGGGCGCTCAAAGGTACAAGCAATGGATCAACTCCTACAAAACCGCGCAACCATGGTCACTCATCTTAGAGAGAATCTTCATCAACCTCAAAACCGCATGAAGCAACAGGTCAACCAGCATCGCTCAAAGCACCAATTTAAAGAAGGGGATCAGGTCTTTTTGAGGTTGCAACCATATAAGCAAACATCACTCAAAGACAAGGGTTGTCAGAAACTATCTCCAAAATTCTACGGACCATATCAAGTGCTTCAGCGCATTGGAGAAGTATCCTACAAGCTAGCTTTGCCGCCTACTGCAAAAATCCATCCAGTTTTCCATGTCTCATGCCTCAAGAAAGTGATTGGGAACAATTGCAGAATTCAAACCAGTCTACCTGAATTGGATGAGGAAGGGTCAATCTGGCTCCAACCTAAACAGGTCCTAGACACATGAGAAAGGCACCTGCGTGGCCGCATGATTAGGGAAGTCGTCAAGTGGAAAGACACCTCTCCAAAAGATGCAACTTGGGAACCAGCCACTATTCTTCAACAATTTCCGTAGCTTCAGCCTTGAGGACAAGGCTATTCTTAAGGGGGAGCGCATGTTAGGGCCCCACCCTAACCCCCTTATTTATGTAGTGGGATCGAGTCATAGTAAAGAGTTGATAAAGCCCATATTAATAATTGTAAGTGGTTAACCCGCAATTAATGACGGGACCACAATAGTTGCAAATGGGCCATAGTATTAGATAGATGGTATTAATAAAACCCATGGTATTGCATGTATGAGTCATATATAAAGGATAGAGACTACTTGCAAGGAGCATTGTGTCTTATTTTTGAATTGAGCTCTGCTCTATTGGAGGTTGCCCCCTCGAAGAGGCCAGTGAACATTGCTTTTTGAATAATAAAATATTTGTTGTTGTCTCTCACTATTCTATGTTCTGGGTATCTTTCTTCGTATATTCTGTATTTGGGTATCTTTTTGCAGGTTAAGAGCATAACATAATAGGTAACTCAGGAAGGATCCTTAATGGCTAAATGGATCCTCAGTTAAAAGCTAACACATTTTCCATGATGAGGAAAAGGTTAGGAGAACCTAAAGCTTTCCAAGTAGTTGAGGATAGAATACTAATAGATGCACCCTCGTCTCTGACTGTGCTAGGTATGGCCATATGGTAAGCCTGTATTGTAATCTCGAAAGGCACATAATATAGAAGGCGATATCCTGTCTATCAACTCAAATCAAAAGGAGTGACCAAACAGCTCATAGGGGGTGTCGTAGGAATGTGAGAGTTTCCTCCTTGCTTTATGGGAATAGGATAAATTCTCTCATGCACCTTGTGAATGGGAGGATTTCCCTCTAGTTCATTCAAAACTGAAGAAACTAGAAGAACCTGAGAAGTATGAGGTTCACTCTCTACTAGAAAGGTACGATTAACTGAATGTGGAACCAAGTCTATCGGTTTCTCAATCAATGATTGGGTGAGAATGGACTCATGAGACTCACTTTCAAAGAGAGTGGAGTTGACCAAAGATGAATTTTGATCATTCACTGGATCAACTAGTGAAGGATCAAGGGAAAGCTTTCGATACCCAGTTGGAAGACGAGCTTGAGAAACTGTAAGGTTTTCCAACCCTTTGGAAGCTTCATCCATAAGAGGACAAAGGTGAATGGGATGATTACCTTCACACAACTTACAAGGAAATTTGACTTTTCCTTTTTTCCCATGAGCTTTAATGTTACTAGTTGAAGGTTTATCACCAACATGATCACTAGAGGCTGATGAAAAAGATCGATGTGAACCTATGGGCCACATTCTAAGATCTTGGGAATATCAGGACAATTCCAAAGAAGGTAGTCACCCTTACATAACATGCAAGGAATTTTACTTTCCGAGGCTAGTTGGAATATTTTCCTACATCAGTTGCATCCGTAGCGATGACTGCTTGGTTTCCCCTTTTTTTATTTTTCTTCTTCTTCTTTGTCCTCTTCGTCTTCTTATTAGCATTCTGGTTACTAGAATTTATACTTTCACCAAGTAAGGAGGAAGAACGAGGTGAAGAGATAGGTGAAGAAGGAAAGGGGTCAACTTTAGGATCAACAATAGGTTGATGTTGCTTAGGTGGAGGAAAACTTGGTTGGAAATTATTTTGGACACTCGGAACCACCGAGGTTGAAAATAACCAAATTGGTAGACCAATGGTCAATCCAAGAAGGGACAATGTCACCATATTGGGAGCACCAGTATTTCCAAAAGAAGGAAAAGGATGAGGATTCCCATCAGAGGGGTTTCCTTAACTCGTAGACTCAGGAAAGGTTGCCATTGTTATGAACCTAATATCTACTAAGGAGTATTTGCACAGGAAGGATGTTGTTTTGCAGTCAATTAATTTTAGAATTTGAAACAAAAACTTGTCCTTTTAATGTTAGAAGAGTCAATAAAAGGACGAAAAAGTGACTCTAGTCACTTTCGCAAGTTTAGCAAGCTTGAAAGGACAAGTGCATGATGATCTTTTCAAATTTAAGGAGTCAGAAAAGATCGAAATGACTACTTAGGATACTCTAGGAAAAAGGAGTACCAAGTAACCGTGAACTGCAATATACACCTCAGTAAATAAATTTACCAACAACTTGATGTACGTACAAGAAATCTCCCCGAATGTTGTGTTTTTTGTATCACATTCACATGGTGGTAGACTTGACTTCCTATGGATAAAGGTTTGAAACCTATGAGGGTCTCCCTTTATATACTCGATGGTACAGGGAGCACAAGTCCATGCTAGCATTGTCTAATGAAAAAGCGAATAATAGCTACTAAGTTTAAAACACGTCGGAGCACATCTCTATCCTAGACCACTAAATATGACCGTTAATGTTTCAGATTCTCCTTAGATTAATTGATAGATTTTAAACTTGATCTTGAAATTACATTTCGATTTCAAGGCCTTAATAATGTTACCTAAACATCTAAGATGCAACTATATGAGAAAAATTAAACTTTCGTTCCTATGAGATCTAGACTAACGAAGGGAAGAAATTTCAATCAATAATGCATCATGCAAAATTCCTTCCACTAACTTTCACTTTGGTCTTCCAAACTCAATGCAAAAAGTAAAAAATATTTTCACCTTCCACTATCCTAAATACAACTTTTCGAAAGAAAAATGATTTTTACTTTACAAAGATGCACTTATGTGAGTTATGCTTTTCTTTTCATTTTGAATGATTTGATGCACCTAAAACAATTTTTATCTTTCAATCATCGAAAAATCTGATCTATTCTCAATGATGAATCTCAAAAAATAACTTTTCAATGAAACTAATCTAATGCATTTTCATGAAAATTAAATTTTGAAATACAAGCTAAAATAGATGCAAAACGATGTTTTCAATGATTTCTATAGAAAAAACACTCAATCAATCAGCAAAAACAAACATCTCAATGACACCAACAAGAAGAAAATGATGACCAATTGACTAGAAACCGTAGAACTCAGTCAAATTTCACTTCGAAGCCAATGAGACAAATTTTGAACATTAATAAACCAATAAAAAAAATGACAAATCCAAGCATACAGGATGGGAAAAGACCTTATGGGCCAAGACACACTAGATTCTTAAGAAGAAACCTCAAAAATTCTCACATTCAAGGATCATCAATACTTTATATACTCAAACCTACGATTAGCACTACTTTTCATTGGCGAACCCGTGATGGAAACACTACTTTGTATAGCAAAAGTAGTGATGATTTCAGCGAGACCAAATAATGAAGAATGCTTTTTTCATCATGACTATAAAGGTAAAAACCGTGATGCCATCATTGATGTTAAGGCTAAACCCATAATGGGTGACAAATATGGGAAAAAAATATAAATATTCGAAGAAAAAATCTAGCCTTAGCACACTAAGGCAGCAATCAGTGATGGTATAAACCCAAACTGATGCAGACAAGCCGAAAAATCAACGGTTGGTCAAACTAGTCAAAATAGAAGGGTGAAGGACTGGATGCAAAGGATCATAGGCTCCCCAGCGAAGTCACCATTTTGTTGACAAGATTAACCCTCTCTGTGGACAGAGATGATCCCTCTAGCCCAATGAGTGGGCCTAGCAACTAAAGTGACAATCAATTAGACACCTTCCTAGGTTAAAATTGAAAATAAGAACAAAGGAGATGGCCTACCTCATTCTGATGCTATTTCGATTTCCTTTTGAGGATCCTGAACCACTCATGTCACGGGATTTTTCCTATTTCTCTCAGTGTTTATGCACCTGCAAAAGTGATCAAGACACAACAAGGCATACCAAAACAAATAGAAAATTCAATAACAACCTACTTAACTGATCAAGGAATGTCAAGCTAAATGATACATGAACTTTTGGGAAGATGAACCAGCAATTGTGTATTATTAGAAAGTAAAGGGAAGATTAAAACCAAAGCCTTAATGTTGATAGGATCTCCTTGAGTGGTAATCCAAGTCTAAGCCAAGAAATCTCCAACCACTCCTTCTTCAAGTGAAATGAATAGCGTCTAGGCATAATCTTAGCATAAGGGTGCAAACAGACATAGACCAACCAACCTCTAACCTGACCAACCATTTGGGAATGGGAGAGGCTGAATATATAGGATGTGAAAGGGAGTTACGACCTCTCTAAAGATAGGATTAGGACCTCATCTCAAAGAGGTAGCTCATAGGGATAAGACCAAGAGGCCAAGTTGGGAGAATTTGACCTCATCTACATCGAACAACCTCCAGCTCGTCGCTCTAGAAGCTTCTATATCACAAAGCTTCTCATCCTCTTTGGGATAATTTCCCTTCTGGGATCATTGCGGGTATACATGTAAATAGAGTGATGCCATCGTAGGTTTGTCATAGTGAAACTTGTGACCATCGCGGTTTTTAGCATCAAAAGAGCATTGATCCTAAAATTAGGGTTTAATAGTTATTTCTTCATGGGAAGCTCAAGGTATTTTCCAAGAAATGTGTTCGGGAGGATCTGAATTGCATATCTAAGAGATTACACTGCGTAATGGTCATGTTTCGAGCACTTTGGGGTATGTCACAGGGAAGTGCAGGAGGTGTGACAAAATACTGTGTAGCATATGCCCCCTAAAGCATGAAGGTAGAATTAGGAGTGTTGGCTAAGATGATTTATGAGATCTTGCAAGGATGAGGACACACACTATCTGGAGACCTGCACATCAAGGTCACATATACATATACATATATGATATTAAGACATGAGTCTACGGCATGGTGCAACCATCCAGATGATGAAGGCTATATGAAAAGATCCATGGTATGGGCACAACTATCCAATAAAAAAGGATAATCTATAAATCTACGATCCAAGGCATGGATGCAACCATCCAATATAGAAGGATCATCATCAATATAAAGTCCCACAGTATCATCACAATCATCTGTATAAAGAAATGTGTGTATAATAATGAATAACATATAACTCCATGCAGCCTGAGTCATATCAGATAGGACTTAGGGTCTTGCGCTTCATCACGACCCAATCAAAATACAAATTCTAACATGTGAATGAATGTGTCGTAGTAAACATGCTAGAAAACCAACTGATTACTAGCCATTGATGTAGACTGTTAACAGGCACGAGAGGAACCACCCATGAGGACAATGGCTCTCAAGGTATGACAGTACAATCCGTGAATGTGATAATGAAGCCGAAGTCGAACACTCGTGGAATCATCCAATCAAAGGCCAACGAGGAAAATCTATCATTGAATGCTAAGAACTTGCCATTGAGGCATGCTAAAAGGGAGTTTCTAAGTCACCTTCCTGGATAATGAGTTGAAGTCGACAGGAAGTGACCCGTCGAAGGAGGGTCATAATTATTCCCCTGTCATCAACATGAAATGAGGAACAAAGTGGAAAAAGTTTTAAGATTGTAATAATGACTCAAACGGTGTATAGGTAAATAACTGCAGATTGTACTTCTCTTGAACATATTGGTGACACGACTCTGGAGTGTGGTAGCATTAGACTCATCATAGGACAAAGGGTCATAATGATGAGGTGGAATAGTCAAATGAGAGTAAAAATGGATCACCCAAACCTAGAAGGAAAAGTGACTAAGTGAGAATATCCTAAACCCGACATGAGAAACAAATGAGTGCCATGTTCAAGAGTGATATGCTACCTATACAAAGGATGTTTCATCTTAATTTTTTCCCCCACTATTTCTAGCGAGTACCTCTTTATTTTTACACAAGCTTGAAGAGGATACCATATGATTATCATATAAGTTCATCCTTTGGATGAATCCATCCTATTAATTTTTAGGAGCCCTAGGAAGGAGAAACTCAGTCTCATCATGGTGACGAGTCTTTCGTCGTAAAAATTTTAATGAGTCATATAACTTGGTATCTTTTTCATATTTAGAGAGTTTGAAAAAGGAATGAAAAAATAAAAATTCATCGTGTCCATTTTTGTAATTTGTCTGTTGAACCAGGAAAGGTAGAAAATAATATTTGAGAGAACTTCTTGACCATATCGACCAAGGTGTACCCTTTTCGTAAATATTCAATCTTAGCTCAAAAAAGGGGTAAACGTATACTGAGGTGACGTCAATTCATTTAATTTAATGAGTTCGAAAAGACAAGTACTTGACAATCTTTTCATATTTTTGGAGTCTTAAAAGAGCTGAAAGAGGACTCCTTCTTGAGGAACGAGTGGTATAAAAGGATAGCAACTGGTTCCAGTAATGATGGAACTGCTCAAAACATGTAATGGTCAAGAGGCTAGCTAATAAGACCACTCATCACAGATGTTCCTCAGGTAAGGGTAAAATAACCAAGTGAAATCATATGATCGGCCAAAGCGATGGTGATGATGGAATGAAGAAACCAAGGCTCATTTGGAAAACAATCGGCTGATAAAAATGGCAATCACAATATGTAAAGTGGGAATGGTTTCATTTTTTTTCACAAGCTAGAAACATGGGAAAAAACAATGTTTGGATTTGGTTTCATTTTTTCACAAGCTTGAAACAAAGATAAACTATGCTTGAATTTGGTTTCATTTTTACACAATCTTGAAACAAAGATAAACTATGCTTGGGTTTCATTTCATTTTTACATAAGCTTGAAACAATGATAAACTATGCTTGGGTTTGGTTTCATTTTTACACAAGCTTGAAACAAAGATAAACTATGCTTGAGATAAGTCTACATGCCCCCAACATAATGACTCAATTCAAGGTACATGCCTCCTAAGCTTCATTTCATTGACCTAAGTAGACTACAGGTTACTAACAGGTGGATGGTATGAAGGATTACTTACGAGATCAAGTGAAAGACTCGACTTGGATTTTACGAGATCTAATCAAGGACTTGAATTGGAAGGAGATTGGTTTCATTTTTTAGTGAGCCTGACACAGGAAAAAAACCATGCTCATGGAGACCTATTTCATTTTTAATGAGGTTGACATAGTAAAAGAACTATCCTCACAGCCCTTGTTTCATTTTTTAAAAAGCTTGACACAAGACAAAGAACTTTGCTCCAACACCTTGTCTCATTTTTTAATGAGCTTGACACAAGAAAAGGAACTCTACTCCAACACCTTGTTTCATTTTTTAACGAGATTGACACAAGTAAAGGAACTATGCTCATAGCCCTTGTTTCATTTTTCAATCTGCTTCAAACACCTTGTTTACTTTTTTAATGAGCTTGACACAAGACAAGGAAATCTGCTCCATATCCCTTGTTTCATTTTTTAAGGAGCTTGACATAGGACAGGGATCTCTACTCCATGGTCCTTGTTTCATTTTTTAACGAGCTTGACACAAGACAAGGAAATTTTGTCCATCTCTTTGATCACAGACCAAAGGAGGCCATGACTTCCAATAGGCTGTCATTAAAGGGGAGAGAAACACTCTAGAAGGGATACATGTCCAGGGATCCAAATGAAAAATTGGGCTCCAATTCCCCCAGCACATGGTGTACTACATCACCTACTATATCATCATTAGATGCGATCATGGAACAGGTGGCCACGTAATTAATCTATTGGGAGGCTGATACTGCTTACATATGAGAAACATTTAGAGATGATGGTTAATCGGGAGCTGATTTAAGACCAATGAATGTAAGCTGATCAATGATCACAATGCTTCCTTCATGTAGGAAACACATCACTCAAAAAAGAGAAGAAACAAGAGCTCCAATGACATAAACAAAGTCACGACCAAGGAGTAGATTAAAATGCAGCGGGCCTTCGACAACCATGACATCTATATAGAGAGGATTTCCTCCCAAAGTAATAGATAACTTAGGAAGGATCCCTAATGAATGATTGGTTCCTCTATTAAAAGACAACATATTATGGGTGACGGAGACAAGTTGAGGAGAACCTAAAGCTTGCCAAGAAGTTGCGGATAGAATACTAACAAATGTGCCCTCTTCTATGACTATGCTAGGTACAGACATATGGTAAGCCTGTACTTTAATCTGGAAAGGCACATAAGATGGAAGTCGATATCTTGTCAGTCAACTCAAATCAAAATAAGTGACCAAACTATTCAGAGGGGTTGTCATAGGAATGTGAGAGTTGCCTCCTTGCTTTATGGGAACAAGAGAACTTCTCTCATGTACCTTGTGAACGGGACGATTTCCCTCCAGTGCATTCGAAACTAAAGAAACTAGAAGAACTTGAGCGGTATGAGGTTCACTCTCTACCAGAAATGTATGGTTTAACTAAAGGTGGAACCAAGTCTACCAATTTCTCAACCAATTATTGGTCAAGAATGAACTCATGAGACTCACTTTCAGAGAGAGTGGAGTTGACCAAGGATGACTTTTGATCAATCACTGGATCAACTAGTGAAGGATCAAGGGAAATATTTCAATACCCAATCGGAAGACAAGGTTGAGAAACTGTAAGGTTTTCCAACCCTTTGGAAGCTTCTTCCATAAGAGGACAAGATGAATGGGATTATTACCTTCACACAACTTACAAGGAAATTTGACTTTTCCCTTTTCCCCATGAGCTTTACTATTACTAGTTAAAGGTTTATCACTAGCATGATCACCAAAGGTTGATGACAAAGGTCGATGTGAACCTATGGACCACACTTCTAAGACCCTGAGAATGCTAGGACAATTCCGAAGAAGGTTGTCACCCTTACATAACATTCAAGGGAAGTTTACTTTCCGAGGTTGCTTGGAAAATTTTCCTACATCAGTGGCATCCGTAGCAATGACTGCTTGGTTTCCCCCTTGCTTATTTTTCTTCTTCTTATTCGTTATCCTCTTCTTCTTCTTAGCTTCCTGGTTACTAGAATTTAGACTTTCACCAGGCGAAGAGAAAGAACGAGGTGAAGAGATAGGCAAAGAAGGGTAGGGGTCAAATTTAGGATCAACATGAGGTTGATGTTGTTTAGGTGGAGGAGAACTTGGTTGAAATCAATTTGGACACTTGGAACCACCGAGGTTGAAAATAACCAAACTAGCAGACCAATGGTCAATCCAAGAAGGGACAATGTTGGCATATACGAAGCACCAGTATTTCCGAAAGAAGGGAAAGGATGAGGATTCCCGTCAGAGAGATTTCCTTGACAGGTAGACTAAGGAAAGGTTACCATTGGTACCAACCTAAGATCTACTGAGGAGTATTTCCACAGGAAGCATGTTGTTCTATGGTCAATTAATTTTAGAATGTGAAACAAAAGCTTGGCCTTTTCATGTTTGAAGAGTCAAGAAAAGGATGAAAAGGTGACTCTAGTTGCTTTCATAAGTTTAGTGAGTTTAAAAGGATAGGTGATCGATGATCTTTTAAAATTTAAGGAGTCATGAAAGATCGAAATGACTACTGAGGATACTCTAGGCAAAAGGAGTACCAAGTAACTGTGAACTGTAATATACACCTCAGCATATAAATTTACCAAGGACTTGATGTACGTGCATGAAATCTCCTGGAATGTTGTGTTCAGTGTATCATGTTCACAAGGCAGCAGACTCAGCTTCCTATGGATAAAGGTTTGCAACCTATGAGGGTCTCCCCTTATATACTTGACAATATGGGGAGCACAAGTCCATGATAGTGCTATCTAATGCAAAAGCAAACAACAACTACTAAGTTTAAAAGACACTGGAACACGTCTCTATCCTATACCACTAAGTATGAATGTTAATGTTTCAAATTACCTTTAGATTAATTGATAGATTTTAAATTTGATCATGAAATTACGTTTCGATTTCAAGGCCTTAACGATGTTACCTAAACATCTAAGTTGCAACAATATGAGAAAAATAAAACTTTCATTTCTATGAAA
This sequence comes from Pinus tabuliformis, assembly GCA_031772625.1. NCBI lineage: Eukaryota > Viridiplantae > Streptophyta > Pinopsida > Pinales > Pinaceae > Pinus > Pinus tabuliformis. The sequence goes on along the minus strand of CM062808.1, from coordinate 252,113,481 downwards.
GCTAGACTAACCAAGGGAAGAAATTTCACTCAATAATGCATCATGCAAAATTCCTTCCACTAAATTTTACTTTCATCTTCCAAACGCAATGCAAAAAGTAAAAAATATTTTCACCTTCCACTATCCTAAATGCAACTTTTCGAAAGCAAAATTATTTTGACTTTACAAAGATGCACTTATGTGAGTTATGATTTTCTTTTTGTTTTGAATGATTTGATGCGACTAATACAATTTTTAGCTTTCAATTATCAAAAAATACGATCTATTCCCAATGATCAATCTCAAAAAATAACTTTTCAATGCAACTAATCTAATTCATTTTCACGAAAAGTAAATTTCTAAATACAAGCTAAAACAGATGCAAAATGATGTTTTCAATGATTTCTACAGAAAACAACACTCAATCAATCAGAAAAACAAACATCTCAATGACACCAACAAAAAGAAAACGATGACCAATTGACCAAAAACCCTAGAACTTAGTCAAATTTCACTTTTAAACCAATGAGATAAATTTTTCAAATTAATCAAGGCAATCAATAAAAAAACCGACAAATCCAAGCATGCAAGATGGGAAAAGAACTTAGGGGCCAAGACACACTGGATTCTTAGGAAGAAACCTAAAAAGGTCTCACATTCAAGGATCATCACTACTTTAAATACCCAAAGTTGTGATTATCGCTAGTTTTCATAGGCAAACCCATGATGGGATCACTAGCTTTTATAGAAAAAGTAGTGACGATTTCAGTGGGACCAAATAATGAAGAAATTTTTTTTCATCGTGATTGTAAAGGTAAAAACCATGATGCCATCATGACTGTTAAGGCTAAACCCACGATGGGCAACAAATATGGGAAAAAATAAAAAATATTCCAAGAAACAATCCAGAATTAGCACTCTAAGGCAGTAATTAGTGATGGTATAAGCCCAGACTAATGCAGACAAGCTGAAAAATCAACCGTTGGTCAAACTAGTCAAAAGATCAGGGTGAAGGATTGGATGCAAAGGATCATCGGCTTCCCAGTAGAGTCGCCATTTTCTTTACAAGATTAATCCTATTTTGACAAAGATGATCCCTCTAGCCCAATGAGTGGGTCTAGTAACTGAAGTGACAATCAACTAGACACCTTCCTCGGTTACAATTGAAAAGAAGAACGAAGGAGATGGCCTACCTCGTTCTGATGCTATTTTGATTTCCTTTGTTGAGGACCCTAAACCACTTGTTTCACGGGATTGTTCCTATTTCTCTCATTGTTTATGCACCTGCACAATTGATTAAGACACAACAAGGCATGCCAAAAAAAATAGAAAATCCAATAACAACCTACTTAACTGATCAAGGAATGTCAAGCTAAATGATACATGAAAATATACATTTTGGGAAGATGAACTAACAATTGTGTATTACTAGAAAGTAAAGGGAAGCTTACAACCAAATCCTTGATGTTGATAAGATCTCCTTGAGTGGTAATCCAAGTCAAAGCCAAGAACTCTCCAAGCACTCCTTCTCCAAGTCAAATGAATAGCCTCTAGGCACAATCTTAGCATAAGGGTGGAAATAGACATAGACCAACCAGCCTCTAACCTGACCAACCATTTGCGAATGGGAGAGGCTGAATATATAGGTTGGGAAAGGGAGTTAGGACCTCTCTAAAGATAGGATTAGGCCCTCATCTTAAGGAGGTAGATCATATGGATAAGATCAAGAGGCCAATTTGGGATAATTTGACCTCATCTACACTGAACAACCTCCAACTCGCCACTCTGGAAGCTTCTAGATCATGACGATTCTCATCCTCTTTGGGAAATTTCCTTTTTGGGATCATCGTAGGTATATAAGTAAACAGAGTGATGCCATCGCGGGTTTGAAATAGTGAAACATGAGACCATTTCGTTTTTTAGCCTCATAAGAGCGATGATCCTCAAATTAGGGTTTAAGAGCTAGTTCTTTAGGGGAATCTCAAGGTATTTTCCAATCAATATCTTAGGGAGGATTTGAACTACATATCGGAATGAGTACACTACATAATGGTCATGTTTTGGGAACTTTGGGGTATGTCACAAGGAAGTGTAGGAGGTGTGACAAAATATTTTGTAATAGAGCCCCAACTAAAGACCCGACCTTATTAGGTGAAAGTGGAACCAAAAATTTCATATTTTTTTTCTTTGCATGTGAAGCTATATAGACTAAAAATGAAGTCTCATCTCCATTATTGGAGGTTGAAATTTTTTATTTCTTTTAAACTTTTAGTGGAGGCCCAAATCTCTAGTCCAAGTTTTTCTTAAGAGAGTCATCTTGAACTTCCTCATCTTCTACTTCTTGAATTTCCATATCTACAAATTCATTATTAGATGATTTTTTTTCAAATATGATTGGTGTCGTTTATCTAGATATTGTTGATTTTATTTTTTAGCATCAGGAGGTATTCTCGTATGCCAAAATGGCCTTCTATGTTGGCCGAATAAAATATTAAATATTAAATATGAAAAATAAAATTATTATTTTTTATGTTCACATAGGCCCCAAAAGACAAGTTCGACCCACCATATGAATGGGTGTGACCCTTGGCCAAAAGACATCTTGCTTGACCACTATAAATATCAACTTGACCTCCTCATCTGGAAACATTCACAATACAACAACATCTCTCTATTTCTTGTCCATACGTGTGAAGTCAAAAAAATAATAAGACCAAAGTTTGACCAAGATCTGAAGCTACCATTGACCAAAATAGACTGAATCTATTATGTGCTTTTTGACTGAGAAGAATGTTCAAATAAGGAATTACTTAGAGGGGGTGAATTAGTAATAATGGGGTTATTTAAAATTTAAGTGCAAACCTTAAATTATTTTCACTATTATCAGTTATTTGAGAGAGAATTCATACTATAATAAACATCAATGGCAAGATAATACATTCACATACATCAACTAAACAACACACACATATTGACACATGTATTTTTACATGGAAACCCAGAGGGAGAAAACCACTAATCTCTTTGTTAGTATGATGTAATTTAAGCACCCACTTAATTACATCATGTTTTTTGTGAGAATTCACTCATAGGAGGCCACAACTCCCTTAAAATAGAAAGATACAACTTCCTAAGATGCCCCAACCTCTTATGCATGCAGGCCACTACCTTCTCTAGCCATAGTTCTACTTTTCATACAATTTTCAAACTGAAAACAAAGTCTATTTCACTTACACATAAATATAAATTTGATGTAATGCAGTACCAACTCCTTTCCTACAACTTTGCAGTTCTCCTTTGAACATCCTCCCTGTTGCTCAACTAGCTCTAGTCACTACCCTATGTTTCACTGTATCTTTGTTACATACTTGTACACTCACAACATTTCACACTTCAACTCACACAAATTCTACATTCACACACCTTGCTTAATTTTTCTCTATTATTGTGTTCCTCTGCAGTACTAGGAACAATTTTATCTCTACATTCATCCACACTACGTGATTATAATCAACACATGGCTTCCAATACTGCAGTTACTTCTATTTTCAGACACGACAACTAAGTTATATACTAAGAATGGGCTTCCGATTTTTTTTTGTGATGACAATTAAGTCTCAGTCAAAATTCTAAATCAAAGAGCTCCTCCATTAATATCTTCCTGTACTCATAACATGGTTCTCATTCATTTCTCTTTAAGGAACATAGGGCTAGAGGAGAACAATACAACCCTTTATCATTTTCATTTAATTTATCATATCTTGAAATGAAGCTCAGCGATGGCCAACTCTATTGCACAACATGTTGCATTAAATTTCTCTTGTGCGTTGTGCTTCCTCACTACCTTGAACGAGAGCTTTCAACAACTACATTGACTTATATTCTCAATTCACAACTTCCAACCAGTTCCTCCAAAGCCTAAAGGGTTTCCATTAGTAGTGTTGCTAATTCTGTTAATGTCGACCTTTAGCTCCTTTTGTTACCGCCTTTTCCTATTTTCCCACCATGGAACTAGGTTCTGTTACCACTGGCTCAAGCCGTTAGGGAGTTATCCTATTTAAGGTATTCAAGAGCTTATTTCCCTTTGTCAAATACTTTCTGTAATTGGTTTCATTTCTACGCAAAATGACCAAGACCAGGTGCTAAGGCTGGAGCTCCCAAACCGAGTGCTTTTATCTTTTCCCTTTGTCATTCTATCGCACCTTGGTCTTATTTCTATGCCAAATCACTAAGGGTAAGGAATTAGCCCCTATCCCTTTATATCCTTGAGAATTAATCATGTGCCTCTTTATGCAATTGTTGGGGTCATGTCGCTGGGTCGACATGTCCCATGGGGACCGCTCAGCCTCATTCTCATTTTTTTTCACTCTCCCACAACGATTCATGTGATTCGTTAGTGTCTAGATGCTTTATCTTCTAGTGCATTTTTATGCAACCAACTCACAAAATAGAATAAAATATAGATAAACAACTTCAAAATTAGCCTCTTCGAGGGGGCAACCTCCTTTACATTACACAAATGAACAATTTTTGCATAATACAAATAACAAGAGCTCTTTTCTATATATAGGAGTCTAAGGGGTCACAAAATAGTCAAAGCCGACATAACATTAATAATATAAGGGCACAACAATAACAATAGTGGGCTTCTATGGGGCACAATAATAACAATATGGGTATCACATGGGCAAAACAATAAAAAAGGGGGATACAATGACCATAATAACAAGGGAATACACTTGTATTATAGGAACCTAACATGCCCCTCTCCTTCGAAAAAGTGTTGTCCTCAACACTTGAGTAGTTCTGGATGCTTCTATATAAAATTCACATCCTCCCATGTGGAATCTTCAGTAGGTTCAATTTCTTCCACTTAATGAGATACTCTAAAATTGATGGATTTCATAGCTGTCAAGTTCTTGTTTTTGTGACTACTTCAGGTTCCAATATGATTTTTTCTTCCTCGTCAAGTTCTAGAAATATTGTTTGAACGGGGAGCTTTTCACCTATAACATTCTTTAAGCATGAAACATTGACTACTGGGTGCACTCAGGAAGCTATAGGAATCTCCAATTTGTATGCCATAGTACCAATCTTTTGCAGCACCTTGTACGGACCATAATACTTGGGTGATAATTTTTATCCTTCGTAGCTTCCATGAGGGATATTTATTTGTATGATTGTAGTCATAGAAATACTTAGTCACCTACATCAAAACTTATTTCACTATGATGTTGATATGCCTGTTGTTTCATTCTATTCTGCGCCAAAGTGAGGTTATCCTTGAAGAGTATGAGAACTTGTTGTTGATGCTTGATGCGATATCCCATTGCTAAACCATAGAATTTTGTCTTAAATATGATGTTATGGATGTTGGATGATATCCATAAAGTGCCATAAATGGGGTCATTTTTTCTGTAGTATGGAAGGGAGTGTTATGCCACCATCCAGCCAAAGGCAACTAGTTGACCCATTTTGTCTGTTTATCAGATACAAAGCAACAAAGATATCCTTCCAAACGTTTGTTCACTATCTCAGTTTTCCCATCAGATTGAGGATGCTAAGATGAGCTATGATCTAACTGAGTACCCAAACAAAAAAATAATTATGTCCAAAAATTTCTCGTGAAAATGGGATCTTTGTCACTTACAATAAACTTTGGGTTTCCATGTAGCTTTTGAATTGTTTCCATAAATGCAGTAGCAACTGTACTAGGTTTAAAGGGATGAGATAATGCACAAAAATGTGCATACTTGGTAAGTCTATTAGTTACCACCTTGATGACACTCTTTCCTTTGGACTTGGGTAAACCTGTGATAAAATCCATTGAAACCTCCTCCAAACGTTTACTTGGAATGGATAAAGGTTGTAATAGAATAGGGGTCTTAATTATTTCAACTTCTTTTTATTGGAAAACCAAACATTCTGCCACAAACGTTTGAATATCAAATTTAAGGCCACCCCAAAAATATTCCTTCTTAACACTGTGGTAAGTTTTTAAAAATCTTGAGTGCCCTATATTTGAGTTGGGAATTATTACAGAGGTATAAGCGATCTTTGTACCATAACGAATCATTTTTCTAGCTAAATGTATCAGATGTACTGGGGTCTTTTTCTAATTTTTGAATGAGTTCCCACACTTCTTCATCATTCTTCCATTCATCTCTTTCTTCATTTATCCAATCTGGTTGGATAATAGAAATGTCACAAAGAGATGCTTCCACATCCTCATCCTTTCTTGAGAGTGCATATGCAACAACATTTTTCTTCCCTTTTTTGTAGATTATTTCAAATTCATAACCCAATATCTTTGTGACCCATTTTTTCTTCTCTTCTAAAGATAATATTTTCTCTAAAAATTATTTAAGACTCATGATCTGTTTTTACCTTGAAGTGTCTTCCTATTAGGTAAGGTCGTCATTTCTTAAGTGCATGTAGTATTGCCAACATTTCCTTCTCATAAACAGCTTTGTGTAAATAATTTCCTTTGATTTGAAAACTTTTGAAAGCAATGGGTATTTTTTCTTGCATTAAAACAACACCAATTCCATTTCCTAAGGCATCACATTCCACAATAAAGGTTCTTGTGAAGTTTGGTGTAGCTAAGACCGGTGCTTGGCACATTGCCTCTTTAAGATGTTCAAAGGCTTTCATTGCTTCTGGAGTCCAAGAAAATGCATCTTTCTTCAGTAATGTTGTTATAGGTGCTACTATTCTCCCATGATTCTTAACAAAAATTCGATAATACCCTGTCAACCCAAGAAATCCTCGCAGATGCTTTATGGATGTGGGGATTTTCCATTCCTTAATGACTTCAATTTTTCTAGGGTCTACCTTAACACCTTCATGAGATACAATCTGACCCAAATATTCCACCTCTTGTACTCCAAGGAAACATTTGGAGGTTTTTTCATATAATTGTTTCTCCTCCAATAGTTTGAGCACTCTGTCAATATGTTGAATATGATCCTGCCAAGACTTTTTGTAGATTAGTATATCATCAAAAAATACTAACACCAATTTTCGAAGGGTTTGAAAATGGAATTTATCAAACCTTAAAATGTAGAAGGTGCATTGGTAAGGCCAAAAGGCATGACCAAAAATTCATAATGACCCTCATGAGTTCTAAATGTTGTTTTTGAAATGTCTTCAGTCTTCATTCTGATTTGATGATATCCTGAACGAAGATCCAACTTGGTGAAGTAAATTGCTCTATGCAATTCATCCAATAATTCATAAATGACAAGAATGGGAAATTTATCTTAAATAGTGAGCTTGTTGAGATCCCTATAATCCAGAAACATGTGCCATTATCCATCCTTATTTTGCGCCAATACTACTGGAGTAGAGAAAAAACTTTTGACTAGGTTGAATTATACTAGCCTCTAGCATTTCTTCAACCATACGTCCAATTTTTCGCTTTTGGTCATAAGGATATCTGTAAGGCCTGATGTTTAGAAGAAAACTTCCTGGAATCAAACGAATAGCATGATTATGATCACAAATAGGTGGGAGGTCTTTGGGAGTCTCGAATACCATGGAATTATTGTCCAAGACTTTTTGGAGATCTAGAGAAATAGATGATTTTGACGTGGGAACCTCTAGCGAACATAATTGTGAAATTATGCCACATTGTTCTTTCTTGAGAAGCTTTGTCATTCCATTAGAGCTTATTATCTTTCCAGTTTTCCATGTGATACCCCTTAATTCAACATCCTTTCCTTCTAATTTTTTTTTCAAGAAAAGTTCTTGAAAATTAAAAGCTATCGTACCTAAAGATTGTAGCCATTGGACTCCTAGTACAACATTAGCACCCCCTATTGGAATGGAAAGAATTGTACTATTCAAAACATATTCTCCCATGGATAGCTTTATATTATGCCACTTTCTAGAGAAATTTATGGTTCTTCCATTTGCAACCATCACTTGACACTCTGGTGTTGGATATATGAATAAATTCAGTTCCTTCACTATCTTACAATGAATAAAATTATGGATACTGCCCGAATCAATTAAGACTATTACCTTTTTCTTCTTGATATGTCCTTCTATCTTGATAGTTTGATAAGTGGTTATTTTGGCCAATGCATTACAAGATATGGTATTGGTCAGTTTCATTTCTTATTTTTCTAGGCTTTGTTTCTGGTGTGTATCCTCCTCTTTTGATGTTCCTTGTTCCTTTTCTTGTTCCTCTTCACAATCTATGTAAAATAATTTCTTCTCAGCAAACTTATGACCTTTAGTGTATTTTATATCACAATTGTAACAAAACCCTTTTGAAATCTTTTCTTCCAATTTTTGTGGTGCCATCCTTGTCAGATGTGGAAGTCTAGGAGAAACAACACTTCCATCTTTATAGTTGTGATTGGTAGGCTTCCTTGTTGCCATAATTTTTATTTCAATTTTTCTTGCCAACCTAAATGCCTTCTCCAATGAATCAAGTTCCCAAAGGGGAACCTCATGTTGGATGTTATCTTTTAATGTCCCTATGAACGCATCAATACTATGCTCATCTGGAATATATTTTACCCTTATATTCAATTTTTGGAAGTCCTCAATGTGCTCCACCGTTGAACCTTTTTATTTGAGATTTATTAATTGGCTAAAAAAGGTGTTGCATTTTGTATCCTCATAATGTGCTATCATTTCTTCTGTAAAAATTTGCCAAGTGACAATTTTTTTAATGAGAGAAAATCCATCGATACCATACAAACTGATTGGGCTCTAAATATAAAGTCGCAATACGTACCTTTTGTGTGTTTTGCACATTATGGAAATATTGCTCCATCTATAGTATACATGTTATGGGATCCTTGCCATCAAACTTCCTCATATCAATATTTGGAAAATGGTGGGTCTTCAATCCAACCTTAGAGTCTATGAAATCATGATTGACATTTCTTTTGTTCTCATAGTGAGTTTCCTCTACTATCTTTTCACCATTAGAGAGAATTTCTTGTAGCAACTTTGTTGAACCTCCTTTCAAACCTTCCATGTATTTCTTCAAATTTTCAATGTTTACTTCTAAACGATCCATATTAGCTTCCAACCATTCTTTAAACCATGCATCTTAGCTTCCATGCCTTTCTTTAAACCATCCATCGCAGCTTCTGCTACTTTTTGTGAGAGTGAAATTTGTTGCAGTTGGTCTCATAATTTTGATATATCACATTTCATTTCTTCCTCTTCTTCATGAGTCATGCTAGATCTTTCAGGTTGCTTACTAGGTGTTTCCATTTTCTTTCTTCAGGGCATCAATTAATGATAATTATGCTTCACTATGTCCTTTGAATTCCTTCAAACTAATTTTTCAAACCAAACTTATTCAAATTTTTAAAAAGACTACACACTTGTTTTGGCTTTGTAGGAGCTCGATATTGAATATGTTGTATCTTTGTAATTTTGTATCTTCAAGGTCTAAAATTTTGTCTTGTGGTATCCCTTTGAATCCTTGTTCCAAACCTGCAAGTCTTATCAAGATGGTATTCTCCAAGAAAACGTTATTCCAAATCTCCCACAATGACCTGATTATAGACTCGTTCAGTAGATCAATGTTGTACGAAGTTCCACGTGTGATCATTTCATCCCTTGGACCTGAAACCAATACACCGAAAACTAAACTCCATCCTCTTTCTGTAACTATTTACGAAATTCCAATATGATGCTCAGAGAGAAAGTTATGACGATTTTTCTGAGGTCACCTATTTGAGATATAATTAGGGAGCTTGCAACAACCCTAACTTCCTTCGATCATATCTACGAAAATATACAGAGACAAAAACTGAAATTCATATCCGAGGTTCATCAATATTTAGGCTCAAATAGGTTTTATTTTTATCTTTTGAAACATTGTAGAAAAAAATTATAGCGACAATTCCACGATGACCTATTTGAAGCAACGAAACCCTATAATCCAAAGCTTTGATACCAATTGTTATGCAACCAACTCACAAAATAGAAGAAAAGATAGATGAAAAACTTCAGAATCAACCTTTTCGAGGTGGAAAACTCCTTTACATTACACAAATGAACAATTCTTGCATGATACAAATGACAAGTCCTCCTTTCTATATATAGGAGTCTAAGGGGACACAATATAGTCAAAGCCGTCATAACAGTAATAATGTAAGGGCACAACAATAACAATAGTGGGCTTCTATGGGGCACAATAATAACAATATGGGTACAACATGGAATAAACAATAACAATAAGGGGATAAAACAACAATAATAATAAGGGAATACACTAGTATTATAGGGACCTAACACACATATTATAAATTGTTTAACGGAGCAATGGAAAAAATAAAATATTTCGAAAAAACAAATACATAAATGCATAAAAAAAAGAGACACAGATATACGTGGTTCACCAAACTTGTGCTACGTCCATGGAAAAACAACTAGTCCTCCCTTTTTGTTGTAGTAGCTGCAACACCCTCCAAAATTTTGGCCTGCATCTAAATTTCGGAGCCTTCCTTGGTTTTTCCAATTGATGGTTGCAAACACTCAGGCCCATCCCATGAACTCTTATCAAGTCTTTACACCCTTTTTTCTTGATCAACCACTGGTCATCTTTTGACATGTTGATTGCTATGTCATTCTTGCGAGTTTTTTCTGGCTTATTTTTGTGTGCATGAGTTTTTTTAGCTTTGTCGACATCAGTTTCACTCACACACAAAGGTGTAAACATTGTCGCGAAAGTGTCATCAGAATCATTCGAAGACTTATCTCAATTGTCTCTCTTAACCTTTGAGTCAGCCTCAATAAGCACATGTTTGTCTTGTTGGTTTGAGGTGTCTCGTCGTTGAGTAGTGCTAAGTGTGTGATCACAATGTCATGAATGCACACGTTCACTTTCTTTCAAAATTAGTCATTTTTCCTAAAAATCTATCGATCGGACAACCGTCCTTCAACTGGACCCCAATCACAGTGACCTTGCACTGCTGCCGAGAACTACGCAGAGCTTGAGATTTTCCTCTAAGTAGCCTTCACTGCACAATTTATGAAATGAGCTAGCTGACTGTCTCCCAGAACAACGTAAAATTTGTCCCAAAACCCAATCCATTCTGTGCTTCTTGCAATATTACCAATCAATCCTCCCCCTGGTCAACCGAAAAAGTTGACTTGAGCTGTGACCCAGGGCTGCATTGATCTCCAAAATTACGCAGAACTTTTCAATCATTCCTACCTTGCAATGCCTATAGAAAATGTGTAGACATGTGGGATAGGCATGTGCTTCCTTTCACTTCCTTGTCCCAGGAAATTGCATAGATCTAAGAGGAAGGCCCCCTGCTAGCCTACTCTGATCTCCCTTAGAAGCTTGTGTAGTTTTGACTGTCACTTTTGTTGGCATTATGAGATAAGTGTTGTCCTTGATGGCAAACCACACTGATGACAAATCATAGTGCAGAAGGTCAGCAGCAAGGAATTGATGATCAGACTATAAGAAGAAGAGAAAGTTCATACACGCAGGTTCGTTAAGCCCAAGTCGCGTGTACACGCAGGTTGGCTTCCGCAAAAGCGCGTGTATGTGGAAAAGTACCTTTGGTCCATGGCGGTTAGTTCTTGGAAGTTGTGCCTATGGTTTCGGACCATTGTGTCTCGACGGGCGTGTCGATCCCTAGTTTTGAAGTTGATGGTATTGGATTTCTATGGTTTTGGCTCTTGGTATTGAACAAGGCCTAAGGCTATATAAGGAGAAGGAAATCATTAGGCAAGTGGATCTGAAATGTCTTGAATATCTGATGAAGCATTAGATCCAGTATGCAGGGTTATGGGTTGATGATGCATTGCTTGATCTGAGCTAAGGAGAGATCTCACCGGTTGATGGAGAACAAGATCTAAGGAGAGATCGGGATCAAATGGTTTGAAATGAACTATCTTTATGATGCTTATTCTAGATCTACATACTGACGCATGTATTGTTCTATAAGTGTTATGAGTATTACTGATGTCTGGTACAGCTGCAAGTTAAGATAAATTATTTTTAGATCTGTACGCAGGTTGTCTTTGGAAAAAGCGCGTATACACGCGGGTTTGATTCATCAAAGTAGCGTATACATTGTAAAGCTTGATATTTGAAGTTGCAGATGGATCTGATGATTATTACAGAGTTCTGTGTCTGCTCTGTGTTCTGGTGACTGTTGTTAACAGGGTTTCAGTGATTCAGGGTTTGATGATTGTTTTGAGCTTCAATGATAGTTATGGGTCCAGTATGAAATTGGATGAGAAGTGGCCTTTCAGATTATGTGTTGTGCTTCAGTGTATCCAGTCTGAAAATTGATGAAACGTGGTACCTGAAGGTGAGAAGATTGTAGGCAAGCACCTACGTACTAGTATCTAAGCTAGTACAAAAGCTAAGGGAGATCTTTGGAGCATTGTAGCAGGTAGTAGCCTGCGTACTAGTAAATGGATCGGCAGTACAAGAGCAAAGTGGGTTGTAGCTCCCGTACTGGTATAAGACTGCACCAGTACAAACATTGTAAAAGGATTTTCTTATTAAGAAGAAGATTGAGATGACTTGCAGCAGGTGGTTTTCACCCACATTGGGTTTCCACCTTATATCTTTGTGTTCATGTGTGTGGCTCTTGTGTGATGTTCTGTTCTGTTATTCTGCACCTGGTTACTGTTAATATGCTTAATAATGATCTGATGTATTTACTGAAGACTAAGCTAACTGAATCATAAGATTTCTGGATATACGCAAGTTTCTTTAGACACAGTAGCGTGTACACGCGGGTTCACTTAACTAAAGTAGCGTATATGTTTCTGAGCATTGAAAAAGTTTTATAGTTCTGATAATACTGATTCACCCCCCCCCCCCCCTCTCAGTATTATTTCCAACAATTGGTATCAGAGCAGGTCCTTTGGTAGAAGCTTGATCGCTTGAAGGAGATCCGTGGAACAATGGGAAAGAAGCTTAAGAAGAAAGCTCATAAGAAGAAGAAGACATCTCAGAAGGACTATGACAGTGGGAGAGTCGATTGGGGATTAGGTATAAGAAGCTCTTCAGATTCAGAATCAGATTCAGAATCATTATCAGGTATGAATGTGTTATCCTCTGATGTTCCTGCTATATTTCCTTGTGAAAGTGATGGAAGTGATAGTGAAACTACTGAACATGCTTTTATGGGTGAGCAAGAAAAGTGTCAAATAGAGGCAATGTTTAGAAGGCTTGCAGACAAAGTTAAAGATCAACAAGATCTATTGAACAAAAGGGAATGTGCTTTCAAAGAAGAAGTTACCAAACTAAAGGCCCAACTAGAAGAAGGAAACAAGGTAAGAAAGCTTCTCAAGGACAAGGAAGACCAATGTCAAAAATTGCAGCATGAAGTGACATCATTAAGAAAAGAAGTCAATGAAAGAAGCACAACCATCAAGAAACTCAAAGATAGATCCAGCTACTATGAAAATCTTGAAGCTACAATCCCCTCACTAAAAGGAGATCTTGAAGAATCAAAGAAGCAGAATACAGATCTACTCCAAGCTATTGCAAAACAAGAAAACGAAGTCACCAGCTTAAAATCTCAACTAGAATGTGCCTTCCGAGTTCGTCAAATGCAGCAGGATCTGAATGAAGAACAAGAAAAGGAGATTCTCAAACTAAGGCATCAGTTGGAAGAAGGAAGGAAAGATGGAGAAGACATGAAGAAGCAATGTCTAGAAAAGGAGGAACAACTTCAAGTTGAGGTAAATATCTTGAAAGGTAAAATAGAAGAAAAGGATAAGCTTTTACGATTTCAAGATAGTTCTAAAGTCTTGGATGATATTCTTAGTAGTCAAAGGTCTCCTGCTATCAAGACTGGTCTTGGTTTCCATGAATCTGTTGAAGGTGAATCTAGTTCACAAGGTGAGGCAAGGAACTCTAAAGAGAAATCTAAAATGATCAACAAGGAGATGAAAGGTCAACCCCATCAACAATCAAGGAAAGAGACTCCTCAAAGAAAATCTTTTACTCCTCCTATGAATAATGTTGAATGTTATGTATGTCATAATCTTGGACATGTTGCAGCTAGATGTAGAAGAAGAAGGGTTCAAGACCATCATGCAGAAAGATCATCACACTCAAGGTACTTTAATGGATATTGCTTTGCTTGCAATATGTTTGGTCACAAAGCTGCTAATTGCTACAGGAGGAATATGAAACATGTAAGATGTTATGCATGTAACAAGCTTGGACATATAGCAAAGGAATGCAGGAACAAAAGATGGACATCACACCAAAAGGAGAAAACCTCATCACACTTGAAGATATGGAGGAAGAAGGAAGTACAGTCAGCACAATGTACTGAGACACAGCACAGCACAGACATATCAGACTCAGGGGGAGCTGAAAGTGTAAAACTTCAGTGTTCTGAATCTCATACGCAAGTTTCTTAAAGGGAAGTCGCGTATATACGCGAGTTAGACACTGCAAAGTCGCGTATATGTCAGTCTGAGGAAAAGCAGTGGGAACAGGATCAGAAAAAGGATCTGATATGATTCAGTCTATTATTTGCTCTATTGGTTAATAGCTAAAGTCTGCTGAGGATGTGTGGAAATGTTTTGTTATGATGTCTAGAAGTATTTTGATCCTAACTTGAGGATGATGATGTTTTGATGCTTATTGCTGATATACGCATGATCAGATCTAACAGATGGCACTGGTTGAGGGGGAGCATATGCCTTTGGTAATTCATTGTTGGCATTATGGTAAATAATCTTTGGTGATGATTCTTATATGGCTAAATGATATATCTTGCTATGATGTGGTTGTGAGTTGTCTATGATAAACTCTCATATGATTCTTGAAGTTACATAGAAGATGTTCAGATCAGATTTATGGTTGACTCTTTGATGATGCATATATAGTGCTTACATGGTGATCTTCATAAGGACAAGGAGAAGTACAAAGCTTGAATACACATCTTCCTCACTTGATATACTGTTGTTGTCATATGCATAAAGATCATACAGTTATGATGCAGGCACTCTTGTGGATAAGGATTGTTGCTGTTGATGATATCAAGAAGTTTTGTCAAATGAGCTTGAGCTCAAGATACATAGTGCTGATACATGGATGACTACTCAAAGTTGCTTTGTTGGAGACATGGTGATGAGTTCATATGATGATAAGTTGATACTTACATATGTTGATTGATGCAGATGTTCCCAAGTAATGATACTTGGATCATGAAGGTCTTGACGTTGATGTAATGGCTATGGTGGTTTCACATGTAATGTGAATGATTTCATGATGATGTTTAAAAGAAGAAGTTGACATCTATGTTCAGACATACCTTGCTGCAGGACATTTACAGGTTATTGATATGAAAATGGTTGTACGCGAGTTTCATAAGGCCTATCCGCGTATATACGCTTGTTTATGTGGATGCAGATGCGTATATGGAATTTTGAAGGAAATTAGCAGGGACAGATGTTGGTTGCAGAAAGTCTGATATGGGTCTGACAGAGATCATCTGGCACAGGTTCAGGGGGAGCAGATAATCTTCCAATGATGCATTGTTGGCATTATCTTAAAGCTTTTGGTTCTAGTTCACATTTGGTGTTGATTTCAGGAGGAACAAAGGCGAAAGGAGAATAGAAGGATCTCTTGGTTGCTGATCTGAATGGTGATTATCAGATGCTGCTGGTGACTTTCATAAGTCTTGGTCTAGTTATTTCGTCTCTATGTCATATATCTCTTTTGTGGTATCTCTTTCATGGTGTCAAGGTCATGTAACGGCTTATTTTGGTTTCCCCACTATGCCTGGGATGATTGATGCAATGTGATTGGTTGTCATATGTAAAATTTTGATGTATTCCCACTTGGCTGGGTGGATGAGTCAATTTTTGTATATCCTCACTTAGTTGAGAGATGGATGTATGTATGAGTCCTAAGTGATAGGAAGGTCCTTTATGATGTATAGAGTCATGTTCTTCTTGAAGAACATCTTTTGTAGACCTTGCTTACAGTCAGGGAGAGCATCATCAGCACACTTCAGCAAGAACAGAGATTCAACATGTACTCAGAGGGAGCATGGACATATTGGTACACCTTGGCATATACAAAGGGGGAGATTATTCAGAGATTTCAGCAGGTACTCAGGGGGAGTATGGACAGTGGAATGATTCAGCAAAGGAAGAGAATATCTTGGTCCACCCTTTGCCCTTGATGTGAAAGGGGGAGAGTGATTTGGTGTTGTTGCCATCAAGTCCAAAGGGGGAGATTGTTGGCATTATGATGCATGTGTTGTACTTGATGGCAACCCTCTCATAGAAGAATATCTCACTTATGTATAACTGGATGAATCTTCAGAAGAGATATCAGATGTGACTGATGGAGGACAGCTCAAAGGAATCAGATGATAGTTCTAAGTGTGACAAGTTAGCTTTGCCATGAATATCTCACTTATGTATAACTGGATGAATCTTCAGAAGAGATATCAGATGTGACTGATGGACGACAGCTCAAAGGAATCAGATGATAGCTCTAAGTGTGACAAGTTAGCTTTGCCATCAAGTCCAAAGGGGGAGATTGTTGGCATTATGAGATAAGTGTTGTCCTTGATGGCAAACCACACTGATGACAAATCATAGTGCAGAAGGTCAGCAGCAAAGAATTGATGATCAGACTATAAGAAGAAGAGAAAGTTCATACACGCAGGTTAGTTAAGCCCAAGTCGCGTGTACACGCAGGTTGGCTTCAGCAAAAGCGCGTGTATGTGGAAAAGTACCTTTGGTCCATGGTGGTTAGTTCTTGGAAGTTGTGCCTATGGTTTCGGACCATTGTGTCTCGACGGGCGTGTCGATCCCTAGTTTTGAAGTTGATGGTATTGGATTTCTATGGTTTTGGCTCTTGGTATTGAACAAGGCCTAAGGCTATATAAGGAGAAGGAAATCATTAGGCAAGTGGATCTGAAATGTCTTGAATATCTGATGAAGCATTAGATCCAGTATGCAGGGTTATGGGTTGATGATGCATTGCTTGATCTGAGCTAAGGAGAGATCTCACCGGTTGATGGAGAACAAGATCTAAGGAGAGATCGGGATCAAATGGTTTGAAATGAACTATCTTTATGATGCTTATTCTAGATCTACATACTGACGCATGTATTGTTCTATAAGTGTTATGAGTATTACTGATGTCTGGTACAGCTGCAAGTTAAGATAAATTATTTTTAGATCTGTACGCGGGTTGTCTTTGGAAAAAGCGCGTATACACGCGGGTTTGATTCATCGAAGTAGCGTATACATTGTAAAGCTTGATATTTGAAGTTGCAGATGGATCTGATGATTATTACAGAGTTCTGTGTCTGCTCTGTGTTCTGGTGACTGTTGTTAACAGGGTTTCAGTGATTCAGGGTTTGATGATTGTTTTGAGCTTCAATGATAGTTATGGGTCCAGTATGAAATTGGATGAGAAGTGGCCTTTCAGATTATGTGTTGTGCTTCAGTGTATCCAGTCTGAAAATTGATGAAACGTGGTACCTGAAGGTGAGAAGATTGTAGGCAAGCACCTACGTACTAGTATCTAAGCTAGTACAAAAGCTAAGGGAGATCTTTGGAGCATTGTAGCAGGTAGTAGCCTGCGTACTAGTAAATGGATCGGCTAGTACAAGAGCAAAGGGGGTTGTAGCTCCCGTACTGGTATAAGACTGCACCAGTACAAACATTGTAAAAGGATTTTCTTATTAAGAAGAAGATTGAGATGACTTGCAGCAGGTGGTTTTCACCCACATTGGGTTTCCACCTTATATCTTTGTGTTCATGTGTGTGGCTCTTGTGTGATGTTCTGTTCTGTTATTCTGCACCTGGTTACTATTAATATGCTTAATAATGATCTGATGTATTTACTGAAGACTAAGCTAACTGAATCATAAGATTTCTGGATATACGCAAGTTTCTTTAGACACAGTAGCGTGTACACGCGGGTTCACTTAACTAAAGTAGCGTATATGTTTCTGAGCATTGAAAAAGTTTTATAGTTCTGATAATACTAATTCACCCCCCCCCTCTCAGTATTATTTCCAACAACTTTCCCTTCTGCCTTGCTCTGCATTCAGCCCAAAAAACTCGCAGTTATGTCTGGGAGCCTCTGCTGCCTATCCCAAACTATCTCCCATAATTTTGCAGTCTTGACCAGCAACTCCTGTAGCCTGATCTTATCCTCCTGGTAACTGCACAATTCTATCTCCAAGTTGGGTCCTACCCCACAGCTGTCACTACTATACGGGATTGCACAAATCTGCCTCCGAGTGATATTTGCACAATTTTTCTTGACAGTGCTCTAGAGCCTTGCATCCCAGCCTAAGTTGTGTTCTTCGCAGTATCAGTGCCTTGTTCCTCTCCTGGTCACCTGCATTGAAATGAAAAACAATGCATCATGTTAGACTAGGCGATTTTTGGATTTGATGTCCTCTTTTCATGAGTGATTGCAGGAATATGTACATTGGTAAAACATGGAGCTACAACATACGGGATGAAGAAGAGTCGCATGCTATAAGGATTTCTTGTAGTTGAATGAATGCATGAAGCACATCGAGTAGTGAGCAAAAGGGACATATACAAATGAACCATCAAGCAAAGACCAAGACCATCGAAGACACCTTGCACTTTTCCATGTGGAGGTGAATACATGTTACATCGAGAGCATGTCATCACTTAGCATCACAACACCATGACATGGACACCAAAATCATCCAATACATGTTAGTCTTGTCATGTCATGTTATGTCATGAGTTCTCTAAGCCACATCACTACTATGGGCCATACTTGTTGTAATTGATGTAATGTAAAGTGGAAGTCCAAGAGACCCACATATGAAGTTGAAGAGTCACGTAAAGTTGAAAAGTCTTAGGAAGTCAAACAGTCATGAGGGAAGTCAAAGAGTCACAAGGGTCAATTATCCCCCTTTGGCTATATATACCCCCTCATTATATGAGCAAAGGAATTTTCACCTTGGCTCCTCCCATATAGTCTTGAGAGTCAGTAGTCTTTTCTTTGAGGAGCAAGGGGTGACTCCAGTGTCCCACTATTGGGACTAGTGATGTATGGTGTATAGATGTGTCTTAGATCTTTTTCTTAATTCATAAGCCTATCTTAGGCCAACACGTTTTCACACATGTTTTGTATCCATTTGTAAAACTATTGTTTAAACATTTGTAATGCATGTTTTCTTAACCTGTATGAAGATAGTTGAATTACTTTGGTTATTTTAGTACTTGCATTGTTGAAGATGTTTTGTATTGTTTATCACTGTTGTCCCATCCATGTGCACTACTCCACTAGACATTAGACATACAATCTTTTATGTTTTCTTGGTTGTAATGAGCATCACCCCCGTGTGGACTACTCCGTTGAATGGTGTACGTGTTTTCCCTTGAACTTTATTTTTCACAATTGTCGCATCCACTGTGGAGTATTCTTTTGGATGTTGGCCAAACCCTTGTTATTGATCAAGTGTGTTTCTTCCTGGTTTGGGAGTATTCCCTCTCATCAAGAGGCTCACTTTACCCCCCCCACCCCTTTTTGACAATAATAGAACCCAAACATAGAGTCACATTAAGCACTCACCAGGCACACTCACCTTGTTGTCTTGAAGTTACAAGCATAACACTCTCATGTGTTTAACAACAAGAGCTAAGGAAAATATCTAATATAATGGAAACTGGGCCATTGTACTGGATGGGACTCCTACACCAAATGGTGGGAGGTCTAGTCGGGATTTCATACTGGGGAGATCCGTTGAATGTTTGTGGATCTAGCACCATTAACATTTATAGTGCTATAAGGAGGGTTGACATTAGTTTATGTTTGAGTGTCCTCTCAACCCCACATATCCATCATCTGGTCAAGGCAGTAACATTAACTCCCTCTCTCCCACGCACAACTCTAAATTTGGTTACTCCTCACCTCCCAGGCATAAACAAGAAATTTCATATCACCACCTTTTCTCTGTCTGTCCCATCATGCATTAGTTTTCCAAAGTTGTTGGACTAATTCCAGAAGCACACAATCTTCCCTCTTCGCAGAGGAAGAAAAATAATACACCGACAAGAGTGGTAGTCTTGTCGGTTAAAGAATTAATCCTTGCCACTCTAAAAGAGTTGGAAGAATCTTTTGAGAATGAAGAGGAACCTCTTGTTTTCCTACAAGGAGAATAAGTTAACATCACACTCTTGGGCTCAGGTTCCTACGGAGGCAGTCGAGGAGGCGGAGGCAGAGACAAACCAACAGATTCAGAGGTTGAACCATCTGATTCAGAAGAAGAAGACAATATGGTTGATCAAAATCTATAATGGATGACACAAGGCCCACTGGCACTCCAAGGTGTCTTACACAAGATTCCAAAGCATCCAAGGAAGCTGTTAATGAAGTATGACCCTGACAAAGCAGTGAAGGCAGAAGACCATCTATACATGTTCTACCTACATCTACAGACACTTGAGGTACATTACAGTGATGTTTCATGTAGACTATTTCCATGTACCTTGGATGAAAAATCCACTATATGGTACCACAACCTTCCCATCAACTCCATTCAGAACTAGGGGATGTTCAAGAGAATTTTCCTCAAGAAATTTGCTGATGAAAAAACCCCCGTCATGTTGTTGAAAGAATTTGGTAGTCTTAAGATGGAGCCGAAAGAGAAAGTGAAAGAATTTAACCACAGGTTTAATCATATTTTGAATAAGTTCACTGTAGTGACTAAACCTCATGACTCCATCACAGTCGACTACTACATGTCTGCACTGCCGACTAGCATTGTGTACTTCGTCAAGCGAGCTGCGAAACCAACACTTTCTAAAAATTTCCAAGAAGCAATTGATGTGGAGAAAGACCTGCACACCATTGGAGTCTTTGTAGATGATGAACTAGCTGAGGACTCCAAAGACACAGGCAAGAGGTCAAACTGTTGTGAGTAAGGTAAACGAAAAATAAATAAGTGAAATTGAGACCCTTACTCATCTCCTCAAGTCCTTGAAAACTGAAGTAGCAGAAATCAAGCAACAGACAACCAAGACAACAATGAGTAGCAAACCTCCCGGTTTTATACATAAGAAGAATGTGACATCAAGTAGCAGTGGTAGCCACCTAACAAAATCTATGCACAATTCAAATTTTGTGTTCCATATGGACCTGATTGTGAAGGATAACTTTTGCGAGTTCCACCAAGAACGACATTCAGAGAAGACCTATCGATATTGGAACTAGATTATGGGCACCATGGCTTCAAGGATGAATGATCATTTTAATGCTAGTGAGGAGGTTCAGCTAGAAGATGAAGATGATGAAGAGGATGTTGCATCTGATGAAGCTTCAAGTTCTAGACATGTGGTTAACATGTATCAATATCTTAATGCTGCTCAGAAGAAATCAACCATCGAGAAGGAGCCCCCAAAATAGAATAGTCAGTACAACCTGAGAAGTTAAGGGGCTCCTACTATGATTGAGATACCGAAAGAGAAATTCAAGAGAATTCTCATAAAATTTGATCCATCGACATCCTCAACACATAAAACACAAAGCAAGTCTAGGAAGACAGCTACAAAAAAAAATATGTCCATGAGAAGTAAACTTTAAAACACTCCATCAGACAGTACAAACATAATTCTTCCCCCAAAAAACTCTGTGAGTCTTCCTGCTTTGGATATCAGTATTGTTGAAGACATGAAGAAGATCCGTGCAAAGATCTCTTTGTATGGGCTTACCAAACTGACAGGTTAGCGGGATATTCTTTTACACACACTGGAGAAAACCTCCAAAGACAATTTTTCCTCTTCCAGCAAGGGACCAAGCAAGTCTCCTAGATCACTCGCATTTGTACTCAATGTGTTTCACATGGAAGAAATGAACTCACTCTACCCACCATTTTTTTCATCTTTCAAAATTTCCAACTTCAATGTCCACAATTGTTTGGTTGACTCTAGCACATCAGTCAATGTCATTCCACTCTCCATTGTTAAACAGATCAATGTGCAATGCAGCAGTACATCCATGTAGATCATCCAACTTAACTGAAAATGTGTACCATCCATTGGTGAACTCTAGGAGGAGATAATCTAGTTATCATCCAATGGACGAGTTCACCAGTGCATCAACATTGTGATCATGGAAATCCACAAAGCATATGGCTTACTGCTCAATAGAGACTGGTCCAGAAAGTTGCAAGGATATTTTTCTATAGAATGGTTACACTTATGGCTTCCATACTAGGGTAGAAAGAACCAAATTCGAGTGCTTTGAGAGAGATACATGAAACACAATCCTACTCCCTTGATAGGGTGTTATCTTGCACACTCAAGCCCCACCCCACTAGATACAAAATTGGCTCTCCTTCATTTTTCAGCCGGTGGAAATGAAACTTGTACAATACTTTGTAACAATAGTAGCAGTAGTGTTAGTGGCATGAGCACCAAAAGTGATCCTTGTACAAGCGACTTGCAGACCTTGTATTTTGATGGATCCAAAACACATGATAGCTCTAGAGCCAGGTGTGTTTTGATCGACCCAAGGAAAAAAAACATTTTGTCTCAAGACACTTGGAGTTTGAGTGCACAAGAAACACTACAGGAAAAAATTACATACCCCCCAAATGCACAAAATGAAATGCCAGAAACAAGCCCTAGAGAAGACAAAAAACTCCCTTAGAGTGGCTTTCTCTGATGGTGCTGATCCACCACTACCAGTAAACAATCACCCGAAACAAACCTTCCCTGGGATAACAGTACTGCACCTTCCTTGCCCTCCTTTAAAAGAAGGTTCTTAGGGGGTTTTCTACCCTCTCTGGGGCTTGTTTCTGGCATTTCATTTTGTGCATTTCGGGGGTATTAATTTTGAAGCACTCATCTCGGGTTTGCAGAAATCCCTCAACCTTAACATTGCTCTATTGAAAGTGATATGTAATTCAGAGATTGTGGTACAAAACGTAGATAACACCATACATTGTGTCTCACCTTGTCTTAAGAGTTACCAACAAGGGGTATGGTAGATTATTTCTATTTTCTAAGCTTTTAATATCATATCTATACCAAGAATGTGCAATGCGGCTGTAGATGCCCTCACAAATGCAACTGCTAGGTTGACACTTCTTAGGATAGATTTAATATTGAAATTTTGTATAAGCCATATATCCCTGTCAACATCACTAATTTTCATGTTTTTATGATGATGAACAGATACTGCATTTCATGGCCAACACAGAAATCTTCAAAGACACAGCGATAGATGAATATGTGCATGAGCACTCTCTGCAAGACACAGTTGATGAAGGAAAATGAAACCCCATCCCCAAGGTTATGGTTTCACTGGATAAGTTGTATGACTTTAAAAACCACTTCAAAGGGCCCAGGAACACCAAAACATATAGTTCCACATTGATGCACGAAAATATTAACCTCAAAATAGAAAGAGATATGAAGTTCATAAATCTTGGCACGTATTGCACACTAGAGGAGCAACAACCCTTTGTCCACCTATTCAGATATAAGTACCATGATGTATTTGTGTGGACATATGATCACTTTAAAACATATGAAACATGAATAATCCAACACATCATTCCGATCAAGGAAGGGGTCAAGTCATTTCAGTCCATCTGCCACTTGAACCCCTCATACAAAAAGAATTGAATAAGTTGTTTGATACTTGGATCATATACAAGATTCGTCATTCTACTTGGGCTTCAAACTTACTTCTTGTAAGGAAGAAGTCTGGGGAAATCCACCCATGCATAGATTTCTGAAATCTTAATAGGGCCTCAAACAAAGACAACTACTTTGTGTTGTCTATGGAGCACATCTTGTCGATAGTATCAGGAGCAAAAAATTTCTCTCTCCTTGATGGATTTTCCAGATATAACCAGGTCCTAGTAGTAGAACCTCATAGACTTAAGACTACATTTCATACCAAGTGGGGTATGTTCGCTTATCGAAGAATTCCATTTGGGCTAGTAAGTGTAGGCGCAACATTTCAACACACTATTAACATCGCCTTTCGTGGAATCATTAGATAGAGCATGGTGGTATACCTTGATGGCATGACATTATTTTCCAGAAATTAGTTAAACCACCTACACCATCTTAAAAATATCTTTGAGTGATATCAAAAGTATAGGATATCCTTGAATCCCAAGAAGAGTGTATTTGTAGTGTTTAAGGGAAACCTCCTTGGGCATATCATTGCTAAGAGTGGGATCAAGGTTGATCCAGACTGAGTTCGGACTATCATGCAAATTCCTCACCGAGTCAACAAGAAAGCTATGGAGTCCTTCTTTGGGAAGATCAACTTCCTTGGAAATTCATCTCAAATTATGTGTAGATTGTCAAACCTATCCAAGACATGATTAGGAAGGATGCATTCTACAACTGGGGGAAGAAGGAAAAGTATGTGTTCACCTGTATCAAATAGGAAATAAAATATGCACCTTCATTGTACAACCCATATTTCAACAAATATTTGTTGCTTTATAGATTCGCTTTTGATAATTCACTCACTGTAGTGCTCACATAAAAATATGAGCTGAACAAAAAACGTTCCATATCCTTCATGAGCGCGAGCATATAGGGACCTGAGCTCAAATATCCCATTGTGGATAAACAAGAATATGATGTATACAAGGTGGTGAAACACTTCAAATCCTACCTACTGAAAAATCATTGCATAGTATTTTTGCCACACCCACCAGTCAGAGCGCTTCTTGTTCAACAAGAGTTGGGTGAAAGACGTGTGACCTGGATGATAGGACTACAATATTATGATCTTGATATCAAGCCATTTTAGGTTGTCAAGGGTCATGGTCTTTGCATACTTGCAGCAAAAGCAGTACACGTGCAAGAGGAAGAAGAAGAGCTCGTCAGTTGGGAGAAAGAAATCGACATGTACAATATAGAGTGAACACCACCCACCTCACACAACCAGTCTTCATACGAAGAAGTATGCCAGTACCTTGACCATGAAACCATTCCCTCTCACGTTTCCATGTGGAAGAAGAGGGAACTTTGACTCAAAGCCTTATCTTATTAGTTGGTAAACGAAGCTCTTTACAGAAAACACAATAATGGAAATTTTCTCAAGTTCCTAGAGGTACAAGATTCAGAGAAAGCGTTACTTGATATGCATGATGGACCAGACGGAGGTCACGTCATGGGTAACAAAACTATTCATAAATTCATGAGAGTCAATTTTTACTATCCCACATTGTTTAAGGATGCACACGCTTATGCCTGCAAGTGCTCGGTCTGTCAGTGATGCGCTGATAGAACTCGATGGTCAGCAACCTCGTAGTAGCCTATTGCAGTGGACAAACCATTCCAACAATGGGGCTTAAACATCACTGGGGAAATATTCCCGCATTAATCAAAGCAACACCATTACATTTTGACTGCTATAGGTTACTTGATGCAGTGGATAGAAGAAGTTCCTCTCAAACAAGTGAATGACTAGGAAGTCATCAGCTTCCTTCAACAAAACATAATTTCAATGTTTGGCATTTCGGTATCACTTATTTTTGAAAATGCAACTTACTTCTCTTCATTTAAAATTTATCATTTTGCATTACAATATGGTATTGTGCTTAAACATTCAACGAACTGCTACTCAAAGGGAAATGGTCTTACCGAATCTACAAACATGAATCTCATTCACATCGTAAAAAATATCATTTACTCTGAGCATCGAAACTAGCATTCCGCTCTAGTTAATGCACTTTGGGCTGAACAGGTTACACCGAAGCCCTCTCTGAACACATCTCCATAATTCCTTGCATACGGAAAAGAAGCCATCCTTCCACACAATATCTACTTAACTGCTCTATAGTTATCCCAAGAATCTTGAGGCAAGCCGTGTCTATTGGTTCAATGTAGGATGGACACATTACACAAGTTACAGGAAGAATGGATGAAATCAAAAGAAAAATTTTCACTCCTTCATAACCATATCAAGAGATGGTTCGATCAAAAGTCTGCAGGGAACACCAGCTTTGTTGTGGGTGACTTCGTCTTGAAGTGGGATAAACCCCACGAAGAAAAAGGAAAACACATGAAGTTCTAGTCCCTATGGATTGGTTTGTACATCGTTCACAAAACAATTGGCCAACACACGTATCGCTTACAATCACTTGATGGGAAGATTGAAAACCTTTCAGTCAATGTACGAGATTTAAAATGTTATTTTTAGTGGTCTCGGGATGTGCCCCATCTATGTACATAGCATGCTTATTTTTTTCTGTTGCTTTACTTGTTGTTTTTTATTTACTTCAGTCTGATTTGTTTTGTTTGTCTTCTCATTTTTGTTTTGTAAATATGTTTTGTCCTATACTATGTTCTACCCTTTGAATAAGTATGTGGCTAAGTCTAAAGAGTCTTGTGAGACTATAGTACTTGGCCAGTTCTGTATCTGTCTTCTCTATGCTTGGTTGTCACTTTTTGCCGATGAATATTGGATTAAAAATATCATCCGTCTGTAAGGGAAGCTCTTATCAAACCATGAACTGGTCAAAACTGGGAAACCCCATACTTATTCTCAATCTTGTACTCTGTGTGTCAAGCTTAATCCAACTAATAGAAATGGAGAAGGGGAAAAATCTAAAGGAGAAAAATTAAATCAAAGGCCCTACATGCTTCTCTGAAGGAACAACCTCTTCTTCTCTCAATAAGTCGGGATCCCTCTTCCACCCAAAAAATAAATAAGTTCCTATGCACATTACTTGTTCAAAAAAAAATACGAAGGCAAAAGAAGAGAAAGGATTCCTACACAGAGAGGTGAAGTAGGAAACTCCACCACCATACTGACCAGGCTCACTGGCAGTGGAGCAATGCTTGTGTTCCTATGTGACTCGTCGGGGTACTATCCAAATATTCTAGCAGCAAAGCAACATCATAGATGAAAACTTATACTTTGCAAATCTTATGCTCATGAACCAAATTACCCTTCTTGATTTTGAAACACTGTGATCTAGCTGAAATGTTTTCTGTGTCTAACTGAGTTGGTACAAGGTGAACCATTTCTGTCCATGGTGTAAGTGGGGAAGCCAAAGTAACATGCACAATGAATAAATACTCCTTGAAAGGCCAAGGCCCTGTGTTGTAAATGAACCAAAACAGAGAAGCTGGTATTCAATGAGTGTGTTGCCAAGTGTTGTAATGGCTGCAATACCCTCCAAAATTTTGGCCAACATCCAAATTTTTGAGCATTCCTTGGTTTTTTCCCTTGATGGTTGCAAACACTCGGGCTCATCCCATAAGCTCTTGTTGAGTCTTTACACCCTTTTTGCTTGGTAAACCACAATTGTCTTTTAGCATGTTGATTGCTATGTCATGCTTGCAAGTTTTTTCTGGCTTGTCTTTGTGTGCATGAGTTGTTTTCGCTTTGTCGACATCGGTCACAATCACACATAAAGGTGTAAACAATGTCTTGCAAGTGAGGTCACGATTGTTCGAAGACTTATCTCAATTGTCGCACTTGTGTCTCTTAACCTTTAAGTCAGTCTCATTGAGCACATGTTTTTCTTGTTAGTTTGAAGTGCCTTCTCATCGAGGCGTGATAAGTGCTTGATCACAATGTCATGAATGCACAAGTTCACTTGCTTTCACACTTAGTCATTTTTCCTGAAAATCTATCGATCAGACAACACTCCTTCAACCAGACCTCGATCTAAGTGACCTTGCAATGCTGCCTAGAATTGCGCAAAGATTTAGATTGTCCTTTAGGAAGCCTCTATTGTGCAATACTAGAATGAGCTAACAAACCGTCTCCTAGAAACGGGCATAAGTTGTCCCAGAACCCGATACAATCTATGCTTCCTACAAGATCACCCATCAAGCCTCCCTCTGGTAAACTAGAAAAATTGACTTGAGTTGTGAATCAGGGCTACACTAATCTCCAAAACTATGTAAAAATTGTCCAACCTTCTTTCCTTTCACTGCTTACAAAAACTGCACAGACATGTGGGACAGGCCTCTGCTGCCTCTCAATGCACTGTCCCAGGAAATTGCGAAGATATGACAGGAAGGCCCCCTATTGGCCTGCTCTGCTCTCCCTCATAAAATTGCCTAGTTTTGACTGTCACCTACCCTTCTTCCCAACTCTGCACTTAGCCCATAGAATGTGTAGTTATGTCTGGGAGTCCCTGCTGCTTGTCCCAGACTATCTCCTAGAATTTTGCAGTTTTGACCAACAAATCCTGCAGCCTGATCCTCTCCTCCTCCGGTAAAATGCACAGATTTTCCTGCAAGTGCCTCCTACTACCCACTCTATCGTCTTCCAAGAAATTGTGTAGATCCCACCTGGATGACCTTCCCAGTGCTCCCTTTGAAAATTGAGCAGATTGGCCCACTAGTTCCTCGACACCTTGCCTAGTATTCCTCCTGAAAATTGCATAATTCTGTCTCCCATCTAGGTATTACCCTGTAGCTGTCGCTGTTGTTCCAGATTGCACAAATATGCCTCCTAGTGACATCTACGCATTTTTCCCCGACATTTCTCTGGAGACTCGCATTTTGGCTTGAGTTTTTCTCTCTAGAGTTTCAGTTCCTTGCCCCTCTCGTGGTCACCTGCACCGGAACAGAAAAAAATGCATCATGTTAGACTAGGCGATTTCTGGATTTGATGTCATCTCATCATGAGTTTTTGCAGGAACATGTACATTGATGAAACATGGCGCAATGAAGAGCGGGATGAAGAAGGGGCACATGCTAGAAGTCTTGCTCAGAGTTGAAAGAACGCACAAAGCACATCCAGTAGTGAGCGAAAGGGACATATACACATGCACCATCAAGAAAAGACCAAGACCATTGAATACCCCACACAATTTGCCATGCAGAGGTGAAGACATGTTACAACGAGAGAATACCATCACTCAGTAGCACAACAACTCGACACAAACACCAACCACAGTCAACCAGTACATGTCAGTAGTGTCCTGTCAAGTTGTGTCAGGAGTTGTCTCGGCCACATTAGTACTATGGGTCATACTTGTTGTAATCAATGTAATGTAAAGTGGAAGTCCAAGAGACCTGCATATGAAGTTGAAGAGTCATGTAAAATAAAAAAGTCATAGGCAGTCAAATAGTCATGAGGGAAGTTAAAGAGTGACAAGGGTTAGTTATTCCCCTTCGGCTATATAGACCCCTTCATTGTATGATCAAAGGACTTTTCACCTTGGCTCCTCCCACATAGCCTCGAGAGTTTGTAGTCTGTTCTTTGAGGAGTGAGGAGTGGCTCTAATGTCCCACTACTGGGACTACTGATGTATGGTGTACATATGTGTTTCTAATCGTTTTCTTAGTTCAGAAGCATGTCTCAGGCCAACAATTTTTTCACGCATGTTTTGTGTATGTTTGTAAGACTATTGTTTAAACATTTGTAATGCATGTTTTCTTAACCTGTACTAAGATAGTTGAACTACTTTGGTTATTTTAGTACTTACATTATTGAAGATGTGTTGTATTATTTATCACTATTGTCCCGTCCATGTGGCCTTCTTCGCTGGACATTAGAGATAGAATATTTTATATTTTCTTGTTTTAATGACCGTCAACCCCATGTGGACTACTCCATTGGACGGTATATGTTTTTTCCCTTGAAATTTGATTTTCATGATTTTTGCATCCACTGAGGACAATTCCGCTGGATGCTAGACAAACCCTTGTTATTGTTCGTGTGTGTTTCTTCCTGGATTGGGACTATTCCCTCTCATCAAGTGGCTCACTTTACCCTTCCCCCCCCCCCCCCCACCATTTTTGAAAATAATAGAACCTGGACACAGAGTTACATTAAGCACTCACCAGGCATAGTCACCTCACTTTCTTGAAGTTACAAGCATAACGCTCTCATGTGTTGAAGAACAAGATCTAAGGAAAATATCTAAGATAATCGCAACCAGGCCATCATACTAGATGGGAGTCCTACACCAAATCATGTGAGGTTTAGTTGGGACTTCATACTAGGGATATCCCCTAAATGTTCATGGGTCTAGCACCATCAACACTTTCATATTATCCAAGAAAATGAAGTGATACAACCTAGAACATATCCATTGTAATTTCCAATTTTCTCTTACACAAGCTCCTCTCTCTCTCTCATAATAATCATCCGCAACCACAATACAACTACCTCATATAATATGAGGGTTTCCTTCTAGGAAAAAATCCCTAAATTAACATAACTTGTACCATCAAGTCATTCTCCTACTTAACAACCTAGATTGGATACGAAATTACAATATTTTACAAGGCATGTTTTCATCTATTTTTAGCTTCGGGGGCACTGCCTTCAAACCCCCAAACCCCTATGGCAACTATCATACAAGTGGAATTTCCACCATGTTTAGGAATTGGGGTCCAAAGCGATTGAGACCTCTTAATAAAGTAGATAATTAGGCTCCACATCAAACAATCTCCCACTTGGAGATTCATTGTAACAACTCCATGGCTACTTCATTTGTTGGAAAATGCTTCCACTTTTGACCTTGTTATTTCTCATCTTGATCATCATACTTGAAGACCAATTGAAACTGAGCAGGATCTCAGTTTCTCCCTGGTTACATGTCTGCAGGATTCTAGCTAGTTTGTATCTTTTCCAGCTTCAACTATCCATCTTCTAACACTAACTATATGAAATGGTAGTTGAGTTGTTTATGTTTAGTCTTGGAATAAAATGTTGAGTTCTTTGCAAGATTAGTGGCACTTTCATTGTCATTGTATAACCTGCCCATATCCTGCTTCTTTCCCAACTCATCCATAAACCTTTGTAACCAAATCATTTATTTACTAGCCTATACAACAACAACATATTCTGCTTCTGTTGTTGAAAGTGCAACAATGCTTTGCAATTTTGAAACCCAACTAACAGATTTTTGACCTACAATAAACTCATACCCTATGGTGCTCCTCCTGTTATCTCTATCACTTGCCATATCTACATCAGCATATCCCTGTAAAGCAATGTTTGAACCGCCAAAGCATAATCCTTGATTTGTGGTACCTCTCAAATATTTGAGAATCCACTTCACTACCATCCAATGCTCTTTTCCTATATTATTCATATACCTTGTTACAACTCCCACTGCATGTGCAATATTAGGCCTTATGTAGACTAATATTTCATGCATTAAGCTTCCAATTGCTGATGCATATGGAAATTTACACATATAATCCAACTCCTCCTGGGTCTTGGAAGAAATCTCATTACTTAGATTGAAATGGCTAGCCAAAGGTGTATTAACTGGTTTTTCATTTTTCATATTAAATCTTTCCAACACCTTTTCTATGTACTCACTCTGGGACAATGTTAATTTGCATTTTTCTTGTCTCTAGGTATTCTCATACCAAGGATTTTCTTTGCAACACCCTAATCCTCAATTGCAAATGAATTTTCCAATTTTCCTTTGACCACATTTATTTCTCTGTGTCAGACCCTATAACAAGCATGTCATCTACATACAATAGAAATATAATGTAGTTTTCATCATTTTGTTTCTTATTATAAACATAGTGATGAAAATGACATCTAATATAACCTTGTTCACACATAAACTTGTCAAATTTTAGATACCATTTCCATAGAGCCTTATTTATGCCATACAATCTCTTCTTCAACCTACACACTAATTTTTCCTTCCCTTTGACCTCATACCTTTATGGTTGCTGCATATATATTTCTTCCTCCAAATCCCCATGGAGAAAGTTTGTCTTTACGTCTAATTTCTCAAGATGAAAATATTTTGCTTCCACTAGACTCAAAATAGTTATGACTGAAGCCATTTTAAAAATAGGGGAAAACATTTCATCAAAGTTTATACCTTTCTTTTGTGCAAACCCCTTCATCACAAGTCTAGCCTTATACCTTTGTGTTCCTCCATCTTCATCCTTCAAACTATAAAACCATTTATTCAACAATGGTGTTTTACCTGCAGGAAACTTGACTAAGTCCCAAGTCTGGTTATGCATCAAGGAGTCCATCTCTTCTTCCATGGATTTCTCCCACTTCTTCCTAGTTTCTATCTACATTTCTTCATCATATCTTTCTGGTTCACAAAATCAGTCAACAGTACATAATATAATGAATGAGAGTATCATTCAAGGGGTCTACTTACCCTGATAGATCTTATAACACCACTTTCAGGTGTTTGAGGTGCCTGTTATTGTTGTGGTTGTTTTTTTGTTGTGGACGATGATAATTATGATTTTTAGGCACCTTTACTTTTTCTGCGATCTCATCAAGCACTGCATATTCTTTGTATTCCTTTTCGTCTTTCTTTTCCTACATATAATCCTTATACAAAACCTTTTCATTGAACATGACATCTATGATCCTAATGATTTTGGGATTTTCATAATTATATAAGAGAAAACCAAAATCATTAACACCATATTTGGTAAAGGTACATTTATTTGATTTTTCCTCAAGCATTGTTCTATTTTCTTCATTAATGCGGAAAAAGACATCACAACAAAAAAGTCTTTAAAAATGAGTAGTTTACCTTTTTACTTGTCTATGTCTCCTAGGGAATACCACCATGCAAAGAACTTGAAGGCCCATTGTTTATTAGATAAACAACAGTATCTAAAACATCTGTCGTAAATTGTAATGGAAATCCTGCATCCAATCTCATTCACCTTGTGTGCTCTATGATTGTCATGTTCATCCTTTCTAACACATCATTTCCTTGTGGCATTTGTAGAACTATCCTCTCTCTATGAATTCAATTTTTTGAATAGTAGTTATTAAACTTTTTGTTGCAATATTCACCTCCATTATCGAATTTGAGACACTTCAATATATTTCTTGTCTCATTCTCAACCAAAACTTTCCATTTCTTGAAAGTATCAAATACATCATATTTATTATGAATACAATAAATCTAGGTTTTTCTAGTTGCATTGTCAATAAAAGTAACATAATAGCAATAACCACCAAGAGATGATACATGATTTTGTCCCCATACATATGTATGCACAAGCTATAATTGTTCTCTCTTATTTTCCTTCCCAACTCTAATAAATATAACTCTCTTCTATTTTTCGTAAACACAATTCTCACAAAAATCCAAATCAACATGGTTCAAACTTGGCAACAAATTTCTTGAGTGAAGAATTTGCATCCATTTCTCACTCATGTGCTCGAGCCTATGATGCCACAATGTTGTTGTAGGTTTTAACCCCGTACAGAAATACCTGCATACGAATTCTAAACACACATAAAATAAACAATGTGAGAGCATAACACATAAAACACATATACACAGATATTTTCCCATGGATCCCAAAACTGGGACTACCAGCTTGATTTTTCATTATATTCCTTTCAATGTTACAATACATATTTATACATGCCGAAGCATCCAATACCATGGACCGAAAACCATCGCGTCCAAAAACATGTTCGAAAATTGTGCACAAAATCATAGGTGGGTCAGCCCAACCTAACATAGGTTCCAAAACCAAAATTTTCTGAGTCGCTGCCTCAGACCCCATAGAGTGGGGTTACTTACACCCCTCAAACGCCCTGTGACCCCCCCCCCCCCCCAACTATGCAATTGACGCAAAAAAAGGGGGGCTCCGGCCCCCCTCTAACTCCCCGGTTAACTATGTGGGCTAGTCGTGGAAAGAATATAACACAACCCAATAGTTTTATCTTCTCCTAAGGAGGTTAAATCATTAACAAAAATATAAATTCCATTGTATAAATAAAACATACCAACCTTTTCTCCTTTTTCTATTACTAGGTCTCTTTTAGTGACCTTCCAAGTTTTTTCTGTGAATGTAGTTACATAGCCTTCACCACCTAACTGCCCTGTTGAAATTAGATTTTTCTTCAGATCTGGGACATTCCTTACCTCCTTCAGTATCCATTGGTTTCCATTTTGTTTCTTTATAAAAACCTTACCCATTCTAACGATTTTACAGAGTTTACAATCACCTAAACAAACATTCCAAAATCTCCTTGAACATAGTCATGAAAATGTTTCGTATCAGGTGTAGCATGGAATGAAGCCCATGATTCAACCACCCAGACATCAATAATATTTTCTAATGAAATAATCAAAACATCTTGCAACACATCACATGTCATATTTTTTTCATTATTGCTCTCTTATTGTCCATCTCCTTCTTCTCCTTTTCGATATTTGTAGTGTTTCTTCATGTGTCCTTTCTTCCCATATTTACAGCACATTATCCATGATGTGGATTTGGATCTGCCTCTTCTTGACTTCTACAATTTCCTAGACTCCTTCCTCTTTCCATTTTTCTTCCCGTAGTCTTTGTAGTCAAAGCATTACCTGATGTCTCACTGAAGTTTTTCTATCACATTTCCATGCTAAGGATGGAACCAACAACATCATCAAACTTTAAAGTACTAGATCTAGAGACAAAGTTACTAATATCCATAACTAAGTCATTCCAAATTTGTGGCAATGAACAAAGAAATAATATAGCCCTAACTTCATCATCAAAATTTACCCCTACAAAAATTAACTGATTGGTAACCGTGTTAAATTCATTTAAATGATCACCAATAGATTCCCCTTCTGATATTACCATTTTAAATAGACGGTTCATAAGAAATACCTTATTTGAGGCCGAGGATTTTTTCATATAGTTTGTCCAATGTCATTATTAAACCTTTTTTTGTTATTTCCTTTGAAATGTTGAATGCCACCAATGCTGCCAGACATAGTCATATTGTTCCTAGTGCCTTTCTATTGATAATATCCCAATCTGCGTCTATCATACTCATCGACGTCTTTGATTTTCCACTCAATGGTAGGTACAAATATTTCTTATATAGATAATCTTCCATTTGCATCTTCCACAACTAGTCGTTTTGTCTATTAAATTTATCGGACCTAAAATTGCCATCTTCCATGACTACTCCCACTTGAATGAGGAACCCTTCTCTCCTGCGAGTTTATCATCCAAATAGACCTTCAAATCTCATGCTCGTTGTTAGAAATTATTGAACAGAGCAATGGAACACATAAAATATTGTGGAAACACAAATAAAAAATGCATAAAACAAGTGAGGCACAGATATATGTGATTCACCTAATTTGGGCCATGTCCACAGAGAAATAGACAATCCTTCCTTTTATATCATCCAACAAAATTAAGAGATACAACCTATAGAAAATTTGTTGTAATTTCCTCTTCACTCTCACACAACCTCCTCCTCTCTCTCTCCAAAAAATTATCCACAACCCTAATATAATTCCCTCATATAAACTTGAGGTTGCCTTCTAGGGAAAAAACCCTAATTTAATATAAATTCTTCTGTCAGATCATTTGCCTAATGAGAAAACCAAATTGACTACGAAACTACAATATTCTACAAGGCAATTTTTCATCTAGATTCAAGGGTGCTTCCCTTAAACCCCCGGCCAGGGGGGGTCCCTTTAAAAGTAGTCGTCACCCCCCTGGTGGATATCATATGCATGATGTTTCCACCCCGCTTAGGAACTGGTGTCCAATGCATCTGAGACCTTTGAACCAAAAATATAATCAGGCTCCACACCTTATAACGCATTCCTTAGCCATTCCCATATTAAACTACTAGGTTCATTCCTACAAGATGAGCTATTTGGTAGGGGCCACCCACGCTTTCATTGGCCAATCAAAAGCCCCGTCAATATTAGCTATCTAACAGATTGTCGTGACACCCACTGCTCAACACTTCCACTTTTTGCACCTAAAAACATCATATGGCTCCAACCGACGAGATGACATCATGATAACGTCATCAAGCCCATGTGTGGCTTCCTGAGTGGTGAAATGTGTCACCTAGATTTGGCCGATAAGCCCACCCAAAAATGTCAAATTTTCCTTCCATGTTTCCTCCATATAGCTATGTCATGGTCACTTCATCTACCATCATCATATCATGAGATCCAATCAAATGCTGCCACCTGTCTTGCTGGATGAGACAAAAAGGTTCCCCATGACCTTGGTTTTGAAAGAAATTCCCTTTGTAAATAAAAAGTCATCAGGCTCAAGAAAGCAACCTTGACACCACTCCATTTTCATTTGTGGTATTAGGATGAGTGGTCCCGAAGTGGTTCTTCACCATTGATCTATGTAATTGACAGTATGGGAAACTACCTTTTGGTGCCTTGAGGCTTGAAAATACTTCCATATCAAGGGATGTCAGAATGTCTCCACGTAGGCTGACACCTATCTCCCAACCGGGCTGGTTCTCCATTTCACTTTGCTTTGATATCCCTCTAGGGAAATCTTTGCGAGATTTTCTATCACTGTGGTGCCCTCCCAAGGCCTTTATCATTCACTGTCACTACCAACCATACTGCCATCATCATCTCGCTCAACTTCTCATCTTTTTGTGCTCTTCCACTATGTCTTGGTGCTTGTCTCCTGGTGCATTCACTATGTGCACCTTGAGGTTGCGTCGAGGTTATACCATCGGGATTCCTCCATTAGGCCAAACTATCAAGTAGGTTGTTCATGCAACCAATCAAAATGGCTTTCGCTACTTTTTTGTCCATGAAAAATCTACCCAACTCTTCCCTTACTGGCTCTGTTCTCAATTCTGCCAACTCTGGCCACTGCCAAACTTGGTCACACCTTTGATCGAAGGCCACATTTAACTCTGTTATCATGGACTTAAGGCCACCAAACTTTGACTGGAAATACGTTATGACCCACGAGGCCTATTTGCAGACTTCAATATACCATTGGAAAGCTCTTTCCAAGCACTATCCAAATATGCCAATCCTAGGAGAAGCTAAGTTTATTTATTGACACATAATCTATTCCAAATTATGTGACTCGCCATCCATCATAGCCTACCCTTCACTGCCAACATATGTTTCCTCTGATCTCAATTCCATTTTGGTTGATGTCAATGCCAACTTTCCAACAATCTCCCCCTTTGGCATTGATGGAAACATTCTAAGCTCCCCCTGAAACCACTCATGGTCTTATTCATCATTGTTCTTCTCCTAAGCACCAGTAATATTCTCCCCCTTTGGAATCAATGGCAATTGATTCTCTTGAAAAATCCCCTTGAACCATTGCATCCTACTCTTCAATTGATCCCACACGCTGAGTAGCTTCCAACAAGAATTATAATCAAGTCATTTGTGAGGAGGAGTCACAACCCCTATATGATGCTTGAGATGCTCAAAGGGATTTGTTGCAAGTTGCTTAGTAAATATGTCTGCAAGTTGGTATTTAGTGCCCACATATACAAGTTGCACAACACTAGCTGTAACCTATTCTCTTAAGAAATGGAACTTGATAGGAATTTTCTTGGCCATTGAGTGCATGACATGATTCTTAGAGATATTGATGGCACTAATATAATTATCAAACTTTAATGGAATGGTATCATTCAACTCTACGTTAATTTCCTTCAAGGTCTTCTTCATCCATATAATTTGTGAGCAACAAGTGCCATCTACAATATACTTTTCTTAAACAGTTGATAAAGAATGGAGTTGTGTTTCTTGCTGACCCAGGATAATAAGCTATTTACAAAAAGGAATTTTGCACTAGAGGTGCTCTTTCTGTCATCAGTACTCCTTGCCCAATTAACATAAGTATAGTCCTTCAACTTCAAATCTTTAATTTTAGCATACCACAATCCATAATATGATGTCCCTTGAAGGTATTTGAAAATCCTTTTGACAATGCTGGCATGACTTTCATGGGGGAAGGATTGAAATATTGCCACAAGTTCCACTGCATGCATGATATCTAATAACAACATTGTGATATACGTCATGATTCTTATCATTGATTTGTAGTCAGTCTAATTTACTAGTGGTGTCTCATCTTCTTTGCGTAACTTACAACCTATAACCATGGGTGTGCTAACTGGCTTGCAATATTCTAGTCCAATTTTTTCTAGAGCTTTTCATAGGTATTTGGATTGGGAGATAAGTACCCCATATTTTTATTGAGAAATTTGAAATCCTAAGAAGAAGGACAATTCTCCTATCATGGACATCTCAAACTCTATCTACATATAGTTTTCGAATTGATATCCCGATCATTTCAGATCGCTACCAAAGATTATGTCATCCACATACACTACCACAATTAGTAGATGATAATCTTCATATTTTATATACATATTGTTGTCTACATTGCCTTTCTTAAAGATTTCTTACTGAAGGTATCAATATAGTCTTTCATACCAGGCTCTAAGGGATTGTTTGAGTCCATATAAGGCCTTTTCCAGTTGGCACACAAACCCTTCATCTTTGGTGACCATAAACCCCTCTGGTTGCTCAATGTAAACTTCTTCCTCTAGATATCCATTGAGAAATGATGACTTCACATCCATCAAATATACCTTGTTGTTTTTATGATTGGAAAAGGAAATAAAGATTTTTATATATTTCGGTATACCCATTGGTTCAAAGGTTTCCTCAAAATATATCCCCTCTATCTAGGCATACCCTTTGTAGACTAATCATGTGTTGTTTCTGATTACATGACCCTGCTCATTTACCTTATTTTTGAAGACCTATTTTGTTCCTATGACATTTTTCTCTTTGGGCCTTGGAACGAGCTGCCAACTATGATTCTTCTCAATTTGTTCAATTTCTTCATTCATATCTCTCACCCAAGACTTGTCCTCACTTGCCTAACTAAGATGTTTAGGCTAAAACTTAGATAATAGAGAAATATTTGCAAAAATTGCACTTCTAACAAATTTCTTCCTTGCCTAGACACTAAGTCTTTGATCTCCAAGAATTTGACTCTTAGGATGTTCTTTCTATACATACCTAGAAGGTGTTTTGGGGTTTGGAGTTGTGCTCGTTCCTATGTCTTCATTATATGACTCTATTTCTTCATGGTATGGTGACATGATGGCTTAATTATCTTCTCCATCTAAGTTCATGTTTCCTTTGGAAGACTCAAATTGTGGTGCTATTTCATTTATTAGTACATCAATGCAATATTCAATGCTCTTTGTCCCTTTTTTGTAGCACTTTCATCCTTTACTTCGAGAAGAGTACCTGACAAATATACATTCATTAGTGTGTGAATCAAACTTTCAAGGATTTTTATCATTCCTTTTAATAAAAAAATTTCTCCCAAATACCTTGGAGTGTTTTACTGATGCAGGTCTTCCCTTCCACAACTCATAGGGAGTTTTATCACTATTAGGCATCAGTTGTGTTATGTTTGATAGGTATACTATTGCTTATGTTGCTTCTCCCCAAAAGGTGTGAGGTACTTCTACTTCATCCATCATAACTCTTTCCATCTCCTTGATTGTCCTGTTCTTTCTCCCAACTACTCCATTTTGTTGTGTAGTTCTAGCCACAAAATATTGTCTTCTTATGCCATGCTCTTCACATAATTATTCAAACTCTTTTGATGTGTATTCTCCTCCTCTGTATGATATAAAAAATTGATCTTTAGATATTTCTTGTTTTATACCTAATCTTTAAACTTATTAAAATATTTAAACACTTCTATTTTTTATTTTAAGAGCATGATCCAAGTGGCCATGGTAAAATCATCAATAAGAAGCATAAAATACCTCTCTCCTTTTCAGATTTTTGTTCTGGTTAGGTCACAAATATCTATGTGAATTAGCTATGTGGTCTAGATGAAGATAATTCCATTGTCTTGAAGTGAGTCCTAGCTTTCTTACCAAATTGACATGACTTGCAGATTCAATTATCAAGACTTCACAGTCTTTGCAATCCTCTCATAGCTTCTAGATTGTTGATTCTTACCATATTGTCAAAATTCATATGACCAAGTCTCATGTTCCATAATCAAGTTTCATTTTTCTTGGTCAGATAGTAACTTATTATGGAGTCATCAAACACATATACATTATTGATAGTTCTGACTTCCTTTCCCACCAACTTTCCATTCTTTTCCATTTGGATAACATAATATTTGTATTGAAAGGTCACATTATAGCCATTAACACACACATGGCTTACACTAAGAAAGTGGTGCTTGAGAACTTCTACATAAAACAGATTTTGGGCTTTATTATTTTCATCAAGACTGATTATGCCCTTACCCTTAATTCTTGTTGGGGCATTGTTGTCGAAAGTTACATTGTTCCCTTTGTCCTTTTCTTTTAGCAACATGAATTTTCTCTTATCCCAAGTCATATGCATGGAACAACTACTATCTACATACCATATGTTCTCTTGATTATGTTCCAACACAACAAGGCCACATTGTATGTTCTTTCTAGACTTGCATTTACAGTTCACCTTGTCCTTTGAAAAGGTTGGCTTCCAAGTGTTCTATGATTTATATGGATACACAAAAAAATAGCTTTATGTCCAAAGACATGAAATTTATAACAATTACCATAAAATATATTATTGTACCTGAAGTTAGATAGTTCATGAGTTGGTGCGTGAAGGTACCTCTGTTGTCTTGCAGATTGATTCATTCTCTAGTGGTGTGACCCCTTTGCGAAATTAGAATTATTATTATTCCAGTGATGTGATCTGTTGGTACCATTCCATGACCTCCTTTTTCCTCTTGAAACACATCGTTTGCCTACCTTTTTCCTTCATAGATCTCTTATACCCCTTGAAATTGATTAGTTAACAGTATTATAGTTGTTAGATGCATTAAAATTGATTTATGAGTTTTATGTTAAGAAATTAGGGATTTTTAATAAAAAGATTACAGGAAGTTACAACATCCTGTAAATGGTTCATTGTTTGACATATGGCATGACAGGTAAGCTAAAGCAAAGGGTAGGGACAAAAAATAGAATGTACAAGCATGGACGAACATCGATCCTACAGCAAAACCAACACTCCTGGTCGTATGGTCAAAGCTGGTCAAAGCCCAGCCTTTTGGTGACAAAAGCAGCAACAGCCATAGGGTTCCAAACCGGTTTAGTTTTGTTCCTTTTTGGGAAATCGGTTCAGAATGGAAATAACTTAAAAATCATTCCATAACAAAAGCGGCAACAGCTGCATAACGAATGTACATTCGATCCAAATGTAAACCGTGTGTTAGTTTTTTAAAAGACATATGTAGACACAGTTGTGTTGTTGTTGATCTCTGTACATCGTTTTGAAAAACAGAGCTTTTGATATCTTCAGAACTTAATACCAGAACTCAGTTTCAGTCACAACTTTGTTATTGTTCATGCGTTAACTCTGTAGTTGCTTGAGCGTATTCCAGTATACCGTTGAAACGCGGATGGGCCCTGCGTGGATGGGTATACTGTCATTTTATTTCACTAGCAATTTCTGAATATTCAATAGCATGCACAGTGATTAGAGTTTGGCTTATGATTTCATTGATTTAATTAGCAATTCTTATGAATGATGTTTATGATGGTGGCTTGAAGGATTCATCGTTGAGATCGTTGAACTGTATCCTGTAAGGGATCTGATCTTTCGTTATCTTTTTAAAGCATCTTCATGAACCCTGCTTTCCATGCAATTGAATTTTAGTGTGCCTATTATTTCAGTATGTTTTAATCTTTCATGAATGTTAAACGTTGAATGCTAAGTGTTCACTAGACATGGGTTTTATTCACAGCATCCTCGTAAGGGGATTAAAATCTTGGTTTAAGTAATACACAATGTTTTTAGAACAGTTAGATGAATTGAGTGACCTGAGTGTCAAAGTGATAGGGAACATACCTTAACCTTCCCTAAAGAAGTTCTATAACCTACCACTGTGAACACTTAGTTAGGAATCCTTTATGTCTATAGATTGTAGATGCATGCCTCAAAGTTTACATATCCTGGTCGATAATAAATATAGCCTAATCTAGCACCCTAGATTGGACACCACATTTTGGCGCCATTGCCGGGGAGGCGTAGTTAAAGGATTTAAAAAGAAAAAAAAAAAATTAATAAACAAAAACGAGCAAAAACATAGATTTAGAAGTCATGTTCACTTATGCCTAGATCTAGAGATAATCAAGGTAGATTCATAAAAACCCCCCATCCAAAAACTAACCTATCATCAGGAGCAGACCCTTTAGGAAATGTTGAACATACAACACCAGCTGAGGAAGTCACCATACAAGCATTAGAGGATAAACAAAAGTCAGGGAAAAGACTCACTCTCATCGAGAGGCAAACTTTATTAGCACACAAATCATAGAAGAAACACTTT
This sequence comes from Pinus tabuliformis, assembly GCA_031772625.1. Taxonomy (NCBI): domain Eukaryota; kingdom Viridiplantae; phylum Streptophyta; class Pinopsida; order Pinales; family Pinaceae; genus Pinus; species Pinus tabuliformis. The sequence continues at coordinate 252,071,427 of CM062808.1, read as the reverse complement.
CCTAGATCCTCTACACAAGGAGAAAGTAGCACAGTGACCGAACAATCTTTCTTTAATCTTCTCTTTGAAACAACTGACACTGACACAGAGGAACCTATTAAAATGGCTGAGGAAGGAGATGGATCAATACCAAATCAAGGACGAAGAGATGAAGAAGAGTCAACCTTTAAGTTTCCTATTCAAGAACCACAAGAAGATGATGAGATAAAAAAGAAAAACATACCTCCATCCGTGCTACCAAACTTTTATGGCATGGCTTCAGAAGACCCAGATTCATTCTTGTTCGAGTTTGACATTGTATGTCGAACATATGGTTACACAGATGATGTCCATAGGCTTAGACTCTTCCCAGCGACATTAAAGGCATTAGCCTTAAGATGGTTCATGGGGCTTGGTGAACATGCGATAACTGATTGGGATGGCATGAGAAGAATATTCCTAAAGAAATATCAACCTTATTGTAGATCGAAAGATTCCAAAGATGATATCTTTAGAATGAACCAACAAGAGGATGAAAATTTAGAGGAATACTTAGAACGGTTTGTCTACAATTTACAAAAATCCAAACACCGAACTATGCCTCTTGATTTGATTCGCATAATATTCTTGAAAGGCATTCGAGAGGAATACTTGGATGATCTTAATTTGATGGGCAAAGGTGACATTTCTACCTTACCTTTTGAAGAAATCACTGAATTATGCGAAAAGTATTCAAGGAGCAAAGCTAAAATTGGAAAAAGAACCATGTCATCCAAAGCCACAAAATCTGCTTCAACAAGTGTCACAAGGGCTGAAATAGGGAATCTGTTAGAAGAATTTAAAACAGATCTGTTAAGCACCTTAGGAAACCAAATTGACACTCTAAAAGCTAAAAAGAAACAAGAAGATGAAGATCAGATAATGGCTATCTTCTGCCCAAAATGCCAGAAGAAACATGCCTTAAAAGACTGCCCATTAGAAAACATCCAAGTTTGTGCCTTTTGTACTGAAAATCATGATATATTTAATTGTTCTAAAGTCAAGGTTTTGCAGAATTGTAATATGGCAGCTAATGCAAAGATGGAAAATGTATATTACATGGGCACAAAGAGACCATGGTAGCCAAGACTAGCACCTCAAGGTATGTTTCCAAATCAGAATTTGCAATTTCCTGTAAATGATCAGATGTATGCTCAGAATTCATGGAATGTACCCATGCCATGGCAGCACCAAAATCACCCACAGCAACAATGGAGACCATCTCAACAATACTCTCAATCATATCATACATATCCTCAATAATACCAACCATATTCGCAGCCATATCAACCATATCATCAACCATACTCGTCATATCCTCAATCATATCAGCAGTACCCTCAGCAGCAAGTTGTTTACCAACATCAACCTCAACCTACTTAACAAGCACTGCCTGTTCCTCCACCAATAAATCCACCACAATTACAATTTCCATCTAACTCACAACCTCCCAGACCTACTCAAATCCCTACTCAAACTGTCCCAAATCCAAATAACATAGCAGAGAGGCCAGCCTACAATGTGGAAGAGGGAACCTCATATCCCACACTACCCTTGCAAAATATCAACTTGAGGTCTGGTAAGGTACTCCACAAAGATTCTCCAACAATTGATAAACAAGAAGAAAACACAGAAAATGAAAACAAAATGACAAATCAAAGAAAATCAAACGACGACACCAAAGATAAACAAATGCAACCATTGCATCCACCTTTTCCAGACCGATTGGTCCAAATGAAACTTCCAATGTCTATACCACAGTTTGATGTTTTAGATGAGCTCAAGAATGTCTATATAAAAATTCCACTACTACAAGCCATAAAAGACATTCCCATATATACTAAAGCAATCAAACAATTGTGCCTTAAGAAGCCCACTAGGAAAAGGATTGATCCACAAACCATTCATGTTATAGGACATTTAGCTGGCCTTATGACAAATACCATCTCAATGGAAAAGTATGTTGATCCTGGTATCCCCAGAGTTACTACAATCATTAACAACATACATATTCCAAATACCTTAATAGATCCTGGGGCCGCAATAAATGTCATGACTCTTGAAACCATGAGAACACTCCAGCTCATAAATTTGCAACACACAACGATTGTTCTAGAACTAGCTGATAGGTCTAAAGTGATTCCTGAAGGGATTTTGGAGGACATAATTGTTTCACTAGACTCTTGGGAGTATCCAGTGGACTTCTTAGTTCTTCAACCCAAATCCAATTTAGGAGGGCACCCTATCATCCTTGGTAGACCATGGTTAGCGACTGCTGATGCATTCATAGGATGTCAATCAGGCAATATGATCATTTCACGAGGAACTGAAAGAAAACAACTCACTCTTTATCCATCAGCACAATCACCAGCAGTAGCACACAATTTATGGCTTGATGATAAATACAATGATAAAGAAGAAGTACAATCTGTTTTTAGCATCGACCAAATCTATGATTTTCAAGAACAGAATAATAATGATTTGGTAGAATTGTTCCTTTCTCAACCTGCTATTTCCGAAAATTTGAGAAACGACCAATATCATGCTGCAGATGAACTTTTAGCCCAAAATTTTCAGGAAACATGCACCATTCAATCTTTGCAAACAAAATTTCATGATATTTTTCCCATTCAATCCATCACAAACACACAAAGTCAGATCATAGAGATTAGTCCAGGGAAAACTCTGAACATTGGCAATCACCTAGACTCATCTCAGCAAGAGAAATTGATTCAATTATTGAGAAAATACCAGAAAGCATTTGCTTGGGACTACACCGATATGCATGGGATTCACCCCGACACATGCACTCACCATATTTATACTGATAGTACTATCAAACTAGTGAGGCAACCGCAGAGACGAATGAAACCCATGCTCCAGGATATTGTCAGAGAAGAATTGCAAAAACTGTTGAGAGTTAATTTTATATATCCTATTTCTGACAGTCAGTGGGTATCCCCATTGGTAATAGTGCCCAAGAAAAATGGTAAGTGGCGAATTTGTGTTGATTACAGACAATGGAACAAAGCAACGCTCAAAGATTATTTCCCACTACCATTTATTGACCAAGTGTTAGACACATTAGCTGGGAAATCATCATTCTCTTTTCTTGATGGTTTCAGTGGCTACAACCAGATCACGATAGCCTCAGAAGACCAAGACAAAACCACATTTACTTGTCCTTGGGGCACTTATGCTTATAATGTTTTGCCATTTGGACTTTGCAATGCTCCAGCTACATTTCAGAGAGCTATATTAGCTATTTTCGCTGATTTAGTTCATGATTGTGTTGAAGTTTACATGGATGATTTTTCAGTATACGGCAATTCATTTGAACATGCATTAGAGAACCTTGAAAGAGTTTTGAAAAGATGTATTGAAGCTAATCTATCCCTGAGCAATGAAAAGTGCTTTATGATGTTAAATGAGGGGATAGTATTAGGCCACTATATTTCTTTTCAAGGCATTAAAGTTGATCCATCAAAAATCCAGATCATTATTGATTTGCCAATTCCAAAGAATCAAAGAGAGGTAAGAAGTTTCCTTGGGTATGCAAGCTAATACAGAAGGTTTATTGAACATTTTAGTAAAATATCTTTACCTTTGTTTAAGCTTCTAACAAAAGATGTACTTCTCAACTGGAATGAGAATTGCCAGCAAGCATTTGAAACACTCAAAAAGAAGTTATCAACCGCACCAGTCTTAAAAGGGCCTAACTGGAGCCTACCATTTCATATCTTTACAGATGCATCTGACACTGTAGTAGGTGCCTCATTAGGCCAAAAAGAGGAATCTTGTAATTATGCCATTTATTTCATTAGAAAAAATCTAACACCTGCAGAATTAAACTACACAGTCACAGAAAAGGAAACACTCGCCATCATATATGTTGTGAATAAATTCTGACATTATATAACTGGTTATGAAGTCTTTGTACATACTGACCATTCTACCATTAGACATTTAATGAATAAACCAATAAATAGTGGCAGAGTTACCAGATGGTTATTATTGTTACAGGAATTTAACATCACAGTGTTAGATAGACTAGGTAAAGAGAATCAGGTGGCAGATTTTCTTTCTAGACTGCAAAATCAAGGAAGAACACCTCCATACTTTACTCCAAAGGAAAAGAAGAGACTAGTCAAACAAAGTGCTCGATACTCATGGATTAATGGCGATTTATTTTACACTGGTTATGATATGATTATTAGACGATGTGTAAGAAATGATGAGATAATTGATATTTTAAAATCTTGCCATGATGAACTGTGTGGTGGGAATTTTGCAGCTAAGCGAACAACATTCAAAATTCTTAGTCTTGGATACTACTGGCCATCCATTTTTAAGGATTCCAAGAAGTACGTGAAGAGTTGTGATAGCTACCAAAGAATGGGCAGGGCAACAGCTACAGATGAGATGCCACTTCAGCCCCAAGTACACCTAGGGCCATTTGAAAAATGGGCTCTAGATTTTATAGGACCCATTAACCCAACCTCCAATGGTAAGAAGTACATCTTAGTATGTACTGATTACGTAACAAAATGGGCTGAAGCAAAAGCACTAGTTAGAGCAACCGAACAAACAGTGGTAAACTTCCTTTTTGAAGAGATTTTTGTAAGGTATGGAGTACCAAGGGAGATAGTGACTGATCAAGGTACTCAATTTACTTCAAAGTTAGTGAAGGACATCATAGAAAAATACCAAATCAAGCACAGAAGAAGTACACCTTACCATCCATAGGCCAATGGCCAGGTGGAGTCCACAAACAAAACTTTGGAAGGAATTATCACTAAAACTGTGGCAATGAACAGGAAGAATTGGGAAGAGAAGCTCAAAGATGCACTCTGGGCTTATAGAATTACGTGGAAGAATACTACAGGATTTACACCATACCTGTTCGTGTATGGAAAAGAGGTAATGCTTCCTATTGAGTTTCAAATACATACTTTTAAAATGGCTGCAGATTTGGAAATTGATCTGAACCAAGCACAACAAGAAAGAATTCAGCAGTTGAACCAGCTGGATGAAATGAGGCAGCAAGCAGAGGAAACAACAATCCTCATGCAAAAACAACGGAAGCAGTGCCATGATGCACATATCAAGAAGAAACAGTTCAAGGAAGGAGACTGGGCTTTACTCTTTGACTCTAAATTCAGAGATCATAAAGCCAAGTTTACCACACATTGGATGGGTCCATACCAAATTATTCAGGCTTACGATAATGGATCAGTCAAGCTCATCACTATTGATGGAGAGGGTCACTCCTTTATTGTCAATGGTCATCGCCTGAAACTTTACAATAAGCCCGTCAGCAAGCAAAATTTTCTCCAAACAGTATCTCAACAAAGAGAGGTTGAGATATTGCAGCCTTCAGCTGCAGTATCTCTGCCTTAGTTCATTTTATTTCAATTTAGCCATTCAAAATAAATAAATAAATAAATATATATATATATATATATATATATATATATATATATATATATATATATATATATATATATATATATATATATATAATAATAAATAAATAAATAAATAAAAGAGTTACCAAAATTTTTACTTGAAAACCAATTCGTTGGCTGGTAAGAATTTTTTTTCTTTTCTGTTTCAATTCACTCATGACTCGAGGACAAGTCAACATTTTAGTGGGGGAGAAGCATCAGTATTTTTATCTTACCTCCTCCTTGTAAATTTCTTGTTTCATTTCCTCACTGTAAATTTCCAAAGAAGTTGTTTCAGCACTCCAGATTTCAATAAAGAAGTTGTTTTTGTCCTTGTTTTATCTTAGAGGGACCTGTTGCATTCGAATCTATCCCAAGGGGACCTGTCATGAACAGCAAAGATTAGTCAAAAGAGACTAGTCCTACCTAGCATGCCAATGCAACGCTTGAACAACCAACAAAAGCGTAACGTATTCTTTATTCTTAACATTTAAATTCTTAGATTAATTTTTAATGTTAAATTTAATAACTGTGACTGCTACGATCAATTTCAAAAACACCTCCATACCTATCACCCCTTATCCTATTGTTAATCCCTATCATCTCCCAATACTCCAGCCTATCTCATACTTATACGATTTTGTTAATCCCCTCTCATATCACCTTTTCAGCCTTTGTTATCAACCAATTAGACCCTACTGCCGTTCCAACATCTCTATTCGGCCAGGTACCAACAGAAGTGGGACACGTGGTGAATTGTTTGAAAACCAAATGTTATGCGGGTTTGTTCATTATGTTTGAAACGGCCAAATTATGACTTAACCACTCGACGAAGCCAAATGATGCAAACGACTACCTAATATCATGCTCCAGTACTCCATATATGTTTCTAGCGCTCTTATGATGGTATCCATACGACCAGTATAGCCATTCCTATGTTACAAAACATGAATATGCTATGAATTGAGTCAAGCCGGTTATTTCACTTTCATTCTCAGTTATTCTATGTTAGCATTCGACTTCTATGATTTCAACAGTAAGGACTGAAAGTAGCAAGCGCTACGAAAGGAAAACATAGTCATTTGGGTTTACAAGTTCGACCTCCACCATAATTACAAGACTGTCATCTGGGCATCGCTTAAGTCACTAAAGGAGCTAGTGTTGAAGAGCCGAGGGTGCCACCAGGTCAGCAGTGTGGGGCGGAAGACAAAAGGTAACAAACCAAAACATCTTTGTTGAATTTGCAAACATAAACAAAGAAGAGTTAGAGCAAAATTCTCTGTCAAAATGACCAATAGGGTCAAGCCAAGCATATTTGACAGTTCTCAGTACCACGATGACTGCATTTCAATTCTCAAAGAAAAACAATGGCTGACCTTTTTAGAGAAGTTTTGTGGAAGTAATGAGGAGGTCACTAAACAGTTTTCTTTTACATTCAATGGGGAGAAAGCTTTGATAGGTAATTTTTCATTCAGGGTTTCGGAAGATGCCATAGCTTAGTCCTTAGGGATCGGCCTAGAAAGGGAGAAATACTTCAGGACAAAACAATTCAAAGAAAAGTCATGGACCCAATTCATGTCCAGATCAAGGGTTTCATCCATTAATTGGAGGAAAGGCGTCCCAAGGAGCTGGCTGGTGCATCCGTGGGACGAGATGGTCTATATCATCCAAAAATTTGTAACTTGTGAGGGCCGCTACAGCATTGTTTACTTGTACCATATCAAACTACTGTTACATTTGAAAGGGCAGTGTGTTATTAGTCTACCAAACTTCCTCTTGCAAAGCCTAACCAAAATGTCAAAAACCATTCAAAAGCAGAAAGGTAACGAAGACAAGAGCTTATATCACTTTGGGCTAGTTAAAATTCTTATTGAGTATGAGTTACAAAGAAGAGGAAAAATGTGGAAGGAATTCTTGGCTGCCAACCAAATTAAAGATGAAGAGGACAAGGAAGAACAGCAGGAGAACTCAGGATTTATGAATGATATTGATGAAGAGATTCCTGTGCATAAAGCAAGAAATGTACCTCCACCTGTTAGCAGTGTGAGGACGAGGAAAATGAGGAAAGAGGATGCTTAGAAAGCAGAGCAAGATAAAAAATTTACCACCTATACAAGAAGAACCAGGAGAACACCAAAGACCCAGCTACAAGAAGACCAACCCGAATCAAATATACCTGTACCAATGGATATTGAGAGTAGTGCTCACTCACAACCTGGACCAGGAGCTGAGATGGAGGTTGAGAGCAACAATAGGCAAGAAAAAGAGTCACTACCCTCCATTAAGAAACAAAGGAAACTGGAAAAGCAAATTGAAAAGTTAAAGGAAGAACTGATGGAGGAAAACATGCTGGAAAAAGTCATCAAGAAAGAAAATGAAATGCTAACAGCACAGAGTAAAGAGACTCAACAAAAAAATGAGAAGTTAAGAGAACAAATCAAGGAACTTGAAGCTGAACAAACTGACATTTGTAAGTGGGCAACTAAATGGTATAACCAAAAGAAGGTCCTCAAGGAAAAGTACAAAAGTTTAAAGCATGAGCTCCATGGTCAGAAAGATGCCCAAGTGAAGAAGAACATGGATACATTGTTGAAGGCAGCAGAGGTACAGGCAGGGACAGAGTTTAGAGACAGCACATCAGGGTTAGCATGAGGACATGCTAATTCATTAAGCCTGGGAGAGATGTTGGTACCATTCCATGACCTCCTTTTTTCTCTTGAAACACATCGTTTGCCTACCTTTTTCCTTCATAGATCTCTTATACCCCTTGAAATTGATTAGTTAACAGTATTATAGTTGTTAGATGCATTAAAATTGATTTATGAGTTTTATGTTAAGAAATTAGGGATTTTTAATAAAAAGATTACAAGAAGTTACAACATCCTGTAAATGGTTCATTGTTTGACATATGGCATGACAGGTAAGCTAAAGCAAAGGGTAGGGATGAAAAATAGAATGTACAAGCATGGACGAACATCGATCCTACAGCAAAACCAACACTCCTGGTCGTACGGTCAACGCTGGTCAAAGCCCAGCCTTTTGGCGACAAAAGCAGCAACAGCCATAGGGTTCCAAACTGGTTTAGTTTTGTTCCTTTTTGGGAAATCGGTTCAAAATGGAAATAACTTAAAAATCATTCCATAACAAAAGCGGCAATAGCTGCATAACGAATGGACATTCGATCCAAATGTAAACCGTGTGTTAGTTTTTTAAAAGACATATGTAGACACAGTTGTGTTGTTGTTGATCTCTGTACATCGTTTTGAAAAACAGAGCTTTTGATATCTTCAGAACTTAATACCAGAACTTAGTTTTAGTCACGACTTTGTTATTGTTCATGCGTTAACTCTGTAGTTTCTTGAGCGTATTCCAGTATACCGTTGAAACGCAGACGGGCCCTGTGTGGACGGGTATACTGTCATTTTATTTCACTAGCAATTTCTGAATATTCAATAGCATGCACAGTGATTAGAGTTTGGCTTATGATTTCATTGATTTAATTAGCAATTCTTATGAATGATGTTTATGATGGTGGCTTGAAGGATTCATCGTTGAGATCGTTGAACTGTATCCTGTAAGGGATCTAATCTTTCGTTATCTTTTTAAAGCATCTTCATGAACCCTTCTTTCCATGCAATTGAATTTTAGTGTGCCTATGATTTCAGTATGTTTTAATCTTTCATGAATGTTAAACGTTGAATGTTGAGTGTTCACTAGACAGGGGTTTTATGCACAGCATCCTCATAAGGGGATTAAAATCTTGGTTTAAGTAATACACAATGTTTTTAGAACAATTAGATGAATTGAGTGACCTGAGTGTCAAAGTGATAGGGAACATACCTTAACCTTCCGTAAAGAAGTTTTGTAACCTACCACTGTGAACACTTAGTTAGGAATCCTTTATGTCTATAGATTGTAGACGCATGCCTTGAAGTTTACTTATCCTGGTCGATAATAAATATAGCCTAATCTAGCACCCTAGATTGGACACTACATGATCCTCTATGGATTGTTACCTTTCTATATTCAATCGTTCTTTCTTGATACATCTTTCCATGGCTTTGAGGTTCCTCAAATCCTATGGACCTAAAGTTCATCTTACATGTAGAAGATTTCAGTGATCTAGAGTATCCTAGGCCTATTTTGTCTTCTGGGGACATTTGACTATTCAGGATATGATATATCTTTCTTGTTCCTTCTTCAAAATTTTCATTTATACCCTTATCTGCCTCTGATCTCTCAAGATCCACTCTAAGAGAGACAACTTCTGCCTCAAGACTCTGACATATTTCTTCCCATTCATGGATCAAATTATTAAGAACTTTTTCTTTTCATTTAGCTTCTTATAATTTGACTTTTGGAGAAATAATTTTGTCTTTGCATTTTTTTGAGATTATTTCCTTCTTTCTTTGAACAACTCTTACTTTAGATGCTTGATTTCTTCTTCTAGTTTCTCATAGTTTCCTTGTTTTTCTTCTAGTAGAGGAGCTAAATTGCCTTTTCTTTTTGTGGCTTCTTCGAGTTTTTCTTTTTTAGGAACAAATTTCTCATTCTATAAGTTTTATATATCTTCCTCAACACGTTGCAACTATTTTTTTAGCTTCCTCTTCTTTCTCTTGGCCTTATTTAACTCATCAAGAGCACTAATGAGTTCCCCTTCAAAGTCCACTACTCCTACTTCCTCTTCTTCCTCTTCAAAGTCTAAAATACTTTGTTTCTTTGAGACTAATCCAAATGCCATAAGTAAATACTCATTTGAATCATATTCTGAGGAGATTTTGTTGTCTGAAGTTAGTGATGAGCTATCCTCTTTCGAGTAGAGCCCGTTTTTCTTATAGAACTTTTTCTTCTAATATTTTTGACATTTGTTTCTCATTCTTTTATCATCTTCCTTTTCCGTCCTTTCTTTGTAAGGGCACTTGGATGAAATTGTCTAAATATTCCGCATTCAAAAAACTTAAAGGGAGGCTTCCGTTTATAATTTCCCAAGCCACGCTTTAGTTTCCTAAAAAATTGAGCAAACTCCTAATAATATTCACAACTGTAGCAATCTTGATGATCTTTGTGTTCCTTGGCCTTCTTGGACACTTTGAACATTGCCTCCTTGGGTTCAAACTTCTCTTTTCCTACTATTAGCTCATAAGCTGTGAGAGTACCAAGAAAATGATCTATCATGATATTCTTTAAATTGGACATGCCTTTAATGGAAGATACTTTGGAATTAAATCTCATGGGCAAGGATCTTAAGACCTTTTGAACAATTATATATTGTTTGACATATCCACCGAGTCCTCTAGCCATATTGGTTACTTCATCAACTCTGAGAAACTATTTTTCTATACTTCCTTCTTCACTCATTTCTAAGCTTTCAAACCTCATTCTAAAGGTTTGAAGTTTGGCATGGTTAACTTTATCATCTCCTTCATGACTCTAATTAAGCTTGATCCATACTTCCCTAGAAAACTTACAGTGCATAAATTTTATGATTTAAGATTGACTAAGGCCAAAGATAATGGCATTAATTGCTTTAGTATTATTTCCATACAATTTTTTACCATCTACATTAATGCAACAGACATTAGGGACATCATAATCTACTAGTACAAAGCTCCAAAAATCTACTCCCAGTGACATAATATAGGCTTCCATCCTAACTTTCCAAAAGGAATAGTCTGTCCCATCAAATATTGATATTTTACTTGAGTAAGAATCATGACCCTCTTGCCTAGACATCATTCCATATGGATCTACCTTCAAAAGGTTAGACTATTCCTGAAGGAACTTGGTTCTCATACCAATTGTTGGAATAAGGAATTACTGGGGGGGTTGAATTGGTAATAGTGGGGTTCTTTAAAATTTATGTGAAAAACATCAATTATTTTCACTACTATCAATTATTTGAGGGAGCATTCATACTATAATAAACTTGAACAACAAAATAAGACATTCACATAAATCAACTGAAAAACAAACACATATTGACACAGGTATTTTTACGTGGAAATTGAGAGGGAGAAAACCACCAATTTGTTTGTTACTATGATATAATTTAAGCACCCACTTAATTACAAGTTGTTTATGAGCACCCACTCATAGGAGGCCCAAAACCCATTTAGATAGAAAGCTACAACTTACCAAAAGGAAATAGCCTCTTAGGAATGCATTCCAATACCTTATCTAGTCATTGTTCTACTTTACCTACAATTTCAAACTAAAAACAAAGGATGTTACATTTTCACAAAAATATAAATATGATCAAATGCAGTACTAGCTCCTTTCCTACAACTCTGCAATTTTCCTTCGAACCATACTCCCTGCTGCTCAACTAGCTCTGGCCACTACTCTTTGCTTCATTGTATCTCTATTACACCCTTGCATACTCACAATGTTGCACACTTTAGCTCACACAAATTCTACATTCACCCATATTGGTCAATTGCTCTATACTGTTTTATTCCTATGCAGTGCTAGGAATGATGTTGTCTCTAAAGTGATCCACACAACCCAAGTGTACTCAACATATGGATTCCCATACTATAGTCACTTCTATTTTCAGACATGACAACTGAGTTAATGTAGAGAATGGGCTTCTCATTGTTTTATGTGTTGAGAATTAAGTCTCAATCAAACTATTGAATCAAAGAACTCCTCCATTACACTCATACTCACAACATGATTCTCCTTCATTTCTCTTTAAGGAGCATAGAACTAGAGGAGAATAATACAACTCGTGATCCTTTCATTTAATTCATCATAACATGCAATGAAACTTGGGGATGGCCAACTATATTTCACAATAGGATCCATTAAATTGTTCCTACGTGGCATGGTCCTTCACTACTTTGCACTAGAGCTCTCAGAAATTGGATTGACTTCCATTCTCAATTCATAGTTATCAACTCGTTCATACAAATCCTGAAGGATTTCCATTTGATGTGTTTCCAGTTTTGTTGATTTCGAACTTTAGCTCCTTTTTCTAGAACATTTACTTGTTTTTCTACCATGGAACCAAGTGTTGTTACCACTAGCTGAAGCCTTCACGAACATAGCTTTCTTAAGGCCTTCAAGGGCCTATTTCCCTTTGTTAATGGCTTTGTGCCATTGGTCTCATTTCTACACGAAATTACCAATACTTGGTGCTAAGGCTAGAGTTCCCAAGTCCGACACTTTTATCTTACCCCTTTTTCATTTTATTGTGCCCTTGGTCTTATTTCTATGTGAAATGACCAAGGGTCAGGGCTTAGCCTATAGCCATTTCTATCCCAACACATTAAGCCTCTGCCTCTTTATACACCCATCGGGGTCATGTTGGTGGGTCGACATGTCCCATGGGGATCACGCAACCTCATTCTCATTTGTTGTCATTCTACCACAAGGTTGGTTGTTAGTCATAATTTTCTAAGTGATTTATCTTCCTGTGCATTCCTTAGCCACTACCTTTATAAACTGTCATGTTCATTACTATGAGATGAGTTGTCTAACTAACATGTCCCAACACCCACTACCTGGCAATTCCACTTTACACACCTACAAACATCATCGGGCTCCAGCCAATGGGATGACATCATGCAAATGTCATCAACCCCACATGGAACCTCCTGAGTGGTGACGCGTGACACTTAGATTTGGCCTATTAGGTCACCCAAACACACTGAATCTTCCCACCACGTGTCCTTCATATAACTATGTCATGATGATGTCATTTGCGATCATTATTTCTTGAGAGGCATTCAAATGCTGCCACTTGTCCTACTAGAGGAGAGACAAAGGTCCTTGAGACCTTGGCTTTGCAAGAAATTTTCTTTTTTAATTAAAAATGACCAAGTTCATGAAACAACCTCGAAACCACTCCATCGTGGTTTGTGGTATTAGAAGGAGTGGTCCCAAAGTGGTTCTCTACCATTTATCTACGTGATCGGCAGTATGGGATACCACTATCCGGTGTCTCAAGGCTTGACAGGACTTCCATATCAAGGGATGTCGGAATGCCACTGCATGACCTGGTGCTTATCTCCTAGTCAAGCTGACTCTTTGTTACATTTTGCTTTGATATCCCTCTAGGCAAACCTTTGTGGGAATTGTTGTCACTATGGGGCCCTCCTAACACCTTTATCAATAGTTATCATTTATAACCATACCAGCACTATCATTCCACTCATCTCCTCATTGGTCTGTGATCTTCCTCCATGTCCTAGTACCTGTCCATCGACGCATTCACTATGTGTGCCTTAAGGTTGAAACAGGGCTATACTACTGAGCTTCCTCCTCTGCGTCAAGCTATCAAGTGTGTCCACTTGTAGCTAATAAAAAATGCTTATGTTTCTTTGTTGTACATGAAATATTTATCTAACTCTTCCATTAATGACTCTATTAGCAGTTCCTCAACCTCTCACCATTGCCGAACTTGGTCACACCTTTGACCCAGGTCCATATTTAACTCTGCTATAATGGACTTAAGGTCACCAAACTTTGATTGGGAATAAGTTGTGACCTAAGAGGCATATTGGTAGACTTTGATATACCATTGGAAAGACCTCTCCGAGCACTATCCAACTATGCTAATTTTAGGAGAAACTACTCTCATCTCTTGAGACATCATCTCCTCCGAAGTCTGGGACACCTATTGTAGTGACTACAACCACCCTCCAAAATTTTTCCTTAGCTTCGTTTTGGAGCCTCCTTACCAACCTTTCACAACAACCTCTCTTTCCTTGTCAAGTACATAAGCTTTAGTGATTTTCTTGTAGAATGACAGCCTATCCATAAAATCTTGTTGTAACCCCCTCATAGACTATTTCATCAGTCTTGGTCCAATTGCAGCCTGAGCATCTCCCTCAAGAAATTGCACAATTCTATCTGGCAGCCTGTTGAGCTCTAGAATTGGGCAATTATGCATGTCACTGTTCACTGAGAAAATTGTGCAATTCCTCCCAGCAAGACTGCTTAGCCCTGAAATTGTGTAATCGTAGGAAAAATTCAGCTACTCTGCCTAGAGATTGCACAATCCCTTTGGGAAATAGTCAGCTGCTCTGCCCAAAAATTACATAATCCCTATCGGCAACCAGCACAGCTCCCTCCCAGAAATGCGTATTTTTTCCTCCCAGCTGAGCAAACTATTGCATGTGCAATTGAGTTGACCGGTTCCCTCTAGGACCAAGAAAAACTCACTTGCATGCATGGGTTAATCCTCCCAAGGCAACATGCAAAGGCATCCCTTGATTCAGGGATCTACTTTTAGCAACCCGAGGTTGCATGAAAGGATCATTTCAAAAACCTCCCACCAAGTGTCACTCTTCCTAGATTTGTGGCATGTGCGTCACAACCTCGGTCTTATCGAAATTTATCAACTCGATGCTATAGAGCTCATTCTTCACGTCGATCTTGCAGCTCTGGCTTCCCACATTTCATTTAGGATTCGTTGACACATTCAGCTTAACTATTTTGGGGTAAGCCTTCTTTTAATGTCTCACACTGCGTTTATAGTGCTTTTTGTGTTTCACTTTGTATGAATGTTGTTTGCTTGATTTTAGTGAGCGCTTGTTGTCGTTTTGATACATACTAGCTTGTACTAGCACTGTTTTAGTTTTTGTTAACATCTCACTGTTGTCACATGCATGACATTGTTTTGCACAGAGGGTCACCGTTGCGACAACTCACTTCACACACATTCATGCTTTCCCATTTTCCTAATCCTGCTCTTGTTGTTTGCATGAATGATCATTCACTATTGTTTGCACTCATCTCATCATCCTTTCATACTTCTCATGTTTTCAGTCACCCATTGGTCAGACTGGGTTTCCTTAGCCCGGACTGTGCCTTGCCCAGCTAGCATTGTGCATTTCCGGAAGTGAAGGCCCTGCCTTCCCTCTACAAATTGTGTAAGCCTATCCAGGCATTGACCTCTAGGCTTGCATTGTGCAATTCTTGGAGGAAATGTCCTACTCGCCCCAAAAACTACGTAATGCAGTTTGCTAGTTCCATGTCACTGCTGACTAAAATTGTGCATTGCGTAGTTTCAGTCCTCAGCAGGCCAGGATGGACTGTGCATTGCATAGTTCCAGTAGTTAGTCAGCCTCCTAATAACTCGGACTCTGCCTTGTGTAGTTTTGGCAATTAGTCTATCGACCTCCAAGCGGAAATTGTGCAACCTTCATGATCAGTCACATAGGTATGATGCAAGTCAATTCTCAAGTTTCTTTTGGTTATCGACTAACAAATTTCTTGCCATGAGTGTTTCCATGTCTCTAGGCATCGCATGTGTTCATCTGTCTCTTAGCAACACAAGTACAATGGCCTTCAGGAGAATAGGGTTAAAGGATAGCATTGAGAGCACAACGTGGGTTGTAGCAGGCCAGTATCTATGAGATTGCCTACCTATGAAGACATCAAGTTCTTCATAGACAAGGACATCAAGATAAGATGGTAGAAACATCATAGCAATTAGCATCACAATGAGAAAAACCATCAGAAGCAGCAGAAGGGAGCACACTCGCATGCGGTGAATGGAAGAGGAAGGTTGTTGACAACACAGAGGTGGAACATAGTTGCAAGCTCAAGAAGATCCACTTGTGATGAAGGAAACTTTGGAGATTGAGGCTATGAGGTGACAATGCGACAAGATAATCGCATGAGGGAAGAGAAAAGAATAGAGAAGGAGTTGTAGGTGATGAAGCAACAACTCAAGGAAGAACATAAGCTACACATACGAGAGGATGAGTTGCTGTAGGAAAAGGTATAACATGGGGCACAACATGCATCACAGATGAAACTACACCCGTATAAGTTATAGATTCATCCCAGTAGCTGGCACGGAGCAAACATGGTGAGTAGTGTTATTGATCGCATGTAAGGGAATTCAACAGCATGCATGTGATTGTCCACACTCATGCAATCCCAACCATTCAAAACACTCACCAAACCAAAGAAAAGAAGCAAGTCCAACTGGAGCTGAACATGTAGTTGACATTTGATGCACATGACCACCAGAACACACTAGAAGATCAGTAGGGACACTATGCAGCAGTGTGTTGCTGGTTTGGTCACACCCAAGAAGACCATATGCATGATAGCAGACGAGTTATATGGAGGAGCCATACCAATGCACCCAGATGCAATGGAGGCAAGAGTTCGCTTTAGAAAGATGTCACGATGGAACACATGCACACCATCATAGATGACCAAGCTTGGCATCAGCTCACCACCTTCACCATCATAAGCATGTCAAAGAGTTGGTCTCATCAAAATGGACCGAGTGTCAGTGATGTCTTGCATGGCTTTCTCAAGCCATTTTGTCTCACATGGGCACATGTGCATTGTAATTTAATGTCTTGTCAAGTGGAAGTTCATTTGTTGATAGTTTTTGGGTGCAAGAATTGCACTTAAGCAAACTCCTCAACACTTAATTGTCAACCCAGGGGTTTCGTAAACTTAGAGACAAAGCATAGGCAATGCCATAAGTGGTATGAACTTTTCCTATTCCTAATCCTACTTCTTAAATGAAATGTTGCAGAATCAGACAGAAAACAATCTTAAAGACAATCGACACCAAAGCAATTCTAGTGCTGGAATGTAAAAGAATAATTTGCGAGGAAATCAAGTAAAGGAACTTTCACACAACTAGAAGCAATCTTAAATGCTAAAATAAAATACTATGTTTATCTTCAGTATAGATGGCTAACATTTTAACAAGTGGGCCCTTGCAAATATTTGTTTCCCAATTGATCTTCCTTCTTCACTAAGCAACCTGTTCTTGTACTGTTGCAATCTACTTGCACTAGTGTAGGTACAGTAATTATGTGAAAAAGTATATTTTACCTTCTTTACTGAATACTTATGTCTTTATGGAGGTTCTTTAAGCCTCAAGGCTTATAGAACTCTGTTCCTGTAACAAGAGACCAGCTCTTGCACCGAGACAAAGCATCCTTCACCAAATTTTCCAATTTACTTTCGAAAGAATTAAAAGTTGTGTTGAAAAGAATTACAATTACAAGCTAGATTCTGAGATAAATTACATGTGAAAAACAATTCAAAATAATCAAGCAACAGTCAAAGTAATTTGCATGCATCAACTAACTTTCAGCAATTCACTTATAACATTTATGTTCCTTTTTCTTAAGTCATAGACTACAAATATAAAGTATGGTGTTTGTAATAACGTTCTTTCTTAATTCATGTAAAGATCCTTCAAAAGTATAATTCTTAACATTGAGAATGATTACTTGAATTGATAATACATTTCTTGCAGGAGTAAATTAAATTATAAGTAGGAAAAGGAACGTAACACTTGCTGTAAAGTAAAACCAGAGTGTAGGAAACTACATGCACTGGTACATGAAGAATCTTCCTGCACGACCCAAGCGGAAGAAAACTAAGACAAAAATTGCAAGAAAAGAATTGTAGGAAGGAAATTGAAAGAAATTAATTTGCAGGAATGAAATTGCAAGAAAGAAACAAACTTAATTAAACTTCCAAACTACAGATATGTTCATGCTTGAATATGAAATGAATTTAACTCAAAACTCTGAAATAAACATAACAGCAATCAAAGCCACGCAACTGTAAATGAATAAATGTTCACACATAATTTTTAAATGGTAAAATCACAAGGGTAAACGAGCTGGGTTGGTTGGGCCCTAGCCAACCAGCTCGTTTCCCGTTTAGGAAACAAAACGGTTGAGCACTCAATCATGCATGAAATAAAAATTAAATACATTGTGAAGAAAACATGGTGCATTCCTTGTCTTAACTTGATCAGCAAATATACATGATAGTGCGAGTCCAACCCATAACTGAGGGCGGTACAAAATTACAAAGTAAACGAAATTACAACTCAGAGATCGCTAGCTTTTCTCTACCTACATTCTACATTATATACAGTCTCTCATCCTTAACCATATTCTGCTAATTATAGTCATTTCCTATTCAAGCCTTTCGTTCAAATGGACTAACAAACAACATTGCAAAACTGGTTGATGGTTTTAATATGACATGAACTTTGCTAGCCATAGACCATATTCTTGGCAAGCATCCCTAACTATACACCACCAATTTCCATCCTCAGATGGCCTAAAACCGAACTAGGAGTCCTGGACCAAAAACACCCGCGTGGAATATCATGAAGATCACAAAGCAACTCGTTGGCGGTGCAAGAATCGGCCTGCACTGATCACGCTAAATAATGATTAACACTTAGTTATTCAATTACTCTTAGGAAAGTTAAACATAAGTTACAAGAGATACTAAAAGGTATGAAATCTATGTAAAGTAATTAATAAATCACTTAATAAATCTTAATTATGAAATACGAAGTATATGTAGGAATATATGATTATATTGGACTAGTGTAGGAATGAGAGGGTTAAATAGAGATAAAATAGAGGTTAAGGCTTATGAGAATAGGGTAAAAATAGAGAAATTTGGGACACCAACATCCTCCCATCCCTAAGTTGTTTTGTGTCCTCACACAACGTTTTACCTTCTTTAAAAAATCTTCAAAAATGGGTGGCCAACTGTCAATCTTGTACTTCAATACTTATCCCTGCCTTCACTACCTTTGGCTTTTTACCTCGGGCTCCTTTAAGATGATTAGTCACCTTCTTGAGGGTTTTGTATCACTTGGAAGCCCGATACTTCCATACTTTCACTTGTTGTTTCTACTTCTTGACTTCTGCAAGCAACTCTACCTCACCTTGCTTTTGCCAATTTTTCTCCTTCATGACCTGGTTCAAAGCCTCCATGTCATGAAATTGCTGCTCTAATTCCACTATTCAATTGTTGAGGTAGAGGGTAGAGGAATCCATGCTCAGATCCTCTAATGTAAATACCTTCTCTGCAACGGACTCCAAGCAAGTCTCGTCATTGTCGAGATAAAGGTCATCCAACATTTGCATTATGACATCGCCAGAAGTTTCTGCACCCGAGGTTTCCTTATCACCGAGGGTTTTGATGCACTCCATAGCCTTCGTGCCAAGGGTTTCAGTACCTTGCGCACTTAACTCCACGGGTTTTTTAATGCCATGTTCTTTCAACTCTTCAGGGGATTCAGTACCCTGTTCATTTAAACCAGCAAGGGCTTCAATACCCTATTCATCAAAAACATTGAGGGTTTCAATGTCCTGTTGATTGAAATTGTCGAGGGTCTCCATGTACTATGCCTAATCATCCTCATGACCCTCTGCCTAAACTTCTTCTGCACTTGGTGTCATCTTCTTCTTTCTTAATCTGTGAAAAAGGGTAGACAACAATATGTTGTCTTCCTTTTCCATGTTCTCTTCGTTTACCACGGTGTGGGCTGCTGCATCTACAAGCACTGAAAGGTTATGGTCTTTAGGCGAAACCTGAGGTGATTCATCAATCACAATCGAAGAGCTTAACCGATACTAATTCATCCCTTGAGAGAAAGTCTTCTTCCTTCTCGAGGTTTTGGTTTTTCTTTTCTTTGCCAAGGGAGGAGTGTCTTTGATAGACTTCTTTTCCACTTGCACTGACATTCTTTTACCCTTTTTCTTGGTAGGGGACAATGTCTCTGCCTTCGTTTTCTTTCTTGTACTCATGCCAGCAGAATTCCCTGCACTCCTCACTTGAAACTCCATCAGGAATGCCTTCCAGGTCACTCCCTTCTCTTCCAGTAGTTTCTTGACAAGGATTGTGATAATCCCATGATGATATAGCTTATATGCGACTTGGCTTGCGTTCCCACTCTACACACCTTTCGCCATTTTCTCGAGACTTTGGAGCAAGTAGTAAGGAAAATTAATAAGTTTCCCCGACTCAAAGTGCAACAACAATCTCATGTGGTACACGAATGCTAATGTGTAATGTCCCTCGCAGGTCACAAATTTATGTAGTATGTACAGGAGGTCTTGCCATTTTCCAAGCATGGAACTCTGTGCAAGCCCATTCTTCCAGTTAACTTTAAGCTTTTTGTCACTCACAAACCAATGCCATTGTTTCTTTTCAAGTCGCTCCTTTCTGAACCACTGCTCCCCTGTAGTTGGCAAGCTTGTAGCTTGCACAATGGACTCCTTCGTGACTTCAAATTCTAATGAGCTGACCCTAGCTCGACCTCCTTCAAATGTCTTCACAAACTCTAGCACGATGGTCATGTTGAAGCCATTGAACTTTTGCAAAAATGGAAGGAATCTGGATTCTTGCAATAGTGCAAGACTATTTCGGTATTTCGCAGTCTGTTATATCTCCTTCAAGGATGATGGCTCATTCCTTACGAGTGCCATGTTCGAATTTTTCACAAGTCCCTGTCACAACCTCAAAAGGATTTTAGTGAGCAATACAAACGGTTGCTGAGAATTTTATGCCGGAGATCCATCCATCCTTTGTCTTTTCAGTCCCATCCAACTGATCATGTTTAATGATAAAATAATGATTCCTCGGTTCATATGTAGATAAATATCATCCTGCTACGACTGAGCAATAATGATTGGATGTGGTAGAGGCTTATGCGGTGGCAGTGTAATGGTCATAATGATCGAGTTAAGAGGTAAGACAATGTTGAACAAGTGATGGGAGATTGGTTCAAAGGGAGGAGACTTATGAGTTTTTGGACAACTTGTACTATCCCATGGTCTACCTCATAATTCAATTAAGACATATTTCAGTACCCGTTAAAAAATTTAGATTTCAAAACCCAATATATCTTGTACTTTAAAAATTCCTAAGTCAGTAAATGATAAAAAAAGTATCAATTAAAATATATAATGCTGTGATATATCAGTACAGGAATCACTCATGTACAGAGTAATAAAATTCCATAAGAATTCTTCATAAGACTCTCCTGTACTGTGTGAAATTTGTTTTACACTTGCTTCCATAGTCGGCCACGCTCCTGCACTGATCCTATTTGCACTGTTTCATTCTTGCATTGAATTCTTGCACTGCATCGTGCTTGCACTAACTGCTTGCACCACACATATTGCACCGGGGATTTTACCAAAATAACAATTATGATAGAACACAATTTTGTAGCTAGATTTTTTTTTTGCCTCAATATACAAGGAAAGTTTTATTTGCCATCCTTTGGTGTTTCATGAGCATGCCTTCTCGATTCACTGCATCAAATTCTGCAATCAATTTATGAGGGAATAAAGAAGTGGGAAAGGTATGATATTCAGAATGCGAAGGAACATTACTGCAAGGATTCGAAGAACAATATCACCAAGGGGGATAAACGAGAATGGGATGTGGAAAAAATTCAAGGGAAATAGAGGGATTTTACGAGATCGGGTAAGGGTAGTTTTCTTTAGAAGAAAGAGGAGGGTAATTCATTGGGGATTTAGAAAAAGAAAAATAGTGGGAATTACAAAATGGGAAAATAGAAGAAAGGAAGAATTTTATCTTCAAGGTTTGCCTGCACTGGTGCCAGAAAAAGTAATTGCAGCGGGAATTAAGCATTTACTTGGATAAAAATTTCCATGCTAGTTACCCCAAACTTGGGTAAGGGCTGGGTTCCTTGAACCTGCTTCTTCTTGGTGGCAGCCAGCATATCTAAAAATCAAGTAACATTCCCTTTTTATTGAAATTCAATCTTCCTATTTTTTTCTAATGAGGAAAAGAAAGAATCAAATCTTCAACAGGTTGGTGTTACCACCTACAAACTCCTTTTCAAATTGTTGTTGGACTTTCTACATAAAATATCCTTTAGTAAGGGGCTGAAAATATACCTTCAATCTATGCCCATTTACCAGGAACAAAGAATTTCTACCATCAATATTTTTAATCTCTAGCACTCCATTTTAAAACACTTTGACCACCCCATAGGGTCCCATCTAGTGTGTATGGAATTTCCTTTTAAAATATTTGAATCTAGAATCGTAAAGGAGCACCCAATCACCTAGTTGGAATTGCTTATTCTATATGGACTTGGCATGTCACTACTTGCGTTGTTGTTGAACCAAGATGTTCTGCTAAAAAGCATCCCTTCATAATTCATCTAACTCATTCAGTTGTAGAAGATGTTGTTGTTGTGCTTTAGAGAGATCTATGGACTGTGATCTTGAAAGTCTTGATCTAGAATTCTATTGGTAAGAGGACTTGTTTCCCGTACACTAGATCATATGGTGTGTCTCCTGTGTTATTCCTCAAGTGGTTCGGTATGCCCACAATGATTATGATAATTTGTCAGCCCAACCCTTTCTGTGAATATTTACTGTCTTTGTGAGGATGGACTCAATCACCTTGTTTGTGGACTCCACCTGACCATTTTCTTGTGGGTGATACGGTGTATATTTCCTATGCCATATTTTGTATTGCTCCATCACGCCCTGTACTAGGTTAGAAATAAATTGTGGTCCATTGTTAGAAACAATTTCTCTAGGAACACCAAATCTAGTAAATATTTCAGCAAAAAGAAAATCAATAAGAACTCCTTCAGTAGCAAAAGAAATAGCTTTACCTTCTATTCATTTTGTAACCAAATCTGTACAAACCAAAATATGCTTTTTATTTAATGATGTTGGACTTATTGGTCCTAAAAAATCAATGGCTCATTTTCCAAAAGGCTCAATCATAACCTGAGGACGTAAAGGCATTTCATTGGTTTGATTATGTTGGCCAATTCACTGACAATCGTCACATCACTTGATGTATTGTTTGGCATCCTTAAAAAAGGAGGGCCAAAAGTAGCCAGCTCATAACACTTTGTATGCAGTCTGCTTATCGAAAAAATGACCCCCGTAAGGTTCATCATGGGCAGATTTTCAAATATCAAATAGTTCTTCCTCTCTTACACATCTATGGATAATGAGATCTACTCTACTGTAAAAGAGGTCTCCTTGAATCCAGGAATATGAAGCGCTTTTCTGTATGATATTCCACTTTTCACGAGCGGATAAGTGAGGTGGTAATTTTTGAGTGACTAAATAGTTAGTATGTCAGCAAACCATGGGGATTTTCTTGACACAGCAAAATATGTTCATTAGGAAAATCATCATCAACAGGAATTGCTTCACTAGGATTATTTCATCTTAAAAGATAATCTGCTACTACATTATATTTTCCTGGTCTATCAATAATGGTAATATTAGATTCCTGTAACAATAATAACCACATAGTCACTCTACCACTAGTTAATTGTTTATTCATCAAATATCTTATTGTGGAATGGTCAGTATGCACAAAGACTTCATATCCTGTAATATAATGTTTGAATTTATTAATGGAAAAACTTACAGCTAAAAACTCTTTCTCAACATAATTTAGTTTAGCGGTTGACAAATTTTCACTAATGAAATAAATAGCATAAGATTGTATGTCTTCTTCTTGTCCTAAAGTTGCGCCAATAACAATATCTGAGGCATCAAAGGAAATATGAAATGGCAAGGACCAGTTTGGTCCTCTCAAAACTAGTGCCTAGACTATTTTTTCCTTCAATGTCTCAAAGGACTCTTGGCAAGCTGTGGACCAAGAAAACTCACTATCTTTAGCCAAAAATTGGAAAAGGGGGGTAGCTATCCTTGAGAAATTATCAATGAATCTCCTATAGTAGCCCATATGTCCTAGAAAACCTCTCACTTCCCTTTGAGTTTTGGGTATAGGAAGACTCAAAATAATTTATATTTTTGCAGGGTCAACCTGGCTACCTTTGTCGAAATAAGATGGCCAAGAACCACCGCTAACTTGCACATTAATCTGTGTTTTTTATCACTCAAGGCAAGATGAGTTTCTTGGTAGAGAAGAAGCACCTTTTCTAGATTCTTGAGGGCTTCCTGAAATGAATCACCAAACACGGAAAAGTCATCCACATATATTTCCACACACTCAAGGCTAGCAAAAATGGCCAAGACCTCCCTTTGAAAATTATTCGAGGCATTACATAGCCCAAATGGAAGCACTTGGTAAGAAAATGTACCCCATGGACATGTAAAAGTGGTTTTGTCTTGATCCTCGGGTGCAATCTGTATCTGGTTATACCCACTAAAGCCATCTAGAAATGAAAAGTACTTCTTAATAGCAAGGGTATCAGGTACCTGACTGATGAAAGGAAGGGGGAAGTAATCTTTGAGAGTGGCTTTGTCCAATTCTCTATAGTCAATACGAATGCACCATCTCCCATATTTTTTTGGGACTAAGACCAATGGAGAGACCCACTGGCTGTCAGAAATAGGATAGATAAAATCAACATCTAAGAGTTTTTGCAATTCTTCCTTTACAACATCTCTTAGAGCTAGGTTCATTCACCTTTGGGGTTGTCAGACAGTCAGGCTCCATCCTGAATATAGATATGGTGGGTACAAGTTTCAGGAGGGATGCCTTTCATATCTGCATAGCCCCATGCAAAGGCATCAAGATGGTTTGGAAACAAATTCACAAGCTGCTCTTGCTGGGAAGAATTCAAGTCTGAACTAATAGGCAAGGATTTACCTGGACTAATCTCAACAAGAGTGGTATCAGGCTCAAGAGTACACAGAAGTGTTGCTAGATATGGTGGCGAGGGAGGTAGAGAGTCATATCTTTCTTGAAAATCTAGGCTAAAAATCTTACTCAATGACTCAAAATTCGCCATGGTGTCTAGATTGTTAAGGAAGTCTTGAATCTCACCCTCCTGCAAGAACTCAACATTATGATGTATTAAGGAAACAGGTTGAGTCTCCTCATCACTACTGTAGTCTAACCATAAAGCGTCTTGAAGCTCTTGAATGGATCTAGCGGGTGGATACAAGGTGACCTTCTTCCTGGAATCTCCATGGGAAATATACATGTCACCAGAACGACATCTGATATAAGCATCGACCGTAGAAAGCCATGGTCATCCTAAGATCAATGGATGTCCTCCCACAGGGTTCTTTGGTTGAAGCATAGTGAAGTCTGTGGGATATTCCCAATATTCTAGAGAAACAACCACGTCATCCAACATCCCTTCCGGCTTGATTTTAGATTTGTCTGCTAGTTCAAGCACAGTGGAAGTAGGACGAATATTGACCAATCCAAGTTGATCAATATTTTTCTTGGTCACAACATTAATGATTGCCCCTAGGTCTATAATTACATTAGGGACAAGGAAATCACCTATCTGAATAGAGACAATAGGGTTTCCGCGGTCGGTATATTTCTCCATGTGCATACACCCCATCATTAACTCTGCTACTCTACCAACAAATTGAATGGTTTGAGGTTCTAATCTTCTCCTTCTTGGATTCTTGAGACAAATTTCCCTAATCATTTTTGTGCAAATGGGGATCTCTTTAATATCTTGGAGCAAAGGTACGTTTATGAAAAGGTTCCTAAGCTCAGAGGCTAGGCTTGACTCAGGAATGGGGTCTTTCTTCTCCACAACTAACCTCTCTGGATAGGGACGTCTATTGGAAGAAGATAGAAAAGGCTCAGAAGGTATAGGGATAGGCTGGATGGTGTCATGTTTTTCAAAATGGTAAGGAGTTTCCTACTCACCTTTCTCTTTGATAATCACCATAGGCTACTTTTTATTTTCTGAGGTTACTATCTTACCCAATCTCAATTGGAGGTAATTGACTCCAACTGGCATGGACTGATATTTGGATGAGGAAAGAGGGTTCATAGAATGGATCATCTGTACCACTTTGTTATTGGGGTTGGGTAAAGGTTGGGCAGGTAGCTGAGAAGGATGAAACAGTGGAGGTAAAGGTAATGGTGGCATTGGCTAACTCAACTAAGGTAATGATGGTTGTGGCATTGGGTAAGGTGCATATGTAGGAGGGTATGACTGCATAGGTGCATGATAGGAATGGTGTGAATGATATGAATGGTTTGGCCCTTTCCATCCTTGTTGCCAAGATTAGGAGGGTTGCCCATAATGATATTGGTTCCCATGTTGCCAATGTTGAGAGTGACTATTGTTAGGATAGGAATATGAATGTGCATTATAACCAAAAAAATGCGGTGGAGGTTCAAGAGCCATACTTGTACCTACCCGAGGGCAGTTTCTTCGTGCTACCATAGCATGCAATGATTCAGCTTCAAGTTATCCTCCTTCAAGTACAACTTTAAGCCTAGGTATGGAGGGAAATTTTTCTGTGGCATGGTTCTATGTGTAAATTGCACATTTATTAGTTTCTTTAATATTTAGAGGACACTCTCTTAAAAGATGCTTTCTTCTACATTTTGGATAAAAAATAGACAATGACTCTTGTTCCTCTACAAGTTTTTGCAAAAACTTCAAAGAGTCTATTTGTTTACTAACAATATTCATTATTTCAATTTTCATATTGTCCATTTTGTTTTCTAATCCAATAATCATAGCATCAGTAGATTTGGTTTTCGTATTTCTATTATGAATTCCTTTACTGAAACTATATTGGTTCCTCGAGAATTTCCTACACAAGTCACAGAATTGATCGAAATATTTTTGAGCAATATCCCCTTGTCCTAATAGACTTATATTATTCCTAGCATCGTCAGTAAGCCCCCATAAGAACAAGGTTCTAATGGTACTTAGATCAAATTTGTGCTTTGACCTTCGGAGGATGTACAAGAATATCTCCAAGTAGTCCTCTAGTGTCTCATCATCATTTTGCATAGTGAAGATTTCATCTTGAATATCTCTAGTCTTACAATATTCCTCATAATTTGACAAGAAAACTCTCTTCATTTGTTCCCAAGAAGATATAGTGTTTCGTCCTAGTCCCATGAACCAACAGAGTGCTACGTCCTTGAGAGTTGTAGGAAACAACTTAAACTTTTGGGCATCAGATGAATAATCATAAATTCTACACAAAATATTAAACAAAAATAGGAAAGAGTCTGGATCTTCATGTACCTTACCATAGAAATGAGGAAGCGCTGATGGTGAAATATTTTTCATTTGTACTTGTGTATTAGGATCCACAATTGGCAATCCAAAAGTGGATTGTTCCTGATTAACCTAATTTTCACTAGTTCCTTTTGCATGGTCTTCCTAATATACCATTGTTGTTCTTCCACATGAACCACTCTCAACAGGCTGAGAAGGCTGACTGTGGATTCTAATAATCCCCTTCCTCCCCTTTGTGGGTTGTGTCACACCTAGACCATTGTTGCCAGAGCCCAAGTGGATTGTTCTTGCATGATGAGTCTATGTTTGTTTGGACTTTCTTCCTACAAAAGAAGGCCCAATATGAGATTTGGTTTCAGATTTATTAGTATTTCTTTGGCCCCTAGTGGGCTTCTGACCCCTACCTCTTTTAGGAATTCATTTAGAAAAATGACAAAACAAAATTCCAATAAAAATGTTGCAACTTCAAAAATAATTGGACACCTATAAATACCTTCAAGAAAATAGAAACACACTATAGAAAAAATAATAGCACACTTACCCCTATTGCAAAAAACGAAAATTTCTTACCAATTCAAATCACCTCCCAGCCAACGACTCCAAAATGTTGGGTGCAAGAATTGCACTGAAGCAAACTCCCCAACACTTAATTGTCAACCCAAGGGTTTCGTAAACTTAGAGAAGAAGCACAAGAAATGTCAGAAGTGGTATGAACTTTTCCTATTCCTAATCCTACTTCTTAAATGAAATGTTGCAGAATCAGACAAAAAAAATCTTAGAGACAATCGACACCAAAGAAATTCTAGTGCTGGAATGTAAAAGAATAATTTGTGAGGAAATCAAGTAAAGGAACTTTCACACAACTGGAAGCAATCTTAAACGTTGAAATGAAATAATATGTTTATCTTCAGTATAGATGGCTAACAGTTTAACAAGCGGGCCCTTGCAAAGATCTGTTTCCCAATTGATCTTCCTTCTTCACCTAGCAACCTGTTCTTGTACTGCTGCAATCTAATTGCACTAGTGTAGGCACAGTACTTATGTGAAAAAGTATATTTTACCTTCTTTACTAAAGACTTATGTCTTTATGGAGGTGTTCTAAGTCTCAAGGCTTAGATCACTCTATTCCTCTGACAAGAGACTAGCTCTTGCACCAAACAGAGCTTCCTTCACCAAAGTTTCCAACTTACTTTTGAAAGAATTAAAAGATGTGTTGAAAAGAATTGCAATTGCAAGCTAGAATCTAAGATAAATTACATGTGAAAAAGAATGCTTTAATTAATTGAACTTTGCAATGAAAGTAAATTTGATAAAGCAAAAACAATTCAAAATAATCAAGCAACAGTCAAAATAATTTGCATGCATCAACTAACTTTTGGGAATTAACTTATAACATTTCTCTTCCTTTTTCTTAAGTCATAAACTGCGAGTATAAAGTATAGTGTTTGTAATAACATTCTTTCTTAATTCATGTAAAGATCCTTCAGAAGTATAATTCTTAACATTGAGAATGATTACTTGAATTGACAATACATTTGCTTGGAGGAATAAATGAAATTACAAGGAGGAAAAAGAACGTAACACTTGTTGTAAAGTAAAACCAGAGTACAGGAAAATACATGCACTGGTACAGGATGAATCTTCCTACACAACCAAAGCGGAAGCAAGCTAAGACAAAAATTGCAAGAAAATAATTGCAGGAAGGAAATTGCAAGAAAGTAATTTGCAGGAAAGAACTTGCAAGAAAGAAATAAACTTAATTAAACTTCCAAACTACGGATCCATTCACGCTTGACTATGAAATGAATTTAACTCAGAACTCTAAAATAAACATAAGAGCAATCGAAGCCACGCAGTTGCAAATGAATAAATGTTCAAAAAGACTTTTTAAATTGCGAAAGCACAAGGATAAACGAGCTGGGTTGGCTGGGCCCTAGCCAACCAGCTCATTTCTTGTTTAGGAAATGAAACAGTTCAACACTTAATCACGCATGTAATAGAAATTAAACAAACCGCGAAGAAAACATGGTGCATTCCTTGTATTAATTTGATCAACAAATATACATGATAGTGCGAGTCCAGCCCAGAACCAAGGGCGATACAAAATTACAACTTAGAGATCACTAGCTTGGATCTACCTACAGTCTACATTATATACAGTCTCTCGGCCTTAGCCATATTCTACTAATTATAGTCATTTCCTATTCAAGCCCTTCGGTCGAATGGACTAACAAACAACATTGCAAAACCGACTGATAGTTATAATACGACACAAACTTTGCTAGTTGTAGACCATATTCTTGTCAAGCATCCCTGACTATACGCCACCAATGTCCATCCTCAGACAGTCTGCAACCGAACTAGGAGTCATGGATCAAAAATGCCCACGTGGAATATCACGGAGATCACGAAGAAACTCGTTAGCGGTGCAGGAATCTGCCTCCACTGATCACACTAAATAATGATTAAAACTTAGTTCTTCAATTACTTTTAAGAAAGTTAAACATAAGTTACAAGAGATACTAAAATGTATGAAATCTATGTAAAGTAATTAATAAAGCACTTAACAAATCTTAATTCTGAAATACGAAGTATATGTAGGAATAGATGATTATCTTAGACTAGTGCAGGAATGAGAGGGTTAAATAGAGATAAAATAGAGGTTAAGGACTGTGGGAATAGGGTAAAAATAGAGCAATTGGGGACACCAACAATAGTTTTATGTAACAGTCATAGAGTGGATGAAGAGACATGAGGGCAGATGAATTGTCACAAAGGGGAATATCAAGGGTCACCCCACCCTTTTCTATAAATAGAACCTCATAACTCATTGTGAAGGCTTTTGGTCAGCCAAGCTTCTGATAAGACTATATTAGAGAGAGCTTGGATAGCATTGTAATGAGCCTTAGCTTCTCCACTGCGAAGAGCTAGTATATCTATTTGGAGGAGAAGACAGTTTTGGCTGTAACGTTCTGTTGTTAGAACTAGTGGTTAGACATGGATGTATTGTATGATTAGAACTTACACTTCTTAATATAACAGAGCCAACACGTTTCATGCATATGTTGTATTGTATTATATGCTATCTGGTTTACTCTAAATGATATATGTATTTTTCTGTTTACACATGCATGTATGGACTTTTCTGTGTATGTATGTATGAATCTTTTTGAAACATGTTGTTGGTTTAGCCATCACTCTGGATTGCTAGCTAGCTTGCCTTCCATGCAGTGATGCATCTTTTCTCATGTATTCCCTTCTTAACTTCGTGCTATCATAGGTTTCCAAGGGGTGCACTCATCTCAACCCCCATGTGTTTGAACCTCTCATGCACCTTCCTTGGCTTTCTGTATATGTCACACCCTTGCTACCAAAAGAGACATCTTACTTACCTCTGTGTGAAATCACGGTCAAGGCTTTACCGTACGACTCACTGCTGGGACTCCTACACCAAACGATCTGAGGTCTAATTGGGACTTCTTACCGGGGAGATCCCCTTACATGTTGGTGGGTCTAGCACCGTCAAAATTTTGGCACTAGAAGGAGGGCTAGATGACAAGTTGAGTCCTCACATTTGTTTTGAATCTCTACATATCTATCATGAATAACTACAGAGTTGCTTTTCCAAAGTGTATGTATTATAGAAACGACTTCATAATAACAGAAGATCTCTTAGATAACTTGTCACATAAAAAATATGATTGTGGAGGCCACGTAGCCTTTTTTAGGCACACAGTCGGCGTTGTAGGCTCATACGAAAGACATGGAATCTTTGAAGAATACATGACTTGTGTTTTGTTCGTCTACATGCTGTAAGGGCACCCAATGCACTGGTGTGCCACATTGCCCGAAAAATCTACTCATGCTCTTTCTCATATGGTCATAGAGATAAACCATGCTTTCAATCATTCTAACCATAAAGCACTCGATCAAGAAATTATGAAATTATGAAAAGCACCTCATTAATCTGTTGATCAGTTTTACACACGCTTTTGTAATCTTGCATATTGATTTCCCAAAGATTAAATTGATTGGGAATTTTTTTATGGAAGATTTGAGTATCTTCTCCACATATCTGAACCCCACTCAACACACTTCGATGATGGAGCTATGTAGTCATAGGCAGGCACAGTTTCTGTCACAGGTGACTATCTGCCTTCACCTCATCAAACAACTCCACCACTGTGGAGTGATGTGGGAGATCATGCACACACATCTGTTGAACTATCACATCCTCTCACCCCACCTGCTCTTAATATCTGTGCATATTTGGCTTGCAAGCATGCTGGTTATCACGTGGATTCATTCCCTCAACCTCCATCCCCATGTTCTGTTGATCCTCCGGATTGTACTATCTTGTGTTCTCTCATTCCGGACTCCTCACCTGTTGTGAACGAGGATCAAGTCATCGACAGAGTTGGTGTTATGCATCCAACCTACACCAGCATTTGTGATGAGTGTGGGTGAGAATCTAAAGAAGAACTCGCAGTGAAGGAGGACTTCCTTCCAGCCACACCTCATCCACTTTATCCTGACATCCATTTTGATTTTGCCATTGCTGATTTCCCCTACGAAAACCCATTTCCATATGTTTCTACTTCCGATCATTCACCACACAAGTTGGATTTCAGTCTGTCATTACAATGCAGAGAGGACACATATTCCTCCAAAAATCTGTCCAATCTGTCATCTATCATTTCTGAAAAGACAAAGGGTGAAAATATTTGCTTCTCATCTACCCCTTTGGTTGATTCATCAAATCATGAGGATGCTGAAAAACATCCTAAATTTTCTAATCTTGGTTGTTGCGATCTCTCCTCTTCCTCATCCTATCACGATGTTTATCTAATCATTGTTAATATGTCTAAGACACTGGTCTATGATGATTCATCTGTCATCGAAGTCAAAACCCCACAGACTATCGAGGCACTTCATCCCGAGCTTATGGTTATGTTAGGCCCTCACCATCCTGAGGTTCATTTCACTTCTGATCAGGAAATTGTTGAAACACTCAAGGCTCCTTATCACTCTCTGCTTTGCATTGAAGATCAACCAAACACCCAAATTTCTCTTCTTCCACTCGAACTACACAATCCCATCACTCATGCGTTGGAGGAATCTTACACAACAAGCACACATGCACAATGTAAGTGGTCTACCTTTCTCACATTTTCTTGCATGTCACAGTCAAGAGAATGCATACACTTAACATCTAAACATAGTGTAGCACAACACCATGGCAAGTCCACAGAGTGCTTGTCATGCCCTTTCACTCATTTTTGTTCTTTGGACACTTGTAAGCTCAGAGCGTGTCTATATTCATTGTTGTATCTTTCACATCTACTAGTTCGCATAATTGTGTTGTTCGCAAACCATGCCTTCACCGACATGGGTCAACCAATGCATTGGTGGCTGCATTGGAAGTATCACTTCTCGTGAGACGACCCATGCACTATTAGCTTCGGAGTAGGAGTAGTGTTTTCTGTTTGAGTTGTTTTCTTGCATTCATGTTTCCTTCTTTCTTGTTTGTTTGCTTACTCACTTTTCTTTCACATTTTCTTCTACTTCTTTCTTTGATTTTTGGTTTATTTCCTTGTTATTGTGCGCAGGTTAGTTTTGCATGGACCGTGTGCGACTCTTGAAACAACCTTGGTAAAGAATAAGAGGACTTGTACAAATATCAACATTTGGTTATCTGTTGTCCACTCTCTTGTCTAAGAACTTGTTGTCTTCAGTCTATGATACATCAATGGAAAATATGTACTATTCGAAGTCAACCTTAGTGCAAACATAATGCTTGTGTGCTAACTAGTATCACCGACTCTAGTCAGTTGTTTTTGGGTTAATCCTTGTTAGCTCAGTCAAGTAGAGTAAGGTGAGGGGGAAAACCTTAACAAGCACGTAAGAGGTATACATAAACTACTTCTATGAAGGAACAACCTCTTCTTCTCTCAATAAGTTGGGAACCCTCTTCTCCCTTTGAAATGAATAAGTTCTATGCACAGTTATGAAGATGAAAAATGAAAAGATGGAAAAGTGAAAAAAGTTTGAAAAAAAGAAAATGAATAAGGAGAAATAAGAGAAGGCCTTCCCGTGCAAAGAGGTGATGCAA
Source organism: Pinus tabuliformis (assembly GCA_031772625.1). Taxonomy (NCBI): domain Eukaryota; kingdom Viridiplantae; phylum Streptophyta; class Pinopsida; order Pinales; family Pinaceae; genus Pinus; species Pinus tabuliformis. The sequence continues at coordinate 252,038,111 of CM062808.1, read as the reverse complement.
GTAACTCCACCAAGGTGCTGACCAAACTCGCTAGTAGCGCAGTGATGCTTGTGTTTCTGCGTGACTCTGCTAGGGTATTGTTAAGGGCTGCTCGTAGCAGAGCAACACTAGAGATGAAACTAAGACTCTGACGACTATACTTCTTGTGCACCAATATACCACTCAACCCCAATAGAAACAAATGTGTTGATTTGTCTTGGAATGTGTGTCAGTCAACCAAGAGCTTGGCATATGCTACATCTTACAATCGAGCAAGTGTGGAAACCAAGATGAACTGAGATCTGAACAATTCTTCCAAAGGTGTTAGACTTTCTTTTCAAGAACAAGGTCCATTCAGAGAGCTGGAGTTCTACCAGTGTGTCACCAAGTATTGTAGCAGCTACAACCACCCTCTAAAATTTTTCCTTAGCTTTATTTTGGAGCCTCCCTACCAAAATTTCATAGCAACGTGTCTTGAATTGTCAAGTAAACAAGCTTCAATGATTTTCTTTTAGAATGATAGTCTATCCATCAAAGCTTGTTGCATCCCCCTCAAAGTTTGTTTCATCGGACTTGGTCTAGCTGCAAGCTAAGCATCTCCCTCAATTGCACAATTCTGGGGGAAAACCAACCTTCCCTCTAGAACTTGCACAATTCTATCTGGCAGCTTGCTGGGCTCCAGAATTGTGCAATTCTGCCTCTCACTGTTCATGGAGAAAATCGCGCAATTCCTCCCAGCAAGATTGCTCAGCCTAGAAATTGTGCAATCATGGGCAATAGTTAGCTGCTCTTCCCAGAAATTGTGTAATCCCATTGGGTAGACAGCTTAGATCCCTCCCAGAAATGTGCATTTTTTCCTCCAAGTTGAGCAGACAGTTGCATGTGTAGTTGAGTTGACTAGTTCCCTCTGGGATCAAGAAAAACTGACTTGCATGCATGGTCTACTCATCCCAAGGTAACATGTAAAGGCATCCTTTGTTTCAGGGATCTACTTTTAGCAACGGGACGTTACATTCAAGGATCATTTCAGAAACCTCCCACCAAGTGTCGCTCTTCCTAGATTTGTGGCATGTGCATCACAACCTTGATCTTATCAAAACTCATCAACTGGACACTTAGAGCTCATTCCTCACATCGACCTTGCAACTCAGGAATCCCACATTACATCTAGGAGTCTTCGGCACATTCAGCTTAGTTGTTTTGGGGTAAGCCCATTTTTCATCTCTCACACTACATTTCTGGGATTTTTTGTGTTTCGCTTCTTATGAATGTTGTGTTCTTGATTTCAGTGAGAACTTGCTGTCATTTTGATACATACTAGCTTGTACTAGCATCGTTTCATTTTTCTTTGACATCTCACTATTGTTGCATGCATGACAGTGTTTTGCATGGACGGTTGCGGTTGCGGCGACTCACTTCACACACATGCATGCTTTCCCGTTTTTTGAATCCTACACTTGTTGTTTACATGAATGATCATTCACTCTTGTTTGCACTCATCTCATCATGCTTTCACACTTCTCATGTTTTCAGTCACCCATTGGCAGGATTGGGCTGCCTTGGCTTGGACCGTGCCTTGCCTAGCTAGCACTGTGCATTTCTGGAAGCGAAGGCTCTGCCTTCCCTCTAGAAATTGTGCAAGCCTAGCTAGGCATTGACCTCCAGGCTTGAATTGTACAATTATTGGAGGCAATGTCTTGTTGGCCCCAGAAACTGCACAATGTAGTTCGATGGTTGCATGTCACAGCTGGCTGAAATTGCGCATTGTACAGTTTCAGTCCTCAGCAATCCAGGCTACATTGTGCATTGCATAGTTCCAGTAGTCATTCAGCGTCCTAATAGCCCAAACTATGCCTTGCATAGTTTTGGCAGTCAGTCTCCCGACCTCCTGGCAGAAATTGCACAACCTTCATGATTAGTCACACAGGTATGTTGCAAGTAAGTTTTCAAGTTCGTTTTGGTTTTCGAATAAAACATTTCTTGCCATGAGTGTTGCCATGTCTCCAAGTATCGCAGGTGTTCATATGCCTCTCCACAGCACAAGTAAAATGGCCTTCAGGAGAGCAGGGTCAAAGGACAACATTGAGAGCACAACGTGGGTTGCAACCAAGCCAGTGTCTATGATCTTGCCTACCTATGAAGACATCAGGTTGTTCATAGACAAGGACATCAAGATAAGATGGTAGCAACATCACAATGAGCAGCACCATCAGCAACAATAGAAGGCAACACACCGGCACGTGGCAAATGTAAGAAGAGCAGGCGTTTTGGCTGTAATGTTCTGTTGTTGGAACTAGTGGTTAGACATAGATGTATTGTATGACTAGAACTTACGCTTCTCAATATAACATATCCAATGCATTTCATGCATATGTTGTATTGTATTCTATGCTATTTGGTTTACTCTAAATGATATATGTATTTGTTTGCTTACCCCTGCATGTATGGACTTTCCTGTGTATGTATGTACGAATCTTTCTGAAACGTGTTGTTGGTTTAACCATCACTCTGGATTTCTAGCTAACTTTCCTTCCATGTGGTGATGCATCTTTGCTCGCGTGTTCCCTTCTTAACTTCGTGCTATCATAGGTTTCCATGGGGCGCACTCATCTCAACCCCCATATGTTTGAACCTCTCATGCACCTTCCTTAGCTTGTTGTATATGTCACACCCTTGCTACCAACAGAGACATCTTATTTTCCTTTGTGAAAAATCGCGGTCAAGGAATTACCATACAACCCACTGCTGGGACTCCTACACCAAATGGTCTGATGTCTAATCGGGACTTCTTACCAGGGAGATCCCATTACATTTTGGCGGGTCCAACACCATCAAGAACACCCCATACATCATAGATTTCTCTTCACTTCCAACATCTATTGCCTCAGATATTAATGCCAATATGGTTGACATCAATGCCAATTTTCCAACAATGGAGGCTAGTGTTTGACTGAATCTTGGATTGATTTTGATTGGATACAAGCTTGTGTTGACCACTAAAATTCATACATGTTTTCATCAGAGTTCTAGGAAATTTGACCATAGTAGATCATAACCTACTTCGACTAGCTTACCTTAGGCCAAATTTCAACCCCTTTGACCAGAGTTGAGTTTCATACATTATGAAATATTTTGATCAACGTTTTGATACATATTTTGATCAGGTTTGATTGGTATTTATGCTCATAAATTGTCACATATTTGTATACAATTTTTATTGTAAAATTTGCTAAAGATTTAACTCTCAAAGTAAATTTTGGCTACGTTTTTCCCAAGGCATGGATTTCCCAGGGTATTTTTGTTCTCTCTTGGTGTTTGGCTATCTCATTATGATCCTATAGTTATTATGGCATTATTGTTGATATTTTCTATGTATAATTATTTAATGATATAAGTGACATAAGATACCTTAAGTATAGATTATTGGAACTAATTATGAGATTAGAAGATCAGTTTCTATTATAAGAAAATTTAACATGGTTTCAATGTCTAGGTGAAAGAGAAGCCACTATAGTACCTTGAAGAAGCCAAGCTGTAGAAATTTTGAATTTAGTCCTAGGGACAAGAATACTTGATTCTTTTATTGATTGGTAAATGACTCTGAAACTTAGAGTCGAAGACAGGCTAGAAGGTGCAATCAACTTTGAATCTTCGAAAACTAAAGTACCTCTCATATTGGAAGAAAATGATCTTCTAGAACAAGTGGAGAAAAATATTCCATAACCAGAAGGAGCTAAGGAGAATAAAAGTACAAAAAAACGAGGCAAAAGAAAATAAAATTCTTGTACACTATATAAAATACCATTTGATTCCTTATGTTACAAGAATAAAGACTTCCAAAGCAATGTACAATGTTGTAGTAAAGTTATATGCTAGCAGTAATTCTAACATGAAATTAGCTTGAAGAATCTTCTTCGTAATAAAAAAATGATAGGATCAAATTATGTTACCTCATACCTTATGAAAATAACTCAAGTAAAAGATGCACTTGTAGCCATTGAAGATAAAATTGAATATTCAAAATCAATTATGTTATGAAACCAACTCAAGAAAAGATAGAAAAGATAGATCAACGCCTTAGAATTCAGCCTCTTTGAGGGGGAAACCTCCTTTACATTACATAAATAAACAATTCTTGGATGATTCAAATGACAAAACCTCCTTTCTATATATAGGAGTCTAAGGAGTCACAATATAACCCAGCCGACCTAACAATAATAATATAAAGCCACAAAAATAACAATAGAGGGATTCTATGGGGCACAATAATAACAATATGGGGGCAATATGGGCACAACAATATTAATAAGGGGTATAACTACAATAGTAATGGGGTAATCACTAGTATTATAGGGACCCAACATGCCCCTCTCCTTCAAAAAAGTGTTGTCCTCAACGCTTGAGTAGTTTTGGATAGTTCTGCATAAAATTCTCATCCTCCCATGTGGAATCTTCAGCGGATAAGTTCTTCCACTTGATAAGATACTCTGAAATTGATCGATTTCGAAGCTGTCGAGTTCTTGTTTCTGTGACTGCTTCCGGTTCCAATATAATTTTTCCTTCCTCGTCAAGTTCTGGCAATATTGTTTGAACTGGGAGCTTTTCGCCTATAACCTTCTTTAAACATGAAACATGGAAAACTGGGTGCAATCGAGAAGCTGCAGGAAGCTCCAATTTGTATGCCATAGTACCAATCTTTTGCAACACCTTGTACGGACCATAATACTTTGGTGATAATTTATTATCCTTCTTAGCTTGCTTGAGGGACATTTTCTTATATGGTTGTAGCCGTAGGAATACCCAATCACCTACATCAAAACTTCTTTCACTGCGATGTTGATCTGCCTGTTGTTTCATTCTATTCTGTGCCAACACGAGGTTATCCTTTAAGAGTTGGAGGACTTGTTGTTGATGTTCGATGTGATGTTCCACTGCCTGAACCTTAGAATTTTCTCTTAAATATGATGTGATGGATGGTGGTTGATACCCATAAAGTGCCATAAATGGGGTCATTTTTGTTTTTGTATGGAAGGAAGTGTTATACCACCATTCAGCCAGAGGCAACCATTTGACCCATTGTGTCTGTTTATCAGATACAAAGCAACGAAGATATCCTTCCAAACATTTGTTTACTATCTCAGTTTACCCATCAGATTGAGGATGATAAGATGAGCTATGAGCTAACTGAGTACCAAGACAAGAAAATAATTCTGTCCAAAAATTTCCAGTGAAAATGGGATCTCTGTCACTTACAATAATCTTTGGGTTTCCATGTAGCTTTTGAATTGTTTCCATAAATGCAGTAGAAACTGTACTGGCTTTAAATGGATGTGATAATGCACAAAAGTGTGCATACTTGGTAAGTCTGTCAACTACCACCATGATGACACTCTTTCCCTCAGACTTGGGTAAACCTGTGATAAAATCCATTGAAACCTCCTCCCAACGTTGGCTTGGAATGGATAAAGGTTGTAATAGACCCGGTGTCTTAATTGTTTCAACTTTATTTTGTTGGCAAACCAAACATTCCACCACAAACTTTTGAATATCTGATTTAAGGCCATCCCAAAAAATTTCCTTCTTAACCCTGTGGTAAGTTTTTAAAAATCCTGAGTGCCCTCCTAAGGGAGAAGTGTGCAATTCCATAAGAATCTTTTGTTTTAGCTGGGAATTCTTACAGAGGTATAAGCGATCTTTGTACCATAACGAATCATTTTTCCAGCTAAATGTATCAGACATACTGGAATCTTGTTGTAACTTTCGAATAAGTGCCCACACTTCTTCATCATTCTTCCATTCCTCCCTTGCTTCGTTTATCCAATCTGGTTGGATAATAGAAATGGCACACAACAATGCTTCCACATCCTCATCCTTTCTTGAGAGTGCATCTGCCACCACATTTTTCTTCCCTTTTTTGTAGATGATTTCAAAGTCATAACCCAACATCTTTGTGACCCACTTTTGTTGCTCTTCAGAGGATAATCTTTGTTCTAAAAAGTATTTAAGGCTATCATGATCCATTTTTACCTTGAAGTGTCTTCCCATTAGGTAGGGTCGCCATTTCTTAAGTGCATGGAGTATTGCCAACATTTCCTTCTCATAAATAGCTTTGCTTAAAAACTTTCCCTTGATTGGACGACTTTCAAAAGCAATGGGTCTTTCATCTTGCATTAGAACAGCACCAATTCCATTTCCTGAAGCATCACATTCCACAATAAAGGTTTTTGTGAAGTCCGGTGTAGCTAAGACTGGTGCTTGGCACATTGCCTCTTTAAGATGTTCAAAGGCCTTTGTTGCTTCCAGAGTCCATGAAAATGCATCTTTCTTCAATAATGTTGTTAGAGGTGCTGCTATTCTCCCATAATTCTTAACAAACTTGCGATAATACCCTGTCAACCCGAGAAATCCTCGCAGATGCTTTATGGATGTGGGGATTTTCCATTCCTTAATGGCTTTAATTTTGCTAGGGTCTACCTTAACTCCTTCATGAGATACAATATGACCCAAATATTCCACCTCCTGGACTCCAAAGAAACATTTGGATCTTTTTGCATATAATTGTTTCTCCTCCAATAGTTGTAGCACCCTGTCAACATGTTCAACATGATCCTTCCAAGACTTGCTGTAGATTAGTATATCATCAAAAAATACTAACACAAATTTTCTAAGGAATGGTTTGAAAATTGAATTCATCAAACCTTGAAATGTTGAAGGTGCATTGGTAAGGCCAAAAGGCATGACCAAAAATTCATAATGACCCTCATGAGTTCTAAATGTTGTTTTCGGAATGTCTTCAGTCTTCATTCTGATTTGATGATATCCTGAACGAAGATCCAACTTGGTGAAGTAAATTGATCCATGCAATTCATCCAGTAATTCATCAATGACAGGAATGGGGAACTTATCTTTAATAGTGAGCTTGTTGAGCTCCCTATAATCCGAACACATGCGCCATGATCCATCCTTCTTGTGCACCAATACTACTGGAGCAGAGAAAGAACTTTGACTCGGTTGAATTATACCAGCCTCTAGCATTTCTGCAACCATACGTTCAATTTCACTCTTTTGGACATAGGGATATCTGTACGGCTTGATGTTTGGAGGAACACTTCCTGGAATCAGATGAATAGCATGATCATGATCACGCATAGGTGGGAGACCTTTGGGAGTCTCAAATACCTTGGAATGATTGTCCAAGACTTTTTGGAGATCTGGAGAAATAGATGATTCCGATGTGGAAACATCTAGCGAGCATAATTGTGCAATTACACCTCTTTGCTCCTTTTTTAGAAGCTTTGTCATACCATTAGAGCTGATTATCTTTCATGGTTTCCCTGCAATACCCCTTAATTCAACTTCCTTTCCTTCTATAGAAAATTTGATGAAAAGTTCTTGAAAATTAAAAGCTATTGTACCCAAGGATTGTAGCCATTGGACTCCTAGTACAACATCAACACCTCCCATTGGAATGGAAAGCATTGGGCTAGTCAATACATATTCTCCCATGGATAGCTTGATATTATGGCACTTTCCAGAGAAATTTATTGTTCCTCCATTTGCAATCATCACTTGACACTCTAGTGCTGGATATAGGAAGCAATTCAATTCTTTTGCTACCTTACAATGAATAAAATTGTGGGTGCTTCCTGAATCAATCAACACTATTACCTTTTTCTTCTTGATTTGTCCTTCTATCTTGATGGTTTGAGGAGTGGTAATTCCCACCAATGCATTACAAGATATGGTCGGATTTATTTGTTCTTCATCTAGGCTTTGTTCCTGGAGTATATCCTCTTCTTTTGACCTTTCTTGCTCCTTTTCTTCTTCCTCTTCACAATCTATGTAGAATAATTTCTTCTCAGCACACTTATGACCTTTAGTGTATTTGCTATCACAACTGTAACAAAGCCCTTTTGCTCTTTTTTCTTCCAATTTTTGTGGTGTCAACCTTATAGGTTGTGGAAGACTAGGGGAAACAACACTTCCGTCTTTATAGTTGTGAGTGGTATGCTTCCTGGTTGCCATAATTTTGCTTTCCATTTTTCTTGCTAACCTGAATGCCTTCTCTAATGAATCAGGTTCCCAAAGGCGAACATCATGTTGGATATTATCCTTTAAAGACCCTATGAACACATCAATCCTATGCTCCTCTGGAATATCTTTTACCCTTATGTTCAATTTTTGGAACTCCTCAATGTGCTCCATTATTGAACCCTTTTGTTTGAGACTTATCAATTGGCTAAAAAAAGTGTTGCTTTTTGTATCCTCATAATGTGCTATCAATTCTTCTGTAAAAATTGCCCAAGTGATAAATTGTTTACGAGAGCAAAGCCATTGATACCATACAAACTGATTTGGTTCCAAATATAAAGTTGCCATACGTACCTTTTGTGTGTTTTGCACATTATTGAGATCGAAGAATTGCTCCATCTGTAATATCCATGTGGCGAGATCCTTGCCATCAAACTTCCTCATATCGATTTTTGGAATATGGTGAGTCTTCAATCCAACATTAGCATCTATGGAATCATGATTAACATTTCTTTTGTTCTCATCATGAGTTTCCTTTACTACCTTTTCACCATTAGTAAGTATTTCTTGTAGAAAATTTGTCAAATCTGTCTTCAAATCTGCCATGCCTGTCTTCAAATTTGTGTTCAAATATATCTTCAAATTGTCCATCTTAGCTTCCATGCCATTCATCTCAGCTTCCACGCCATTTATCTCAGCTTCTGTTAGCTTTTGTGAGCGTGACATTTGTTGCACTTGTTCTTGTAATTTTGATATATCATGTAGCATTTCTTCCTCTTCTTCATGAGTCATGCTAGATCTTTCTGGTTCCTTACTAGGTGTTTGCATTTTCTTTCCTCGGGGCATCCGTTACCGATAATAATGCTCTACTATGCCCTTTGAATTCCTTCAAAATAAATTTTCAAACGAAGCTTACGAAAAAATTTAAAAAAAATCTACACACCTTTTTTCACTTTGTAGGAGCTCAATATTGCCTCTGATGTATTTTGTACTTTCCAATCATCTAGTTCTAAATTTGTGACCTGTAGTAGCTCTATGTGTCCTCTTTCCAATGCCACAAGTCTAACCCAAATTGGATTCTCCAAGGAAGAGTTATGCGAAATCTCCCACAGTGACTTGATTATAGACTAGTTCAGTAGAGCGAACTTGTACGACATGCCACGAGTCACTGTTTCGAACTTTGGATCTGAAAAATGCATTCAAGAAACTACAGTCCGTCCTCTTTCTGTACCTTCTTATGAAATTTCAGTCTGATTGCCAGAGAGAAAGTTATGACGATTTTCCCCAGGTCACTTGTTTGGAATGTAATTCAGGAGTCTGCAAAAAGACCAACTTCCTTAGATCATATCTCCGCAAATATAGTGCAAAAAGCTCTGAAATTCAGAATTGAGGTTTAGAGCGATTTATTCTCAAATGGGTTTTTTTTGCAACTTCTGAAACATCGCAGAAAAAAAGTTATAGCAAAAATGCCACGATGACCTGTTTGGAGCAGCGAAACTCTAGAATCCAAAGATCTGATACCAAATGTTATGAAACCAGCTCAAGAAAAGATAGAAAAGATAGATCAACGCCTTAGAATTCAGCCTCTTCGAGGGGGCAACCTCCTTTACATTACATAAATGAACAATTCTTGGATGATTCAAATGACAAAACCTCCTTTCTATATATACGAGTCTAAGGAGTCACAATATAATCCAGCCGACCTAATAATAATAATATAAAGCCACAAAAATAACAATAGAGGGATTCTATGGGGCACAATAATAACAATATGGGGGCAATAGGGGCACAACAATATTAATAAGGGGTATAACTACAATAGTAATGGGGTAATCACCAGTATTATAGGGACCCAACAAATTACAATTGCTCAAAAAAAATTTCCTTCACCATGGGAACCATTTATTCAAGAAATCCATGGAGGTGGGAAACTACCATCATTTGATGAACTATGGGATGATTGTATTCAAGAAGAAACCAAGTTATTGGATAAACATTAACCTCAGAATGAAGAATCCAAATACCTTGTTTCTCGTACAAATAAGTGGAAATAAGGAATGAATCCTAGAAAATTTGACAATAAGAACTTTGAAAGTTTTGATAAGAAGAACAATCGGAAATTTTCATAAGGAGAACTTTGGAAATTTTGATGAAAGAAATCCAAGAAGACTAGACCTAGAGAAGAAACACACATCAAGGGTTAAATTCTTTGTCTATCATAATCTTGGTCACTATGCATCACAATGCCCTGAAAGAAAGAGAAAAGAAAAGAAGCATGCTCCAGTTTCTAATGCTAATGAAAAAGAAAATGATGTAAAGACTCCTCTAAAGAAATCAAAGGATTTATTCATTTAAGAAAATAAAAATTAAGAGAAAAATATTTTTATATTCCTTTCTTTCTCATTTTCTAAGTTACTTTTTTTCTTGTATCCTCAGTGCTTTTCTCTTATTTTAAATGTTTTTTTCATAAAATGTTGTTATCACAATGATTCATGTAGTACAAGGAAATGTAGTAGGAAAAAGGAGTTTCCTACAAAAGAAAGAGGACTACATATACTCCTCATATGAATAAATAATGAAGATACCCAAGATCATGAGCTGAAATGATAAAATAGGACTAATATTTACAAAATTTAAAAGCATAGGACAACCTACTTAAAAAGACTATAATTATATTTGGAATGTTGTATATAAGGATTGCAGAAGAATTTGAAGGATATCTGCAAGGATCAGGGATCAAGTAGGAAATTTCATAAAACTCTCAAAAGATAAGTAATTTATGTCCTTCTACCTTGAACACTCCATTGTCTTTATATTTATTACATGATAATAATTGTTTCTTCTATGATATCCTGAATAAGGCTTGCGGGAACATTTTTAATACTAAACATCAAAAGGGACAAGTAAAATTATGACTAAAAGGATCTCTCAAGTATGAGGGAGTAGATGTAGTACAAAGGACTTGCCTACGTGACAGAGGGAGTGACAGTACTAGAAGGACTTACTCTTGGAAGGGAATATTAGAAGGATTGTTGACATGACAAAGGGAGAAAATAGGATCATGACATGGAAAACCTACTTTAGCTTCACAAAGAGCTATTTTCATAAACAAATATGAATGATTTTATTGGATGGACCAAATATTTTCTCTACAAGTGGTCACCTCAAGCTAATATATGGTACATTGTTACCTATGATGTATATTGGATATATCTTAGAAAGTGAAGCGATTCTTTGCAGATAAATCAATGATCAAATCACTTCATTCAAGAAATGTTGAAAATAGGATAAATATAGCTCTAATACATATTCACTGATAAATATATTATGGAAAATTATGAGCTTAGTATGATGCTAGATGTATCCCTAAATGAAGTGTTTGTAGGATTTAGCAAACCATTTACTAAAGGAAGAAAGGATTTGGTTGGGTCATAAAGGATTTTGACCAAGTAAAAATGTATACATTCACCTTTGAAGTCAAAATGACGTGGCTAGGTCGACAAAAAGTGAATGTTCCAAGTAAACTATAATATTGGAAAAATATTATCCTTAGAAGCTAAAAGGACTAGGCTTCCATAAGGACATGGATATGTCGACCAAAGGAGATAAATGAAATTCACATTTGAGTACCAGAAGGACTTGGGTAGGTCACAAAGGACTCTAATAAAAAAGGTGAATAGTCCAAAGTAAATTAATCTTAAGATTAGTAAAATTTGGTACCTATGTTAAGGTAATGACCAAATAGTATGATATATTTTCCTAAGGAGACATAAGGGAACTTGGGCCACCCTGGATATGTATGTTGTTAAAAAATTCCATGATAATATTATGTAGAAGACATGCATCAATATGACAATCTCATAAAACTTTTCTTAAGAAAGGAGAATTCCCAGCTAAGTGAAATATGTTGCAGGAGAATACCTCCCTCGCTAAGAGTGAGTGTTGATTTTTTGTGTAGCATTGGGAGGTATTATTTCATGCCAAAATGGCATTCTAAGTCAGCCTAAGAAAAATATTAAATATGAAAAATAAAATTATTATTTTTGGCCTTCATGTAAGCCCCAAAAGACAAGTTGGCCCTGCCATATGAATGAGTGTGACCCTTGGACAAAACCGATCTTTTTTTAGAAATATCAACTCAACCTCATCATTTGTAACAATTCACAACATAACAACATCTCTCTATTTCTTATCCACACATGTGATGCCAACAAAAGAAGAAGACCAAATTTTGACCAATATTTGAAGTTGACATTGGCCAACATTGATTGAATCTATTCCGCGTTGTTTGACCAATAAGGAGGCTATTGTTTCACCAAATATGGGAGTAGTTTTGATTTACTACAAGGTTCCTTAAACACTGAAATTCAGACCTATTTTTACGACAATTCTAGAACTTTGACTGCATTTTTACTTGGTCAAAATCCTTTATGACCAAACCAAATCCTTTCTGCCTTTAGTAAATGGTTTGCTAAATCCTACAAACACTTCATTATACCCTTCATTTACGAATACATCTAGCATCATACTAAGCTCATAATTTTCCATAATATATTTATCAGTGAATATGTATTAGAGCTATATTTATCCTATTTTCAACATTTCTTGAATGAAGTGATTTGATCATTGATTTATCTGAAGGTGGAGTTTCTATGGGCTCTCTTGTGTAAATTATGAGCAAATATATGGTTTTGTTATGGGCTCTCCTCTCGCCACCCCCCCTCCCCGCAATTGTGGAAAATCATTTCATGGAGGAATTTGAAGATAAAGCCCTAGCTTCTTCCCTGTTCCACCCTAAACTTTGCAAAAGGTTTATTGACGATACCTTTATTATTTGGATCCATGGCCATGACACGGAAAATATTTTCAAACAACATCTTAATAGTGAGTCTAAATTCATCAAATTCACTATGGAAGTAGATGTTTATGGCAGCATTCCCTTGCTTGATGTTCTCATCACCAAGAATAATGGTGGTTCCATTTCTCACCATATTTTTCGAAAAAAGACTCACACTTAGCTGTAACTCCATTCAATTCCCATCATCATCCTCTCAGAAATTCATTGTGTCTAGCATCTTAGCAACCGAATATTTAAGAATTTCTGATGAAAACCACCTTAACACTAAGAAGGATCAACTCTTGAAAGTGTTTGAAAACAATGGTTATATGAAGAACCAAGGCCTCAAAGCCTTCCAAAAATCCCTTTATGGACCTAAAACAAGGAAGCACCATCACATTCCTAATACCAGTTTCCAACTTTCTTTCATCTAAGGAACCACTAATAAGATTGCTCACACCTTGCAAGAGATTTTTTTTATACCTTCAAATCCCTTAACACTATTCAAAATTCCTTTAAATTTCTCAAATACCCGGTTGACCCTTCGAACATGAAAAGTGTTTACATGGTCCCGTGTTCATGTGGAAACCCATACATTGGTGAAATTGGTCACTCCATAATAATGAGAATTAAGGAGCACTTTGCCGACATCAGGGAACGTGTTTCTCATATTTAGCCCTAAATAAGCACTTTGACAAAAATACACACCACAATTGTTTTGAAAATTCTAGCATTCTTGCTAAAATTTGTCACTACCATCATAGGAAATTGAGGGAAATCATTAAAATTGATAAATAAGCTGACAATCTAAACAAAGATGATGGTTGGAAAATTAACAAGAATTAGATTCCTCCTCTTTCATATAATTTTGTGTCTTCTTGATTCTTTTCTTTTCCTTCTGGTCTCTCCCACCCCTCGATTTTTTAATCATTCATTTTAGTTATTTTAAATAATAATATTACTCAATATATCTTATATCTTTGTAATTATTTTCTTTTATCATAGTATGGTCTAATTTTTTATAAAATAATTCCATGATATTATGTAGTTAGACATTTCTAAATACTTGGTTCATGACGATTCTAAAATCTACATATACTTGAAGAGTATCTTATCACAACGAAAAATTGGGAAGTAAGAAAAGAACCATAAAATCACCCAAACCCCTCCTTACCATTGTTTTAAGATTAAAGAATAAAATTCGATAAAATTATTTGAAACTGTTCTTAATTTGATGTATGACTAAAATTAGTTGATATAACAAATATAAATAATTAAAAATAAAATTTAATAAGTTAAAAATGAACATATTAAGGGTTATTAAAGGTTAAAAAAGACTTACGACCCAATGTTAGCAAGTTAGGAGTTAATAAGGTAAAAATCAAAGTAAATATAAAGCTAGTAAATATAAAAATAATAATATATGATTAGAAGTTATCGAGTAAGGGTTATTAAAGGTTAAAAAAGACTTACGACCAAATGTTAGCACGTTAGAAGTTAATAAGGTAAAAATCAAAGTAAATATAAAGCTAGAAAATATAAAAAATAATAATATGTATGATTAGTAGTTATCAAGTAACCGAAAACAATTTATTTAAAAAAAATTCTAATGTTATATTTTGATTATAAATATCTATTTAGTTTTCCTATTTAAATACTTTTTATATTTAATTATTTTGTATTATTTTATTGGTTAAAAATTAAAGTTTTATTGAAAGTTATAATTATTGACAAAATAAATGAAGGATAAAAGGTGTATATATATATATTTAAGAAATAGAATTGTTTTACATGAAATTACAATATAATTTCGACCAAGATTGAGATTAAAAAAAATATGCATTTTTAATGTATAAATGAATTCGACAGTGTAAAAAACCTTTGGGCTACTCAAATTTATGGATTATTATTATTATTATTATTATTATTATTATTATTATTATTATTATTAGCCAATTTTAAGGTCATGACCAAGCGAGACACCAAATTGGTGTATGAGACCTCCTTGTTTGTGGGACAAGGGACACACCTTCATGCTTTATTATTATTATTATTATTATTATTATTATTATCCAATTCTAATGTCACGACCAAGCGAGACACCAAATTAGCGTATGAGAACCCTTTGTTTGTGGGACAAGGGAGATACCAAATTGGTGTATGAGACCCCCTTGTTTGTGGGACAAGGGAGAGACCAAATTGGTGTATGAGGCCCCTTGTTTGTGGGACAAGGGACCCAACTTCGTGTAGCAAATTGACTGCTAAGTCTACGAAGGCCTACATACACTACCCCCCCTCTGATTTTGAACTTATGACCTCCTAGGAGGAAACACATGCTCTTAACCATTAGGTGCACTCAAGTTGTATTGTTCTCAAGTTAAATGACTTAAATTCTTAGCCTACTTAAGTGACTTAAATTCAAGTTTTCAAAAGTCTATGCTAGAAATGCCCTAGAAAAGTTCATTTCATCTATTAATTAGAATACGCCTATATATATAATGTAGTGAACATAATTAGAATTTATGTTAAATAACTTAAATTCTAAGCCCACTTAAATTACTTAAATTCAAGTTTTCAAAACTCTATGCTAGAAATGCCCTAGAAAAGTTCATTTCATCTATGAATTAGACTACACCTGTTGGGTCCCTATAATACTAGTGATTACCCCATTACTATTGTAGTTATACACCTTATTAATATTGTTGTGTCCCTATTTCCCCCATATTGTTATTATTGTGCCCCATAGAATCCCTCTATTGTTATTTTTGTGGCTTTATATTATTATTGTTAGGTCGGTTGGATTATATTGTGACTCCTTAGACTCCTATATATAGAAATGAGGCTTTTTCATTTGAATCATCCAAGAATTGTTCATTTATGTAATATAAAGGAGGTTGCCCCCTCGAAGAGGCTGAATTCTAAGGCGTTGATCTATCTTTTCTATCTTCTCTTGAGCTGGTTTCATAACATTTGGTATCAGAGCTTTGGATTCTAGGGTTTCGCTACTCCAAACAGGTCATCGTGGCATTTTCGCTATAACTTTTTTTTTGTGACGTTTCGAAAGTTGCAAAAAACAACCCATTTGAGAAGAAATTGCGTTGAACCTCGGGTCCGAATTTCAGAGCCTTTCGCACTACATTTGCGGAGATATTATTTGAGGAAGTTGGTCTTTTTGCAGACTCCTGAATTACATTCCAAACAGGTGACTTGGGGAAATCATCATAACTTTCTCTCTAGGGATTGGATTGAAATTTCGTAAGAAGGTATAGAAAGAGGACAGACTGTAGTTTCTTGTATGCATTTTTCATATCCAAAGGTCGAAACAGTGACTCGTGGCACGTCGTACAAGTTCGCTCTACTGAACTAGTCTATAATCAAGTCATGGTGGGAGATTTCGCATAAATCTTCCTTGGAGAATCCAATTTGGGTCAGACTTATGGCATTGGAAAGAGGACAGAAAGGGCTACTGCAGGTCACAAATTTAGAACTAGATGATCGGAAAGTATAGAGATACATCAGAGGCAATATCGAGCTCCTACAAAGTGAAAAAAGGTGTGTAGATTTTCTTAAATTTTTGCTTAAGCTTGGTTTGAAAATTTATTTTGAAGGAATTCAAAGGGCATAACAGAGCATTATTATCGGTAACTGATGCCCCGAGGAACGAAAATGCAAACACCTAGTAAGGAACCTGAAAGCTCTAGCATGACTCATGAAGAAGAAGAAGAAATGCAACATGATATATCAAAATTACGAGACCAAGTGCAACAGTTGTCACTTGCACAAAAAGGAACAGAATCTAAGATGGATGGTTTAAAGAAAGATGTAGAAGCTAAGATGGATGGTTTAAAGAAAGGCGTAGAAGCTAAGATGGACTATTTGAAGATAGATTTGAAGATAGACATGGACGAATTGAAGATAAATATGAATAAGTTGCTACATGGAAACCCAAAGATTATTGTAAGTGACAGAGATCCCATTTTCATTGGAAATTTTTGGACATAATTATTTTCTTGTCTTGGTACTCAGTTAGCTCATAAATCATCTTATCATCCTCAGTCTGATGGGCAAACTGAGATAGTAAACAAATGTTTGGAAGGATATCTTTGTTGCTTTGTATCTGATAAACAGACACAATGGGTCAAATGGTTGCCTCTAGCTGAATGGTGGTATAACACTTCCTTCCATACAACAACAAAAATGACCCCATTTATGGCACTTTATGGGTATCAACCACCATCCATCACATCATATTTAAGAGAAAATTCTAAGGTTCAGGCAGTGGAACATCACATCGAACATCAACAACAAGTCCTCCAACTCTTAAAGGATAACCTCGTGTTGGCAAAGAATAGAATGAAACAACAGGCAGATCAACATCACAGTGAAAGAAGTTTTGATGTAGGTGATTGGGTATTCCTACGGCTACAACCATATAAGCAAATGTCCCTCAAGCAAGCTAAGAAGGATAATAAATTATCACCAAAGTATTATGGTCCGTACAAGGTGTTGCAAAAGATTGGTACTATGGCATACAAATTGGAGCTTCCTGCAGCTTCTCAATTGCACCCAGTTTTCCATGTTTCATGTTTAAAGAAGGTTATAGGCGACAAGCTCCCAGTTCAAAAAATATTGCCATAACTTGATGAGGAAGGAAAAATTATATTGGAACCGGAAGTAGTCACAGAAACAAGAACTCGACAGCTACGAAATCGATCAATTTCAGAGTATCTTATCAAGTGGAAGAACTTATCCGCTGAAGATTCCACATGGGAGGATGAGAATTTTATGCAGAAGTATCTAGAACTACTCAAGCATTGAGGACAACACTTTTTTGAAGGAGAGGGGCATGTTGGGTCCCTATAATACTAGTGATTACCCCATTACTATTGTAGTTATACCCCTTATTAATATTGTTGTGCCCCTATTGCCCCCATATTGTTATTACTGTGCCCCATAGAATCCCTCTATTGTTAATTTTGTGGCTTTATATTATTATTGTTAGGTAAGCTAGATTATATTGTGACTCCTTAGACTCCTATATATAGAAATGAGGTTTTGTCGTTTGAATCATCCAAGAATTGTTCATTTATGTAATGTAAAGGAGGTTGCCCCCTCGAAGAGGCTGAATTCTAAGGTGTTGATCTATCTTTTCTATCTTTTCTTGAGTTGGTTTCATAACAACACCAATATATATAATGTAGTGAAAATAATTGAAATTTATATCATAAATCCATAACTACCAAGGGCCAAGAGGGAACGAATCGCTTTGAGATATAAACATCTTTGAGAGTGGAAAGAGATTTGATCCCTCTCTGAGCTTACCAGATTTAGATTTAAGATGGGTCTAAACTAGTTTAATTTACCCCTTTAAATAGGTTATATTCCACATGAATACCATAGATAAATACCATTGATTCTTAATACTATAGGTCAATATCATAAATAAATTTATTTTTATTATTATTTTATTTTTATAAATTTATTTCTATTTTATGTTTTTTTGATGATGATGATGATGATGATGATGGTTAACGTCCACTGAGACCAAATTTTGGTCTTTTGGACCTAAAGAAACAAATTATTTAGTTTGATTTAAGATTTTATTCCTATGCTCAAAAAGCTTGGAGAGAATCCTCCCGAGGTCATTATAATTTTGATATCGTAAAATGCTAGGGAGGTTAGTATTGCGACAAAGATTATGAAACTAAGATATAATGTGGTTGTACTCGGGGCACTCTAAGAGGAAGTGGTTTTCATCCTCGATGTTGCCATTCTCACAGAGATGGTAGATCCTTTCCATCCATGGTGTTTTAGGAACTACCCAACGACTTGTTTCACTATGGAGCTCATGAGAGTTCATTCTAATCTTTGCTATATTAATTTTCTTCTTTGAGCTAGTTAAAATAAAGAGATACTTTTGATCTTCTAGGGTAGGGTTGATGACCTTCTTATAATAACTTAATTTTCTTTTAGCTGCTAAATCTTTCTCACACCACATTTTTTCTTTGAACTTAGAAGTAACAATAATTTTAATGTTATTAATGGTTTCCAATGCATCATTCTCGTTGATCTCCCAATAGTTTAACCAGGCCCTCATGTATTTATACCACCCCCATTTGAGCCTTAGGTGGTTTTGGCTGGAATTTAAAGCTAGCTTAGGAAGTCTATGATCTCCTATGTTATTGAGTTTGTGCTTGTACAACAAAAGCCTAATCATAGCTAGGCTCTTGATACGGGCAAGACCTACTTCTATAAGGAGAATAAGATAGGGTGTACTGTTTTTAATTTTCAGGTTATACATTATAAAACGCTTCTAGATTTGCTCAATCTTTCTCTAGGATTCTCTAGAGATGCTACAACCCCAAACCTCACATCCATATAGGATAACAGGAGTGACTAAAGTTTCAAAGAGGAACTTCTTTTTATCCCACATTATGAGGTTTACCATTTTACAATTATTTTCAAGACCAAAATAAGCTTTCCATCTCCCATTAATTCTTTTCTCGATGCTATGGTTCCATTTGAGCTTGTGATGAATATTAATTCTGAGGTACTTGTAAGAATACACTTCCTCCAAGTTATTATTGTCATACTTAAAATTAGCGTAAGTGTCCTTCTTAGATTTGATAATCATAACTTTTGTTTTGTCAGTGTTGACAGTCATACCCATGGTAGAGCAAAAATCCTTAAGAAGCCTAAGTTGCTTATCAAGGTCAGATGGGCACCTTGAGAGAAGAACAATATCGTCAGCATAGAGAAGAAGGATGACGACTATCCCAGCTAAGATCGTGCTAGCACAACCTGCTTCCTCTAAATAACCTTCAAGCTTATCGATATAAATGCCAAATAGGGTAGGGGAGAGGGGGCAACCTTGTTTAACTCCGATATTAAACTTAATATCTTTCGACCACCCCTCATTGCTCTTTAGCTTGGCAATTACATTCTTGTATAACCTTATAGCAGCATCTCTCAACTCGAAAGGAACCTTTAGCTCTTCTAATCTATTCCAAAGGTTGTTTCTAGGAACCGTATCAAAAGCCTTTCTAAAGTCCACAAAGCAACAAAAGAGATTGGATTTATTATTACGACATTCCTCCACAATGATTCTAAGCGTAACAAGGTGGTCTGTTGTTGAGTGATGCCTTCTGAAACCCACTTGGCCTTTAGCCCGCTTACCTTCACTTTCAAGCCATATGTTCAACTTCTTTTCTTTACCTTCACTTTCAAGCCATATGCTCAACTTCTTTTACAAAATACTACCATATAACTTGGCTAAGAGAGGGTTGATCATAATTGTCCGATAATTAGAGGGGTTATTTCTATCCCCACTTTTAAAAATAGGGATAATGAGGCTCTCAGTCCCTGGATTAGGGAACCCTTGCTTGACTACTTGATTGAAAAGCTTGTGAATTACATTAATCATTTTAGTTAATTAATTAATTTTAACCAATTAAATGATTTGTCCTAAAGTTAGTACAATACATAACAGGTAAAATGACTAAAATGTTATGCAAAACCATTTCAACAAATTATTGCTACTGCCGACTATTGATTGAATTTGATGGCGAGAATTGTCGATGGTGATTTGTCCCAAAAACATAGTGAAAAATCGTTATTTCTTTAAATTATTAAACGGTATAATAGAAATGTTTTTGGAGTTTAATTATGACTGCCTATCAATTCACTGACAACGCATATCCATCGCTGCACTTCACAACACCTCATCGATCGCCCCCTTACCCTACCCTGTTGATATTCGAAGAGACATCACTGCCATGAAGCTTCCAACCTGAAGAGGAAATTCAACAACTTAGTTTCCTGTATAAATTGAGATGAGGCATAACATAAATGCATATGGTCAAAGTTGTAGGCAGTTGTAGCTGCATGTTCTTGAATAGTAGTAGTTTGTTGTAGTCATGTAGAGTCTGGATGCACAGTTCAAGTAGTTGTAATGTAGATGTAGCTGCTTTGGCCTACTGTAAATTCATGTGTGGTATTATGTTTTAATTAAAAAAACTTAGTTGTGTTGTGTTTTGAGTGTGTTGATTTTGTGTTATTTTTATGCTCAACTGTTTTCTACTCTAATGAGACTTTCAATTGGTATTAGAGTGTGGTATAGTGTGTGAGATGAAACTGTTGTTTTCTTGTTTTAGTTGCCAATTTGGTGAAAGGAGCTAATGTTGAAGGTGGTATCATGCGTTGGATAAAGCCTACCTCTATCCTGAGTGGTATCCTGCATGAGCTTTGAGTGTTTGCTGTTAGGTTGATTGTTTGAATTCTGCAAACACTATTTTAATGAGAGGCTCATGCTTCCCTCTATCTGCAAGAAGGTTTATTTGTTGATTTCCATTAGGTCATCATCTATGCACGAGTTTTGTTAATGTTGTAATATAACCGAAATTGAGGCTAGACAATTAAGAAAAGCACAGGAGATTTTCAATTCAAGGAGAATAATATCATGAAGCAGGAATTTGGTGAATCTTTCATCCACTGATGTCATAATTGGTTCGTCCACTACGACATTTTACACAGTCGTTCACTGTCGTGATCAGGCTGACGATGAAGGTAAGGTAGCGAGTATTTATACACCTTTTGTATAAAATTATAAAGTCACCCCTACTTAGTCGTAGTAGAGATATTATCATTCTCGTCATCTACATAAGGAGGATCACATGACTTGCATCCTATCGTTGTTTTGTGGTATGTCTTTTGCAATCGTGGATTAGGTCAAGGGTGAGAAAAGCATATCATAGCCACAAAACTCAAGAAACTTAGGAATTGAAGTCACCGTTGTCTATTATCGACTCTAAATTCACCAACGTTACAAGTTAGTCGTGCATTTGATTTCAGTTGTTTAGTTGTTCAGCTATAGTTGTGTATTCCACTACCCTTTGTCTTTCAAAGGGCACATATTTTGTTTCATCAGGACCATGGGCACATTTGGCATATTCATATTTTGTTTCATCGGGAGCACGGACATATTTGGGATATTCGGCGTATTAAAAGTTGTCTGGAAGCCAGGCCTTCCATCCTTGTAGGACCTGACAATCATAATGCAAGCATACTCTTCTACAGAAAAGGAGCTCGCTGTTAAATTCTTGAACTTCTAATGAGCCAACTCACCTACCACGTTAAGAAAAGATTTCATCGATGAATGCCATATATGGTGTTGTTAGCCTTTCTCAAAATTTCTTGTATAAATGATAATAAGAATTATGGATTGTATTATTTGGAGAGAAAAATATAATATGGCAATTATGGCCTGAGCTTGGGGGATGCTGCATGGATCTGTGTTGCACTGTCTGTGCACAAACACTTTAAAGTATTGTGGTGGACGTCCTGTGAGAGTTGGTTGAAGAGCTGTTCGAAAAGTAGAGCTAAGGATGAGCTAAAGTTTCCTAGAGTTTACAGTTGCAGTCTGCATGAAGAGAGTTAAGATTTGTTTCTCTGTAAGCATATCTAAAACCACTGTTGTGTATGCGATTCGAAACTGGGCTGCAAAGTCGCTGACCATATTGACGAGGTGTCATGAATTTGAGCCAAGGAAGAGCAAGGTTGATTTCAAGAGGATGTGTTCTGAAGAAGAACGCAACAGAGGCAGTGAAATTTTGAGTTCATTTGGAAATGGAAGTAACGAACGGTAAAGAGCATTGAACCTATAGTGTTCAACCCACTTGTCAAGCAGCCATAATCAAAGTTTTGCTATCTAGAGAAAGAAAGAAAAGGAAAAAAAAAATTGATTTTGGAAGTGACCGTGCGATAAAGAACCTGGAACCTATAGTGTTCTTATTAAAAAAGGAAAAGAAAAGAGATTAAGAAGTCTAGCAAAAGACAAAGAATAAATCGAAGGTGAAATCAAAGGTCATTGGAGTAGCTTTGATTTGCTACCACCAGCTATGTTTACTCATAAATATTTTGATTTTTGGGTTATTAGAATGCTAACTTTTCTTCGAGCTAAAGACTTAATTGAACATGGTCTAATAACTCATATGATGAAGTATGTGATGATTTAGCATTAAATTTTATAAAACAAAGATTGGATGAGAAGTTTTTGTGCAATGTAGCAGAAGCTACAACTTCCAATGAAGCATGGAAGATGCTCAAAGTAGAATTTGGTGCAAAAGGGGAGTAATCAAGTCGAAGATAGTAATGTTGTTCAGCGTGTTGTAGCAGTGCTTGAAGATAAGAATGAAGATGGATCCGTAGTAGCGAATCTATAGAGAGATGAAGGATTTTGTGAATCTCACTTGAAAGTGGATCACAATGTTGATGGTGTATTATCAATAGCCGTTGATTTTGGCATAGATAATGTTGCCAATGGAGAAGCATCTGGTTTAGTGGATCCATCAATTGAAATTGCTGATGTTAAATTTGATGAAGAACAATTTACTAGTGATGAGTGGTTGGATATGATCCAACATAAACACCTTATTGATACATTATTATTTGGTGAGAAAATTCCACTTGCGTCTCAAAGCCAAGTGGAAGATACAAAGACGAAGATAGAGGCAGAAATAGAGTCAGAGA
Organism: Pinus tabuliformis; assembly: GCA_031772625.1. Taxonomy (NCBI): domain Eukaryota; kingdom Viridiplantae; phylum Streptophyta; class Pinopsida; order Pinales; family Pinaceae; genus Pinus; species Pinus tabuliformis. The sequence continues at coordinate 252,014,737 of CM062808.1, read as the reverse complement.
TAAAGAAGGAAGCCCACAAAGAGAGAACAAAGACAAAGGAAAAGCCAGAGAGGTATCATAACCAATATGGTTCTGCAAATATTTTTACGAGTGTGCATGTATACAAAATGATTATGAATAAGAATTAAAGTTCTTTGAAGCATGGATTTAAAAACCATGTATTGATGATGCCCACATAGAAGTTGCAACTATGAATATTGAAGACAGTATGGACGATATTGAAAATGAAATTTTCATGTATTGAAGTCTTGAAGAGATGAAATTCTATTTTCAATTTATGTTGCAACAAATTGATAATCAAAAGATTGATTATATAGAGAAAACTATAGAAGATGACATGTGGCAACAGTCCACATACGAACCATGTAAAGGGAATCCATGGACACCCTGAAATGATTTTCTATGTTTTTATGATAAATAAAGATATAACAATGGTAGAGCTCGAATGACAAATGAAGAAACTGAAATTAGTAATCTACACCAAAAAGACAAATATGAAGCAACTCAAAGGATACAAAATCTGGAAGAAAAGGAGAAAGAAATCCATCACAAGACTTGATGTCAAACTTTTTGAATCATTGTAAGCTTAGATGAGACTTAGACCAACATGCATGTTTAAGTTATGTTAAGTCAAGATTATGTTGTAAGTCATAATTAAGGGGGAGTGTTGGATATTAATTATGACCGCCTATCAATTCACCGACAAAGCACAACAACCGCCGCACTTCACACCACCTCCTAGATTACCGCCTTACCCTGTTGATATTCGAAGAGATATCACCGCCATGACCCTTCCAACCTAAAGAGAAAAATCACTGACTTAGTTTCCTATATAAATTGAGATGAGGCATAACATAAATGCATATACTCGAAGTTGTAGGAAGTTGTAGTTTGTTGTAGTCAGACGCACAGTTCAAGTAGTTGTAATGCAGCTGTAGCTGCTTTGACCTGCTGTAAATTCATGTTGGTCTTATGTTTTAATTGAACAACTGTAGATGTGCTGTGTTTTGAGTGTGTTTCTTTTGTGTTATTTTTATGCTCAGCTATTGTACTCTGATCAGACTTTCAAATGTAAAGATCATCACAGTTGTTACGTTTTGAAATTCCTTCAGGTTATAGAATGAATAACAATAGTTTGGTTACAAATTCGATAGTTTAATTTTTAAACAGAAAATTAAGCATTATGTATTAGAATTTTTCCCTCTGCATCCGATTGTTATGGCTCACGCTAATCCACAGCTAGTGCAGGAGGTGAGATATGATTACATATCTGACAAATATATGGATGAACAAAAAGGTGGCACTTAACATAGGAGGCATCTCCATAATTTTATCCATTTCATTCCTCTCCATCATCGTAACAAAGGCAAACTGCTGATAATTCTGTATTTCACAAACTCATAAATAGTAATATTGTATGCATCAGTATTAGGGCTAGGAAAAACGATGAATGAATTGCCATTTTCTCTGTGATGAATATGTATGCTTGTGGTTGTCTCGTCATCCTGTCTACATAGTTTGAATTTTTCTCTTCTTGAAATTTGTAGGAATTGTTTTTCTTCATGAAATTTGTTGACACTTCAGCCTGAAGGTATTCCTCTGGACACCGCTTAGCTTTTAAAAATGACACCACTCACATGCAAAGGTGGGTGGATTCAACCGTTGTGAAATCCACCGCCGACTTTCACCTAGTTGAAAATAATTAATATTATTTTGTATTAATGGAGAAATGGTTACACAAGTTGTAACGTATCTCCTTAGTTTAGGATTTGTTCCTAGAGTTTAGGAGTTTGGTTGCAACTTCCTGAGTTCTAGTAAATGTACTTAATGATGTAATTTCTCATTTGATGAATAGTAGAGTGTACGGAGATATTTCTCTTTGTTTGAGTGCAGTCTCCAGGTGCAGTACTCACCTGTGAGCTGTAACTCCTTCTTTTTCAATTCAAATCTGATTTTTATCTTGGTATCAGAGCACAGAGTAGGGATAGCCTTAATTTTTTTTTAGGATGCATCATTGATTACAGAACTGTAGTGGCGATGGAGTATATAGAAGCATTCGTAGAATAAGGTGGACTGCAGTAACACCTGAAGATAGGTCTCAGATGACTGATCATCTCTGAGTGCAAGAAAGAGTTGGTGCAGTTTTGTCGCGAATAGTCACGCCATTTTTGAGCGGAAGGAAGAGCTGGTGCGGTTTTTTAAGGAACAGACGCGCCACTTGGCACGGTTTTGAGGGTGATAAGCACACCAATGCGCCAGAAAGTGCAATTGGCACGGAAAATCAAGCCTTAATTGCGCCAATTTCGTAAGACACGTCGATTTTGTTTCTGGCGTGGGTATTTCGCTATTGAAGAGTGCCAACCTCTTTCTCTTTGAAAAATCTGCAATTTTTGCAGAACAGAGCTGCCTGGTGGTGGCACTTTGAATTTCTGGATCTGTTCGGTGGCAACAGATCGGAGTAGCCCGGTGGTGGCGCATTGGAGTTCCTGATCTACTCGGTGGTAGCAGATCGGACTTGCTCGGTGGTGGCGCATTTAAGTTCCTGATCTACTCAGTAGCAGTAGATCAGACTTGCCGGTGGTGGCGCATTGGAGTTCCAGATCTGTTCAGTGGCAGCAGATTTGATTTGCCCGGTGGTGGCGCATTGGAGTTCTAGATTTGTTCGGTGGTAGCAGATCGGACTTGCCCGGTGGTGGCGCATTGGAGATACAATTTTTTTTTTTTCTCAGCAAAACAGAGGTTTAGATCTGGTATGTGGTGATTTTTTTTTAGTATCCTGAAAGTGTACAGTTGGATAGACTTATTCATCAAAGGATCAGAAATTTTATCAATCCAATATGAATAACAGTTTAGAATCATATCTCCACGAGTCTGGCAAACTCGATGGATCAAATTTCACCAACTGGAAATTCAAGATGCAGACTTTACTTGAAAGTGCAAATGCGTGGTCGATCGTTACAAGAAATGAGCTGAGATCAGGATTAGCCACACAAGAACAAGATTGGGATAAAAGGGAGACAAAATCAAAGGTCATATTGAAGATGTCCGTCAAGGACAATGTTATCCCACATATTAGAGATTGTAAATCGGCCACTGACATTTGGATGACGATCAAAAACCTATACCAGACGCAGAATACAAACTGTGTCTTGTCACTCAAAGGCAAGCTGTTTGCATTGAAGATGGAGGAGAATGAATCCGTTGCTGGATTCATTGCTAGAGTCAAAGACCTAAAGGACAGATTGGGAGATATCGAAGAGAAAGTTTTCGATTCAGATCTGGTCACGATCATGTTGAACGGAATGATTGATGATTACCAGACGTTTATCACAGGGTTGTCAGCAAGGGAGAAAGCCCCTTCATTTGAAGAGCTGACAGGGATTCTGATATAGAAAGAAGAGCGACGACAATATCTGAAATCACAGAGCAATGACCTTGCTCTAATGGCAAAAAGGAGATAGTATAAAGGGAAGCAGCATCAGCAACCGCAACCGCAACAGTAGCAGCAGAAAGGAGCCAACAAATTTCAGAAGAGACCATTTAAAGGTATGTCTGCTAATAATTTTCCCATCAAAAAATGCTTCTACTATGGAAAACCTGGACATGAGATTAAAGATTGTTATAAGAGGCAGGCAGACGAAGGAAGAAACAAACAGAGAAAACATAAGGGTTACTTAGTTAAGGAAGAGGAGGATCATAGCCACGAACTTCGACTATTTATAGTCGATTGTGCTCTTTCCGCTTCAAAGGAAGATGAGGACGACATATGGTATGTCGACTCTGGTGCATCCTCACATATCACTGGTAAGAAGGATTGGTTTGAATTTCTTGAAGAAACTTCATGTGGGTCGAAAATCTATTTAGGAGATGATAACAGACATGAGATCAAAGGATATGGTGACATTCCTGTAAAATTACCTAGTGGAGACATTAGACACCTTAAAAATGTATTGTATGTTCCAGGAATTGAGAAAATTTTTGTCTCTGTCTCAATGATTACTGATCAGGACATGCAAGTTCAATTCTTTAAGACTAACTGTGTCATTAAGGATAGCCAGATGGAAACAGTTGCAACAGGAGTGCGTGTGGGGAATTTGTATAGACTAGATGTGAAGAGTATGCCACAACAAGCAATGGTTGCAGCTGGATCGACAGCCGAAAATCTCTGGCATCAAAGATTCGGCCATATTAATCTGCAAGACCTCATCCTACTTCAGAGAAAAGGTATGGTCGATGGACTCCCTGTTTTCCATAATGTTAAGCTAGATTGTGATAGATGTGCATTAGGGAAAATTCATAGAGAATAGTTCCCTTTGCATGTTAATAGAAAGGAAAGAGACATTTTAGAACTAGTGCATACAGACATCTGTGGACCTATGCAAACCAGGTCATTAGGAGGAGCATATTACTTTCTCTTATTTACAGATGATTGCACTAGATTTTCATGGGTATACTTTCTGAGTAAAAAGAGTCAAGCTTTTCAGTATTTTAAAGAGTTTAAATCCATGGTAGAAAACCAGACAGGAAAAAGGATAAAAATTCTCCGCTCAGATCAAGGGGGAGAATACAGGTTGGGAGAGTTCATGGATTTCTGCAAGCATCATGGGATTGTGCAACAGTTTATAGTGCCCCACACTCCACAACAGAATGGAGTGGCAGAACGGAAGAACATAACTTTTTTGGAGCGCGCAAGGAGCATGCTTCAAGGTAAGGGTCTATCAAATGGTCTTTGGGCAGAAGCTATTAACACTGCTATGTATTTAAAGAATAGGAGTCCTACTAGATGTCTAGGCTTCAAAACCCCTTTTGAAGCATTGTTTGGATTCAAACCAGCAGTAAGTCACTTAAGAATATTTGGGTCAAAAGCTTATGCTTAAATACCTAAAGCAGATAGAAAGAAGTTAGATCCTAAAGCCCTGAAATGTATATTTGTTGGATATGGCACTGAGTTCAAGGCATATAAGTTATTTAATCCTATGACTCACAAGGTTTTTACAAGCAGAGATGTCATATTTCATGAACAGGTTGAAGAAGGAAAGAATGACTCTAACAGTGATTGGCACATTCCATTGCTAATGGAAGAAAACAGTGAGGAAGATGAAGAGCAGGAGGAGAAACAAGAAGAAGAACATACGATGTAATCAATGAAGATGCAAGCCCAGAAAAGGCTAAAATAGACAGAATTGAGGTAAGACCCCCACTAAGGAGATCAGGGAGGAAGAATCGATTATCATCTAAATTGAAAGACTATGCATTAATGTCAAAGATTTTAAACATTGTAGAACCTGCAAATTATGAGGAAGCAAGTAAATCTGATGCATGGAGGGTTGCAATGTATGAGGAAATAGAGTCAATAAACAGAAATCATACTTGGGATTTGGTTGAATTCCCTGAAGGTAAAACCTCCATAGGATGCAAATGGCTGTATAAACCAAAAATAAATGCAGATGGGATTATAGAGAAACTTAAAGCTAGACTGGTAGCAAAGGGTTACTCACAGAAAGAGGGAATAGATTTCAATGACACCTTTGCTCCTGTAGCCAAATTAAACACCATTAGAATGATAATTTCCTTAGCAAAAAAACACAATTGGCAGCTACACCAGCTAGATGTCAAGTGTGCATTTCTAAATGGTGACTTGAAGGAAGAAATTTATTTAGTACAGCCTGAAGGTTTTGTGAAAAAGGGGTAGGAACATCTTGTGTGTAAATTGAAAAAGGCATTTTATGGTTTAAAACAGGCACCCAGGTCGTGGTATGAGAAAATTGACTCATTTTTTGTTTAGCATGGCTTCCATAGGAGCTTGAATGATCCAAATCTGTATAGCAAGTTTAATAAACAAAGGAAAATTATTTTGATTTCTTTGTATGTAGATGATATGATCATAACAGGGAATGCTAACAATCTGATCAAAGAAATCAAACAGCAGATGTCACAAGTGTTTGAAATGAAAGATCTCGGAAACCTTCATTATTGTTTGGGATTGGAGGTATGGAGAGACTCTGGACAAACTTTTCTTACTCAAGGAAAGTATGCCAGAAGCTTGTTGGAAAGGTTCAGAATGGAGCAGTGGAGATCAACAACAACACCATTACAACAGAACTTAAAGTTGAGTAGCGACGACGGTACTAAAGGGGTGGATGCTACCATGTACAGATAGCTAGTTGGCAGTTTGATATATCTGACAACAATTAGACCAGATTTGGCATATACTGTTAGTGTGTTGAGCCAGTTCATGTCAAAACCACTTGAAAGTCACTGGGTCACAGCAAAAAGTGTGTTGAGGTATCTTAGTGGTACTAGTAATTATGGCATTTTGTACACTGACACTTCTGATGTTATTCTAGCAGGTTTTTCAGATTTCGATTGGGCAGGTAACTTGGATGATCGAAGATCTTTCACAGGTTACGCATTCAGCATTGGATTCGGGGTCATAGCATGGAGCAACAAAAAGCAGCACATTGTAGCTTTATCTTCATGTGAAGCTGAGTACCAAGCATTGTGTGCAGCCACATGTGAAGCTATCTGGTTGAGAAGACTTCTCAACGATGCATGAGAAGAGCAGAAAGAATCAACTATTATCAAAAGCGACAACCAGAGTACCATCAAGCTTCAATACAATCTAGTCTTTCATAAAAATACCAGGCATATCGATACTCAGGTTTATTTTGTTTGAGAGAAACAACAGTCAAAAGAGATATGTGTTGAATATTGTAAAACTTGTGATAAAATGGCTGATATTTTTACTAAGCCTCTTGGGCATGTAAAGTTTGAATTGTTTAGAGGGATGCTAGGAGTTCAGGATAATCCTTTCTCCATTGAGGGGGGGAGTTGAAAATAATTAATATTATTTTGTATTAATGGAGAAATGGTTACACAACTTGTAACGTATCTCCTTAGTTTAGGATTTGTTCCTAGAGTTTAGGAGTTTTGTTGCAACTTCCTGAGTTCTAGTAAATGTGCTTGATGATGTAATTGTTCATTTGATGAATAGTAGAGTGTACGGAGAGATTTCTCTTTGTTTGAGTGCAGTCTCCAGGTGCAGTGCTCCCCTCTGAGCTGTAACTCCTTCTTTTTCAATTCAAATCTGATTTTTATGTCATGTAACTAGAGGTGGTGTAAAATGGAGTTAATTTGGCATAAAGTGAAATTATCTGACATTATGTAGCCTAAGTTTATGGAGTGGAATTGGGTTTCATACCAATGGGATCATTGACTATGTTCAATATGCTTTCTGAAATCTTTAACAAAGAAAAATGCCATTCTTAAAAATTGGCAAAAGACTATAAGGTGACGGTGATTATAAACAACAATATTTTTTGTAATGTCAATCTATAAATCCCGCACGCATTTTAAAAACTCATTGTAATCTTGGTATCGAACATGCATTTTAAAAGTTTTGGCATATATAAATTCCAATAATACAGTTTTCAAAAAGTTTGGCATATAGAAATTCCAATAATATAGATAGATAGAAGGCTCATCATTCCAACCCTGAACTCGTAGGTCGTACCTGCTGCGCTACCTGCAAGGACCACAAATATAATAAGAAATTTGGGCTCTTGGACTAACAAAAATGATTTATCGCAGTTATTATATACCTTGTGATTCAACCCTTTCCTGTCTAAAGCCCAACTGATGAAAACTCAATCTTTAACTCAATCTTTCCCTCGGAAAAAAACCAAATAATGAGAATGTCCAGAACGACCGGACGCACCTTTCTGAATATTTTAATTTCACTAGTGACAAGAGCCAATCACGATTAGAGGCGACTCAGGTTAAGGAATTCCCAGTAGGTGTGCAACGGAAATAGTTATTTAGGTCTTGATCCCACATGCAAGAGCCACGACTGACTTTCAGCCGATGACAAATTACTCGTTGTTTTTTTCATTTCACTTGTCATTAATATTGCAAACTTGTGTATCAAATAAGTGCATACCTTTAGGGCATACTGGTTTGTATTTAGACTTTAAATCAAAGCAATATCATTATTCAACAATAAGTATATTTAAGTTCCAACCTTCCAAGATAATACTCAAACCATTTACAATCAAATAATAAATATACTTTTAAACATTTCAAAATTATTAGTAAATTATTGCCAATTGAAATTAGACACACGGGAAATATCAATAAAATGGTAGAATTATTAATTAGCATCGTTAAATCATTAACCATTGAAATAAAATATATAGGAAAACAATTGGTAAAGATTTGAATGGTTTAAAATCAATTAAATAGTGTAAATCTCTATAAAATAAACATTTTACTTTATTTTATTTATATAGTATTGTGTTACTTAGAAATGTAAAAGGGTTATAATGTGTTTCATTGTTTTTGATTTTTGATTTTATATATATATATATATATATATATATATATAACTTATCGATGAAATGGTTATTTTTATGGTAATTTCTTGGTAAATTTTGATCAAATTTGATAAAGTTTTTAAGAATCATAAATTTATGTTGTTTAATTTACAAAGTTCTCAAAGTAATTTTAGGGTGTCTAATCCAATTATAAATTCAAGATTGTATTTCAAATAACAAGAAACCGCAATCTCTCTATAAATTGTATTATCATATTCTAGCGAAAAACACCATTTTATATACTATAATAATAATAATAATCATGGTTAACAACAAGTAATTATTATTATTTTCATAATAAATTTTTTATATTATAATGTGATTTTCTTAATATGGAAATCAACTATGGTCAATCATGGTCAATCATTCTCCAATGACACATTGTGACAAAAATTGTCTCAATATGAACATCCACCATGGTCAACCATGGTCCATTGTCGCATTGTCACAGATATTGTGTGAATATGAAAACCAACCATGGTTATATTGTGAGAAAGATTGCCTCATGGTCTTGTTAGCACTCCAGGAAAGTCTCCTAGGTTGTAGCTCGGAGATGCCTGGTAACATATAAATCTTCAATATCGTTCTTTGAACTATTGGAATGGACTGGGGTTTGGATCAAGTCAAATGATTGTTTCAACTCTGTTTTCACTCAAGACATGCATGAACACCCTCAGCTTGACAAGGCTTTTGACCACTAATGCTCAAAGTTTATAGATTCAATGAATAGATGGAGAATCCTGATTGTACCAGTAGATACATACATAAACACATATGAATGGCTAGCTATAGAAAGTAAATGAAGCTTGCAAATCTAACTTATCAACGCAAAGATAAGATGATAGTTATCTGGCATTAGATACAGAAGAAAACATGAATAACCTATTCAAGTGCAAGCTTAGAATAGATGAGAAGATGGAAATTGAACATGTAACAACAAAAGAAGCTTGCATTACTGGAATGAAGATGAGACACTAGGAGGAAAAGAGTATCCAAAGTCTCCAAAAGTTGAACCCTTGATACCTCGAACTTTCAACTATTTATAGGCTTTTTAAAATGCTCTCAAATCTTTTGAGGCTCGAAATGTCTTAATCTATCCCCTTTGTCTTCTTAATTACTTGATGCCATAACTAGATAAACATGAGCTCAGAGGTATCTTTTTCTAACAACACAATTACCAAATTCTGGTAATTTTGTCGCGCTATCAGGTGGCTCGCTCGTGCTAGTGACGTTCCATGACCATTTTTGTTGGTTTGGCCGCATCGTGCTATTTTTTCCCCTTTGGGCCATATATTCCGTTATTTTAGTTCAACTATTTGACTGTCAAAAAACAATGATAGAGCCAACAAATTTCCTCCCTGGGTGACTGGTGGGAAGTGGGAAATAGGGCTGCTGGATCAATATGATCAATGGACAAGATCATATTACAGAGATAGAGGAATTGATATTGCATTAGCAGATTTCAAAGTGAAAGGTGGTATTTCAGGCGAGACCACAAGAGGTAAGTGGTAATTCAAATTGGCACCCGATTCCACTCATCAAGTGACACATAGTAGTGAGGAGGAGATAGGAAACCACTTTTTGGGTCATTAATCATCGTGCACGTTGCTCACCCAAAATCGTTGTGAATGAAGATTGACGGTTGAGGATCATCATGCAAGTTGATTTGATCGGCTAAGCGAAAACTGTCAGATCGAGTTTAGATCAATGATGAAGATCTGATCGTTAATCGCAGAGGTGAAGGGTTAGCAGACAGTGCGATGGAATTGTGATACGCCAATGGGTGATTTAAGCGATGCACGATAGTTGTTGGATCGGCGAATGAAATGGACGATGAAGATCGATCTGATCAGAGGTTAGAGAATGGGAGTACAGTGGAAAAGAGATGAACCGAGGGTGGACCCGCCAATATTTATGAGCTCGGGTGTATAATTTTTGAAGTCTGGCTTATGGCCAAAGCGGAGCAAGAGGAGACATGGACCATCAGAGCTAAAACAAGGGACATTTTTGTAAAAATAGCAGCATTGTACCTCAGGGCTAAGACTGGCTCCTTCTAGGGATGAAAGCCTCACTGTGAGGTTTCAAGAACTGCAGATTACTACCTTTCCAACAACAACCAAAAAAACTTATCTCCTAGTGTTCCATTGGGCATTAAGTTTATTTGCATAAAAAACAAAAATAGAAAAAACCTATTACAATATTAAGGCCTTAAAGCCTCATATGAAGTAAAGTTTCAAAAACCGCCCATTGACTGGGCCATCAAAAACACCTTCCCCCTCCAAATTGTGCAAAATGAATGTATTGTTCATCTGAACTTAAGAAATGACAAATGGTCCCGTCCATAAGGAATCAAATTTACCATGGTTGACCTTCTTTTCCTTCAATGCATCCCATTTGAGAACTTGGTCACCAACCTGAAAACTGTCCATTTTTTCCTTTCTATCAAAGGTTTCTTTGATCTTCTTCTGATGAATCCTTGACTTCTCAACCAGTTGTTCTCTGATCTACTGTAACTCAACCAAATTACTCATTCTCCTCGCCATGTCGTTCTCCTCATCCTGTTCTTCTTGCGAGAATTTGGCCACAGGGAGAATCAACTGGATAGGAAAAACAACATGAGCACCATAAACCAGCTTAAATGGAGATTTTCCTATGGATTTCTTGTTGGTAACTCTATCAGCCCATAGTGCAAACTTCAACTTGGAATCCCAGTTCTTTTTGTTGTCCTCCAACATTTTTTTAATTATCCTTACAAGACTCTTGCTAGATGATTCTGCCAGGCCATTGCCTTGAGGATAATATGAGGTAGAATGCACCAATTGAATGGCCATAGATTCACACATGTCCACCAATTCTTCTACCCTGAAAGCTGCTGCATTATCAGTGACTAGTTTGGTTGGGCAACCAAATCTAGTGAAAATATTCTCATTCAAGAACTTTATGATAACTTGATGATTAGTATTTTTAGTGGGTATAGCCTCAATCCATTTGGTGAAATAATCAGTGGCTACCAAGATCCATTTGTGATGGCCACTGGAATGTGGATTGATCTCACCTATGAAGTCTAAACCCCCTTACTGGAAGGGACCATTGGTGTGTACTAGCTTCAAGGTCAGAAATTTTAGCTGTTGTCTTCCTACAAACCTTTAACGTTTGTCACAAGACTTCACAAAAGAAAACACAACAGAAAACAGAGTAGGCCAATAATACCCAGCTCTCAGGATCTTGTGGGTTGTCATTTTCAAATAATGATGCCCTCCACAGATGCTAAAATGGAAATGGTGCGTGACTTCCATAGATTGTCCTTTGTCTAGACATCTCAAGAGGATCCCTGATGGGTCTTTCCAATAAAGAAGGTTTTTATTACTACAGTATTTGGCTGATCTGAGCTTAATGGCCCAGGCTTGACTTGAGCTAAGCCCTGGAGGGACTTCTAGCTTCTGCAAAAAATTAACTACACTAGAATACCATTCATAGGTGGCTAGATTTTCAGCCAAAGACTGATTTTTCTCTTGCTCTTCTGCTGCTTCCTCTGCCCACTTACCACCCGAATTTGAACTCATGAAATTGATGTCTAACAAACTGCAATTTTCCTCAACCAGAAGCTTAGCCAAGCCCTGGCCTTCGACAAGCTTGGTGTGCTTCACCTCTATGTTGAACTCTATGAATTTCGCAATCCATTTAGCTCTCCTTCCATCAATATCTGGCTGAGTTAGGACATCATTTACTAAGGATAAAGGCACATACGCAACCACTTTGGAATGTAGAATATAAATTATGAATGCCTTTAAATATTTTATGAGAGAATAAGCTTGTTTTTCAATAAGGTCATACCTTAGTTCAACATCCCTCAAAATTTTGCTGAAAAAGGCCACATGGTGCTCTAAACCTTCATCATTTTTCTGCAATAGAACTGCTGCAAGTGTATCATAAGAGGCAAAAGAGAAGATATAAAACTCCTTGGCATAATCTGTGCTGATTAGAGTGGGAGCTTCCATGGTAGCTTGTTTGATGGCTTCAAAAGATCTTCTTGCGCCATCTGTCCATTTTATTTCTGATCCTTTCTTCAGCATGGAAGTGATGTGCTTCACTAGCTCTGCAAAGTTTGGAATTAACCTCCTGAAAAAGTTAATCTTACCCAGGAAATATTGAATGTCCCCTTTTGACCTTGGGATGGACAATGTCTGAATTGCTTGAACTCTTGCTAGATCAATCTTCACACCTTCAGTAGAAACAATATGTCCCAGAAGTTTGCCTTCTTCTAGAGAAAACTGTGACTTCTTAGGGTTCACAGAAATTCCAAACCGTCTGCACTTTAGAAACACCTTCAAATGCTACAAATGGTCCTTGTGACTACTAGAAAAGACTATTATGTCATCAAGGTAAATAAGGACAAACTTGTCCTTCTCTCCCACAAAGGCTATGTCCATGGCCCTCTAAAAAGTAGCCCCAACATTCATCAGTCCAAAAGGCATCTTGAAGTACATGAAAGTGCCCCAAGGAGTAGTGAAGGCAGTCTTTTCCTGATCTTTTGGATGTAAAACAATATGATTGTAACCTGAAAATCCATCTAAGAAAGACATAACTCTAGCCCATGAAACTTTTTGCAGCAAGTGTTCCATCTTAGGCAGGGGGTACTTGTCTCTTTAGAGCATTTTTTCAGATTCCTGAAGTCAACACAAAGCCTGATTTCTCCATTCTTCTTTCTTACTACCACAAGGTTATCTATCCACTTTGAATACCTTAGGGGAACTATGATCTTGGCGTCCAACAACTTCTTGATTTCCTTTTCAATCAAAGGAAATAAGAGAGGGCTGATAGGTCTTAATTTCTGCTTCAAAGGGATGGTGTTATTCTCTAGTGGAATCTTATGCTGGATGATCTTGGTGTCATAGGTCTTAAGATCACTATACTCCCAAGCAAAAATATCAACAAATTGTTTAATCAGGGTACAATACTTGGAACTTTGGGCAAAATATAAGTGAGTGGACAGATTTATGTACTTTGGATGGGTTGGACTCCCTACATTATTTCTATGAATTATAGACTCATTTTCTTTTTTGGCAGGCTTATAAGGTACATCATTATGATCAAACAACTTCTCTAGGGGCACCAATCATTTGGTTATATGGTTACTAGGCAGCTGAACAATGCTATTTTGACCAATCTCATCCTTTAGGTTGGACTAGTTGCATTCTTCAATGGTTTTGTTTTCTTGGTCAATGTGCATTTCAGAAAATTCATAAATGACTTGTAGAAACCTATTAATATCATCGTCATCTTCAAAAAATTTCCAGTATTTGACATTGTCAGGCAGAGATGGTCTATATTTCACCTAAACTTCATAAGTCAATTTAGGAGGCAAAGGAGGAATAAATGTGTTAGTAGACACAACAAAGGAATTAGAAAGTTGGTTCTTCATTCTAGGGATGTAAGAAATGTTGAAACTATTGAAAGAACCCGTGAGCTTCCATACCTCATCTCTATATGCCTTCAGCCATGGATGCTTTTCTTTGAAGGTTTTGTTCACCTGCTGAATGATAAGGTCTGCATATCCAAACACCTTCAGACCTTTGATGCCCATTTCTTTAGCAGCGTTTAAGCCCAATATCAAGGCTTCGTACTCTACTATGTTATTTGTGACCTGAAAAGTTAACTTGAAAGATAAATGAATGTATTCTTGTGTGGGGAACACAAGGACTACACATGTCCCTGCAACTTCCTTAGAGCAAGCTCCATCAAAGAACATGTCCCAAATTTGTGGGCCTTCTTGCTCTGTGATCTAGAAAATCGGTTTCCTAAGCTGCATGGAGGCCAACTCAGATTCTTCAATCTGAAGAATACAGGCTCCAAAATCAATGTTGACAGCATAGATGGGATGATTAGTGGGATTCCTCTCATCACTGATGATATAAGCCAACTGAACTTCTTTGTATAATCTCCTACTCTCACCTCCAAAAACTGGGATAGTAGCATAGGACAGATCATTTTGCAATGTTCCACCTAATCTCTTAATCCAACCTCTGAAAAGAAACATGCCAAACTTACGGGGTATATCTACTACCACAATATCCATCATCATGCTCTTCATGGGTAGCTGAGACAAGGTGATGGCTAGGTCTTTGATTAATCCCAAACATTTCACTTTTCTATAATCAAAAGAAAATAGGTCATGATAAGGCTTGGTAATGTCAAGACCCAACTCATCCATGATAACCTTGGGCATTAGATTATGGCTGGCTCCTGTGTCTAGAAGGCAGTTGTGAAGGACTTTGTCATGGATAGTCAAAGAGACATAGAATAATGGGGAGTTGTCATCACAATTTTCAATCATTGGGCTGAGAACAACAGCTGGTTTGTCATCTTGTAGATTTACATAGTCAATGGAGGCTTGGATGGCTTTAGGCTCAAGGGCCTCAAGGATAGATCTCTTGAAGGACTCATTCTTCACTAGTTCAATTAGAGGTATAAGTATGCTTAGCTTCTGAATTTCTGATTCAAAACTGAAAGGAGAAGGATACTTGTCAAGGTCTCTTACCTCGTGAGCTAGAGCTTTGAGGATGATGGGATCAACTATCAGTTTTTTCTACTTATTAGCTTGATATATTGTAGGGACAGAAGCTCTCTGAATATGAGTTTCCTTGGCATTATTCATCTTCGACCTCATATTATATTTGTGTTGATCATCAATTTGCAGAATAGCTCCACCATCCCACTCTTGGCTGATCTTTTCATTGAATAATGATTTTTCATAGGTAGCTAAGGTCAAAAAAGAGGCACTCTCATTGTCTTCTAGACAATGGATCTCATCATCTTCTTCAAATTTCTCCTCTTCCATGACTATATGGAAAGGGGTCTTCACCCTTTGGTCTTCATTGGCATCTTTGCTTCTTTGCAGAATCTGCAATTGTTCATTAGTTCTTCTATATGGATTTGGATTTCTAGGAGCAAAGGTATTAGGAACTCTTCCTTTCCAAGGGTGCTACCCAACCTTTAATTTGGATATTTTAGAGGCTAATGACTCTATCATCTTTGTCATTTTATCTTTCTCGGGATCTAAGGATGATTAAGATTCGCCCCTCTGTCTCCTTCTATCAACATTCCCCTTGAGCTTCTCTGCAACCATGATATTTGATTCTACTTCCAAGGCTGCATCCTGCATATCAGCCAAGGTAGCACATCATCTCTCCCTCAACAATAGACAGAAGTCAAAATCAAAGGCACTGGCATAGGTGAGTTTAGCAGAGGTAGTGGTGGGTTTTACTTCAGCTGATATCTTGTTGTACATGCGGTTAAACCTCTTATTAAAATTAGACAACAACTCACCATTTTCCCTCTTTAAGTTCCCAAACTCGGTGTGGTAGTAAAGTAGATCCTTCTTATCCCCCCAATGCTTTAGGAATGCATCATCTAAAGCCTCAATATCTACTATAGACCTTGGGGTCAGTTCTTTGAACCATTTTATAGCCTCTCCATCTAGACTTTGGACAAAGACTCTCATCCATACATCATCTTCACTAATTTCCAGGCTATCAGCATAGCTATGGAATGATTCAAGATGTTCCTCAGCTATAACACCTTCAGTCCCAGTGAACTTAAACATATACTTCTGATATTTTCTAATAGGCATGGAATTCAAAGGAGTGGGTGGTACTAGAGGTCCATATCTAGCATCTATGATTCTTTCCATTTTGGTAGGTGTTGCCATAGTTGTGGTGGCTATAAGGGTACTGGAAGTTTGAATGATAGAGGGTTAAGGAGTGATTGATAAAACTAAAGGAGTATTATGGATAGGAGGAGAGGCTTCCTTTGGGCTTACAACAAAAGGAGAACCTAAAGAATAAGAATTTCTATGAATCTCTGAGATTTTTTCTTCACTAATAGTATTAGATGCTATAGTCTCAACATGTATTTGTTCTATTACAGGATTTTCTTGAAGAGATATAAAATATTGTTTAGAGCTACCTAAACCCTATGCTCCTTTTTGCAACGCCTTTCTTTCTTTGATGATTTTTTTAGGGTCAGGTACTGGGTTAGCTCGTGGCTCCTGAGGATTTCTCTGAGTATGCCTCACAAACTGAGCTAGAACTATGGAGTGGAGTCACTAAGAGGTTCATCCTCCAGTAGAGTTGCCAGATAAATGACTACAATCCAAATAGTGTCCAGACTTTGTCTATCATCAAAGTTGGATCTGTGTCATCCCCCAGGGAAGCTGAGCTTTAGTCTCCTCTCCCTAGCAATGGTGCCAATTATGTTAGCATTCTAGGAAACTCTTCTAGGTTATAGCTGGAAGATGCTTGGTAACATATAAATCTTCAATATCGTTCTCCGAACTATTGGAATGAATTGGGGTTTGGATCAAGTCAGATGATTGTTTCAACTTTGTTTTCACTCAAGACATGCATGAGAACCCTCAGCTTAACAAGGATTTCGACCACTAATGCTCAATAGTTTATAGATTCAATGAATAGATGGAGAATCCTGACTGTACCAGCAGATACATACATAAACACATATGAATGGCTAGCTACAGAAAGTAAATGAAGCTTGCAAATCTAATTTATCAACGCAGAGATAAGATGACAGTTATCTGGCATTAGATACAGAAGAAAACATGAATAACCTATTCAAGTGCAAGCTTAGAATAGATGAGACGATGGAAATTGAACATCTAACAGCAAAAGAAGCTTGTATTACTGGAATGAAGATGAGACACTGGGAGAAAAAGAGTATCCACAGTCTCCAAAAGTTGAACCCTTGATCCTTCAAACGTTCAACCATTTATAGGATTTTTACAATGCTTTCGAACCTTTTAAGGCTTGAGATGTCCTAATCTATCCCCTTTGTCTTCTTAATTACTTGATGCCATAACTAGATAAAGATGAGCTCAGAGGTCTCTTTTTCTAACAACACAGTAACCAAATTCTGGTAATTTTGTCGCTCTGTCAAGTGGCTCGCTCATGCCAACAACGTTCCATGGCCATTTCTATTAGGTCAGCTGCATCTTGCTGTTGTTTTTTCCCCTTTCGGCCATATATTCCGTTATTTCAGTTCATTTGTCTGACTGTCAAAAAACACTGACAGAGCCAACAAATTTCCTCCCCGGGTGATTAGTGGGAAGTGGGATATAGGGCCGCTAGATCGATATGATCAATGGATAGGATCATATCACAGAGATAAAGGAATTGATATCGCATCAGCGGATTTGAAAGCGAAAGGTGGTATTTCAGGCGAGATCACAAGAGGTAAGTGGTAATTCAGATTGGCACCCGATTCCACTCATCAAGTGACATGTAGTAGTGAGGAGGAGAGAGGAAACCACTTTTCAGGCAGTTAATCCTCGTGCACGTTGCTCACCCAAAATCATTGTGAACCATCGGATATGATGGAGGAAGATCGACAGTTGAGGATCATCATGCAAGTTGATTTGATCAGCCAAGCGACAACTGTCGAATTGAGTTCAGATCAACGGTCAAGATCTGATCGTTAATTGTAGAGGTGAATGGTTAGTGGATAGTGGGATGGAATTGCGATATGTCGATGAGCGAGTTAAGCAATGCGTGATAGCTGTTGGATCTGCGAATGAAATGGATAGTGGAGATCGATCTAATCGGAGGTCGGAGAATGGAGAGTGCAGCGGAAAAGAGATGAACTGAGAGTGGACCTGCCGATATTTATGAGCACGGTTGTATAATTTTTGAAGTCCGGCTTATGGCCAAATTCAAGCAAGAGGAGACATGGACCATCGGAGCTAAAAAAAGGGACATTTCCATAAAAATAGCAGCACTACACCTCAGGGCTAACAGGTCCAATGTCACATTGTGACAACCATGATCATCCATGATCAATCATTGTCAACCATGGTCCAACATCGCATTGTGACAAAGACTATCTTAACGTGAATGTCAACCATAGTCAGCAATTGTTAATAATGGTGAACCATGGTTAACCAAGATCCAATGTCACATTGTGAGAAAGATTCTCTCAATATGAAAGTCAATCATGGTCAACCATGGTGCATTGTTGCATTGAGTCAAAAATTGTGTCAATATGAAAATAAACCATGGTCAACCATGTTTTTTTTAAGGCTTATAATATTTAACTTAGGGTTTATATACCTCGTGTTTATAATCCCTTCAGTTTTTAGTATTAATCCTTTCAGTTTATCAGTTCCCTGGGTTTATAATATCAATCCCTTTGGTTTATTAATCTAAGGGTTCATATTCTTGGGGTATAATATTATTCATATAGTTTATAATATTAATCCTAGGGTTTAATATGAATCCATTGGGTTTATAACCATGGTCATGGTTAACCATGGTCCAACGTCACATTGTGATCAAGATTGTCTCAATATGAAAATCAACCATGTTCAACCATCATCAACCATGGTCCAACATCATATTGTGACAGAGATTCTCATTATGAAAATTAACTATGGTCAACCACGGTCCAATGTCACATTTTGACAAATATTATCTTAATTTGAAAATCAATCATGGTCATCCATGGTACAATGACAATGTGACAAAGATTGTCAATATTAAAATCAATGATGGTCAACCACAATCAACCATGGTCAACCATGGTCCAATGTTGCATTATGACAAATATTATCTCAGTATGAAAATCAACCATCATCAACTATGGTATTTCATGGTCAACCATTGTCAATAACCATGGTCACATTGTGACAATGATTTTCTCATGGTCCAACATCACATTGTGACAACCATGCTCAACCATGCTCCAACGTCACATTGTGACAAAGATTGTCTCAATGTGAAAATGAACTATGTTCAACTGTGGTCAATGATGGTCATCCATGGTGCAACGTCGCATTGTGAAAAATATTGTGTCAATATGGAAATAAATCATGGTCAACCATATTTCTTTTTGGGTTTATAATATTTATCATAGGGTTTATATACCTTGGGTATCCCTTTAGTTTTTAGTATTAATCCTTTTAGTTTATTAGCCCCTTGGGTTTATAATATGAGGGTTCATATTATTCATAGGGCTTATAATATTAATCCTAGGGTTTAATATAAATTCCTTGGGTTTATAACCATGGTCAAGCATGGTCCAATGTTACATTATAAAAAAGATTGTCTCAATATGAAAATGAACCATTTTCAACAATCAACAACCATCATCAACCATGGTCAATCATGGTCAATCATGGTCGAACATCACATTGTGATGAAGATTGTCTCATTATGAACATCAACCATGGTCAACCATGGTCCATTTTAATAAATATTGTCTCAACATGAAAATCAATCATGGCCAACCATGGTCAATCAAGGTCAGTCTAGGTCAACCATGCTCAATCATGGTCAATATGAAAATCAATCATTGTCAATCATGGTCAACCATGGGAAACCATGGTTCAATGACACATTGTGATAAATATTAGCTCAATATGAGCACAACCCATGGTCCAACGTCTCATTGTGACAATGATTGTCTAATTATGAAAATAAACCATGGTCAATAATGTTGATCACATTGTGACAAAGAATCTCTCATTGTCCAACGCCACATTATGACAACCATGTTCATCCATGGTCCAACATTGCATTTTGACAAAGATTGTCTCAATATGAAAATCAACCATGGTCAACCATGGTCAATCATGGTAAACCATGGTCAACCAGGGTCCAACGTCGCATTATGACAAAGATTTCCTCAATATGAAAATCAATCATGGTAAACCATGGTTAGCCATGGTCAAACATCGCATTGTGAAAAATATTGTCTCAATATGAAAATCAACCATGGTCCACCATGTTTGTTTTAGGGTTTATAATATTTATTTTAGGTTTGATATAACTTGGGTTTACAATATTAATCCCTTCGGTTTAATATTATTACCTTTGGCTTTTAGTATTAATCCTTTCAATTTATTAGTACCTTGGGTTTATAATATTAATCCCTTGGGTTTATTAATCTAAGGGTTCATGTTTCTAGGGTATAATATTATTGATATGGTTTATAATATTAATTCTATGGTTTAATGTAAATCCCTTAGGTTTATAATCTAAATTCCTTTGGTTTATTAAAGCCTTAGGTTTATAATATTAATAATCACTTACGTTTATAATATTAATCCCCAAGTTTTATAATATTACTCTCTTGGGCTTATTAGTCTTAGGGTTTATATTCCTATTGTTTAATATTAATGCTAGGGTTCAATGTTATTCCCTTAGGTTTTTAATATTAATCCCTTGTGTTTATAATATTAATATTAGGGTTTAATGTTTATTTTAGGGTTTATAACATTTATCTTAGGGTTTATATCCATTAGGGTTTACTTAGGGTTTATAATAATTATCTTAGGGTCAATTCTGGTCGAACATGGTCAATTATGGTCAACCATGGTCCAACGCCACATTGTGACAAATATTGTCTCACTATGAAGATCAACCATGGTCAACCATGGTCCAACGTCACATTGTGAGAAAGCTTGCCTTAGTATGAAAATCAAACATGGTCAACCTTGGTCAATAATCATGATCATATTGTGACAACAATTATCTCATGGTCCAATGTCACATTGTAAAAACCATGGTCAACCATGGTCTAATGTCACATTACGACCAAGATTGTCTCAATATGAAAATCAATCATAGTCAACCATGGTCCAACGTCTCCTTGTGACAAAGATGATATTCATATGAAAAAAATCATGGTCAACCATGGTCCAACATCACAATGTGACAAAAAATATCTCAAAATGAAAATCAACCATGGTAAATGATGGTAAACTATTTTTATTTTAGGGTTTATAATATTTATCTTAGGAATTATATACCTCGTGTTTATAATATTAATCCCTTGGGTTGAATACTATTCCCTTGGGTTTATAATCCCTTGAAATTTTAGTATTAATACCTTGGGTTTATTAATCTAAGAGTTCATATTCCTAAGGTTTATAACATAAATTCCTTGGGTTTACTAATGCCTTGGGTTTATAATATTAGTAATCACTTACATTTATAATATGAATCCCAATGGTTAATTAGTTTCTCAATATCAATCCCTTGGGTTTTTAATATTAATCTCTTGGTTTTACTAATCCCTTGGGTTTTTTAATCTTAGGGTTTATATTCCTATGGTTTAATATTAATGTTAGGGTTCAATGTTATTCCCTTGGGTTTTAATTCCCTTCATTTTTAATATTAGTCCCTTGGGTTTATAATATTAATCCTAAGGTTTATAATATTAATATTAGGGTTTAATATTTATTTTAGGGTTTATATCCCTTAGGGTTTATTTTAGGGTTTATAATATTTATGTTAGGGTTTATTTTAGGGATTGTAATATTTATCTTAGGGTCAATCATGGTCAAACATGGTCAATTATGGTCAACCATAGTCCAATGCCACATTGTGACAAAGATTGTCTCACTATGATGATCAATCATGATCAATGATACTCAACCATGGTCCAACGCCGCATTGTGAGAAATAATGTCTCAACATGAAAATAAAACATGGTCAGTCATGGTCAACCATGGCCAATAACAATGTCCACATTGTAACAAAGATTGTCTCATGGTCCAATGTCACATTCTCACAACCATGGAAAAATATGGTCAACCATGGTCCAACATCGCATTGTGACAATGATTATCTCAATATGAAAATCAATTATGGTCAACCATGGTTCAACATCTCATCGTCCCAAAGACTGTCTCCATATGAAAATCAAGCATGATCAACCATGGTCCAACATTGAATTATGACAAAGATTGTCTCAATATGAAAATCAACCATGGTAAACCATGGTCAACCATATTTATCTTAGGGTTTATAATATTTATCTTAAGATTTATATACCTTGGGTTTACAATTTTAATCCCTTGGAGTTTAATATTACTTCTTTGGGTTTATAATCACTTGGGTTTTTAGTATTAAATATTTATTTTTATTTTAAATTTTTAATATAAATAAATTATTATTAATATTTCATTAAATTATTAATTAATTAATATTTTTAGTAACAATATTATGGTTATTATTATTATTTAATTGAATTATTTAATGTTATTTAATTTTAAATTATTTAATTCGAAATTCCTTAATATTTGTAAAAGTTCTAGTTGACCCCAAGAATATGAAAGGTGTTTATATTATCTCATGTTCTTGCAAGACCCCCCTACATTGGTGAAACTACTCGCTCAATAAATCAGAGGATTCATGAGCACGCCTTAGCTGAACATTGGAGGGCTTGCTCCTCAACCTCAACTGAACATTTGGATAAGATAAAACATCACATCTGCATTGAAGAAGCTTGGGTCATTGCAATGGCTCATAATTTTCATCACCGAAAGTTTAGGGAGGCCATAAAGATTGAAAGAAGACCTAGTAATTTAAATAGAGGCAACGACTGGAAAATTAGTAGTTGTTGGGTCCCTACTCTTACCTCCCTATGATTTTTATTTACTTTATTTTTTTTATCTATTTTATTTTTATTTTTTAATTATAATTTTTTAGTTAATTATTTAATTTAATTTATTCACCTTTTAATTATTTTATATATAAATTTTTAATTATAATACTCTTATTTTAAATATCATCCTATTTATTTATTTATTATGATTTTTTTAATTTTTATTTATGTTTTTTCTTATTTACTTATTCATTCATTCATTATTATTTATTTTATTTTATTTATTAATTATTATTATTATTATTATATTTTTTTTAATTTATATTGGCCCCAATATTGCATTTTTGGGTTTCTATTATAATTTTAAATTTTAAAAATTCTTTTCTTTATATATAGATATTCATAACTAGCATTTATTGCCTTTTTATCATTTGATTATATTCACAGTTATTGGTATCACTAATTCATTCATTATTGACCTTGATTTTATTTTGACAGTCTTTTATTTGACTACATTATTATTGTTATTAAATTGTCTTTCATTAATTAATTATTTCTTTTCTTTCAAAATTAAGGGTCTCTTGCTATTTAATCTAATGCCAAGATCTCATTCTCATGTTTCCGTGATGATGAACCACACTAGATGGTTTGAGAAGCCTAGACAAATGAATTTTGACGTGATTATCACTGAAAAAATTCTTTAATCTACAATAATTATTTTAAAATGATTATAATAATACTTAATTACCAATAATTAATATAAAATAATAATAAAATTATTGTAATAGTTTTTTTAATATTAATTATATTATTGTATATTTATCTATGACTTGTGTGGTAGGTACAAATGAAGCTTTATGTGTATATCAACCACATTTACTAGTTTAGTTGTACTAGTTTCATTACTACATTTACTAATGTCATTGTGCTAGTTTGATTATGTCTCTTGAATTGTTATAAGTTTTGGAGGATTTTCCTTCTTATTTTCTTGTCTAATTTACCTGGAATTAAGCAATGATTTGTTGAAATCTCAAGTCTCTATCTCTTCAATTGTTATAAGTTTTAGAAGGTTTTCCTTCTTATTTTCCTATCTAATTTATTTAAAATTAGACAATGGTTTGTTGAGATCACGACTTTTAAAATCTCAATCAAGTGACCTAAAAAAAATTAAATACTAAATCCATATATACAATAAAAATCCAATTTAAAACCCAAAAATAAATAAATAAATAAATATAAATTATTCAAATTCTAAACCCAAAAAATCTAAAATTTATAATGTTTTAAACCATCCCAAAAATATCAGTCATTAATTTAATATTTCTTTTAAAAGTCGCATTCAATAGGATAGTCACTACGATTGTGCTTTAGAAACACCACTCTTAAAATACACACTTTAAAAGTCAATTATTAATAATTTCTTGAGAAAACTTAAAATACAATTTATCTTTTTAATAATAAAAAATTTAAAGTCAATTATTAATAATTTCTTGAGAAAACTTAAAATACAATTTATCTTTTTAATAATTTTTTTTATTTTTAATATTTTTTGTATTGGAAAGATTGTTCGAAATTAATATAAATAATCCACAACTTATTATTTGACAGGTTTTAAAAATATTAAATATTCACTGGTTAACGAGGTTTTAAAATATTAAACATTCACATCCGTAACAGAGTAAGGCTTTAAAATATTAAATATTCACATCCATAACAAAGTAAGGCGTCTCTGCCTCTGAGCAGGCTTGCATATCTTCTCTGCTCTTCGGTAAATAAAATTTTTAAGGAATTTAGACTTCTGTGATCCATAGCATTGTTTAGATAATCTTCGGCAAAATCACATAACCAATCTTTTGTCGACGCGTTTCGAACCAACCAGTGTGGTTCATCGTCAGGACAAGTTGACGATGAACCACACTGGTTGGTTCGAAACGCGTTGACAAAAGATTGGTTATGTGATTTTGCCGAAGATTATCTAAACAAAAATAAAATTTTATTAAGTGAAATATAATATTATTTTGAAAATAATGTTTGGTTATGTAATTATATTATAGTTTTTGGTCAAAATATTAAGTGCGATGTATATATATATATATATATATATATTTAATTTATATTAATTTTTTTTTATGATAAATAGTAATAATTTAAAATAAAATTATAATTTAGTTTTTATGTTTTTTTTTTTTTAATTTTAATAATGTAAAATAATTAATTAAATGGATTATGGATTAATTAAATGGGGTAAGGTTATTTTTTAGGGTGGATCTGTTTAGATAGTGTAGATATTTTTTAATTTTTATTTTTTTTCTAGTTTCTGTGATCTATGTTATGATTTTGAGAGACTTTTATATAAAAATCACATTAAAAAAAGTTAAGTATACTAGTTTTGAATCATCTAATGTGGTTTATTTTCAAGAGATGAAGAACGAAATCATGGCATTAAATTAAATATGTGAATCTATTTAAATAGTTTCCATAACCATAGTTCCCTTATTAACTACTTCCCTAAAATAGATCTGTCTTAATAATTCTATAGACTTATCTACTTCCTTAAAATAGATCTGTCCTAATAGTTCTATGGACTTATCTCTCAAATTATTTAATTCCACATTAAAAACATAATGATATTTATTATATATTGATATTGAGCTACATTTTATTAAAGATCAAAATTTATACAACTATAATTAATTTAATTTATATAACTATAATAAATTTTTAAATAAAAATAATACGACAAAAACAATACTTGCATATTATCATCCACAATTAATAGATTTTATATTGATAGTGGATGCCTTTGAAAGATCGGCTCACTTTTTTTTGGATGGACATGGAACAACAAAAATAATATGACAAAAATAGTACTTCTTACATATCGTTATCCACAATTAATAGATTTTATATTGATAATGGATGTCTTTAAGATCGGCTCACGTTTTTTTGGATGGACATGGAACAACGTATGGCTCTAGATACGTATATGTAACCAGATTCCACATAGTTGGCCACAAGCTCAACTTATTCAAGACTTTTGAGACAGATGTCCATATCACTGTTGCTTTTCAAATCAAATTTGGATTTGAATGGAGATTGTTTAGACCTGTGAACGAGAGCCACAACCATACTTCCTACAATCAAAGACTGACAGAGGAACCCCTCTTATAATATTTCTGAGCATTCAAAATTGACCAGCACCTAAAACCTATCAATGGGCAATGTTGAATGAAAATGACATTGCATTTCCATTACAAGTTATGTTGTTGTGTCATACAGTATAAATTCCGTGTGGAGTAATCTTTCTTTAACATAACAAGGCTTCTGCAACTTTGTTCTTCCTCTACTGACATGGCCGCTGCAGATACAAATCATTTCGTCTTTCCAAACGGGGGCAAAGTGATTCCGGTGAAGAGTGTGCAGGAACTTGTCAAAAATCATGTCCACCAAGATGCTGCTGAAGCTGTTCTCCGGCGTTACATCAGACCCCAGGAAGAGAGGCCGGCGGTCTCATTACTCGCTTCTTCTGAATTCTCAATCCCTGTTATTGACATGAAGAAGCTGATCATCTTGCAGGGACAAGATGATCAGAGAAAACAAGAAATGGACAGGCTTTCCGATGCCTGCAAGGAATGGGGTTTCTTCCAGGTGGGTAACTTTCCCTACCAAATAGGTGTTTTATAGACTAGGTAAAGGATATCCTGTTATTTGTTGAAGAGGTGTTTTATAGACTAGGTAAAGGATATCCGGTTATTTGTTGATACATTCAGAGAATTTCATATATGTGTTTCAAAATTGTACATGACATAATTCATAAATCCATTTACATCTTTAATTCTATTTTGAGATTAAGTTAATCATATGCCCATCCATATTTATAATAACGGACAAATATTTTTAACTCTACTGATTTATTAAAAAAGAAAAGAAAAGTAAAGAGGCAGGTTTCTGTTCCTCCTAAACAAATAAGAAGTAATGTGTTAAAATGGATCCCTGGTGTATGAGTGCTAAAGCATTAAATTTGTAAAAAATAATCTGGATATCTGCCGATCATTAGATTATTAGATATGATGTAATTTGTGATTTCCAAAGCATTAGGTTTGTGAAAATCAGTAGATTGATGGAGTGTATTACTTTTCACAGATTGTAAACCATGGGATTTCTCATTCTTTAATAGATGGCATTAAGGCTGTAGCTAAGGATTTCTTCGACCTTCCATTAGAAGAAAAACAGAAATCCGCTCCCCAAGCAGGAAACCCTCAGGGCTATGGTCAACTGTTCGTGACAGCTGAGGATCAAACGTTGGACTGGGGTGACTTGCTTGTTTTGTTTCTCAGGCCCAACCAGATCAAAAATCTCGCCCTCTGGCCAACTGCCCCCACAAATTTCAGGTAACCAAAATTAGGACTGTTTTGTATTATAATATTGTATAGATGAACGAGGGTATTGTTCATAACATTAATTGATTAATTACAGGGATACGGTTGAGAGATATGCACTTGAGGTAGAAAGAGTCGCTCAAGAGCTGTTGAGTCTGTTCGCTGAAAACCTGCATCTGGAAGATGCTGATTATTTCAAGAAAGTGTTTGGATCAGAGGCCATGAATTCGATGCGCATGAACTTCTACCCTGCTTGCCCTAGACCAGACCTTGTTCTCGGATTGAGTCCTCACGCAGATGGAGCGGGAGTAACATTGCTTCTGCAGGATGACGAAACAGTAGGCTTGCATGTCCGGAAGAACAATCAATGGATTCCTGTCGAGCCCATTCCTTATGCCTTTGTTATAAACATTGGAGACATAGTAGAGGTAATCATGTCAATCCACTGCTTTCTATTTCAAATATTTCATTTATTAGGAATCTGCTACCTTTAGGATAGTTTCATGGGCATTCATGAAATGGGAGCATGTTAGGAATTTCAAGTCTGAAGCATTTGTTAGATTTGATGGCTTTTGCAACTTTAATGTTTAACTATTTTATTACAGAATGTTGATTGGGCTGGAATTTTTTTTATCAAATCACTCTATCCTCAATTTTCCCATCAAATTTTATGAAGGATGGGGTTGGTTTCCTATAAACATTACAAGGAATCTGCTACCTTGATGATAGGTCTATGGTTTTCATGTATGGGGACTGGGTAGGGATTTCAAATATGGATCACTCAAATTTGAAGGTCTTTGCAATTCTCATGTTTATTTTAATCATTTTATCAAAAAAATGTTGACAAGAAGAAATTTTCCCATCAAATGTTGACAAGTAATTTTTCATTTTCAAAATTTACAAATTAATTCTCCACAAAATTTATTCACTATCACAAAATTAATTTTTACAACAAATTTACTGGTAGTTACCCTAATAATCCTCAAATTAAAGATTAAAACCTCTCCAGGTTTAACCCATTGATATTTAATTCCAAATCTAGCACAGGGTATATGAAGACTATCCATGGTTTCCAGAACCCATCTCTGATTTCTTTTGTTGTATGATCTTCAAGACAAACCCAAAACCAAATCAAACATTTAAAACAGTACATGGTTTCATCAAACCACCATGCATCATCAAGCTCAACCCACTCTACATGCATCAGGGTTGCTTTCCAATAGACAGTGAAAGAATTCCAATAGAGAGTACATTCTTTCACTGATCGCATGATTGGCACTTGTGTTATTATTAATTGTTTTTTCGATGATGATTCATTGCGGAAGCCATCTTTATCTCATTTTTATGGTAGGTATCAAACTATTTTAAAAAGTCAATTAAGAGATTTGTAATTCTGAAATATTCTGAAATCTCTAATAAATTTTGAAGGTAAGCTAAGACCTTGTGATGCTACTCAGTTTTGATTTGAATTATTATTGGTGGATGACATTTGATATTTATAGTGGCTGCCATTTGAAGTACAGTCCTTTTAACACAATCTTCACCGTTTCAAGAATAGCTTTTTCACTTCGATTTATGAATTCAGAGACACTACTTTTTCGTTGGACAGTTCTAAATTTATGAAGCTATTGGAGACATTTGTAATATGATTTAATGGTTGTTATTGGCTGACTATCCATTCTTCTTGACCAAGGTGATGACAAATGGGAAATACAAAAGCATAGAACATCGGGCAGTAACAAACCAGGAGAGAGCGAGGCTTTCTATTGCTAATTTCTACAGTGCAAGTCTGGATGCAGAGGTTGCTCCATCGTCAAAGCTAGTGGATGAACACCACCCATGCTTGTACAGGAAGTTTATTCAGAAAGACTATATTCATTATCGCTTCTCAAACCAACTCAAAGGGAAACGACACCTTGCAGACTTTGCCAATATTGACATCAGCAACCCCTGAAGCTCACCATAGTGGTTTTAACCTTACTTAAAATAGTGACCATTGCTATTTCAATAAATTGAGTGGTCAGCAGTGTGATGTATTGATTGCGTTTTGTCTGGTTAGGATTATGTATCATATTTGAAGGATTTTTTTAATGGGCTGTTTACATTCAGTTGAGTTTTAGTTAATTTTGGTGACATCATTTTGAAAAGTTTTTTTTCTTCAGAAGAGTTGATTCAAACAATCGTATCTTCGATCTCATCCTGGTTATTTCAATAAATTGGGTAATTCTAATTTGTTAGAGCTATTATGAAAATGCAAATTATGAAAATGTAATAATTA
The DNA here is from genome assembly GCA_031772625.1 of Pinus tabuliformis. Taxonomy (NCBI): domain Eukaryota; kingdom Viridiplantae; phylum Streptophyta; class Pinopsida; order Pinales; family Pinaceae; genus Pinus; species Pinus tabuliformis. Next base: position 251,985,311 of record CM062808.1, on the reverse strand, counting down.
TTTGTAAATGGGAATATAATTTTCAAAAATTTAATTTAATATGAGAAACTAATTTTTGTTTCCTCCTAAAAGATTATAGGTTCAAAACCAGAGGGGTAGAGTATGTATGCCTTGGTAGACTTAGCAGTCTAATTGTTGGGTGGAGGTGGGTCCCTTGTCCCACAAACAAGGGGGTCTCATACACCAATTTGGTGTATGTGTTTGGCGGAGGTGGGTCCCTTGTCCCACAAACAAGGGGGTCTCATACACTAATTTGGTGTGTAGCACTCACCTTAAAATTAGATAATAATAATAATAATAATAATTAGATAATTAGTAGGAATTTAATAAAATATTCTAGAACATTTTTAGAATTAATTATGGACTAAACATTACACTTTATTTTGAAACATTGTGATTTATAGTTATGTCCTTTTTACCTTTTACATTAGTTTGATTAATTAAAAAAATGTCATATGAAGTGAGTTACAACTTTTTGGGTGTGTAGTGTTGATAAGCCATGATATTGGCCCATGTTCTTATAACAAAAAATATTTAGACTTTAAGAATTTCTAGGGTATAGTGGAAGTGAATTTTTGTGATTAAGAATATTTGTAGATGTGTTTTTAAATGTATATATATAAGTCATATATTAGTTCATTTTATAATTAACAATAATAGATATAAGTTGAAAGAAAATTATAGCTTAGTTTCTTTATGGATTTTTTTAATCTTGACAACATAAGATGTATTATAAAATTAGTGTGTTAATGACTATTACTATGTATCATTCATTTAATTTATATAATTGTGATCATTGATAGCTCTAAAGTCCCCCCATGGCAGGTGCCTATTAGCCGAAAAATGGGGCAAAGATGATGCAATAGTGTTGGCATTATAGTGTTGCCATTGATGTCAACCAATACTTAATTGTGTTCAACCTTGTAATCATCATTTCTATGCTTTGTACAAGTCAAATGTGTGGTCTCCTGTGTTTGGAACAATGTTTCAAAGTTGCATGTCTACACCTTGAAGCTAAGATGAAAATTGAAAGGTGAAGGCTTATGAGATGCATATGAGGATGTCTTGATACTTGCATAGGGAGATTGAACATGTTTGAAGGCTTTGTTATGATCATCAAAGACTTGACATGTGTTTGTAGAGGTCCTATAGGCTCGGGAGGTGATTGAAGACATCCATGTACATGTTCTAGAAGTTTAGAGGTGAACAAATTGAAGAAAAGGAAGCTTGGCAAGGGTAACACATGTTACTTAAATGAAACTTGTGTCAGTAACTTAGGTTTTGCATGTAGAATTTGCGTTATAATTCTTTTTATGAGGGGAGGACCTACATTACTCCCTACATATGACTTTCTATGGATCCTGTGCATTGTTTAGTCATTTCCATGGGTTTATACTTTGGTATTTGCTAATAGTAAATGGTCTATTGGCCTGAGAAAGTTCTCTCCTCATCTAGAAGATGGTTAAACATGAATTTCTAAGGAGAAACATTATATATAGATAATACCTTGAGGAATGTGTGTTGGATGGATTGAGAGAGTGATCCATTGAGAGAGCATTGAGAGAGAAGCATTGTGGTTATAGGAGCTTATTAGAGTTTATTTTCTAGGTCCCAGATAATGTTGTACGCAGGTAGTAGTAATCAAAGTGGAGGAGGAGTTTCAAAGGATTGTGTGGTCAAGAGGGAGGACTTGCTGTGGAGTTTTGTTGCTGTTGATTTAATCGAGATTGTTCTGCAAAGATAATTGCTTTGATGATTGGGGTCCTAATTTGAAAAATTTTGAAAAGTGCCCCTAAAGAGTTTCATGGATAGTGCCTAGCTAAATTGTGATAGAGATGGTGGCTCCTTGTTGGTGGTGGCCAACTAAATTTATATAGGGGTGGTAGCTCCTTGCTGGTAGAGGCCATCAAAAAGATGCAATATTGATTTGATTAATAGAAGATTCATAGCAGAGCAACAATAATAAGGTGGTTTTTCTCCCCTTAAGGGTTTCCACCAGAAATACCTATGTCTCTTTGTGCATGTTGTTAGTGTCAGTCTTTCCAGCCTTCCTCCAGTGATCAAATATGCTCTTACAAAGTGGTCTCAGAGTGTCAAGGTCAAATTTTGTCATTCCAGTGAGTCTTCAAGCAAAATTTGGTCACTAGGCTTTAGGTCTAGGGTTTGCTTTCACTCCTTCTAAAGTTGTCCAAATGTCAGTCCATGTCATCATTCAGCTGAGCCTATCATCATTCATAGGGTTTTCATCATCATGTCATGTTCCATTGGGTCATTTTACACCTTGTTCATGCTTCAGTTGAGCCTAGGTAAGGTCATTTCCCTCTCCTAGGGTTTTGAAGGCAATTTCTCTTGGATGGTCAAATAACTAGCAAAACTTGTATCCAGATGTTCATACACCTTCCCCTATCCTTAAAGTACCTTATTAAATGCTTCCCATCCCTTAGATCCACCAAATTCCTCATTTTCGCACAAACCCTAGTTTCTTGCTACAACCTGGCAATTTTCTAGGTTGGGCCTGTGTTTTGCCCTTTGGACCCCTTCCCCTCACTCGATCTCCGCGATTCCACTTTCCCCTGCTTCCTAACATCCCTCCCTACTTCCAAAAATTTTCCCAAGAATTTAAAAGCCTCTTATCCCCTTCATTTCGCTTCATTTCGACAAAATTCCTTGTTTCACACATCGGGATAAGTTTCACTCAAAAGCTGTTTCAGAGCAATCAAAGATGAATTTTGGAAAAATGAGAGAGGTTTTTGTCCACAACATGCCAAAGAAGAAAAACCTCCTTCACTTTTTACACAGGTTTCATGGTTTTAAAGAAATGTCAAAAATACAATCGCCAGATCCAAGGAGGTTGAGCAAAGCACTAAAACGGAGAAAAAGGCCCGATCCACTCCAAATTTTGGCCAAAGCCTCTTTGACTGAGCATGGTACTTGATTGGGGACTCCCAGCCCAAATTTCAAGAAATTTGGAGAAAATTTTGTCAATTGTGAATTTTTTGTGCCACACACAGGTTTTTGCCCTCAACGCGTAGCGAGCCGCGCGCTACCCTGAAGATGGGCAAGTCCATTCTTCAAAAACTCAGCATTTTTGGATTTTTCATGACAAATTACACTTTCTCAGCAATGGCCAAGACATTTCATCAGGTTTTGAGCCCTGAGAATGTCAAAAAACATGCAAAAAATGACTTTCTGCCACTTTTTGGACACACAGGAAGCAGTCTTGGGAGATTGCAATTTTGGAGGGGCAAATGGACACCAAATTGATAAATTCTACTTGGGTTGGAAATTAGACATCCAGACCTTTCCAACAAGCCTACTTTTGCCTCATTTGGATGCCGGGAAGTGCTTCAAAAGTTGGCTCAAAAGCGCGCTACGCGTTCAGGATTGGGGCGCTACGCATCAACACATTTTCTCAATTTTTCATCTACAGCTCAGGAATTCGCCCAGCTTTGACCAGTTTTGACTTGTGATGGGATTTTTCACCCTCTTTGATGTAATTAATGTATTTTCATGTTGACATGACACTTATTTATCTCTTCTAGAAGATTCATTCATAAAAAGTCAAAAATTTAATGAATGAATTGGTTTCCTAACTTATAGAGGCAAGTTGTTTTGACTGCCTAGATTTTAGTGCTCAGTTTAGAATTGGTTGAAACAGCTCCTAGAAGGATGAGCTTGACCCCTAGAGGCAAGGAAAGATGTTAGCTTTCCTATATTATGTATTTTCTTAGTCATTTTCAGGGTTGGACTCTTGAGGGAGAAAGCTTCTATTGTATTACTCATTGTATCTCTGCAATTTTGGCAAAGGAAGAAAGACCAGGGTTTTGCAGTCCTTTTTGGGATTCCTGTGGTTACATGTATTGATGGTGTGTTTCTCTTTGTACTTGTAAGTTTGTTATGTGAATCATCTTCTTACTTTTCCTTCTGCAAATTAGGCAAATGAAGTGTTAAAGTAGAATTCATGATTGCCATGCTCTGCTTTTAAGTATGCTTAATATCAATGTTTTCATTTGTTTAAGGAGAAATCAAGGTGTTTACTTGCTCTCATTAGCTCCTCACTAGTCATTCTTGCCCATCTGACTCTTTCAAAGGCATCAATACAGTCTCCTACCTTGCCGCAAAGAACCCCCTGCAAAAAACTGTGTCCAATCCCCGCACCCAAAATTGCCTTTCCCCGATTTTCCACCAAAATCCCAAAAAACTCAAATCAACCTTTTATCAGTTTACTAGCCTAAAATCAGTGTTCTTTATTGGTTATCTCCGCCCTTTGAAGATCTTTGCTGAGTTATACCGGAGAGAGCCCTCTCCTGCCCCGTAGGGCTAGCTACGAGGCTAAGTGGTTTGATGTTGCCTTGGAGTTTGCCTTTCTCAGCCTGAGGTGAAATTTCAAGCGCTAACACATGTTTTTCTTAATGTTTTTCATGGCTTTCATTATTGACTTTATGTTTCCTTTATATTCAGATCTACTAATGTTGGTGGTGTGTGTTGCTATTCAGTAAACTGGTGTATATATAAGGGTTATCAGAGCAAGTGCCTTTTTTGGAGCTTAATCACTGGAAAGTGGATCTAGGTGAATCATGGGTTATTAATATGCTCCACTTATTAATGTCACAAATTTTAAATAATCGAGAGGGAAGGTAAAGTAAAAAAAAAATTGCTCGAGGATCTAAAGTTTGAAAAATGGTGATAAATGGTGATGACGGTAAGCCCTTTTCCCAACAAGCTCAGTTATTGGATGCACGAGCCAAATGTGTAATGTGTGATAATCTTCATGATCAGGACATTGATAAAATCAGGTATCTTAACACTGCAAGACAGATCTGGGATAGGTTGCATGCAGTGCATGGAGAAGAAACATGGGTAAATGATGAAGAAGAGAAGAAATCGATTGAAGATCAAGTGAAACTTAGCTCAACATTGGAAAAAATAGAGTAGCTCTCAATAGAGAATAAAGATCTAAAAAATCTTCTCTAAATACTTGAAGAGAGATAATACAATTTCAAGAAAGAAATAGTGGAGCTAAAACCCTAGTTGGAGGAGGTAAGGCGAATTGAAAAGGAGATTGGAAACCAGCTGAAAGACTAGATCAACCATTGTTAAAAATTAAAGGTTGAGGTTATTTGACTAAGAGAAGAGTTAGAAAAGAGTAGATCAAACTCACAGGGAGATAATGTGGAATAAATTGAAGAGCCTAGATCAGAAGCTTGCAGTAGCAAGAAAGGAAACCAAGAGTGAAACAATGTTTCAAGAAAAGGTGTAAGAAATGTTAGATGTTTTAGTTTCCAAAAATTTGGATACATTTCAGCTAATTGTAGAAGTAAAAATATCAAATCGTTTCAGCAAAAAATGTAGTCAGATAAGAAGCATTGTCAAGAAACATCACCTCCTTCACAAAGTTCAACAATAATTAGGCATAACAATCCTTTTATGGTTACAGTACTCATGAAGTGATTTTGGCCATAAGGTCATTGAATGTAGGTTTTATGCAAAGAGAAATAAAAGGAATATCAAGATGTGTGACTCTTTTCCTTCATTCTGGTCACATCAGGTGCTATATGTGTGACAATCTTGGTCATATGGCCAAAGATTGCAAGCTACCAAGGTTCATAAGGCCATTTAGTTAAAGAGTAAGGATCATGAAAAGTAGGCCAAATAAGAAGACAATGAGGGATCCACATGTTAGAGATCGACCCCTCAAACTTTGGAGGAAGAAGGAGCAGCAAGAGACTAAAAGGAGGAAATGAGGCTTGCATAGCCTTAGGGTGAGTATATGGTGCATCATTATTTTACATGTAGAATCATTCAAGGTGTTTCCATAGCAAGAGTAGTGTGTGTAAATAGATTGTCTTGTTGAGGAGGTGGATGAGCTGAAGGGGAGCTCTACAAGGTTTACATTATGCTACTAGTTTATCCTTGTCTTCAACTTTGATATCTATTGGTCCATCCATGAGGAGTTTCTTTGATGTATGTAACCAGGGTTTGATGATGCTTATCCTTTTTTATGTTGATTTATGCTACTAATGTTTTATTTGTTGAGGCCATCATGATTAGAGTTTGATAGAGGTTTTTTTATATGAACATGAGCACACATCTCTCCTAGAGAGAGTTTTCCAAGGTGTGTAGATCATATGGAAATGGCACATGTCCAAGGGAGCATCTCATATGATTCTAGTCTTTCAATGGTTTATTGATGGCATCATCGTTCCTTGCTAGGAGAAGAGGAAAATAATATTGTTCGAAGGAGTTTTTTATGTCCCCCGTGATGTGTGTTTATTTGGCATTGATCTATTATAGGCGTATTATTTCAGTTTTGAATGGATTATATGCTACTTCATAGTGTTGTGTGAGCTAATATGCAGTTGTTTTGTATTAGCTTAAGGGTAGAAAATTGTATTCAGATTGATGGTTATTTGAGCTCATGATATGCCATGTATGATAACCAAAATTATATGAGCAAGTTATTATGTTGTTAAAGAGAGAGTCCATACAGGTTGGTAGAATTTTTATATTTGTGAAAAAACTTGTGAACAGTTTTTGAAACCAACGTTTCGGACTAACTTAGTGAGTCCATCATCAGGGCAATGTGATTTGTATTTTGAGAAGAGAGAGCATGAAATCATAGAGCTATTAATAGTTAATTGAGAAAAATATTTGATGTCTTCTTTTATTGTCGACTTTTAGCAAGTGTGAGATTGTCATGCTTATGTTGCTATTATGGAGAGCAAATGTCATGATGGTGTATGGTACTTATAGTTTATGGTTGCAACTGCTTACATTTTTATAATGATAGAGATTTGTAACTAGTATGCAGAGGAATTTGGTGTTGATCATGGTCAATATATGATATGTTATTGTTGTTTTTATACAAATTATGGTGTTTTTTATTTCTCATTTGTCACATTATTTTCTTAGCCACTTACAAATATTGTTCTTGATTGAGATTCACTCAAGATTTATGTGATAATGTTGTTGATTGGTGATTTGCTGATGTGTTGACTCATTTGTTGCTAGGGATGTTATTTTTTCTTTGTGATTTGTTGTCCATAATTAGAGCTTGCATTGTAGGAGTATGACTGCATGTTGTTGAGCCATTTGATGTATGACTCCTATATTGATGAGGAGGATTGTTAGAGTGACATTTATTTATGATACCACTACATTGTTGTATTTAGGTTGTTGCCCCTAGTTCAGATTATCTTAGAGAGGTTTATAATCGATAGGGTGGTTTTTACCTGCCATGTTTTTCCTATAGAGGGTTGATATCTAGTGTTGATTCGTATGGTTTATTGTTGATTATTGTTTTTTTTGTTATGCTAGTTTTCATGTTGCAAAGACGGTTCATTATGTTGTTGATTAGGCCATTGAGAATTACCATGCATTGTTGACTGTTGTTGAGATCTAAGACTATGGCTGATATTTTGGAGAGTTTGACACACGTTATCATGTGATATGTGTTATTATTATATTGTTGATATGTAGAGCATATATTGTAGATCATAGATGCCATGTGCATGCATTATGTTATTGTATTAGGGATGCATTGATGAGAGGATCCTTATGTACATTTAAGTAGCACGTGTTGAGCCGAGAGGCTCATTTTACAGTCTAGTATGAGGAAAATGTATAAGTATGTCACATCCTAAAAAAATAATAAAAAAAAAAATAGCTAATGTCAACCAAAACAAAAACAAACAAAAAAACAAAAATTAAATAACCATATAAATAAATATTTAAAAATCACCGAGAGGCTCATTCTACCATCGAGTATGAGGGACGTGTAAGTATGTCATTGTCCTCAAAAAGTAATAAAAATAATTTTCTCTAATCTCAACCAAAAAAACATAAAAAAAAAAAAAAATAACCTTATAAATATATAATTAAGAATATAAGAGAGACTCATTGAGCTGAGAAGCTCATTCTACATTCCAATATGAGGGGAATGTGTAAGTATGTCATGTCCTCAAAAAAAATAAAAACAGAAATTAAATAACCATATAAATACATAATTAGAAATAGAAGAGAGGCTTATTTTACAATCTAGTATGAATGAAATGTGTAAGTATGTCACGTCGTCAAAAAATGATAAAAATAATTTTTGCTAATGTCAACCAAAATAAAAAAACAAAAATTAAATAACCATACAAATAAATAATTAAAAATCACTAAGAGGCTCATTCTACCATCCAATATGAGCAACGTGTAAGTATGTCATTATCCTAAAAAAATAAAATAAAACAAAAAATTGCTAATGTTAACCAAAACAAAATTAATAACCATATAAATAAATAATTAAAAATAGAAGAGAGACTCATTCTAAAATCTAGTATGAGGGACGTGTAAGTATGTCACGTCCTCAAAAAATAATAAAAATAATTTTAACTAATATCAACCAAAACAAAAATTAAATAACCATATAAATAAATAATTAAAAATAGAAGAGAGGCTCATTCTACAATTCAGTATGACAGACGTGTGTAAGTATGTCACATCCTCAAAAAATAATAAAAATAATTTTTGCTAATGTCAACTAAAACAAAAAACAAAAATTAAATAAACATATAAATAAATAATTAAAAATGGCGGAGAATCTTGTTGAGTCGATTTAATCGTTGTTAATTTGACTGAATCACAGCCATTAATTGTCAACCCAGGGTAGGTTTATTTATTTCAAAGAAGTATGTGTTGTCTGTGCCGATACACTTCAGCCAAGAGTAAAAATAAAAGAGAGAAAAAAATGTCACTGAATTTAATTGCAGAAAGTAACACTCATGCAGAAATAAAAAAGATTCTACAGAAATGAAACCACGCTTTATTTTACCAAGGAAAAGGCACGCCACACATCATACCACTAACTAAGCCAACTAACTGAATATTATGCTGAAATCAATCCTATGTGACAACATATAAAAACTATGGAAAGATAAATAAACCCATTTTGCAAATTACATAGCGACAGAAATAACTTCACAATTAATGAAAAGAATAATAGTTAACCTACCACTATGCTATTGTTGTTGCTGCAATTTCTGCTAAAGAGGAGGGCCCTTCCTCCTTAGCAGGGCGCAGGGACAAAATGTGAATTAGTTAAGGTCCCAACACCACGTCTATAAAAACATCAGCAATGTTATTCTTTGTATTAAAATGGTTATGAATTACAGAAGAAAAAATGATGACATTGTCCGTCTTGTTTACATGGAACTCAGTCCCCTTTATAAGATTTACATGCCCAAAATAAGAAACAGATTAGTCACGAGAATCTCATGATTCTCATGTTGATCAATATTAAGAGAGAATAGAAATTGTTTCAACATGTGATAAATACAAGGCCTATTGTTGTTACATCATTTGTCAAAATCACAACGACCTCAATTCCTTAACCGCCCATAGATAATATAATCTTTACAACAATTTTCATGTGGAATAGTACCCACGGTCCTAGAGAGGTGCGATGTAGTCAACATTCCACAGTGTAACAAAAATTCGTGGTATAACAACAATGCTTGAGGTGTAGCAGCAATTTGCAGTGTAACAACAATGGTTTTGAACAACAAGTACTCAAAACCCCTTTGTGAATTGTCACACCGTTGTTCATCCTTTGGCCATGGACTTTGGAGCATCACCTAAAAGAAATAGAGCCAGAGAACGTTTTTCCATATTTTCCTTGGTTAGCTATCAAAAAGATATCACCTCATTCATATTTAACAAAAATGGAAAAATAATGTCATAAAAAAAATAGATTCCTATAGCCGGGAAAAAGGTAAGTATGATAAAAATTCCACAGGTTCAAAGGTGAAATGATCAAATATGGCGGGAAAAAGGTGTCTAAAATATGCACAAAACCTGCACCCAACATCCCCCCCAAGCTGAAGCAATTGCATGCCCTCATGCAAAATACTTCAGAGCTTGTTGCTATACTTCATATGCAATTTTGTCAGGTAATAGGCGTTAGCAGTGTCCTCCTCAGTAGACCTATATCGTTGAGTGTCCATCAGCTGATGTGGCCAATATTCCTCCTCATAATGATATCGTTGAGACTGAAGCTGGTACACCTCCACTGGCAGCTAAATCAAAGGATACTTAAACTTGAGTCCTATCCAGAAGGTGCCCAATAGATCCACAATCTAGGCATACTCTTGGACCTGTGCGATAGGAACCACGAAATTTTGAAAATGAAATGGGTCACTCTCTTGTAGTCCTAAACAACTAACCTCTATGCATTTATGGCACCCTGTTAGTGCACAAACCTTCATCTGCACAAAAAGGTTGAGGCTGAGCTTCACAATTCTTCTCCTATAGATGGTTGCTTGTTCCCTAACATCTGGAACACTAAAAAAATTCCTAAAAAGTTGTCTTAATTCTACGTCCATACCCAGTTTAGCCCAGATCATTAATGTTGCCTTCTCTTCATTCGCGTCTACTAACATCATACCCATGTGCCATTCTATTTTATTTTTCATAAAAGAAATAAAGGCACACAACTGCAGATCGACCATGTAAGAAAGAACGCATGCAACCATGTGCATACTATCATGTTCAAAAATTATATTATGAAGGAAAAGATTGTAAAGCAAGCTTTGATCATGGAAATCACAGGCACGAAAAACGTCCAAAAAGGTTCAGGTAGAAATATGGTATATTTCCATAGACCACCTTCAACTAAAACAAGAAAAATCATTCCTATAGAAAAAATGGATAGGATGGAGAGGGTCTGCTACACCCTAACAGATTTAGGGTGAGTTCATGCAACTTGTGTTTATTATTCGTTAAATCCCAAACCTGCTGCTGCAACTACTCTTCGTCCTTCTTCATAGCTGCCTATTTTCCCCATATTTCTCATTTTTCTACCAATTCCTTCTCAGCCCATTTCTCCTAGAGAGAGTTTACTACTTTCTGGTGTGCTGCTAGCAAGATAACTCCTTCCTACCACAAGAGTGCATGTTCTTTCCACTTATGTAACTTTGATGTCAATAAAAATTTCTCCGAACACCATTCTGCAACAGGACCGTGTGTTCCTTCGCATGAAATATCACTTGGGGGTGTAACAACATCCCAAGGATTGAGTTGCTCCATTTCGGCTATTGGTTCTTGTGTAACAATAGCGTAATTAACGGGTTCTTGTGTAGCAACCTCTTATTTTCATCCCTGGGTAGCTTCTGCCTCTACTATTGGTTCTTATGTAACATCAGTGTCATCGGCAAGTTCTTGTGTATCATCTCCTAGGTCGCCACCCATGGGATGCGCTGTTTCAGATGTCGATTCTCGTGCATCAGTAGCGTCATCAATGAGTTCTTGTGTAACAGCTTCCCAGGGTTCAATTTGAGTTTCCATCGAGATGGTGCTCACAACACAGACTTTGTATTCAGTTTCTGCTAGGTTTATAGTGCATGCCACACACACAGGACCTCATGCAGAGTCTGCCCTCATTTTGTCTACTACTTCTGTCGGGGTATCCAGGCCTAGGACCTTTTCTTCTGCTCTACTTCCTTCTAATTGTTGCCTTAATTTTTCATTTTCTTCTTCTAAACTTTTTATTCTAAGTAGCAAAAATTGAGTCTCGTCCTTATCTCACAGAGGGCCTTCTTCTGGATGGGGTTGTTCCCCTTCTTTTTGCTTCTTCATGTCCTTGCTTAGTTCTTTGTTAGATGAAGGTGAAGGTTCCGACCATGAGCTAACGTTTACCCTTTTCTTTGGTATCCAATCACCTATCGACTTCTTTAATGATCTTTTCTCGATCCTACCCTCCAAATATTTGGCCTCGTTCTCGAGTCGCCCTTGCTTCCTTTGGGGCGTCATGGATTTTAGTTAGTCTCTTACGGGAGGTCCTTGTCTTTCTACTCATAAATTATTCCCAACTTTTTCCTTGTCATTCCAATGTGTCCAAGACGTTCAATTTAATAAGACCATGATTGGTGACACATGTTTTTGGGTGTGCAGTAGTTTTTACAGCCACAGACATGTGCTTGATGTTTTCTAACAAGAAATATGGAAGGTTAACTTGCTGCTTGTGCCACAGGTGGTTTAGCAGTGAAAAATGGTAGTTGAACACGATCGTTTCCCTTCCTTCATAGGTAATGTACTTGATAATGTATAGGGAAACATCTCCCCATGGCCGAGGGAGTGATGATCTGTTAATTCCCTTACGCTTCTTCTCCAATTGTTCCTCTCCTCGAAGGAAATCTGCCTTAAGAGAGGGGTCATTTATTTTTTTACAGAACCACCATTTCCCCACAGTTTGTAGTGATTTCACATGAGCACTCACTACTTATGTCACTTCTACCTTTAACCCTCGAACTTTCGTCTAGTTTTTATGTAGGTTCCGAGCAAATTCCATTGCCACCAACTCCTTTGGTCCCTTGATTCATTTGAAAAAATCAAACCAGCCCACTTCCTTAAAGACCTGGCGTGCCCCAGGGAAATTCTCCAATGCTTCAGTCGAATTGGGCTCTTGTTGGACTGCTACTCCTCCCATATCTAGCCCAACACTCTATACTCTCCTCTTTCTCTGAGAATTTTGGAGTGAAGGTGCAATGCTTCACTGAGGTTGATGTTAGGGCAGTGAAATAGGCAATAAAACGAGGATTTTGGGTTAGGGAGGATAATGATTATCGGTTTTAAATTCAAGATCATAGATTATGAAATGATTCATCCTCTCCCCCGAGTTTAATGTGATTTCCGTCCTTAGCCGTCTAAAGAGATACCATATGATTAATTTCCATGATTTTTAAACAAAGGGTAGAAGTGATAAGCCATTTTATGATGTACTTGACGTGATGTGGCAAGGAATGACTCATAACAAGGATCAATCATATAATTAATTCAAGCGATGATGTGCTAGTTGTATGAATTTCTCCCGCAACATAGCATTGATGAATACTCCCCCTTTTCTATATTGTGGCTGACAATTTCACTATTGTATCTACTTACAGGTTGACAGTTGTTACACATGTGACAACAGACCCAATTTCCACGCTATTTGTATAGTTGTTTCTTATTTACATGATTCTTTAAAATACTTACAAAAATAATTTACAAACATATTCTAATAGAACTTGTAATAACATAAAAATAGAATATGCATGAATTACATAATGTTGTTACAGAGGAAAAAGAAATGTGCAGCAACTGCCACATAGTGGTTTTCAGCTGTCACAATCGGTCTTTATGCACCCTCGAAGAGGTTCTCACAGCCAGATTTTTATTTATATGTTTTTATTGCTTTTTTTTTTAATGGGTTAATTTGTCCTACAAAATATAGGGCCCATTTCTCAAATGGTTCTAAGAATATTTGAGGTTACAATGACATCTCGTCTAAAGGGAGTGGTTGACCCATTCTCTAGCAGTTGTCACATCACTTCACGAATTTCTTAACATCCTAGAATATTGTGGACCAATAGTATCTTGTTGAGAGCACCTTGTATCCTGTTCTCTTATCTACAAAGTGTCCTCCACAAGGTTCCTCATGAAAATCTTGGAGGATATCAAAAATTTCATCCTCCCTTACACAACATCTGATTTGATGGTCTGGCCAAATGTGATAGATATTTCCTTCTATCCATGAGTCTCTAGCACTTTGCTGGACAATCCTTTTATTTTCCTTGTAGGATAGGTGTTGGGGGAATTTTCCTACAGCAAGATAATTAGTTATGTCTTCATACCACTGTGAGTGAACTGAAATAACAAAAATATATTCATCCAGAAAAGAATCTTCAATAGGCATGCTTTCACTACCAACATTCAGCCTAGAAAGAAAAACAACAACCACATTATCTTTCCCAAGTTTATCTAGGATAGTTATATCAAATTCTTATAACAACAATATTTTACCATGTAATCCTACCATTAGTGACTGGTTTTTTCATCAAAAAACGAATGGTAGAGTGGTGAGTGTACAAACACTTGACATCCTATGATGTAGTAGTGAAATTTATTGATGGCATGCACTACTGGAAGGAATTCCTTCTCAGTCACTGTGTAATTGAGTTCAACTGGAGTTAAGTTTTTTCTTATATAATAAATGGCATATGTTTTCCTGTCCTCTAGTTGGCCCAGAACAGGTCCCACAGTGGTATCAAATGTGTCTGTAGCTATATTGAATGATAGATTCCAGTTCAGACCCCACAAAATAGGAGCTACTGATACACAACCTTTTAAATTTGCAAAGGCCTACTCTCATTTTCCTATCCATACAAACTCTGCATCTTTCATAAGTAAAGAAAATAAAGGAGATGCAATCTTTGAAAAAAAATCTATAAACCTCCTATAGTACCCTGCATGACCCAAGAAACTACGTACCACTTTTTGTGTATTGGGGATTGGAATTTTTAAGATTATATCTATCTTAGCAAGGTCCACATTAATCCCGTCAGCTGAAATAAGATGTCTCTGCACGATCCCTTCATTCATCATCATGTGACATTTCCCAGTACTCAAAGAAACATTAGTTTGTTAACATCATTCTAATACTTTTTCCAAATTAACTAATGTTGTTTCAAAGGCATCCCCATAGGGTGTAAATTCATCCATGAAAAATTCTAAACAGTCATTCAATAGATCTGAGAAAAATCCCAATATCTCCCTTTGGAAAGTGGTTGTTGCGTTACAGAGTCCAAAAGGAAGAACCCTGTATGTGAAAGTTCCCCAAGGACAGATAAAGGTCATTTTATCTTGGTCTTTCGAGGCAATCTGTATTTGGTTGTACCCACTAAACCCATCTAAGAATGAGAAAATTTTCTTTCCATACAGGGTATCAAGGACCTGGTCTATAAATGGCAAGGGGAAATGGTCCTTTTGAGTGGCTTTGTTAAGTTCTCTATAATCCACACAGACCCTCCACTTGCCATTCTTTTTGCGGACAATGACAAGTGGAGATACCCATTGACTGTCAGAAATGGGATAAATGAAGTTTCCATTCAAGAGTTTATGCAATTCTTATTTTACTACCTCCTTTAATGCACGGTTCATGCCTCACTACGGTTATCTCACTAGATTACAACCATCCTTCAAATAGATGTGGCGAGTGCACAGGTTGGAATGGATACCATCCATATCTGTATATTCCCATGCAAACACCGTTTTGTACTTCTGTAATAGTTGTAACAACAATCTATTATGCTCACCATTCAAGTTTGGATTGACAGTAAGATATTTTGCTGGTTCTATTTCAATAGGAAACAATGTAAACTTTAAAACAAGAACTGATATGATTACCCTTTTCGTAGAGATAGCAAAAAAGTGACCCGGTTTTGAAAGGTGGTGATGTAGAATACACTTCTTCTTTTTTTTGGAGCATATTTTTGACACTTTAAATAATTGATATGATTACCCATTTCGTAGAGGTAGAAAAAAACTAACCCGATTTTGAAAAGTGGTGATGTAGAACACACTTCTTTTTTTTTGGAGCATATTTTTGACACTTTAAATGTTTTTATGTATCAAATATAAATATCTATTTTTAAATGTTAGTGATTTTCACGCTGATTTTGAAACGTGTTGATGCACCATACCTTTTTTTTAGAGGGCTTATTTTTCACACTTTAAAATTCATTATGTCCAATTTTTTTGAAATCATGATTAATTAATGAATTTTCAAGTTGTCTTATTTTTATTTTTTTAAATGTTCATTACTTAAAAAATATAAAAATATATATATATAAAAGACAAAAATAAAATAAAAAAATAAAAAAATAAAAATAAAAAATAAAAAATTATCTCGTAAACCATAAAAGAATTTGGAAAAAAAACTATAAAATTATTGTAAGATAATCTTCGGCAAAATCACATAGCGAATCTTTTGTCGACGCGTTTCGAACCAACTAGTGTGGTTCATCGTCAGGACAAGTAAGTTGGTTCGAAACGCGTCGACAAAAGATTCGCTATGTGATTTTGCCGAAGATTATCTTACAATATTATGGATCACAGAAGTCTAAATTCCTCAACTATAAAATTAAGTAAGTAAAAATAGAAAAAATAAAAAAAACATTAAAAAAAACTAGAAAAAAATAAAAAATTAAATTAAAATTAAAATTAAAAACAAACTAGATTAAAAAAATAGAAAATTAACAAAACAAAAAAATAAAAAACTACTAAAATTAAGATTAAAAACATTTAAAAAAAAACTAAAAGAACAAAAATATACTCAAATAATAAAAATAAAAATAAAAACCGAAAAAAATGAAAAAAAAAAAAAATATCTATATATATATATATATATATATTCAAATAAAAAAAAAAAAAATCACAAAACATTTAAAATTTAAAAACAAATATCTATTTTTGATTTAAAAAATAAATAAATAAATAAAATTTTTAAAATTTTTATTAAACCCTATATTTTTTATTTGAAAACAAAAAAAATAATATGTGTGTGTGTCATTTAAAAAATAAAAATAAACATTTAATTCTTTTTTAAAGTAAATAATTTTTATTTAATAAAAAACAAAAAAAAAATATGAGCATTTTTTTATTTAAAAAAAAACAAACATTTAGTTTATTTATTTTTAAATATAATTTTTTCATTTTAAACACTTAAAACTTTAAAATAATAATAATAATAATAATAATAATTAATCTTTACTTAATTTATACACTTTTTTTTTTTTTTAAATAAGCTTTTAAATTATTTTTTTAACATAAATTTTTCTATTTTAAAAAACAAAAAAAAAATAGACTGTACACCCTCCGCCGCTCGACTGCCCATGGGGGTGCTTCCCTAGGCGGAGAGGTTGCATGCATATCCTTTGCCCGGGGCCTTACCCCCACAACAACTGGGCGGCAGAGGGCAGAAAGTCTTATTTTATTTTATTTTTAAATTAAAGAAAATTGTTAAAAAAAATAAAAATTAATGTTTATTTAAAAAACGCTAATAATTTGTTTTTTTGTTTTAAATAAAAAATATATGTTTTTTAAATTGTTTTTTTTTTATTTTTATTTTTTAATAAAAATTCTAAATGTTTTTATTTTTTTTTAATCAAAAAATATATTTTGTTTTAAATTTAAATGTTTTTTATTTTATTTTTTTAAATATATATTTTTTACATTTTAATTGTTGTTGTTGTTGTTTTTTTGTTTTGTTTTGTTTGTTTGTTTATTTGTTTGTTTTTTTTTTTGTTAATTTGAGTATATTTTTGTTTTTTAGGTTTTTTTTTATATGTCTTTTTTTCTTAATTTTAGTAGTTTTTAAATTTTTATTTCTTTTTGTTTTTTCATTAATTTTCTATTTTTTTTTTAAATCTAGTTTGTTTTTAATTTCATTTTTTTTTTAGTTTTTGTTAATGTATTTTTTTAATTTTTCTATTTTTACTTACTTAATTTTATAGTTTTTCGTTTTTTGTTTTGTTTTGTTTTTTTTTTTTTTTTTAATCCAATTTTTTTTTATGGTTTACAAGATAATTTCATCTTTAATTTTTTTTTAAAAAATATGTTTCTCTTATTATTTATTTGTTTATATTTTTTAAATTCCTTTTTAGTTTTTTAATTCTTATCTTTTATAGGTTAATTTTGTTTATATTTTTACAATTTTTTTTTTTGAAAATTTTTTTGTCTGTTTTTATGTATTTGATTTTTTTTATTTTTATTTTTTATTTTTTTTTTTTTTTTTTTTTTAAATTATGTTTTGTTTTCAATATATTTTTTATTTCCATTTTGTTAATCTTTTTTAATATTTGTTTGTTTTGTGTGTTTTTTTTTTTTTTTTTCCAAATTTTAATGTTTTTGGGAGTCATGATAAAATCTATTATGCCAAATATTTTGAAATGTTGAAAATTTGGCTTTGAAAAAAAAAGTGTTATTTCAGCGTCAACACTTTTCGATTTAAGGGTGTTTTTTGCACAAAATTTACCCTTGAAAAGAAAAAGTGTTATTCGAGCATCAATACTTTTCGTTTTGAGGGTGTTTTTGGACAAGTTTTGAATAAAAAATTGGTTTTCACCACCATTTTTAAAACATGTTGAAAATTTACTGTAGAAAAAGAAAAAGTGTTATTCCAACATCCACAATTTTCGTTTTTAGCACTGTTTTTCATGTTTTTTGGGGGTTTTTTGGCTAGAGTTCCCGTTTTGAGTTTATAGTTCCCGTTTCAAAGTTTACATTGTTAGGAATGTTGTTAATACTTAGAGCGGTCTTCATCTATTCAAGGCTCAATTCTTCTACAACATCTTCCTCCCCCGAGTCTTCATGGAAGTAACATAAAGTGAATTACTAATAAAACCACTTATGATATCATATTCTGTTTCATTCTTAAAGAATTGTGCCTTCCCAAGGGTGAGAAGTGGCTGTGAGTGATCTGACTCGGGTTCAAATTCATCCCACAATGGGTTTCTTGAATCTGTGTCTAGTTTTGTTAGGGGATAAAGGCTAATATTCTTGGTGGCCTGGCCATCAGAAATCATCATAGACCCTGACCTGCATCCTATGAATGCGTGGCTAGCCATGGCCTTCCTAAGATTAAAGGATGCCACAGTAGGTTTGATTTAGTTTGTAAAATAAGAAAGTCAGCAGGATATCGCCAAGAATCTACTATAATCACTACATCTTCTAACATCCCCTCAGGTTTGACATGGGACCTATCTACTAATTCCAACATCGTAGGTGTGTGTCTTAGTCCATGTAACCCTAAGGTGATAAAGAGCTCTTTCGTCATTATATTAATGGTTTCCCCTAATCAATCAATGTAATGGTAACGAGCTTATCATCGATGTAAACCATGACAGTAGAAATCCCTGGGTCATTGTATTTAGTTAAAAGGGCTTGATCAATCATAAACTCAGACAAATTTTCCATCACATGAATAGTAGGAGGGTCCTTAGACTTCCTTCCAGGTTTTTTAACACAAAGTTCCGTCACTATTTTTGCATAAACATATACATCATTGATAGCCTATAGTAGAGGAATCTGTATGTGTAAATGATGCAGGAGCATTTGGCGCAGAAATATCATTGTATTTTAGTAGACATAGGGGGTCTTGTGTTTTAAGGGAATTGGTTTCTTGAGTACTGAATTAATGTAATTATTAAGGGTTTTCAAGTAAGTTTATGAGAGATATTTAGAATAGGAATTAATTAGATATTGTAAGAATTTTTGTAAATGTTCTCGAATGTAGGAGAACATGAGTGATGATGAGTGATTAGTGAGGATTGAGAGATTTTGAAATATTGTAAATCCTAGATTAGGAATTGGTTTCATGATTTTGGGGATTAAAGAGAATTCTTAGGATTTAGTTGAGTTGTTGAGATTCCCAAGGGATCATTGAGAGATTTTAGGAATTGATGAGCAGATTAAGGATTTGAACCAAGAAATGGGTTACAGAACCTTTCTTATAAATGTAAGCGTAAAAGGCATAGAAGAGGGTTAGCTAGCTAGGAGTTAGTTAGAGTTAGTTCGAGAGCTAGTAGTTAGAGAGTTAGATAGGGTTTGATTGTAAGCCTACAGGCAGGAAAGAAAAGGCCACTGATTAGAAAATTAGGCCAGAGAGAGAGAGAGAGACTCATTATGTAATTATTTGTTATATATACACAGAGAGTTAATTCTGAATTGTGCAAGTGTCCATTAAGTAATCAAATGATAAATTGTGTGTGAGTCAGAGTATTTGCATAACATAAGTGTGCTGGGAACTTGAAAAGAATCTGAGAAAGATAAAGTGCAGACAGGAGTGTTATGGGTTTAAACACAAACGGCATTGGAGAAAATCCTTAATGGTTATAGTGAAGGGAGAGCTGTAAGGTTTTCTAAAACCTAAGGATTTACGAAGGAAGTGTAAAGGTGTGAAGGAGTGAAGTAACGAAGCAGAAGATCAAGATCAGAACAATTAAATACTGTAAGGTGAGAACAAACACACAGGAAGAAAGTTGAATAGACTAATACGTGGTGAGACGTAGAAAGGATTAAACAACAAAGAACAGGAGTCGTTGGATCAATCAGATCAATAAACGAGAGTGAGGGAGATAGACAGCTAGGATTAAGTCGTGAAAAATAAAGTCAAGAAATGAAGAGATCAGATGAAGCCATGTGTTAATGGATGTGTGGTAGTATTCACAAGGGGTAAGCGTTATCTCGCGGGCTCAAAAGGTCATAAACGGTATTTGGAAAATTCATGTGATCAACCTTAGCGGTTGACACGTAGCACATGATGGAAAGAGAAAACCACTTTTCTCGCATGCTCTCGACCTGATATCAGTCATGCAAGTATCTGTGCGAGATTGCATGACAGTCGTTGGATCAAGCGGGATTGATCAATGGTAGAGATCAGCCAAGCTAGTTTGTGAGCGGGTGATGCGATAGCCGTCGGATCTGACGAGGCAGATCAACGGGGGAGATCGGCCAAGCTAGTTGGCGATTGGGTGATGCGATAACCGTCAGATTAAGGAATGAGATCGATGGCGAAGATTTAATGCACTAAGGAGAGCATTGATATATGTGCAAAGGTTTGTGGAATTGCGGAATGGTAAGGTTTAAGTGTGGGTTATGAAATATTTCTATTATACAAGAGTTATAATAGAAATGAGAGGAATAAATATATTATGGTTAATGTTGGGTTAAACTGAAACCAAAGTTAAAAGAGTATGGTTAATATGCACTGGTAATAAGAATTAAACAACGATTATGAAGGATATATAAGGTTTCGCTCAAAGGTTGATAAAGGTCCCGACTTTGGATAGTTAAAATAAAACGTTTCCACATAGAGTTAAGAGCATTAAACCTTGGGTTAAGAAGGTTTTACTAGGTAGGAATTTTAAAATTCCTGGGGCATAGTAGATCATGCAATTTTATTTGCATATTGTGGGTATATGCAGCTTAGGCTAGCATCATTTGGTGTCAAAGTTGAACAAGGAAATTCTGCGTGTAAGAATTCTTTGAGAAACCTTAGAACAAAGTTATGTTTGAAGGTATGTATACAGGCAAGAGGAGATTAGATTTTAAATCTAATAAACAATAGGCACACAGAGATAAAGTGTAGCAGAATTTGCAGATGCAAATGAAACAAAGAATAATCCATTCAAAGTGCAGATGAATGGTAGAACAAGATCATGCAGAGGTCTTGAAGGTGAGATGATATGTTTTTGTTTTAATTTGGTTTGAATATTGGAGAGTTTGTGGTCTTTATATTGTCGCACAAATAGTGGCAGAAGAAGGTGAGAAAATTGCAACAACCTAGAGAAAGGAGTGCTCAATTGGTTCCAGAAGAGAGAACCAAAGAGATGCCAAAAGATGAGCTTATAGGAGAGAAGCTTAGTGAGGCATGTGTAGCAAGAAGGAGACATGTTACTGTAGAGGTTTTGTTGCAGCTCACAGGAAGATCGTAAAGGCAATTCCACAAAGGATGTGGGTAGAATTGCTAAGGGATGAAGGAAGCTGGTAAGAGTTTCTAATGAAAGCAGAATGTGGCAGAACCTTGAAGAATTCCAATAGAGGTTGGATAAAGAGTACAGTTGTGTTCTTAAAAGGTGTAGATGAGTTGAAGCCTAGAAAGATCAGAGAGAAACGCTCGAGAGGTTCTAGAGAATAGAGAACCAAGTGCTTGCCAAAAGACCAAGTATAGAGGAAATCTTAGTGAGGTAAGTGGCAGTAGGGAGGACTTGCTGTTGCAAAGGCTCTAGTACAGCTCATAGGTAAGTGAGGAACTCATGGAGATAGAGAAGAAGATGACTACTCATAGTCATAACAGAGGTAACAGAGGTTTTGAGGAAGACCACAACATAAGAAAAGTGAAGAAGGAGGATGCCAAGGCAAATGGCAAGAGAATGAGTCAAGAGGAGCTTGTCAAGGAGATTGTGGAGTTAAAAGAACAACTCGATGTATTAAGGATTCTACTAGACGAAAACCAAAGACAAGGTTGGGTCTTGAGGAAAAAGGCAGTGAAGTGGCATAAGTTACAGAGAAGGCTATAGCAGAGGTAAGTGAAGTGGCTAGTGGAAAAACTCAGAGAAGCTGAGTTGGAAATGGAAGTTTCCATTTGTGAAGCAGAACAGGGTGAAGTTCTAGGTGAAGATGAAGAATGGAGATCACTGAACTATTGTGTTAGTTCAAGACAGCAATAAGTTTACTTTGTTGAACAAGGAATTATTGATGATTTTCTGAACTGTTGGAAAAATTCAGATCAGCAAGAGGATGTAAAACCTTATATATTTGAATCTGATAATTTTGATGTGATTACAGGTTTTGCAGAGGATGAGTAGTCTTTTGAAGCTGTCAAAAGCATGGAAGAGTATCTTTCAGTAGATAAATACTCTGAAGTAAAGAATGATGGAGAATGTCTCTTGAATGAGAAAAGAAGCAAATTATTGTAGCAGAAAGAATGTTGTAATACATTGATGTTTGGAATTGTTATAACACAGGAAAAAATTATTGTCAAAGAAGGAGATGGGATTCAGTCTGAAGAACTGACATGTGAAGCAACAGTTGAGACTATTGAACCTTGTAATTCTCAAACAGATAAATTGTGTATAAATGCAGGAATTATAAGTGATGATGAAATACTTATGAATTTTCACAGAGAAATTGAATTACTGGAGTATTTGCTGGAAAACTCAGAGTATGAGAGTGTGATTGCAGAACAAGGAGTTCGCTACAATGGACAAGAGCAGAAAGACATCATTGAAGCAGATGATGTGGAAGAGAGACTTGCTGACAATTTCGAGAGTCCTTTGGAGAATTATTTAAAGAGGTTGAATCAGCATACTGATGTGCTGATAGAGGAGGAAAAATCGGAACAACATATTGAGATGTTTCCAGAGAAAGAAGAGGTACTGAGGCCTTATGTTTTTCATTTTAATAATTGTTTTGTGAGTGCAGGTTTTGTTGCAGATGTTGGAGAAAATTTGGCACATATTAGCAGCCAAGTAAAGATGGAAGAGGAAGGAAAGTATGTTGGAATTGATGAGCAACATAGTGATGTATTTGAGAGGAATGAAGTACAAGCGGAATTGGAGAACCATTTATTTTTTGAAAGTAAATTTACAGATATTGAACAGAGTTTGTTTGGAAAATCACAAGAGGGTTAGGATGAAAGGGTGGTAGCAAGAATTTGACAACTTCAAAGAGAAGATAATGAATAGCAGGTTAAAGATGAGTGGGTAGAGTACAACAACAATGGCAGAGTATGTACCAACTCAAGGATGCGCTAGAGATAGAGATTGAAGAATTATGGAAGTTAATGATGAAGCAATCTAGATGGAGGAGATTGACAACAACAGGAAGAATGATCAATCAGAATTTGAAACTGATTGACAAGGAGAGGAAGATGAAACAGAAGACAACAAACATACAGTAGCAACAAAGGAACAGAGCATTCAAAAAACTACAAACTAATGTTTGGGAACCTGGAGGTTTTCTATCAACATATGGGAACTCATGATCATGAGATCATGAATGTTTTCAGCCTTGAGAGTCTGATGCAGGAGCATTCAAATCAGAAATATCATGGTATTTTAGTAGACATAGGGGTCTTGTGTTTTAAGGGAATTGGTTTCTTGAGTACGAAATTAATGTAATTATTAAGGGTTTTCAAGTAAGTTTATTAGAGATATTTAGAATAGGAATTAATTAGATATTGTGAGGATTTTTGTAAATGTTCTCGAATGTAGGAGAACATGAGTGATGATGAGTGATTAGTGAGGATTGAGAGATTTTGAAATATTGTAAATCCTAGATTAGGAATTGGTTTCATGATTTTGGGGATTAAAGAGAATCCTTAGGATTTAGTTGAGTTGTTGAGATTCCTAGGGGATCATTGAGAGATTTTAGGACTTGATGAGCATATTAAGGATCTAAACTAGGAAATGGGTTACAGAACCTTTGGTATAGATGTAAGCATAAAAGTCATAAAAGAGGGATAGATAGCTAGGAGTTAGTCAGAGTTAGTTCGAGAGTTAGTAGTTAGAGAATTAGATAGCGTTTGATTGTAAGCCTATGGGCAGGAAAGGAAAAGGTCACTGATTAGAAAATCAGGCTAGAGAGAGAGAGAGAGAGAGACTCATTATGTAATTATTGGTTATATATACACAGAGAGATAATTCTGAATTGTGCAAGTGTGGATTGAGTAATCAAATGATAAATTGTGTGTGATTCAGAGTATTTGCATAACGTAAGTGTGCAGGGAATTCCAAAAGAATCCGAGAAAGACGAAGTGCAGACAAGAGTGTTATGGGTTTACACACAAACGATATTGGAGAAAATCCTTAATGGTTACAGTGAAGGGAGAGCTGTAAGGTTTCCTAAAACCTAAGGATTTACAAAGGAAGTGTAAAGGTGTGGAGGATTGAAGTAATGGAGCTGAAGATTAGGATCAGAACAATTGAATACCGTAAGGCAAGAACAAATACGCAAGCAGAAAGCTGAAAAAACTATTACACGGTGAGATGTAGAAAGAATTAAACAAAAAAGAACGCAATTCGTTGGATCAATCAGACCAACGAACGAGAGTGAGGGAGATAAACGGATAGGATTAAGTCGTGCAAAATAAAGTCAAGAAATGAAAAGATCAGATGAAGCCACATGTTAATGGACGCGGGGTAGTATTCACAAGGGGTAAGTGGTATCTCTCCCACTCAAAAAGTCGTAAATGGTATTTGGAAAACTCACGCGGTCAACCTTAGCGGTTGACACATAACACATGATGGAAAGAGAAAACCACTTTTCTCACGTGCCCTCGACCTGATATCGGTAGTGCAAGTATCTGTGTGAGATTGTACGATAGTTGTTCGATCAAGCGGGATTGATCAACAGTAGAGATCAGCCAAGCTAGTTGGTGAGTGGGAGATGCAATAGCCGTTGGATATGACGAGGCAGATCGACAGTGGAGATGGGCCAAGCTAGTTGGCGATCGGGTGACGCGATAACCATCAGATTAAGGAATAAGATCAACGACGAAGATTTAATGCACTAAGGAGAGCATCGATATATGTGCAAACATTTATGGAATGGCGAAAATGTAACTTTTAAGTGTGGGTTATGAAATATTTATATTATACAAGAGTTATAATAGAAATGAGCGGAAGAAATGTATTATGGTTAATGTCGAGTTAAACTGAAACTAGAGTTAAAAGGGCATGGTTAATATGCATAGGTAATAAGAATTAACCAAATATTATGAAGGATTTATAAGGTTCCGCTCAAAGGTTTATAAAGGTCCAGACTTTGGATAGTTAAAATAAAACATTTCCACATAGCGTTAAGAGCATTAAACCTTGGGTTAAGAAAGTTTTACTAGGAAGGAATTTTAAAATTCCTAGGACATAGTAGATGATGCAATTTTATTTGTATACTGTGGGTATATGCAGCTTAGGCTAGCATCATTTGGTATCAGAGCTGAACAAGGAAATTTTGCGTGTAAGAATTCTTTGAGAAAACTTAGAACAAAGTTATGTTTGAATGTATGTATACAGGCAAGAGGATATCAGATTTTAAATCTGAAAAACAGTAGGCACACAGAGATAAAGTGTGGCAGAATTTGCAAATAAAAAGGAAACAAATAATAATCCATTCAAAGTGCAGATGAATGGTAGAACAATATCATGCAAAGGTCTTCAAGGTGAGATGATATGTTTTTGTTTTAATTTGGTTTGAAGATTGGAGAGTTTGTGGTATTTATATTGTCGCACAGGTAGTGGCAGAAGAAGGTGAGAAAATTGTAGCAACCTAGAGCAAGGAGTGCTCAATTGGTTCCAGAAGAGAAAACCAGAGAGATGCCAAAAGACGAGCTCAGAGGAGAGAAGCTTACTGAGGCATGTGTAGCAAGAAGGAGACTTGTTACTACAGAGGTTTTGTTGCAGCTCACAGGAAGATAATAAAGGCAATTCCACAGAGGATGTGGGTAGAATTTCTAAGGGATGAAGGAAGCTGGTAAGAGTTTCTAATGAAAGAAGAATGTGGCAGGACCTTGAAGAATTCCAACAGAGGTTGGATAAAGAGGACAGTTGTGTTCTTAAAAGGTGCAGATGAGTTGAAGCCTAGAAAGAGTAGAGAGAAATGCTCAAGAGGTTCCAGAGAATAGAGAACCAAGTGCTTGCCAAAAGACCAAGTATAGAGGAAAGCTTGGTGAGGTAAGTGGCAGCAAGGAGGACTTGTTGTTGCAGAGGCTTTAGTACAACTCATATTAAGTGAGTGAGGAACTCATGAAGATAGAGAAGACGATGACTACTTCTAGTCATAACAGAGGTAACAGAGGTTCTACGAAAGACAACAACAAAAGAAAAGTGAAGAAGGAGGATGCCAAGGCAAGTGGCAAGAGAATGAGTCAAGAGGAGCTTGACAAGGAGATTGCAGAGTTAAAATAACAACTCGATGTATTAAGGATGCTACAAGAGGAAAACCAAAAACAAGGTTGGGTCTTGAGGAAAAAGGTAGTGAAGTGGCAAAAGTTACAGAGAAGGCTACAGTAGAGGCAAGCGAAGTGGCTGGTGCAAAAACTCAGAGAAGCTGAGTTGGAAATGGAAGTTTCCATTTGTGAAGCATAACAGGGTGAAGTTCTAGGTGAAGATGAAGAATGGAGATCAATGAACTATTGTGATAGTTCAAGATAGCAATAAGTTTACTTTGTTGAAGAAGGAATTATTGATGATTTTCTGAACTGTTGGAAAAATTCAAATTAGCAGGAGGATGTAAAACCTTATATATTTGAATCTAATAATTTTGATGTGATTATAGGTTTTACAGAGGATGAGCAGTCTTTTGAAGTTGTCAAAAGCATGGAAGAGTATCTTTCAGAAGATAAATACTCTAAAGTAGAGAATGATGGAGAATGTCTCTTGAATGAGAAAAGAAGTGAATTATTGCAGCAGAAAGAATGTTGTAATACATTGATGTTTGAAATTATTATAACACAAGAACAATTTCCTGTGAAAAAAGGAGATGAGATTTAGTATGAAGAACTGATATGTGAAGCAACAATTTAGACTGTTGAACCTTGTAATTCTCAAACTGATAAATTGTGTATAAATGTAGGAATTATACGTGATGATGAAATACCTATGAAGTGTCACAGAGAAATTGAATTATTGGAGTATTTGCTACAAAACTTGGAGTATAACAGTGTGATTGCAGAATAAGGAGTTCGCTACAATGGACAAGAGCAGAAATAAATCATTGAAGCAGATGGCGTGGAAGAGATACGTGTTGATAGTTTGGAGAGTCCTTTAGAGAATTCTTAAAGAGGTTGAATTGGCATACTGATGTGCTGATAGAGGAGGAAAAATTAGAGCAACATACTGAGGTATTGCCAGAGAAAGAAGAGGCATTGAGGCCTTATGCTTTTCATTTTAATAATTGTTTTGTGAATGCAGGTTTTGCTACAAATGTTGGAGAAAATTTGGCACATATGAGCAGCTAAGTAAATATGGAAGAGGAAGGAATGTATGTTGGAATTGATGAAAAACATAGTGATGTATTTGAGAGGAATCAAGTACAAGGGTAATTGGAGGACCATTTATTTTTTGAAAGTAATTTACAGATATTGAACAGAGGTTGTTTGGAAAATCACAAGAGGGTAAGGATGAAAGCGTGGTAGTAAGAATCCGACAACTTTAAAGAGAAGATAATGAACAACAGGTTAAAGATGAGTGGACAGAGTACAACAACAAATGGCAGAGTATGTACCAACTCAAGGATGTGCTATAGATAGAGATTAAAGAATTATGGTAGTTAATGATGAAGCAATCCAGATGGAGGAGATTGACAGCAACAGGAAGAATGATCGATCAGAGTTTGAAACTGATTGACAAGGAGAGGAAGATGAAACAAAAGACAACAAACATACAACAAAAACAAAGGAACATAGCATTCAGACAACTACAAACTAAAGTTTTGGACCCTGGAGGTTTTCTATCAACATATGGGAACACATGATCAAGAGATCATGAATGTTTTCAACCTTGAGAGTCTGATGAAGGAGCATTCAGCTCTAAAATATCATTGTATTTTAGTAGACATAGGGGGTCCTGTGTTTTAAGGGAATTGGTTTCTTTAGTACTAAATTAATGTAATTATTGAGTGTTTTCAAGTAAGTTTATGAGAGATATTTAGAATAGGAATTAATTAGATATTATGAGGATATTTTTAAATGTTAACGAATGTAAGAGAACATGATTGATGATGAGTGATTAGTGAGGATTGAGAGATTTTGAAATATTGTAAATCTTAGATTAGGAATTAGTTTCATGTTTTTGGGGATTAAAGGGAGTCCTTAGGATTTAGTTGAGTTGTTGAGAGTCCCAAGGGATCATTGAGAGATTTTAGGACTTGATGAGAACATTAAGGATCTGAACCAGGAAATAGGTTACAAAACCTTTTGTATAAATGTAAGCCTAAAAGGCATAGAAGAGGGTTAGCTAGCTAGGAGTTAGTTAGAGTTAGTTGAGTTAGTAGTTAGAGAGTTATATAGGGTTTGATTGTAAGCCTATGGGCAGGAAAGGAAAGGACACTTATTATAAAATCAGGCCAGAGAGGGAGAGAGAGAGACTCATTATGTAATTATTTGTTATATATACACAGAGATTTAATTCTGAATTGTGCAAGTGTGGATTGAGTAATCGAATGATAAATTGTGTGTGAGTCAGAGTATTTACATAACATAAGTGTGTAGGGAATTCAAAAAGCATCCGAGAAAGATGAAGTGTAGACAGGAGTGTTACAGGTTTACACACAAATGGTATTGGAGAAAATTCTTAATGGTTACAGCGAAGCGACAGCTGTAAGGTTTCCTAAAACCTAAGGATTTACGAAGGAAGTGTAAAGGTGCAGAGGAGTGAAGTAACGGAGCTGAAGATCGACGTTAGAACAATTTAATACCGTAAGGCGATAAAAAAAACACAGACGGAAAGTTGAATAGACTATTACATGGTGAGATGTGGAAAGAATTAAACAGCAAAGAACGAGAGTCATTAGATCAATCAGATCAATGAATCAGAGTGAGGGAGATAGACGGCTAGGATTAAGTTGTGCAAAAAAAAGTCAAGAAATGAAGAGATAAAATGAAGCTACATGTTAAAGGATGCGAGATAGTATTCACAAGGGGTAAGCGGTATCTCGCACGCTCAAAAGGTCGTAAATGGTATTTGGAAATTCATGCGATCAACCTTAGCAGTTGACACTTAACACATGATGGAAAGAGAAAACCACTTTTCTCACGCGCTCTCAACCTGATATTAGTCGTGCAAGTATCTGTGCGAGATTGCATGATAGCCATTGGATCAAGCAAGATTGATCAACGGTAGAGATCGGCCAAGCTAGTTGGCGAGCGGGTGACACGGTAGCCGTTGGATCTGACAAGGCAGATCGATGGTGGAGATGGGCCAAGCTAGTTGGCGATCAGGTGACGTGATAACCGTCGGATTAAGGAATGAGATCGATAATGAAGATTTAATGCACTAAGGAGAGCATCGATATATGTGCAAAGGTTTATGGAATGGTGGAAAGGTAAGGTTTAAGTGTGGTTTATGAAATATTTATATTATACATGAGTTATAACATAAATGAGCGGAATAAATGTATTATGGTTAATGTCAAGTTAAACTGAAACCAGAGTTAAAAGGGTATGGTTAATATGCATGGGTAATAAGAATTAACCAAAGATTATGAAGGATATATAAGGTTCCACTTAAAGGTTTATACAGGTCCAGACTTTGGATAGTTAAAATGAAACATTTCCGCATAGCATTAAGAGAATTAAACCTTGGGTTAAGAAGGTTTTACTGGGAAGGAATTTTAAAATTCCTGGGACATAGTAGATCATGCAGCTTTATTTGCATATTGTGGGTATATGTGGCTTAGGCTAGCATCATTTGGTATCAGAGTTGAACAAGAAATTCTGAGTGTAAGAATTCTTTCAGAAAACTTAGAACAAAGTTATGTTTGAAGGTATGTATACAAGCAAGAGGAGATCAGATTTTAAATCTAACAAACAGTAGGCACACAGAGACAATGTGTGGCAGAATTTGCAAATAAAAAGGAAACAAATAATAATCCATTAAAAGTGCAGATGAATGGTAGAACAATATCATGCAGAGGTCTTGAAGGTGAGATGATATGTTTTTTTTTTTTAATTTGGTTTGAATATTGGAGATTTTGTGGTCTTTATATTGTCGCACAGGTAGCGGCAAAAGAAGGTGAGAAAATTGCAGCAACCTAAAGCAAGGAGTGTTCAATTCGTTCCAGAAGAGAGAACTAGAGAGATGCCAAAAGACGAGCTCATAGCAGATAAGCTTAGTGATGCATGTGTAGCAAGAAGGAGACTTGTTACTACAGAGGTTTTGTTGCAGCTCACAGGAAGATCATAAAGGAAATTCTATAGAGGATGTGGGTAAAATTGCTAAGGGATGAAGGAAGATGGTAAGAGTTTCTAATGAAAGCAGAATGTGGCAGGACCTTAAAGAATTCCAACAGAGGTTGGATAAAGAGGACAATTGTGTTCTTAAAAGGTGCAGATGATTTGAAGCCTAGAAAGAGCAGAGAGAAATGCTTGAGAGGTTCCAGAGAATAGAGAACCAAGTGCTTGGCAAAAGACCAAGTATAGAGGAAAGCTTGGTGAGGTAAGTGGCAGCAAGGAATACTTGTTGTTGCAGAGGCTTTAGTACAACTCATATGAAGTCTGTGAGGAACTCATGAAGATAGAGAAGAAGCTGACTACTGCTAGTCATAACAAAGGTAACAGAGGTTCTGAGAAAGACCACAATAGAAGAAAAGTGAATAAGGAGGATTCCAAGGCAAGTGGCAAGAGAATGAGTCAAGAGGAGCTTGACAAGGTGATTGTGGAGTTAAAAGAACAACTCGATGTGTTAAGGATGCTACTAGAGGAAAACCAAAGACAAGGTTGGGTCATGAGGAAAAAGGCAGTGAAGTGGCATAAGTTATGAAGAAGGCTATAGTAGAGGCAAGTGAAGTGGCTGGTGCAAAAACTCAGAGAAGCTGAGTTGGAAATGGAAGTTTCCATTTGTGAAGCAGAATAGGGTGAAGTTCTGGGTGAAGATGAAGAATGGAGATCAATGAAATATTGTGATAGTTCAAGATAGCAAGAAGTTTACTTTACTGAAGAAGGAATTATTGATGATTTTCTGAACTGTTGGACAAATTCAAATTAGCAGGAGGATGTAAAACCTTATATATTTGAATCTAATAATTCTTATGTGATTATAGGTTTTGCAGAGGATGAGCAGTCTTTTGAAGCTGTCAAAAGCATCGAAGAGTATCTTTCAGAAGATAAATACTCTGAAGTAAAGAATGATGGAGAACGTCTCTTGAATGAGAAAAGAAGTGAATTATTGTAGCACAAAGAATGTTGTAATACATTGATGTTTCATACTGTTATAACACAGGAACAATTTCTTGTGAAAGAAGGAGATGGGATTCAGTATGAAGAACTGATATGTGAAGCAACAATTGAGACTGTTGAACCTTGTAATTCTCAAACTGATAAATTATGCATAAATGCAAGAACTATACGTGATGATGAAATACTTATGAAGTGTCATAGAGAAATTGAATTATTGGAGTATTTTCTGGAAAACTTGGAGTATGATAGTGTGATTGCAGAATAAGGAGTTCACTACAATGGACAAGAGCAGAAAGAAATCATTGAAGCATATAGTGTGGAAGAGATACTCGTTGATAGTTTCGAGAGTCCTTTGGAGAATTCTTAAAGAAGTTGAATCAGCATACTAATGTGCTGATAGAGGAGGAAAAAGTAGAGCAGCATACTGAGATGTTGCCAGAGAAAGAAGAGGCATTGAGGCCTTATGTTTTTCTTTTTAATAATTATTTTGTGGGTGCAGGTTTTGTTGCAGATGAGGGAGAAAATTTGGCACAGATGAGCATCCAAGTAAAGATGGAAGAGGAAGGAAAGTATGTTGGAATTGATGAACAACATAGTGATGTATTTGAGAGGAATCAAGTACAAGGGGAGTTGGAGGACTAATTATTTTTTGAAAGTAAATTTACAGATATTGAACAAAGGTTGTTTGGAAAATCACAAGAGGGTAAGGATGAGAGGGTAGTAGTAAGAATCTGACAACTTCAAAGAGAAGATAATGAACAATAGGTTAAAGATGAGTGGACAGAGTACAACAACAAATGGCAGAGTATGTACCAACTCAAGGATGTGCTATAGATAGAGATTGAATAATTATGGAAGCTAATGATGAATCAATCCAGATGGAGGAGATTGACAGCAACAAGAAGAATGATCAATCATAATTTGAAACTGATTGACAAGGAGAGGAAGATGAAATAGAAGACAACAAACATACAACAACAACAAAGGAACAGAGCATTCAAACAACTACAAACTAAAGTTTGGGACCCTAGAGGTTTTCTATCAACATATGGGAACACATGATCAGGAGATCATGAATGTTTTCAACCTTGAGAGTCTGATGCAGGAGCATTTGGCTCAGAAATATCATTGTATTTTAGTAGAAAATTGGGGGTCTTGTGTTTTAAGGGAATTAGTTTCTTCAATACTAAATTAATGTAATTATTAAGGGTTTTCAAGTAAGTTTATGAGAGATATTTAGAATAGGAATTAATTAGATATTGTGAGGATATTTGTAAATGTTCTCGAATGTAGGAGAACATCAGTGATGATGAGTGATTAGTGAGGATTGAGAGATTTTGAAATATTGTAAATCCTAGATTAGGAACTGGTTTCGTGATTTTGGGGATTAAAGAGAATCCTTGGGATTTACTTGAGTTGTTGAGATTCCCAAGGGATCATTGAGATATTTTAGGACTTGATGAGCAGATTAAGGATCTGAACTAGGAAATGGGTTACAGAACCTTTTGTATAAATGTAAGCCTAAAAGGCATTGAAGAGGGTTAGCTAGCTAGGAGTTAGTTAGAGTTAGTTCGAGAGTTAGTAGTTAGAGAGTTATATAGGGTTTGAATGTAAGCCTACGAGAAGGAAAGGAAAAGGCCACTAATTAGGAAATTAGGCGAGAGAGAGAGAGAGAGACTCATTATGTAATTATTTGTTATATATACATAGAGATTTAATTATGAATTATGCAAGTGTGGATTGAGTAATCGAATGATAAATTGTGTGTGAGTCAGAGTATTTGCATAGCATAAGTGTGCAGGGAATTAGAAAAGAATCCAAGAAAGAGGAAGTGCAAATAGGAGTGTTACAGGTTTACACACAAACGATATTGGAGAAAATCCTTAATGGTTATAGTGAAGGGAGAGCTGTAAGGTTTCCTAAAACCTAAGGATTTATGAAGGAAGTGTAAAGGTGTGGAGTAGTGAAGTAATGGAGCTGAAGATTGGTGTCAGAACAATTGAATACCATAAGGCAAGAACAAACACATAGGCAGAAAGTCGATAGACTATTACATGGTGAGACGTAGAAAGAATTAAACAAGAATGGGAGTAGTTGGATCAATTAGATCAACGAACGATAGTGAGAGAGATAGATGGCTAGGATTAAGTTGCACAAAATAAAGTCAAGAAATGAAGAGATCAGATGAAGCCACGTGTTAATGGACACGGGGTAGTATTCGCAAGGGGTAAGTGGTATCTCACGCGTGCAAAAGGTCGTAAATGGTATTGGGAAAATTCACATGATTAACCTTAGCGGTTGACACGTAGCACATGATGGAAAGAGAAAACCACAACAGTAGAGATCGGCTAAGATAGTTGGCGAGTGGGTGATGCAATAGCCATTGGATCTGATGAGGCAGATCAACGGTGGAGATCGTTCAAGCTAGTTGGTGATTGGGGACGCGATAACCATCGGATTAAGGAATGAGATCGACGGAGAGAATCAATATATGTTCAAAGGTTTTTCGAATGGTGGAAAGGTAAGGTTTAAGTGTGGGTTATGAAATATTTCTATTATACAAGAGTTATATTAGAAATGAGCGGAATAAATGTATTATGGTTAATGTTGGGTTAAACTGAAACCAGAGTTAAAAGGGTACGGTTAATATGCGCAGGTAATAAGAATTAACCAAACATTATGAAGGATTTATAAGGTTCTTCTCAAAGGTTTATAAAGTTCCATACTTTGGATAGTTAAAATAAAACGTTTCCGCATAGCGTTAAGAATATTAAACCTTGGGTTAAGAAGGTTTTACTGGGCAGGAATTTTAAAATTCCTGGGACATAGTAGATCATGCAATTTTATTTGCGTACTATGGGTATATGCGGCTTATGATGACATCATAAATTTCTCAACTCCCGAATAAAATCTTATTCCAGTTGTGAATTCTTCCCAGTTTCTACTAGCCTTCAAAGATATGGAGGGTCTTTAGTTGTTATATTCAAGTAATTTGTTACAGGTGTATCATCTTTACTCGAAGTGGTTGTTACAGGCGTAACAATCCTTTCCGAATCAGTTGTTACAGGTGTGACAAAAACTTCAAAATTGGTAGGACCCCCCCTGGGTGACTCACATTCTCCTTTGGTTACAACCGGGGAGAGATTTTAGTTAACCACTTTCCTTGACCGAATATGGATTTCATTATACCTGAAAGTTGTGATACAATAAGTCTGAAAGGTAGTCAAGGGTTTAATTTTTCAGGCCACTTTATTGTCTGGGTTAGGGTTAGGTTGCACAAGTAATTGGGGTCATATAGAAGGTGCAACAATAGGTGTTTGAATAGGTGGTAGCTGCAACTGTTGTTGTACTAGTATTACAAGGGGGATTGGACCTAGGGAATTTCCTCTCCAATTTTGAGTCCAAGGATATGGTTGTGATGGAGGGCATTGGAAAGGTGATGAGGGAGACCATTGATTTCAAGGTGAAGGATATTGTTCCAGAGGAGGGGCACAATATTTCCATGGAAATTGATGAACATTATATGTATTATTCCATGGATTTATAGAAGAGAAGTCTTGAGGGATATCTGGGGGTCGTGGTTTCCATGGTTTCCTGCATCCAATGAAGTAAGAAGACTAAACCCCCTCACTCTATTCCTTAAGCACAGATTTGAATCTGGGAAGCTCTAAGCAATGACGTGTGGAATGCTCTAGATCACAAATGTTGCACAGGATGATGTTGTTTACCCTACATTCATTTCGAGAATGCTTGTCTTTGCATATTGGGAAAAACACGACTATAGATGTATCAGCCTTGTCCTGTGTTTTCTTCACCTGTGCCATCATTATTTGAGCTGAAAAGGTACTGATAAGATCGATTTGAAGATTCTCGAACAAGTTTCTGTTTTCCGCCCTAGTCACACCACCGTTTGCAGATTTTTGTATCCAGGTAGAGGCATCTCATACCATTCTTCTCCCCTTTGATGATCCTCTAAAGAATCTCAAACAAAGATTTATTCTCTTGAAAAATGGTTCTTAAGATATGTCCCCCTTCCCTATTAGATTTAGGGTATCAAGGAAATCATCTCTCATTCCCCTTATGAATATGGTATTCAAGATTTCTTGATCTAAGTCACCATGTTTTGATATCTACAAATTGTAATGGAATCGCTCCACATAGTCCTATGACCTTTCTTCCTCCTTTTGTGTCATCCTAAATATTTCTTCCCTCAAATCCCTAGTTCTGCAATAATCCTGATACTTAGATAGGAATGTCTCTTTCATGCCACTCCACATCCAAATGGTAACAAGGGCTAATCCCATGAACCATCTCAATGCTTCTCCTTTTAGATTTGCATGGAATAATTTCAACTTCTGAGCATCTGAAATATAATCATATCTCCTACACAAGACATCAAATTCAAACAGGAAGGTGTTAGGGTCTTACAATGATTCCTTGAAAAGATGGGAGAAATGGCAAAGGAATTTTTTTCATGGGAACCTTGCCTCTGATATCCCCTATTGGAAACTAAAAGGTGGTATTGGTGGCATATGTTTTAGTGTTTTTTTCATTATTCTCCCCGATTGTTGATCCTCCTGATCCTTTTTCTGATGGGTCTTCTTCAAACTATTTTGGTTACTGTCTTGTGGGTGAAGATTCGTTAATTGATAGCTCAGGGTGTTTCAGAGCTAGTTGTTTCACTACGCTGCCCGAATCAAGATATTGATAAGTTAATGAATGCTTTTACGTCTCAGGCTCCTCATGTTCCCCACCGGTTTCCTCTTGACCCTCAGTCCTAAGGTCCTGATCACTAGCCTTTCATTGCTGCTCCTGATTTGGATACTTATTTTTGGGAGTGGTTACAGTAGTTTTAGGATGATATGGCCTAGAGAAAGAGGAAATAGATGCTTATGTTGTTATTATGGGAGTAACATATTTTTGTGGCCTTGGTTTCCTTGCATCCCTCTGAGAATTTGACTATTATTTTTCTACTTTTGAGATCAACTCATGAATAAATGTTTTCCTCCCCAAATCTGTGCTCTTCTCATTTCTTTTATGACCCATTTTTCCTGTGATTTACTAGAGTGGTTGTACTTTCGATTTCTATTATTACTACACTTTACACATGGACCTTATGCATATTTATTCAAGCCCTAATTTTCTCAGCTTATACAATGGTGAGCCCACTCAAGTATATTAGAGCGATGTGCAACTTCTTACCTCTCGCCTTACTGCCCAACACCTCTAAAGCTAAGAACACACATAAAGAATCAAGGAATTCACACAACCTAAGTGTCCTAGTGACCACAGGGGTGAGCCCACTCAGGTATATTAGATTGATGCACATGTTCTTACCGCCCAACACCTGTGCACTAGAAACACTCTGTTAAAAAACACACTTGGTTGATTGCATCGTGAACTTCCTTCCCCAGCAATGGTGCCAAAATGTTTAGTCGATTTAATCACTGTTAATTTGACTTAATCGCAACCATTAATTGTCAACCAAGGGTAGGTCTATTTATTTCAAAGGAGTATAAACTATTTGTAACAATACACTTCAACCAAGAGTAAAAGTAAAAGACAGAAATAAATGTCGCTGAATTTAATTGTAGAAAGTAACACTCATGCAAAAATAAAAAACATTTTACAGAAATGAAACCACACTTTATGTTACCAAGGAAAAGGCGCACCACACAACATACCACTAACTAAGCCAACTAACTGAATATTATCCTCAAATCAATCCTGTGTGGCAACATATAAAAAATATGGAAACAGAAATAAACCCATTCTGCAAATTACACGGCAACATAAATAGATTCACACTTACTAAAAAGAACAATAATTATTCTACCACTATGCTACTATTTTTGTTGCAATCCCTGCTAAAGAGGAGGGCCCTTCATCCCTAGTAGGGCGCAGGGATGAAATGAAACTTAGTTAAGGACCCAACACCACGTCGGTAAAAACATTAGCAATGCTATTCTCTGTATTAAAATGGTTATGAATTACATAAGCAAAATGACGACACTGTCCATCTTGTTTACATGGAAATCAGTCCCCTTTATAAGATTTACATGCCCAAAATAAGAAACTGATCAATCATGAGAATCTCACGATTCTCATGCTGATCAATATCGAGAGAGAATATAAATCGTTACAACAAGTTCTAAATACAAGGACTATTGAATTTACATCATTTCTCAAAATCACAACTGCCTTGATTCCTTAACTTCCCATAGATAATACAATATTTACGACAATTTTCCTATGGAATAGTACCCACAGTCCTAAATAGGTGCGATGTAGTCAACATCTCGAAGTGTATCAACAGTTCGAGGTGTAACATCAATGCTTGAGGTGTAGCAACAATTCAAGGTGTAACAACAATGGTTTTAAACAACAAGTACTCAAAACCACTTTGTGAATTATCATACCAATGTTCATCCTTTGACTGTGAACTTTGGAGTATCACCCAAAAGAAACAAAGCGAGAGAACTTTTTTCCATATTTTCCTTGGTTAGCCATAAAAACGATATCACCTCATTAATATTTAACAAAAATGAAAAAATAATATGTCATAACAAAAATGGATTCTTATAAGTGGGAAAAAGGTAGTTATGATATAAAGTCCACAGGTTCAGAGGTGAAATGGTCAAGGATGGGGGGGCAAAGGTGTCTAAAATATGCACAAAATCTACACCCAACAAAGCCCATTTTACAATCCAATATAAGGGACAGGTGTAAGTATGTCACGTCCTCAAAATACAATAAAAATAATTTCCTTTAATGTCAACCAAAACAAATGAAACAAAAATTAAATAACCTATAAATAAACAATTAAAAATCTACAAGAAGCTCATTTTACAATCCAAAATTTCACTTTCATTCTAATTGGTTATTTGATATTTCACTTTCACTCTTCAAATAATATACAAAATATTTCCATGTGTAGTAAAATATTTCAATGCTCGAAAGGAAAAAGTAATTAAAAATAAAATAATGTAGTTGTTAATAAGAGGAAAATGTGTAACTCATTCAAATATTTAATATAAAATAGTAATAATGGTAAAATATTCAAAGATACAACATAAAGAATGAAAAATTACTATTATAGATCTATCTTAATCACATATTTACCAAGCACTAGAAGGGATTAAATTTGTTGACATGTAAATCTTTTTTCAAGCTTGAAATTTGATCCCTCTCGGCTCTTGGTAGATCCGTGGTTAAAATGGATCTATACTGGTTCTAAAATCCAATATGAAGGACATGTGTAAGTATGTCACGTCCTCAAAACATAATAAAAATAATTTTAAGTGATGTCAACCAAAGCAAAAAAAAACAAAAATTAAATAACCACATAAATAAATAATTAAAAATATAAGAGAGGGTCATTCTACAACTTAGTATGACAGACGTGTGTAAGTATGTCACGTCCTCAAAAAAAAAAAAAAAAAAAAACTTCGGTAATGTCAACCAAAACAAAAAAAAACAAAATTTAAATAACCATATAAATATATAATTAAAAATCACCCAGAGGTCCATTTTAAAATCCAATATAAGGGACAGGTGTAAGTATGTCACGTCCACAAAAAATAATAATAATAAAATTCGTTAATGTGAAGCAAAAAAATAAACAAAAATTAAATAACTATAGAAATAAAAAAATAAAAATCCATGAGAAA
Organism: Pinus tabuliformis; assembly: GCA_031772625.1. Taxonomy (NCBI): domain Eukaryota; kingdom Viridiplantae; phylum Streptophyta; class Pinopsida; order Pinales; family Pinaceae; genus Pinus; species Pinus tabuliformis. Next base: position 251,946,386 of record CM062808.1, on the reverse strand, counting down.
CTCATTTTAAAATCTAATATTTCACTTTCATTCTAATTGGTTCTTTGATATTTCACTTTCACTCTTCAAATAACAAATAAAATATTTCTATGTCTATCTTAAGTAATATAATTTTATAATTTTATATAGATAAAGTAATTATATATATATCTATATATATATATATATATATATATATATATATATATACTATCTATATCTATATCTCTATTATATGTATATTAATATATATTATAATATATATATATATATATATATATATATACTAACTATGAACTCTCTCTCTCTATTATGTGTGTATTAATGTTTACCTTAGTAAAATATTTCAATGCTCAAAAGGAAAAAGTAATTAAAAATAAAATAATGTAGTTACTTGTTAATAAGAGGAAAATGTGTAACTCATTTAATTTTTAATATAAAATATTAATAATGGTAAAATATTCAAAAATACAATATAAACAATGAAAAATTACCACTATAGATCTATCTTAATCACATATTTACCAAGCACTAGAAGGGATTAAATTTGTCGACATGTAAATCTTTTTTCAAGCTTTAAATTTGATCCCTCTTGGCTCTTGGTAGATCCATGGTTAAAATGGATCTACACTGGTTCTAAAATCCAATGTGAGGGACATGTGTAAGTATGTCACATCCTAAAAAAATAATAAAAGTAATTTTAACTGGTGTCAAACAAAACAAAAAAACAAAAATTAAATAACCATATAAATAAATAATTAAAAATAGAAGAGACGCTCATTCTACAATTTAGTATGACGAAAGTGTGTAAGTATGTCACATCCTCAAAAAATAATAAAAATAAGTTTCGCTAATGTCAACCAAAATAAAAAAACAAAAATTAAATAACCATATAAATAAATAATTAAAAATCGTTGAGAGACCCATTTTACAATCTAATGTAAGGGGCAGGTGTAGGTATGTCACGTCCTCAAAAAATAATAAAAATAATTTTCTTTAATGTCAACCAAAACAGAAAAATAAAAATTAAATAACCATATAAATAAACAATTAAAAATCTATGAGAGACTCATTTTACAATCCAGTATTTCACTTTCATTCTACTTGGTTCTTTGATATTTCACTTTCACTCTTCAAATAATAAATAAAATATTTCCATGTCTATCTTAAATAATATACTTTATAATTTTATAGAGATAAAGTAATTAAAAAGAAATCTATTTCAGTATGAACTCTCTCTCTATTTTTTGTGTATTAAAGTTTACCTTAGTAAAGTATTTCAATGCTCAAAACGAAAAAGTAATTAAAAATAAAATAATGTAGTTACTTCTTAATAAGAGGAAAATGTGTAATTCATTCAATTTTTAATATAAAAAATTAATAATGGTAAAATATTCAAAAACACAATATAAACAATGAAAAATTACCACTATATATCTATCTTAATCACATTTTTTACCAAGCACTAGAGGGGACTAAATATGTTGACCTGTAAATCTTTTTCCAAGTTTGAAAATTGATCCCTCTTGGCTCTTGGTAGATCCATGGTTAAAATGGATCTATAATGGTGACAACCATGTATGGCTTGTGCAAGATATTATCTCAATCTTGTATTGACATTCATAGAGGCGAGCCATGGTGTTGGCATGTATTATAGTGGTTCATTCTATTTTAGTCATCTATGCACCCTAGAGTGCAAGATAAAGCTCTGTAACTTTGCTGTTCTTTTTTATAGTATCATTCAACACTCATGTAGACTTGGTGCTCTTTTATGGCCCTGGCCAGTCCCTTTTCACATGCAAACTTGACATTACACTAAAAAATAGTATTTCAAAATCCATACGCAACTCTGGCCATACAAAAATGTGTACATATGCAGGTCCCATAATACTATACTCGCATATCCATTTTAATATTGAAAAAATAAAATAAAATGTTATTTTTCAGGCAGGGTTTATGGGTTTTACCGAGAGCCCACCTACATGAGCCCATGACTTAACTGAAATAACCAGTTTGAGGTGGTATATATACACCTCTTGGGCAGGCAACAATCTACTCGTTTTCTCTCATATCGATTTTGGTTTTCCCTTGTCTCCTGCATTCCCAGTCTCTAGGAAACCCTTGTTTCCTTTGCAGAGATGGTCAACATCCTTATCTAGAATCTTCTTGCACCTATTAGAGAGGTTGTATTCATGGCTCAGGCTAGACAAAAGTTCAGAGAAAGGATTTTTCTGGGGCTTTGGCCTAGATCAGGTTGTATCTATCATGTACTTACTGCTTTTAATAAATAAATAATCTCATGTCTTGTTTGCAATATATGTTGTGATCTTACGAATGTGTTGTACCGGCTACAACCACCCTCCAAAAATTTTCCTTAGATTTGTTTAGGAGCCTCCCTACTAGCCATCCTCAATAGCATGTCTTGCATTGTCCAATTACAAATGCTTAAGTTGAGTTTCAATGGCCTGTCAACCTATGTTGTTAAACTTGTCTGTCTCCCACCCGCAAGCTGACACTACGGGACTTAACCATTTTCTGGTTGTGATGCTCACCTAGGAAATTGTGCTATTCTAGGGGGAACCAACCTTCCCTCTAGAAATTGTGCAATCTATCTAGGATGCTTGTTGGGCTCAAGAAATGCACAACCTAGTAAGGTAGTCTTCCCTCTGAAAACTATGCAATGCATCCCAACACTAGGCTTCAGCTCAGAAATTGTGCAATTTTGACTGAAAACCAGGGCTTCAATCCAAAAATTGCACAATGCATGAGGGACACCCAGATTTTCTCAACCCAGAAACTACACAATTGTCATTCCCAGGCTTGTAGACTATTGCATGTGCTTTCAGGTTGACTGGATCGCCCTAGAACTAAGCAGCCCTAATTTGGATGCATGGGCTACTTTTTCCCCAAAAAGAAAAAAAAGCAAAAAAGCAAAAATCATCCCTAAATCTTAGGGATCTATTTTTAGCAACTGGAGGTTATATGCAAAGATCATTTTAGAAACTTCCCTCCAAGTGTCTCTTTTTCCTAGTTTGTGGGATGTGTGTCATAAGCCTCATCCTCATCAAGACTTATTTATTCAATTTTGAAGATCTCATTCCTCACATCGATCTTGGATCTCTAAAATCCCACATTGCATCTAGGAGTCTTCGTCACATTCAGCTCAAACTTTTCCGGGAAAGTCTGGTTTTCATATCTTTTGTTGATTTTCTGTCACTTTTTGTATTTCACTTCATATGAATGGTATTTTTCTTGGTTTTGTTGAATGCCTGTTGTCATTTTAATGCATGTTAGATTGTAGAAGCAATGTTTCAAGTTTTCATTACATCTCACTATTGTCAAATGCATGACACTATTTCTGCACTAACAGTCGTAGTTGCGGCGAATCGTTTCACACACATGCTTGTTTTCCCATTTTTTGAATCCTGCACTCACTATTTACATGCATGATCATTCACTCTTTCTTACACTTAGTTTCACCATGCATTTAGACCTTTCATGCTTTCAGTCACCTGTCGGCGGGTTTGGGTTGCCTTAGCCCGAACCTTGCATTGCCTGGCTAGCAATGCACATTTCTAAGAGTGAAGGCTCTACCATCCTCCCATAAATTGTGTAAATATGGCCCAACACTAGCCTCCAGTATTTCTCTATGCAATTCTGAGAGGTAGTGCCTTGTTGACCCCAGAGACTATGCAAATGTAGTTTGCTGGTTTGTAGTCATTGCTAACTAAAACTGCACATTGTGCAATTTCACTCCTCAAAAGGCCATGTTGGACTATGCATTATGTAGTTCCAAAAGTTAGTGAGCCCCCTAACAGCTCGGACTATGTCTTGTGTAGTTTTGGCAGTCAGTATCCCAGCCTCTCGCTGAAAATTGTGCAATCTTCCTAGTTAGTCACCGAGGTATGTTGCATGTCAGTACTCATATTGCTTTTGGTTTTCAACTGACAGATTTCTTGCCATGATTACTTTTATGTCTCCAAATATCATAGGTGTTCATCCGTCTCTCAATAGTTCAGGTACAATGGCCTCCAAGAATGAAAGGTCAAAGGACATCGTTGAAAGTGAAACTCGAGATGAAGACGAACAATTGTCTATGAGATTGCCTATCTACAAAGACACCAAGTTGTTCATAGACAAGGATATAAAGATGAAACGGCAGGATATCAATGACACCTTCTCAGACATATTTGAGGAAAATCTGGAAGACCACAAGGTCTATGTCAACATTCACAAGTCTAGCTTGTACCAGATTTCATGCAGAAATCCCACGTTTCCATGCGCGGACATGATCCACTGGATTGTCTCACATACTGATCCTGAGAAGATGATGTTGAGAAGTGCCAGCGGAACACAACTTTCTACGTTCAGGGTGAAGGAATTTTAGGAGATGTATCACTTGCCACAGTCATGATCCTAATGGAGAAACCCTTTAGCAAACCCAACAATAGTGAAAAGTTATGAGATATCTTGAAGAGATGGGTGAAAGATCCAGCCAAATTCAGGACAACGCCTAGCCAGGTTTACAAGACAAAGGTACTGTGGAAGGCATATCAGTACTTGGTCATCTTTGCATGCCACTTATATGACCAAGAAAGCACAAAGACCTTCCCAAAGAGTTGGGTGATTGCGTTCGACCAATTGGCTAGTGAAGGAATACCTTGCAACTAGTTTGACATATTGGCTCTTAGGTTGAAGGAATAGGTGACAAAATCTTGGAATCCTCCCAAGGGTGAGAAAGCGAAGGTATACATGTCCTCTTACATTGTGGATGTAGTCTGTGCCTGTCAGCAGTTCACTGGCTTAGGTTGGGCATGGACACCTTCAGAAACCTTTGCCCACACTTATTGCAAATTGTTCTCCGAATGCAGCTTCCGTGGAGTTATCATGCAGTCATCAGACCACTTCGTCACCCCGGTGTACAAGATGATATTGGAGTAGGATCCACCTTGCATGTCACACGCAGCGATGGAGGCACTGAACGACATAGAATATTGGTATACCTCACCCCTTGGCACTTTCATACGGATGTATAGTGCAGAGAAGGCTCCACATGTTTTATTGAAGTTTTCCATGGATAAGCTCATCATGCAAGAGGTGTCATATCACATCTCGACAAGGTTATCAGCGAGACTGCATAGGAAGAAGAAGGCACCTTGGTCTACTCTTCCTTTGTGGATCAGGTTGTATGAGATATGAAATCTCAAGCATGTTGAGGCCAAGATAGAGTAATTCAAAAGATTCACCATTGGCACTAGAAGCTTCAATTGGTATGACCCACATTTCTTAGTGAAGGATCACTATGCAAGAGTGCAATTTCCTTGGATCCATGGGGCATGGCATTGGCCTAAGGAAGGCCAATGGAGATACTGTTATCACCCCTCCGGGCTCGATGAACCTGTCGGCATAGCTGTAGAGTGGTTAGAAAAGAAGAGGGAAGCAACATCTCAAATAGCATCATCATCAACAGCAGCGGAGCGTAGCCAACCTACATGTGAAAAATGCAAGAGAAAGATTGTTGATAGTGCAGAGGTAGAACAAAGTTTCAAGTTGAAAGTAGATCCACTTTTTATGAAAGCAACTTTGGAGATTGATGCTAAGAGGCAACAATGCAACAATAGGATTGCACAAAGGCTAAGGGAGAAACAAAGGATGGAGGAAACATAAAAGGAGTTGCAGGAGTTTAAGCAACAACTCTGGGAGGAACGGGAGCTCCGTAGAATAGAGAAAGAAGTGCAACAAAGACAAGATCAATAGGAGGCACAACATGCACAAATTGATGAGACTGCACCCATACAGGTTATAGACTCATCCGAGCAACTAGCACAAAGAAGACATGGTGAGCAGTCGCAGGAGCAGGACTTAGCTCAAGAGATTGAACAAATGCTAGAGCAGATGGACATTGATATGGTTTAGCTAGAGTCAGATTAGGACATTGACCTCATGCCTCAAAACCAAGAGGTCACCCCACTAGTTTCACCAGATCTGGAAGTAGAGAGAGTCCCAAGCAATCAAGGAGACACAAAGATCCTTGAAGACAATCCAGAGGCGCAGATGCACAACTTATCTTTCGACGAGTCACAATACAAAGTTGTGCAGTCACGCAGAGTACCCACTCCAGACATTCACATATCTCCTACGCAGTTTGAAGAAAAAATGATCATATCTGATGTGCCCAAGCATCCAACAACATTGGTCGATGCTACTAGAGCATATTCGGAAGCCACCAGCTCAAGTGTTCAATTCTTGATAGCCGAAAAATGAGCGAATGGCTAAGGAGTTACAAGTGTCTAAGTAGGGGGGAGAACAAGTTACATCATCTGCTAGAGTAGAGTTGAAGAGAGCGATACTGGATGAAGTATTGCCTCTCGAGACAGTTACACAGACATTGTATTCCATATTTGTCACCGTGCATAAGTCAGTTGTCCGTCTCGATAGTTGGCAACAACGCTATGCTAGGAGAGCATGCATCTTGCCAAATATGCACACTTCTTTTGACCACATGCAAACATGGAAAATGAAATACAAAGGAGCCCCATTGTACTTGCCAAAGATGATGAAGCCAAAGGCGGTAGAGTTCAAGGCACGAATCTGAAGTCAGATCCGAAATATGGGGAACTCTCGCAACTCATCACCAGTTTGCAGGCTTCACATGCAAGGGTGTTCAGAAGCATGTATGTCATTGGGTGCACACAGACAATCAAATATGTTGGCACACTCACCAAGGCGAAGACAAAGAACTAAGTTTGACTGGAGTTGGACATGTACTTTGATGAGTTGATGCACATAGCCACCAGCGCAGACTTAGAGATCAACGCAGACACTATGCATTAGTGTGTTTTTGGTCTGACTTCGCTCAAGAATATGATGCACATGTTATCAGATGAGTTGGAAAGAGGTGCCAAATCAGTGTACTCAAATGCAATGGAGGCAAGAGTGCACTTTCATCAAGATGTCACCATTGAGCACGCAGACACCATAATGGACCACCAAGCTTGGCATTAGTTTGCCATTGTCGATCATTATGAGGATGTCAAAGAGTTGGACTTCCCACTACCATCTCACTCTTAGTGATATCTTGCATGGCTTTCTCAAGCCTATTTTTATCTCACATGGTTACATGTGCAGATTGTAATGTAACATCTTTTAAAAGTGAAAGACCAAGTGTCGATAGTAGAGTATAAGATTCATGTAGTAGTTGAAGAGTCATGAGGGTAGGTGAAGAGTCACAAAGGGGAATGTCAAGGGTCACCCTAACCTTTTCTATTTATAGAACCTCATAACTCATTGTACAGCATTTTGGGAGCCAATCTTCATGTAGGTGTATCTTAGAGAAAGCTTGGAGTGTATTGTAACGAGCCTTGGCTTCTCCACAGTGCAGAGCTAGTATATCTCTTTGGAGGAGCAGGTGACAGTGACTGTAACGTTCCATTGTCGGGACTAGTGGTTGGTCATAGTTGTATGTATGATTGGATCTTTCACTTTCTTAATATAATAGAGCCAACACATTTCATGCATATGTTGTTATTGTATTTAAGCTATCTTGGTTACTCTAATGATATATGTAGCTGTTGTTTACGCATATATGTATGGACTTTTCTTTATATGTTTGTATGAATATTATTAAGATTTATTGTTGGTTTAACCATCACTTTGGATCATTAGTTAACCTGCTTTCCAGTTTGTGATGTATCTCTACTCGTGTCTTCCCTTTCAAGTTACGTGTTGTCACAGGTTTCTAAGGGGCGCACTCATACTCCCATTCCATGTGTTAGAGCCATTCATGCACCTTCCTTGACTTGCTGCATATGTCACACCCTTTCTACCGACAAGGGCATCTTACTCACCTCTACGAGCAATAGCGGTCAAGGTTATACCATACTACCCACTATTGGGACTCCTACACCAAACAGTTTGAGGTCTAGTTGGGACTTCTTACTAGGGAGATCCCCTGACATGTTGACAGGTCCACCACCATCAACAGAATGATAGTATGAATGTTTATATATAATGATATGATGTATTCTTATGTATGGAAATTGAATTATATATTATGTATATGCTTATGTAGTTGATTTTCAGGTCTACTCATCTTGGAGGAAGTAGAGGGTTTGGACCCTACAGGAACATCTTCAAACATAGGACCTTCAAGTATGTCTCCAAATCCAACTTTGATAATTTGAATGTTTGGCATGCTTGATTGAGTGTTCTTTATTGATTATCTTATCTTGCTTTGATGAGGCTTTCAACCCTTTCCTTAGGAAACTTTTCCTGCCAATAGAATTGGTGACTCCACTGGGGTATACCATCAAGTATTTCCTAGAAGGGTTGTTTTTCTTAGATCTAGGTTTAGTTTTTTGTTTCTTGGTTTTTTCCAGACTTCTTTAGTCTTAAGTGATTTGGTAATTTAGCTTGATATTTTATATTTGGGCTTTCTTTCTATTTTTTCCTCATTTTTCCATTTATACGCGTTTTTTCTTATAGACAGTCGCGTACATACACAGTTTCTTCCAAATAAACCAACATATATGTGTATTTTTTCATATGCATTCATGTATATACATTGAATTGTATCTAAACAGTCGCATATATATTTCACCAAGTTTGTTTATGGTTTCTTGATGTTTATGAAGGTTGGAATCACCTTAATGTCTATTGTTGTTGGTGTCTTTCATCTTGTTTAAGAAATGCCTATGTCAAACTAAGGTTTGCAGTTTTTGAAGCCATTTTTGTTTGATGTTGGGTTCTAGATCTTCTTTGTGAGGTATCTGGTCGTTTTGTGGCTCTGGAACAAATCTTTTTTGTTCTAATCTTGTTGATAACCCAGTTTTTGAATTTCTTATTTTGTGACCTAGAAGTTGGATTATTTTTCCTTTTTCTTTCTTGATTTTGAAAGGGGCTTGTGATTATTGTATGAATGAGAGGATTTAGTTCTCTGGAATATTTCTGGCCAAATTCTTGAATTGATTAAGTCTCTCATTTCTGCTAGTCTTTTATCTTTGTGATCATTTGTGACTAGGTAGATTTGAGTCGTTTTCGTACCTTTGGTCTTAAGATCTTTGTTTGTTTTCCCTTTCTAAACCTTTTATGTTCTTTAAATATTTAAAAGAAAAAGAAAAACATTTTGTTTTGTTTCTTTTGTTTTTCTTTTTTCTTTGTATTCTTTTGGGTCTTTAGAAAGTGTGTGACTTCTTGTTATGAGGTTAAAAGTATTTCTCTTTGAGTGCATTTTCTTTAGGGGATTTGCTTCTCTTTGTTTGTTAATTTGGCCTTTACCTTTGTAATCACATTTATTTATTTTTAAGCCTTTCTTTGAATCTTTCATTTACATGATAATATGCATTAGGTTAGGTGCATTTTAGACATCATTTAGTCCTTTTAGTTAGTTTTTGAATGTGTGGTTGCTTAATTTAAAAATAAAAAGAGTTTTTTACTTTCTTAGGTTTCTCATAGAACCCTTGTAGAAATATATTTCATTGAAGAAAAATAAGTGGTGCATTCTTGTGTAGCCTAGGTTTTCTATTTATTTATTTTGCGTCATAACATCATCAGTTGCACTTCCACTTCCCTTGTATTAAATAACAACCAAATAAAATGAGTGCTTAAAATTAAAATGAACTATACTTTTTATTTTTGTCATAGAAACAACAACTAATTTAGGGAATTTAGGGCCTTAGAATAGATGTGTGGAGAGTAAACTCTACAAGTCCACTTAAATTGAAAGTATAGAAGTTTATTAATGAGTAGAAATCCAGTGTTGTTAAGATTTACAGGAAATATCCTCTAACATAGGAGTCAAACATGAGGATGTGTGAATATAAGGAAAGAGAGATACCCCCTCTCCTACTTGTTGGATTGTGCACACACAACTCTTCTGCCTGGCTTGTGGTTTTGAGCTGGTGACCTTAGTTTCCTTTCCTAGGGACCATACAGGTGACTGCGGGGGGGGAATGCCTGTGGTACCTGACGTAGACATTACATCACTTTCATAGTACTTCTGGAGGATTCCCTTGCCAAGCTTGGGTACTTGCACTAACAAAGCCTATTTTCTAGAGGTCAACGTAGGTACCTTGGCAAAGGAAAAGGCTATTCTTTGGTACCTTCACTGGTAGGCTTGGGTCCTCATTATATCAACCTACATTCAGGAGGTCCTTATCTTCAATTTCTTGTATTTGGTGTTCGGTCCTAATCACTCAGAGAGAAAATAATTGGAAGTTGTTTTCTTGGTTGTATCTTTAGGATTTTTTTAGAGAGTGCTCTATGCTCCTAGTTTTCCTTAGGTGATTTAAGTGATTAATTTTTATTTATATATAAAGGTGGTTGATCAACCAAGTCATCCATCTAGAAGGCTTTGTGGGCTTTCACCTGCGAGTATAGAGACTTCACCTAGAAGGCATAGGAGTAATTTTTCTGGTTCTTTTGAACCAGTGCTAGCTAACATAGCAGAGTCAATTCCTTCTTTGAGGGCTCTTATTTCACAGGGTGAACCTAGTATAGTCCATAATCTGGGAGGAAACACTCTGGTTCTCGCTAGAGTACTCTTCCAATTGGAAGATGAAGTAGAAATTGAAGATGTTTCTAAGTCCCCTATGACTCCTATTGAACCTCTTCCTTCTAACCTTCCTTATGTTGTATTGTGCGTGGGTACTTTGATTCATAGGCTAGCTAGCCCTGTTCACTCTCCTTCTTTCTTCTTAATGGGTAATGTTAGTCGCACACATTTGGTTGTCGATACAGTTCGTGTACATACTCCTTATTTAGCTATAAGAGGAGGTATTATTACTTTTTCTATTATTAAACTTAGTACAACAGTTGTTGGCTCTACCTCCATCCAGGGTTCAAGTGGGGGCACCCAATCTTATGCTCCTTTCACTGCTTCTTATTCTTTTGGATTGCCATCTAGTGGGATTCCCTCAATCTCATCAACTTTACCTTTTATTTCTTATGTATCTATGACTTTGATGGCTAGTGTTTCAAAATATTTACAAGGTTTCTCATTTGGAAGTGGACATGTTACGTCTTCCAATCCATCGTTGAATGTAGGATCAATACCTTTCTCTGGCTATGCTCAAAACATTAATCCTTTTCAAGAAAGCCAGGGCTTGGTATATCCTTCCATTAGTGGGTTTCAGTATAGGAATCTCTCATTTATTTGGTTAGTAGGGCATTATTCCCTTCCCTACCACTAGTACTTCATAGGTTTTTACTCCTTTCGCTAGTGCTTGGAACACTTACTAGGGGCTCTCCCCTTCATATAATGTTCCTCCGGGATAAATTTTTCCTATAACTAGTAATCTTAAAGTAGGGGATGGATACCCTCTGTATACCCCTAGACTACAAGGTTTCCCTTATATTTCAGTTGCTTCTACGAGTAATCCTTGGCAGCCTGGTGCCTCCCAAAATCTAGGATACTCTTTTTTGAATGTTGGGAATTCTACTCTTGGGGCTTGGAATTGTGCAGTCTCTTCGCGCTTACCATTTCTCGGAACTCTTAATTTTCCATATCTTTCAAAATTAACTAATGATTTGATTCATTACAACCCAAACTGACCTTCAGTCGCTACTAAACTTCCGTTTGATATACCAAAATTTGAAGGGAATTTTGGTGAGGATCCAGCAAACCATGTAACCACTTTCCACTTATGGTGCCCATGAAAAGCCTGGATTGATGATTCAATTGGATTGAGACTCTTTCAATGCACCTTAATGGGAAATGTGATGAAATAGTATATCAAATTAAAGGGTTGGTCATTTTCTACGTTTGGTGAGTTGGATTTAATGTTTCTCAACCATTTTCAGTTGCTTGTAAATTATGATGTCAGAACTAAAATTCTGGCCAATCTTGAGTAGGATAAAGCTACCCATATTTCTGACCACATTCAAGGGTGGTGTAGAAGGAAGAGGTTGATCAAGGCTTATATCCCTGATGAATATATTCTCGAATTGTTTTTGAAATCATTACAACTAGAGATAAGGATGTGTCACTTTTAGGAGTGTTCACAGAAGAACATGATATCTTTAGAGCCCAATAATTAGAGATTATTTATTCCCATTATGTGTTATGCTCTTGACCTATGAGAAGATACCAGAATACCAAATATGTGAAGAAATATACCTAGAACACATAACAATAAGAAATAACAACATGTATTTTATTATTCAGAAAGGAAAGCAATGTTCACTTGCCTCTTCGAGGGGGCAACCTCCAATAGAGCTGGGCTTAATTACAAAATAAGAAACGACGCTCCTCGAGGGGAGTCTCTATCCTTTACATAGGATTCATACTTGCAATACCACGGGTTAGTACCATGGTTCTTATTAACACCATCTATCTAATACCATGGCACATTTGCAACTAACTATGGTCCCTTCTTTAAATGCGGGTCAACCACTTACAATTATTAATATGGGCTTCATTGACTCTTTACTTAACTATAACTATGACTTGACCCTATTACATAAATAAGGGGGTTAGGTTTGGAACCTAACATGCCCTCCCCCATAAAAATAGCCTTGTCCTCAAGGCTGAAGCTGCGGAAACTACTGAAGGACAGTGGTTGGTTCCCATGTCGCATCTTCTAGAGAGGTGTCTTTCCACTTGACGAGGACTTCCTTGATCATGCGGCTGCGCAAGTGTCATTCTCGCATGCCAAGAACCTGTTCAGGTTGGAGCCAAATTGAACCTTCTTCGTCCAATTCCGGTAGACTGGTTTGAATTCGGCAATGGTTCCCAATCACTTTCTTCAGGCATGAGACATGGAAGACTGGATGGATTTTTGTAGTGGGTGGCAAAGCTAGCTTGTAGGCTACTTCTCTGATGCGCTGAAGTACTTGATATGGTCCGTAGAATTTTGGAGATAATTTTTGACAACCCTTGTCTTTGAGTGATGTTTGCTTATATGGTTGCAGCCTCAAAAATACCTGATCCCCTTCTTGAAATTTTCGTTCTAAACGATGTTGATCTGCTTGTTGCTTCATGTAGTTTTGAGCTTGATGGAGATTCTCTCTGATGTGGGCCAACATGGTTATGCAGTTCTGTAGGAGTTGATCTACTGCTTGTACCTTCGAGCATCTCTAGATATAAGAAGTAGGTGAAGGAGGGAGTTGACCATAAACTGCTTCATATGGAGTCATTTTGGTGGTGGCATGATAGTTAGTGTTGTACCACCATTCGGCTAGAGGTAACCATTATACCCATAGATGTTGCTTTTCTGAAGAGGAACACCTAAGGTAGGTCTCTAGACATTTGTTGACTGCTTCAGTTTGACCATTAGTTTGGGGATGATAGGAAGTGCTGAGTTGTAGTTGGGTAGCTTGTAGCCTGAAGAGTTCCTTCCAAATGTTACTGGTGAAGATCAGGTCACGGTCAGACACAATGGAAGTGGGCATGCCATGCAATTTGAAGATCTGGTCCATGAAAGATTGAGCCACCAAAGCTGGTGTAAAAGGGTGGGGTAGGGCACAAAAATGAGCATACTTAGAAAGTCTGTCCACAACCACCATGATGACTGACTTGTTTCCTGACTTCGGAAGACCCATAATGAATTCCATAGAAACCTCCATCCAGATTGAGGTCGGGATGGGCAATGGCTGTAATGTGCCTGGGGATTTGATTGTTTCTCCTTTGTGGCACTGACATACATCACACTCAGCTAGAAAAGTAATAATGTCCTTTTTCATGCCTATCCAAAAGAATGAACGTCAAGTGTGAGCATAAGTCTTTTGAAAGCCCGAATGGCCTGCAGTGGGAGATGAGTGCAACTCAGCCAAAATGTGACTTTTGAGGGTGGATGTTGGTGATATCATGACTCTGTCCTTGTAGCGAAGAATCTCATCTTGCCAAGAGTAGCCCGTTGTGGAATTTGGATCTACTTGCAATTTATTAATGAGTTGGGAGAGCAAAGGATGTGCAAACCATTCGTTGCGAGCCTCTTCAATCCATTCTGGAATGGGAAGGGAGATTGTGAGCAGGGTGCTTTCCTCCTCAAATTGGAATGATAAAGCATCTTCTACGACATTTTCGCGCCCTTTCTTGTAAATTATCTCATAATCATATCCCAACATTTTGGCGAGACATTTATTTTGTTGTGGCGAGGATAGGCATTGCTCCAAAAAATATTTAAGGCTTTGATGGTCTGTGTGGATTTGGAAATGCCTCCCCAATAAGTATGGTTGCCAGGTATCCACTACATGTAAGATGGCCATCATCTCCTTCTCATACGTAGATTTTCCCAGATTTGTTCCACTTAGTTGTTGGCTAGTGAAGGCCAAGGGTCGACCTTCCTACATTAAGACCACCCCAATGCCTGTACCTGAAGCATCACATTCAATCCAAAAAGATTTGGTGAAGTCGGGTAGTGCTAATACGGGAGTAGAACACATGGCATGTTTGAGAGCTATAAATACCTGTTGTGCTTCATCATTCTAGAGAAATTAATTTTTCTTGAGAAGGTGAGTGAGGGGTCTAGCAATGTGACCATAATTGCAGACAAATTTTTGATAGTAGCCCGTGAGACCCAAAAATCTTCTCAATATCTTCAAGGTCTTTGGTTGAGGCCAATCCTGCATTGCCTGGATCTTTTTGGGGTTCACCTTGACACCTTCACGCCCCATCCTCTCAACTTCTTCCATGCCAAAATAGAACTTGGACATCTTGACAAATAATTTATGCTTCCAGAGCAGTGGCAAGAGGATATCTACATGTTGAAGATGTGTGGCCCAGGTGCGGCTGTAGATGAGGATGTCATCAAAGAAAACAAGGACAAATTTTCTGAGATATGGTTTGAGAAGGTGGTTCATGAGGCTCTGAAAAGTGGATGGGGCATTATAAAGACCAAATGGCATGACCAGGAATTCATAATGGCCTTCATGAATTCAGAAAGCAGTCTTTGGAATGTCTACTTCTTTCATGCGAATTTGGTGGTAGCCCGAGCAAAGGTCGAGCTTAGTAAAGAATTGAGCCCCATTTAGTTCATCCAGCAAATCATCAACAACCAGGATGGGAAATTTATCTTTGACCGTCAGCTTGTTGAGGGCCCTGAAGTCTAGACACATACACCATTCCCCATCTTTCTTGAGCACCATGACCACAAGTGATGAATAAGGACTAATGCTAGGACGAATGACACCTACTTCCAGGAGTTCCTTGATGATTGTTTCAATTTCATTCTTTTGGATGAACGGATATCGATATGGGTGCACATTTGGTGGTTGGGCCCCTGGGACCAAATTAATTCTATGATCATGTTCCCCTCTCGAGGGTGGAAGCTCATGAGGCTTGTCAAAGACCGTCAGATGGTTGTTTAAGATCTATTGCATCTAAGGATGAATATAAAGAGAAGTGGGTTTGAAGGCCTGGATGGCATTAAATTGGGCTATAACTCCATGGTGGCCCTTTTTTAACAATTTTTCCATCCTATGCGAGTTGATGATAGAGGGAGCACCCACCTGGAGTCTGCAGAGGGTATGTGTGTGGTTTTTTTTCTTAAAGCTTATATATAACTCCTAGAAATCCATTGTGATTGGGCCGAGTGTGTGGAGCCATTCAACACCCAAGACAATGTTACACCCACCCATGTGTATGGAAAACATGTGGGTCTTTAGTTGATAATCCCCCATTTGAAGTTTGACATTTTCACAGCGGCCTCCACATTTCATTGTCCCTCCATCAGCAATTTGGACTTGGAAATTAGAGACTACTCTGACAAAACAATGCATTGCTTCAACGACTCTTTGATGGATAAAGTTATGTGTACTACCACTATCAATGAAGACTACTATAGGGTGATGCTTAATAAAACCTCTGATTTTGAGGGTTTGGGGAGAAGAAATCCCTGCCAAAGCATGAAGTGAGATAACTGGTTCATCAGGTGTAGCTAGGAGCGCATTGTCCAACTGGTTGTCCTCATCTTCCTCCTCTGGTTCCTCAAATGGTGGGGCTTCCTCTGATGAACTATGATCAGTAGCATCAATTTGAAAGAATTTGGGTTCCTTGCATTTATGCCCTCGGGATTATTTCTCATTACAGTAGTAACACAATCCTTGCTTTCTTCTTTCTGCCATTTTTTGTTGGTGACACATTTTGAACCTTAAGTGTTTGGGTAGTGCTTGGAGCCTGGGTGGGGTGACCCTTGGCTATGAAATTTTGACGAGTTAACTGGGCCGCTAACGTGCGTTCTACTTCATGAGCTATCTTGCAAGCATCCAACCATGAGATTGGGTGTTGCAATCGGACGTGGGCTTGTATGGCTCCTTTGAGACCACTAACAGAACATTCCAAGTAGAAATCATCTCATAGACCTCCTGTGCGGAAGGCTAAGGTTTCAAAGGCTGTAATATATTCTTGCACTATTCCTATCTGTCGGAGCTTAGCAAGATGACCCAAAAAATTAGATTCATGGTAAAAGTGATACGAAAGGGCTTTTGCGAATACCTGGCAAGTCACGAGCCTTCCATAGCAACATTGATGCCACTGCCACCATTGCGAACTTTCGTTGTCAAAGTACATGCTACCCACACTTAGCTGAGTCGCATCATCTCTGATGTGATTCTATATGAAATATTACTCCATTTGTGCTAGCCATGTGGCCAGATGAGAGCCATCAAATTTATACATGTCCAGCTTGGGTGGTCATCGCTGGGACTGTTGGTGGTTTCCAAAGAAGTGAAGGGAATGGCTAGACTCGCCCACAATGTTTTCATTAAAAACATATGCCTCTGATTGTTCCCCTGACTTGCGCTTTGTGATTGTGTCAAATAAGGTCTGGATCATCTTCGTTAATGCGTCCAACTTTTGTTCAAGAGGGTAGGTATTCTCACTGGCCATAGCATGAGCTCTGGTTTGTACCATGCACCGATCTGGTGCAGTTGTCGTTACTGCGATAAAAATAAATAAAATTTGGGACCACCCGAAATTTTGATGCTAACAAGTGAATGGTACCACCTTGCTCAGCTCGTCGACCTAATTCTTATGTGCTAAGTCTCCTATAAGTGTCCCAAGAAGGTCTCGTTTACTCCTTGCTTAGGAATACTACAGTAGTTGATTCCCAGAAAAGTAGATTCTGCCTAATGTCCTGTGAGAATCAAGCCCAGGTATAGGGGCCCACACAAATAGTCAGATCTGTCAATGAACCCTCAACTGCAGAGTATGAGTAGGAATGTGGCAGTGATCAAACCCCTGCTGCTAGATCTGAATGGCAGATCTGATTGTTGCGACCGCTATAGAACCCAAACTGCTAGATTTGAATGGCAGATCTAATAGATCTGATTGGCAAATCTGATAGATCTGAATGGTGGATCTGAGAGATCTGAATGGCGGAATTGATTGTTGCGGTTGCGACTAAACCCCACCTACTAGATTTGATATGGAAAAGATGATGTGTGATCTAGAGAGAGACAAGGGAACTATGGTCTCAAGGAGTGTTAGGTGCTACAGATTGCAATATACATAAGAGTCTGATAGTAGTACTCGGCCCAATCTTTCATGGCACTAACCAAGGAGGATCAACGTACCCTTAGCCATACAACCCAACTACCCTATTGTGCGCACAAGCAATCTCCCTGAGTGTTGTCCTTGGTGTACTGTAGCAGCAAGACGGCCGATAGTTTATCTATGGCGAGGTTTCAAGAGAGCCTAGGGGGCTTCTGATATACCCAAAGGGTACTTGGAAGACATTCTGTGTGTGGTTCTGTCTAATGTGCTACTACTCAAAGGGGTACCCACAGGGGTTACAAGGGAGTCCAACAAGCATGACCACCTTTTGTATTTCCTGCGTGCATGCCTCCCCAAATCCGCAGGTTTATGCGCTCAATGACAGATCCTGTTGTTTAAAGACACAGGAACATGTCTCTAGCCAAAAACAATTCTGCTAAAAATGGAGATCCCACCGATCCTGGAAAGTGATCTGATACCACTTGTTATGCTCTTGACCTATGAGAAGATACCAGTATACCAAATATGCGAAGAAATATACCTAGAACAAAGAACAATAAGAAAAATAGCATGTATTTTATTATTCAGAAAGGAAAGCAATGTTCACTTGCCTCTTCGAGGGGGAAACCTCCAATAGAGCTAGACTCAATTACAAAATAAGACACGATGCTCCTCAAGGGGAGTCTCAATCCTTTATATAGGATTCATACTTTCAATACCATGGGTCAGTACCATGGTTCTTATTAATACCATCTATCTAATACCATGGCCCATTTGCAACTAACTG
This sequence comes from Pinus tabuliformis, assembly GCA_031772625.1. Classification (NCBI taxonomy): domain Eukaryota; kingdom Viridiplantae; phylum Streptophyta; class Pinopsida; order Pinales; family Pinaceae; genus Pinus; species Pinus tabuliformis. The sequence goes on along the minus strand of CM062808.1, from coordinate 251,928,189 downwards.
TGGTCCCTTATTTAAATGCAGGTCAACCACTTACAATTATTAATATCGGCTTTATTGACTCTTTACTTAAATATAACTATGACTCGACCCTATTACATAAATAAGGGGGTTAGGGTTGGACCCTAACATTATGGCATCCTCAATAAGGTTTTTCCTGATGCCCCTAGATCGAAAATTGATCTTGCTAAACCGAAAAAATGCCCCCATGTTTGTTACGGGAATAAGTACCCTAGGGCTTTAGGTTAGAACCCCAACAAAGCAAGAGTAATCTACAGCAAGAAACACAAATACAACTCAGGCAACATTCTTAAATAAACAAACTATGTATGGATGAGCATACCCAGATGTCCTTCGTTTGGGTAGTTCCAGCAGGGTTCAAACCCTCTGCAACTCTTGATAATCTTCTAATCTACAAATCATCCAATCCAAACATACATAGTAGCATATAGATAAAACATTTTAATGAAATCAACTTTATATCATATAAGTAAGATGATTAGTTATACATCCAAATGACATTCATACATGAGTTACAACAACATCTGATGCATAAATAAGGTCAATCTCAGGAACAAGACAACGTTTCTTTTTATTGTAGAAAACTATAATAAACATGGAAAGAGTTCATCTGAGTCTTCTTCTTTCAGCTCCAAGCAGAACCGTCCTCCAGGTCCATCCAGTCCCAGTCTTCAACAGCCTCCTTCCATAACCAATACCATGATATCTCAAGCAAGTGGGAGAATATCAACACTCAAGGAAACATGGGTTTCCTGAACTTGGGGAAGTGCTTGAAGCACAGGGACACTTCAGACTTGGTCAGGGGATAATCTCACTATAGTAATTCAATATCCTCTCTCTTCCTTAAGGCCTTCCCATAGAAGTCTATTTATACTTCTCCTAATTAGTTTTTTAGTTGGGAAACAGTTGGGCCACAGACACTAATGTCAAAAACTGATCCCAATAGTACGAAATGAACATGATGGAATAAGATGATACTACATTGCAACTCTGATGCTAGCATTTAATATGTCGCTGTGAAGGAATGCAACATATAATGTGGATGGTGTCAACTAGCAGCAATAGGGGAAATTGACAAGTGAACCAAAGAATGTTGATGCAACCCGAGGTCTTCACCGACCGCCGTGGTACATTTCTACATAATGGGAATAAATGATTTGAAGTTGACGATGTGAGAAATCATTTGATTACTGGTCAATGATGTAAACTTTTAACAAACGCGAGACTACTCATCGATAATGATAATGAGAGTCAAGGTACCTAGTACAATCTAACAAGTGCGAATGAATGAGCTAAGGTCAAACACCTGGAAGAGTCTATCAATCAGGGGACAATGATGGTTTCCCACTGTCGATAGCAAAGGATCTGCCACTGATGACTACAAACCCCAAGGTACTGCCAAAAGGACTCTAGATCTTTGCCCCAAAGCAATGAGTCGTAGTCGATAGGAAAAGATCTGCTAGAAGGAAGGCATTAAGGCATCCTTCATCAATCTAGCGCAAGTGTAACCTGTATGACAATAATGTGGAAGGGATCAGACGAAAAAAGATGTAGTAACCCAACCAAAGCACATTTCTGACATACACAAGATGTAGCTAGTGCACAATAGAAACCCTCTGAACCAACCAATAATGAAAGCTAACACAGAGGTGAGGAATCCACAAATAGGATCAAATGGAAACCAAGGCATTGCACGAATCCCAATGTGTGATAATGAAAGCTGATGTCGAACACAAGGGAAACCACTTAGTCAAAGGCCCATGATACTAATCGATGCTGAGCACAAGGTGACCTATCAATAATGAAAATAGGGCCAGGGTGTGGCTCTAGGCCTGCCCTCAGAGCAATATGTCATCATCGATAAGGATAAGACCCACCAGCAAGAAGTCAATGGAGACCTTCTCAAACTGACACAAGCAAAGGACCAATATAATTGATGTGGTGAAAAACAAGACACTGACAACCAGGAATGGCTGATTGAAAAATAGGTCAATAGACACCACAGAGAGGCTGACTTAGGCTTGCTTCCCTTGAATAAAAGCACAACTCAATGATGATTATGTGGTAGCATACGATAACTCTGTATAAGTTCGCCATGCAGGAGGCACGAACAAACTCTCCATATGATTGGAAGAGATAACCAATCGGAGGAGAACAAACTCAATAACAAGGTTAAGGCCTACCTAAGTCAAACTAAATCCTGCCCAAAATGGAGGAGAAACTTTCTTTTGAGTGCTTCGTTCAAGGGCAACATGACTAACTCTAGCTGCAAACAATATATGGAAATGCTGTCCCGTTCACGCTCCTTTTTGGAATATATAATTTTTTATCTTTTTCTTTACGCTGGAAAAAGAATAAAATAATGTTATAGTACAGTGGAAAGAACGAGTGTCAGTGATACAAATGATCTAGTTCCTGGGATGGGAACAATCCTATGATCAATGCAGGGAGGCGAAATTGGTCAAGGACACTCGAAGGGATGTTCCTTCTATGGGTCAAAGGGTGTGTCAAGTTGCAGAAGCTAAATGATTACAGGTTTGAGTTTGCAGAAGACATGGTCAAATAAGTGGCTTAAACACGAGTCCAAGTGAAGCCAACTCAAGGCCAAAAGGTGCAAATAGTCAAAATGCAATGCAACAATACAACTCAACACAAAGGAGCCTCTAGGGTATAAGGCCAGAGCGAAGCGAAGAAGCAAAGAGAAATGAGTCTTCAACGTACAAGTCATGGCGGGACTAAAGAGGACTCCCAAGCCTACTCAATATAACAGCATGGGCAACAAATGTCAGTGAGGTGCTAACTATGATGCCCATGTAAAAGATGGCTCTACCATCATGTCATGATTTTAAAATCAGTGAGTGAACATGGTTTACTAACCATAACATGATGGGATCGACCCTATGGCCAGTGTATCGACAAATGGAGGCTAGTATGCAAGATGCAACGAAAAAAATGGTTTCCCTAACCTATATTCCAGTGAGTAAACAATACCTGTCATGACAGGTCAGCGATCATGGAACCGATATGAAATCTTGAAGAAGCGTCCATAATACCCTGAAAAAACAACCTATTCCCGACAATCCAAGCTCACAAGTTAAAAGTTTCAGGACACAAAAAAATCAAGTTTTGAAAAAATTTGACATTTTCAAAGCTGTAAAATGACCTTTTGACTCACCATTTGTGCCATTTGTGTTGAGAGCAAAAGCTGTGGAGAAAAAAGAGAAAACTTGCCCCCCAAAGTATTGGACCATTCAAATTGGATAAAAATCATCAGGTAACCCCCAATTCAAGCTTACATTACTTTGTGATTGTTTTTAGAAATTTTTATTAAGGTTTGACCATAGGAATTTATGTTTAAAATTTCAAGTCTGCGTATACGCGGGTTGGTTGTTATCAACCCGCATATACGACGGCCCTACACGTGACTGGGTGTAAAAGGAACCCACATATACGCGATTTGAAATTTAAATACAAAAATGTAACGGTTGAAACTCAATTTTTTTTTCACGATGACAATCACATGGAGAGAGAGGGAGCATACCACAATTGATAATGAAGTTATGAATGATCAATATGCATCAGATGCATTGAGGGGATGTGGTTTGTTCAAATTTTTCAAAATACCCAACATGAAAGCTAACACTCGTCTGCCTGAAATGCTAATCCACTATTGGAGTGTCGAAGATGATGCATTTATGATTGATCAGATGCCCTTGCGGATAGAAGTGGAAGATATTTACTTTATCACTGGTCTCTCTCAGAGAGGAGAAGTTGTGCATTCGACGAGCCGGACATGAGGTAGTCTTTCAGTAGAAGACTACATATACATTTACTGTCCTGGGCATCTGGAAAAAATTGGAAGTCAGATTCCAATAAAACATGTGGAGAGCTTATCCCTGAGGATTCTATTGTTCACCATAGCCAGGGTAAACGGATCAGCCTCATTGCACCAAGCTTCATGAGTATCCATGATCTTGGTCGTGGAGTGCCTCACCACTGTTTTTGACTGGTGTACACCTCTTCTTACCAATATGAAGAGCCAGTTGTCCTCTATTCAGAAAGGGTAGACCAAAAATTTTGGATATGGGACTATTTTATGCTCCTCCTTCGAGAAGGTTCTTGGGTTGCGTCCTAGAGTATCAGTCTCTATCAGTAGCCCTCAAGATCCTCGGATGGGTAGGTGGGCCGACCTAATGAAACGCCTTGGAGGCGGGGACGTGCTAAGGACTGCTTTTGATGATGAGTTCTTCTCCTAGTGGGAACAACAAATGATCACTGTGGATGACTATCCCTATGCTGGTATGGATTTCCAAGGAGATCCAGACTTGGTGCTGCCACCAAACCCAACATGGGGACAGATAGGTAATAATTTTTTAAGTTTTATCGATTTTTAAGATCTTTTTTATGTTTTTTAAATATGAAAATGAACTTAGAAATATTTTTGATGGGATTAAAATACTGACATAAAGATCATGTTACAGATGTGGGTTAAGCAAGACCAGACAGATTCCCGTGGCACAGGCATCGCGGAAGAGGTGTTGAAGAGGCAATCGCTGAGACAGAGAGGGTCTTATATGCAGTTCGAAGAAACTTGGTGAGATTGACTCACCAGGTACCGATTGTGGCCATAGAGGACCTACCTAAGGAGATGCAGCGCCGCGTGGTAGGAGTACCACGAGACTAGGTTTGCATACTTCGGCATGTGGCCAACGCAGTAGTCACCTTCTTAGCCACTCATCCTGAGTTGGGTCGATAGATAGACTGGCCATGATTATGGGCATTTAGTCCCGATTTTGTATATTATTTTTGAACACTTTATGTACACATGGGAATTTTTATGATATATATATACAATTCCAAATTTTTTATGTTTGTTTTTAACTTGATGAATGATTGATATGCCAATATAATGCTTGATTAGCGATGGAATCCGCTAATGAATTTTCAGATCGTGGAATGTGCAAATAAGTAATATAAACAAATGATCGTTGCAACACCCTCACTCTCAAAATTGGTGATATAAATAAGGATCCTGAACCCGATAAATGTTATTTAATTGTGACACTACCAGCTGTGAGTCAAGATACACTACTTACAAATCAATTCCATAAGAAATAGCTTCAAATAGTAAATTAATAACGACAATATATTCGGCAATATTATTTAAAGCAGAACCAATACATACTCCCCTTGACACCATCAACTAACCAGATGGATAATAAATCACCCAAGTTGCGGAAGCGAGATTCTGAGTGTGCCGATTAGCACCATTTGCGAATCTGAAATAGACCAAGTCATCCATCAACACCTACCAAAGTAGATCAAAAAAGTGTCGATATCACAAAAACTCCTGATAAAGTATGTACAAAAATACAAAATATACAAAGAATCCATTGCTCTTCCGTAACCTAAGCAAAATACTTCTTGAGGTAGAGCCCATTTCGGGGCTCCGCCAACTTGTTCCCTTCAAAATCGACTAATTCATAAGTCCCTTTTCCCAAAACTTGTTTTACTATAAAGGGACCATACCACATAGACTTGAATTTGCCTGCCCCCAAGGCATCTTTATCTTGGTCATAGACCAAGACAAGGTCGCCTTTAGAAAAAACCCGAGGACGAATAACTTTATCATACTGAGTTTTAACCTATTTCTTATGGGCCTCGTTTATTATGGTGGCATCTCGACGCTGCTCATCGAGATGTTCCAAAGGAACAAGGCGCTCTTCGAGACTAGAGGTCTTTGGAAGAATCTCAACAGCTAGCTTAACGGATTGAATTTAGCATTCAATAGGAAAAATAGATTCCATCCCATAAACTAACTGAAAAGGTGTAAAACCGGTGGCAGCCTTTACCGAGGTTCGGTATGCCCAGAGAGCTAGGTACAACATGATGTGCCAATTGGAGCAATTTTTGTCAATTGTCCTTTGTAGGATCGTCTTGAGGGACTTATTTACGGCTTCGACTTTCCCATTAGCCTGAGGATAACACAGAGACGAATTATCCTGTCGGAAGTCCAATTTAAGAGCCAATTCGGTCATCAGTCGGTTCTAGGAATGACTGCCATGGTCAGTGAGAATCTCTCTCAGGATACCGAAATGTGAAATAATCTGATTAAAGAGGAACAATGCTGCTGTTTCACTATCATTTTTATAAGTAGGCATGGCCTCAGCCCACTTTGTAAAGTAGTCTACGACCACTATAATGTACTTGTGATTCGTCGTTGAAGGCGGATTACAAGTGGTAAAGTCAATGCCCCACTTTGTAAAAGGACCGACAGTGATAACAGGGAAAATAGGAGCTAGATGCGTGCGCATCTTCCGAGTATAGACTTGGCAAGGGTGGCAACATTTGACCACTTCAATACAATCTTTGAAAATTGAAGGCCAAAAGTAGCTGGTGCGCAAGATTTTTTGGGTTGTAGTAAGCCTTGATAGATGACCACCACAAGCTCCACTATGGAAATCATTGAGCATAGACTCTACTTCCCTTAAAGTTAAACAACGCCTAAGGATTGAATCAACCCCTCGGCGATATAATGTATCACCAATGATGACATAGTTCTTAGAAAGGTGATGTAATTTTTGACGTTCATCCTTGGAGGAAGTAGGAGGGAACTTCAAAGTCTGGAGATAGATGATGATATCTCCATACCAAGGATCTTGTGAAGAGATGAGGAATAGATGTTCGTCTGGAAAACTTTCCTCATAAACAATATCTTCTTCACAAGGCAGCTCAGAAATTAATTCCAAAAAAACCAATGACTTCTTAGACTTGGCTGACAAGAACTCGAGATTGAATTCCTGTAAAATAACAATCCATCGATTGTATTTTCCCCCAATCACTCGCCTACTGAGGGCAAATTGGAAAGGATTGACTGCTGCTAAAACGAATGTTTTGCGTAGCAAAATATAATGACAAAGCCACTGGACAACATCGACAGCTGCCAAGGCCAATTTCTCAACCAGAGAATAGCGTAGTTCAAGGCCTACCAAGCCTCAACTCAAGTAGTAAATCACATACTCCATGAGAGCATCATCTTCCTGAACTAGAACCATACCTATGGTTCATTCTGCCACTGCAAGATATAAAAGGAAATCTCTAGCATAATCCGGTGGACTCAAAAGTGGGGCAGAGATTAACTCCTGCTTCAAGGCATCAAAAGATCATTGCGCAAAGTCGTCCCATAAAAATGGAACTCCTTTCTTCAGCAAATGCATAAATGGTTTAGTTATCTCAGCATAGTTTGCTATAAAACATCTCAAGAAATTTGTCTTTCCTTGGAGACTTTTATGTTGTCAAATAGAAGATGGGGGAGGCAACTGAATTATTGCCTCAACCCTGAAGGGATCAACTTGAATCCCTTCATTTGATACAATGAACCCTAAAAATCGACCAGATGTAACCGCGAAAATGCACTTATTCAGATTCAACCAGATCTTGTAAAATCGACATCTCTCAAAAACCAACCGAACGTGACTAGGATGATCGATTCTCTTTTGAGAACGAGCAACTAAATCATCGAAGTATGCTTCGATCACATGCTTGATATCGTGGAAAGGATAAGACATGGCCCGCTGAAAAATAGCTCCAACATTTTTAAGACCAAAAAGCATCTTTTTGTATGCAAAGGTACCCAAGGACAAATGAAAAGTATCTTATGCTGGTCTTCTAGACAGTGAGATATTTGATTATAACCAAAGAATCCCTCCATGAACGAGAAAATCTCATTACCCGCACATTCATCAACTATCTGATCGATAAACAGTGTGGGGTAATTGTATTTCAGACAGCTTTTTTCAAATCCCTAAAGTCAATGCACACTCGGATCGTTCCTTGTTTTTTATCAACTGGGACTAGACTAGAAACCCACTCTGTTAGAGGAATGAGGTATATGAAACCCACCTTGAGCAGCTTTTCTACTTCAGCTTTAATATCTATTGCTTTCCTAGGATTGACCAGCCGAAGCTTTTGACGAATCGGTTTAGAGTTTTCATACGTCTTGATCTCATGCTGAACGATGGATGGAACAATACCAGGAATTTCTTCATAAGACCAAGCGAATACATCCCGAAACTCTTTAAAGAGGTTGGTGTAAATTTAAATCTCTTCAGGGGAACACTTTGCTCCAATGAAGACATTTTCTATCACATTAAGGTTCCTAGAGATGTTTATTGGTACGGTTTTTGAAATAACAGACATATTACCTTCGGCACGTATGCGTGCTAGAGCCAAAGGATTTGAAACCATACAAACATTGCTAGTAAGCAGATTGGAGAACGTAGATTCGATTACCTGCAATGGAGGAAGAAAATATGAACGATGGTGTAAATCTTCCCACGGTCAATCTACACCCGTCATTTCTTCTAAAATTGCTTCCTCAGATGCTAAAATCGTATCTAAGTAATGCATAGCAGAAGTAGAGTAAAGCATCCAAGATGGAGCCACATCACCATCTAACTCCTCCTTTGAAAAAGGAGTAGGATGGTTTTCTACAGAGTTAATGATCGATTGATATCTAAGCTTTGCTGCAGACATGGGGAATGCAATTCTGCCATCCTGCCCTTCGTCTAATGTTGTTGTAGGAGAAGGTAAGGTCCAAGGGTCTGAAAAATAACGAGTTTGAAAGAACTCTTCCTGTGAAGACTCCTTGGAGGACAAAATGACATTTATTCTAGCTATAGGAGTGGGAAGATCGAATATACCCATCAATGAAGAGTACATCCCAACTCCTAAATTCTTGATAGGTTGGCGGGGCTTATGACCAATGGAACCGTAGAATCCAAAATTGCATAAGAATCACCTGGAGAATAATCCAATTGATCAACTTTAACAATTCTCCCCTCATGAGGAAAATAGAGGATGTGGAATAAAGATGACACTATGGAATCCATTTCATAAATCCAATTCCTTCCTAAGAGGAGATTGAAATCCAGTTTGGCATCAATGATTTCTACTTTGATATTAACGACCTTTCCTCCAACACATATAGGAAAGGTCGGGATAATCTCGTGTGGCCTGTGAGAATGTCCGTAAAATGCTGTCAAGAGAGTGGGTGAAGGAACAGCTGAAGGCAATCCAATGGCCTTCCAACATGACATAGACATTAAGCATGTGGAAGCTCCCTCATCTATAACTATTTGAAAAATATTATTTTTCCGGTAAGTAGACTTTATTTGAAAAGCCATATGGTGAGGTTGAGCATATCAAAAGTGAGCATTAAATAATTTTTGGATCTACTGCCCCGATCAATGAAAGAAAATCACTCCGTTGAGCAGGACACGATTGGAGTACCTCTAAAGTAGACATAGCACAAGGACTTTGAGCCAGATCTTCTACAATCGATTAGTTCTGGGCTGCCCTAGCATTATTGTTAATAGTCGCATTATTGTTAATAGAGGGTCGCTCAATATGAAGTGGATCCATAGTTCTGGGAACAAATTTAACCTTAGATGTTTCTACTTCACCATAATCACGTGACCGTGTAGCCACATTGACATGATAACTCATCATGAAAACATTTGAGGAATTGTCCCCCTCCTGGTTGCCCCCTGCAGAGGTACCAGGGTTTGAGTTCGCGCCAGCAAGCAACTCCCTTGGGGGAAAGGGTTACTTAAGATAGCTTGGGAGCTAGAAGACCCTCGCTACACTAAAAAGCACTGAGCATCTTGAATTTTCGGACAGAGATGAGTCAAATGATCTCCACTACACAACTTGCATGGAAATTTAACCTTTTTCTTAGACTCTTTTCTACCCTCACCAGCATCATTGTCGAGCTTGTTCGCAATAGCCTTCCCTTCCTGATTCTTCTTTTTACCTTGCCCCTTCTTCTTCCCATCAGATTGTTGATTTCCTTTGGTGTTAGAGGCCTAGACGGTGTCTATGGAAGAAGGTTGGGAAGGCAAAGGAGTAGATGGTGTAACCTAGTTGGAAGAAGCAATTTGTAGAGAAAACTATTGCAATTGTTTCAAAAAGTTCACAGTATTTGCATCAACCGATCCAACTATACCATCAGCATGAGGGCTTGGCTTCATTTTCGCTACATAAACCGTGGATCTAGGAGCATCAGGTAATATTTTCTGAAGAGTCCTAGACTGAGAATATATCAGTTCTAACTGTTGGGCGCAAAAGATAGCCCGCTCTTCCGAATAAACGCCAGACATAGAAACATCCTTGGAGATCTCGGATTGTAATAATTTTAAAAACCATTCAAGATGGAATTCTGGTGGAATTTCAGCTTTGATAAGCCTTTTATCCGTCTCCATTCCTAGATATTATTCAAAATGTGAGTAGTCGTGTCCTGATGAAAATTGGCCAGAAGCTCAGTTCCGGCTTCGTAACGGACAGGCAACTGAAAATGATTTAAGAAAATGTTAGCCAAATTAGCGAAAGAAGTAAAGGTGCCCCCTAGCAACTCTATATACCACTTAGCCACATTCCCGGTTAAGGTGCACTGAAATAACGTCAGCCTGATCAAATCATCAATCAGGGAGTTGGATGAGCACCATAAATGGAATGTGGTTACATGGTTGCCTGGGTCTTCACCATTCTTCCCTTCAAATTTTGGAATATCCGATGGAAGTTTGGTTGGGACCGGAGGCCAAGCCGGATTGTACCTAATTAGATCGTTTGTTAACTTTGTTAAGTTTGGTAGATTAAGCATGGCCAGAAAAGGAAGTCATGGAGGACCTTGGGGATTCCATCCAGATGGGGTGGGGTTCCCAAAAGTTTGAAAAGAATGACCTGGGTTTTGAAAAGCACTAGGTTGTCCAAAGTAACAGGTAGAACCAACTGGACCAAAAGGTGACCTTTATGGTCCAGCAAAATTCAGAGTTTGACCAACTCCAACCGAAAATCCTCCGTAACCGGTAAATTTTCCCCCTAACGAAGTATTGTAAGGAGCTAACAACCCCTGGAAAGGGTTCCAAGTGTTAGCTAAGGGTGGAAAACTTTGAAACGAATTAACCGAGGAGTATGAAATATTCCCTTGTTGGCTGAAAAACTAATTCCCAGCTCCTATGCCACTAGCTGCAGGGTCTGTCCAACTCTGAAAGGGGTTACTGCCTTGACTTGTGAAAGGAAAAGGCATAGACCCTACTGTCGGATTGGAATGTGGTATATGACCACTTCCAAATGGGAAACCCTAAAAATAAGCCGATCCACTCATCATGGATGTGGAGGCAGTTGATGGTACATTCAATGGAACTGAAGGAATACCTTGAGAGGGCATTCCAAAAGGGAAAAATCCAAAACTGGATGCATTAGCTTGAGAACTTCCACTCATCGATGGAATGGAAGTAGACCCAAATAAGGATGTGCTAGGAGTATTAGAAGGGATGGAAATAGTTCCTCCCCCTTGCACAGATACGGGAGTTTGCATACTAGCAACACTCGTGATGGACGCCATGCTTCCAACAGTGGTCATCAAAGGGATAGATGTGTGTGGACCTAGGCTCGAAGGCCTGTCAGTTGGAGTTCTAACATATAACAATACATCTGGATGATCAGGAGAGAGAGGAGAATTCAGAGCCATAACCAACTCTAAAATCTCTTCCACTTCAATACTATCTTCCTACTAGAAGAGTACTCGAGAAAGAACTGGTTTGTTCCTCTCTAACTCTATAGTAGTACCAGGTCTATCTTGTAAACTAATGCCCTCAAGCGGAGGATCAATCTCCGATGTGCCTACTGCCACTGGCATAATCACTCCTATGCCTTCTAGGAGAAGGCTCTGGACTCGCAAGTGAAAGCCCACAAAGTCTATGGGACCATCTAGGTGGTTGGTCAGCCACTTTGAATTATTCTTATAAGATCTACATAAAGACTCAAGAAAATTGAAAGCTAGGCTGACTAGGAGCACAGAACGCACATTAAAATTGTCCCTAAAGAGATCAGCAGTCAAACAAATTCCAAGTATTTCCACTCTAGGTGATTAGGACCAAACACCAAAATACAGGAAAGTTAATAATAAGGGCCTTCCTAAAATAGACTGGGGTAATTACACTCGAGGTCTACTAGCGAAGGTATTAGAGGTAGTTATGTTGACATCCAGACAACAACCTTTGTTGGTGCAAGCCCCCAAGCTTCACAAGGGTGCCCTCCAGAAGTACTGTTGAACGTGATGCAATGTCAACCTCAAGTTCCATGGGATTCCCCTCCGCAGCCACCTATGTAGATCCTTAGGATAGGCAACTAAAAACACCAAATCATATCAGAAGCCGGGTAGAACAGTCATGAGGTAGGATCCGACAAGTAAGAGAGGGGGTATCTCTCGTCCTTATCTTCACGAACCCTCGTGCTTAATTCCTAGTCACGGAGCTTTCCCGGTCTCCCTAATGTTATTGGATTTCACTCTTTAATCAGACTTCTTTCTTTTACAATTTAGAGTGGCCTTGGAGATTTTACTCTCCTCTCGCCTAATCCAAGGACCTAAATAACCCTAAAACTAGTTGTTGGTGTATTCTGATGACAATACAAAAAGTTCTAGTTTATTTTATCAAGCGCTTGATTTTAAGTGGATGTTATTTTAAGTCAAAGGGACAATATGGAAATGAAACTGATGGTGTTTGTATGATGAAAAAGATATTAATGAAAAACTAACTTATATGAAATGCACTTGTTTGTTCTTCGATGAAAAGTAATTTCTACTTGGGTTCTAAGAAACTTCTATAAAGCAAAAAAACTTTTTCCTTTTCTTTTCTTATAGCGAACTTCACACTCACAAAAACTAAAAAGACTATTGATGCTTTAATAATGCAAAACTACCCTAATGCAAGGTGTACATGATAATGCAAAATTCTAGATTACTCTAAAAAGAAATGAAAGCAATTGTTTATAACTTTTAATAAGCCAACTTAAGTGTTTGAAAAGAATGAAAGTTTCAAATACAAACTTTTCTCCAAATAAGAAAGGCAATTCTTGAAAATCACAATTCACTTTCAAAAAACCAAAGAAACCAAAATCAAACTCGGCAAAAAGAAAGCAAAAACAATGTTTTTAAGAACTTTTCTTTTTCAAGAAACAATGAAAACAACTTTTCAAAAGCACTCAAAATGCCACCAAAGACTGAAAGACTGAAAGCAAAGCAGAAGGAAACTTTGTAAGTTACCAATTCAACACGAATGAAAACTTGAACAAAAAAGGGCTTCCCTTGCACTAAACGATCCAAAAGCAGCAAAAGAGCTTTAAGAAACTGACCAAGAAGTCAGGAAAGGAACACTTTCAAATTCATCAAAAATAAACTTTCAAAAAGTAAGAAAAGGTGTAAGGCCACGAAATGACAAAAAGCAAAGCAAGTAGACCAATAATCAAGTTTGACTCAAAGATTGAAAACAATCTGTTGTTTCGTAAGACCAGAACAATCAAGAACCCATATAAGAAGCCTTGTGTTCAAACATAAATCATAAAACTCACTCAAAAACAAACCTAGGCCAAAAACGTTTGAAAGCAGGAGAGAATTCAAAACTGTAAGCTCACTGAATAATTCAATTCTAAAGACAGAAACTGACCACCGAGAAACCAAACAGACCAAGAAACAAATCTTTCTAGGAAGAAAGATTTAAAGAAAGCATGTTAAAAATGGCATATGCGACTGTGTCCCAGCACAAGTGCGTGTACACACGCTTCTGACAAAAGAAACTCATGTATACGCGGTTTCAGTTCACAGAAACAAGCATGTGTACGCTTCTGTAAACAGACAAAGGTGTGTATACTAAGTTTTGCAAGAAAAATAAAAAACAAGGCTTGATCAAAAAGATCAGACTTGAGGTCTGAGTTCCTACAGGAGCAAGAAATACTGTCACAGCAAGCAAACCAAGAACTCAGCCCTAACTGACACTGAACAACCCAAACTAGGAATAACAATATTGTCATCCCCAGTGGAGTGGCCAATTCTGTTATGGGAATAAGTACCCTAGGGCTTTGGGTCAGAACCCCAACAGAGCAAGAGTAATCTACAACAAGAAACACACATACAACTCAAGCAACATGCTTAAATAAAAAAATTATCTATGGATGAAAATACACGGATGTCCTTCATTTGGGTAGTTCCAACAGGGTTCAGACCCTCCGTAACTCCTGATAACCTTCGAATCTGCAAATCAACCAATCCGAACATACATAGCAGCATATAGATAAAGCATTTTAATGAAATCAACTTTATATCATATAAGTAATATGATTAGTTATACATCCAAATGATATTCATACATGAGTTACAACAACATTTGATGCACAAAAAAGGTCAATCTCAGGAACAAGACAACGTTTCTTTTTATTGTAGAAAACTCTAATAAACATGGAAAGAGTTCACCTGAGTCTTCTTCTTCCAGCTCCAAGCGGAACCGTCTTCCAGGTCTGTCTAGTCCCAGTCTTCAACAACCTCCTTCCATAACCAATACCATGATATCTCAAGTAAGTGGGAGAATATCAACACTCAAGGAAACAAGGGTTTCCTGAACTTGGGGAAGTGCTTGAAGCATAGGGATACTTCAGACTTGGTTAGGGGATAATCTCAGTATAGTAATTCTATCTCCTCTCTCCTCCTTAAGGCCTTCCCATAGAAGTCTATTTATACTTCTCCCAATTAGTTTTTTAGTTGGGAAACAGTTGGGCCACGCGCACTAGGAGGTAATCAACAAGTAAAACCTATGAACTCTGCCCATAGTTAAGGAAATTTATTTTTTTTAAGTGTTTTAACACATATATGCGGGTTGGGTATTGACGAACCCGCATGTACACACTTTTATCATAGGGCAAAGTAGCGTACAGGGAGTAAAACACTATTTTTAAAATATTTGGACCAAGTCTGGAAGGAGGGGTTTCCCTAAGCCATAAACGAAGCATCACAAATACCAAGGGTTATATTTGGAGATATAACAATGTCGATGGGGTTTTATGATCGATTGATAGTAATATGACTAGTTTCTTAAATCAATAACAACCGTTGTCATTACAACCTTCTTCCGCGACACAGATTATGCCATCAATGTCTCCTCCTTCTCAACCTTTAGCTGTTAATGTTGTTCATTCCTTGAATCCCAAAGGAAATAAACAATCTAATGGGAAGAAGAAAGGGCGTGGGAAGAAGAAAGATAAGGGAGGGAAGGGGAATGTGAATAAACCTAGTGAGGACACTAGTGAGGGAAAGGAGTCTAAAAAAGGTTAAAATCCCAAAAACGTTATGAAGTGGGTGTCATCTTACTCATATTTTCCCCAAGATTCAAGATGGTTAATGTTTTTTAGCCCAGCAAGGTTCTTATAGTTCCTAGGTTGTGCTCACTAACCCTTTTCCCCAAGGGCAGTAATTATTTGCTGGCACGAATGTTAATACTTGAACCCTTACAAGGGGAAACCAGGAAGGGTAATCCGCATTGAATGTGTATATGGTTAAGTCTCATGTTTATATTTCAACTAGAGCTCATGATTATGGAGCACCAAAATCTTCTAAGGCTAGAACTACTTCTGATACTCAAAACCCTTTTCATATAGAGAGGTCCATAGTTGAACCTATACCTCAGATGTCGAAAGGCTCCTTAAAATGACTAACTTATAATCCAAATTCTAGGTATGATTAGAACTATTCCATTATTGAAGATTTAGCTCAGATCCCTTGTGTTATGTAGGTGTTATAGGTACTCCATCCATGTCCTATGCAAAGGAGTGCTTTTCTCACTGCAATTGAAGCAGTTGACTCGAAAAACTCTCGAGTGGTTACATTTGATATTTCAAATGTTAAAATGAGACTCCCTCATCATATGGATTTTCATAGTAAATCTACTATCGTAAGAAGACCATCTTTCAAATTGTAGTTGAAGAAGGGTCTTCCACATGTGTCATGCTTATGTCATGTTTGAAAGTTATCAAGTCCCCTGAAGTTGTTCCCTATCCTACTCTCTTAACCGCATTCGATGGTCATTCTCATAGGCCTCATGAGATTCTACATGCCTTCCGTATTTTTGCAGGGAGCAAGGTTGTTAACATGGAAGTAGAGATAGTCAATGCTAATATTGATTATAATCTTTTGTTCGGTCAGAACTAGCTTTATGTGATCGAGGCTGTAGTCTCATATTTATTTTGCATCCTATGTTTTCCTCATTAGGGGAAAATTGTTATCATTGATCAGTTATCCTATTCTCCCAATGATCATAATGCATCTGCTAACTCCACTGTCCCCTTGGTGAAGGGTACTAAGTAACCTATTGAGAATTTAGGAGTTGGAATTCATTCCTCATTGATAGGTACTTTTGATATTCTACCTTCTATTGCTCATGTTATTGCCATCTCATCCTCCAGGACGGTACCTCAACAATTTTATTTTAGAGCTCATTATTTTTCAAATCCTTAGCCCTTGCCCCCTCCTACAACCACATTAGAAGAAGGGAAAGTGGGTGGAATGGCTTATCATATATCTACGACAGAAATTGTATAACAATCTATTGTTAATTCTACAAATTCTAATCCCATCCCTGTTTTGTCAGAGGGTGTGGATGATGATGATGTGGTGCCAGTTTGGAAAATTGTTTCCACTTTGGCTATGGATTTCCTTGATATCGTCTTACCATCTAAGGTGGAAATCCTAGAAGAAATGACTGGTGTAGAGAGACCATGGGATGATTTGCATCATAGGTCTTATTTTCTCCCTAACTTGCATAAAGTAAAATTAATTTTTTCTAGTCCTCTTTCTCATGGAAGTGTTCATAAAATTTTAAACCCTTTGGCTCCAGCACATATTTTTTCCAAAGGTAACATGGCTAATATTTCACAAACTATTCCGGTGAACATTTCCAAGAATCCCCACATTATCAAGAATATATTCATTAGAGCTTATTGTTCCCCTAAAGAAATTAAAATTTACACCGACCTCTTTAAACATTTTAGAGATGTATTCGCTTGGTCTTATGAGGAAATGACTGGGATTGATCTTATGATCAAGTGATCAAATTTATGCTCGAAAATGAAATTGACTAGAATTGTTGCAACTAGCACCAAATCGAAGTGTTTGTCATTCTGAATCCAATGATGTTCATTTCACCTCAATTCGACATCAGGATCTCAAGTTATAACCCGCTGATTGTTTTCCCAAACATGCAAAAAATGGCAAATTTTGGGTTTTGACTATGTTTTTTTGCGTATTTTAGGACTAGTGGTAGGATGCCACTTGGCATCTCTCCATTGGTTAAATTGTTTTAGGTTTTTGGTTGGTTGATATTGTTTTTTAGGTGGACCAATAGTAGGAAGCCACGTGGGGCAATGGGAGGCACCCACGTGGCCTTGTGGGCCAAGGGGAGGCATCCATGTGGTCTCCCCAAGGTCAAAAATTTTAGATGGGTTGAACATCCACCCCACGGGAGTCAAACTCATGACCTCCCACCAAGAAACCCTAGGCCTAACCATTACACCACACTTTGTTCCTTGAAAGCTATATTGCAAAACTTATATTTAAGTTTTAAATATGGTTTATATGGGGGAGGGGGTAAGGTCTAAGTTGTAACCCATGGCCACCCCACACCCACATGAGCACAACTGGCGGATAGCGATCCAAGAAGGAAGGCACCAAGGATTGGGGACCAGCCCTAGGTCATATGCAGCCGATGTGACCTAATGCCAAAGGAAAAGGGACCCAATAGGAAGGGCGGCTGTTTAGACAGCCTTGGCCCCGTGGCGTCATATGACCGCATTTTTCAGCCTTAAGGTGTTGGAGGGTGAATTAATGGTCCAACAAATTTCACCCGTGGAGGGCGAATTTGTTGCTCAGTTAGCAATTTTCAAGGTGGAAATGTAGGATCGTTAGCCAGAAGGGAAAAATTGTAGGATGGTTAATGTCAATTTCATGGATGAGCTTGTAGCTCCTAACTCTTTTACTTTTTTTCACCAAATTGATCCCATAAAGAGGCTACCTAGGGTTTTTTGGATGTTTTGAATCCATTGGTAACCTATGTTTTATGTTTTGAGCACATCTATATGGCCTTTTCGTAGGTTGGAGGCTAACGGGTGTATGGATCAAGCAAGGATTGGTAGCATTTTCTGAGGGTGTTGAGCATGAAGAAGACGTTGTAGGGGTTTCTTCACCTTCAAAATTCATTTGTAGTAGTTGATAATTGCAAGGTTAATCTCTTGGATATTTTTCACTCTATGTCAAGATGAGGGAAGCTTGGATTATGCCCTTCTTTTTCATGTATTCTCATTTTCAGATGAGGTATAGGGTCTTTGTAGAAGACTCGTTGTATTGTTGTAATTTACATGGTGATTGCAAGTTGTCATGTTGTTTTTATGTGAGATGTCTTTGCAGGAGACAATTTCATTGAAAGGGAAATAGCCACATGGTCATCAACATACTTTATATACTTAATTTTTATAATGAAATATGAGTGGTTTGTTCATATTGACAGAATCGGAGATGTAGCCCAGGAGGGGTGAACTCCATCATTTGTGTTTCTCTTCTCTATGACCACATGAATTATATATGTTATGTTCATTATGATTAACTTGCACACGAGAACTAATTCATTATTAAAGGGACACTAAGCAAACATGTTGCTTATGAAGACCCATTTTCATGCTTTCAAAGTGTCAACACAGTCCTAGTTTTTATTTCATTTGATTTTGGAAAGAGAGGCAAGAATCGCCTGTTCCGCTTTTAGATTAGTTTGGTATCAGAGCACAAGTTGACCAAGTTTCAAGATGGGAAGCAAAAAGAGTATCCAAGAGATTGAGGAGAAAAAAAATTCTCTTTAGATGGAGAACATAGAGTTGAGAAGGATGTTGGAGATAGCTAAAGGGGAGAAGAGGCACATTCACTTTGTGTTGTAGAAAGTGCTATTCCTGCACCAGAAGAATAGACCTCTAAGATGAAGCTGGTATATGCTCGTGGTTCAAATAGTGGATTTGGACCATATGTAGAAGATGATGCATGTGAGTTTTACAATCATCTCCAAGAAGAAAACCCTATGGTAGTGGACAAGAGTGGATGGTTAGATTCATCTACAAGTTTGCCATCATCGTCATCATCAAAAATAGAAAGGATGCATGACAATTTTAAAGAGGTAATCAATATTTCAAGTACAACTCCTTCCATTCATTTTCATAATAACTCATTTGCAGCATTTGAGCAACATACCAAGGTATAGGTATGAGATTTATTTCTAAGATGGGATATGAATATCGAGGCCTTGGATAAAATGGTCAAGACATTACCAATATGAATATGGTTGAGGAAAGACCAAAGTACCAAGGATTGGGATATAGTTGAAGGGAGTTTGGTGAATGCTCCAAAAGGCTTGAGGTAAATCAAACATCAGAGCATGAGATGTCACCACCTTATGACAACCGTTGAAGTCGCAACTCTAGGGAAAGGTATAACTCTCAAGAGTTTTTTCCAATGCATGGAAATTTTGAATACCTGTGGAATTAGTACCCTTGTACATTTTATGATGCTTATGACCATTTTGTAGTTGTGTGCGAGAAACACATAGTAATTGTTAAAAGAATTAATAAAATTCTAGGCATCAAACATAACGTATTTCTTTTACATCAGAGAGATTCTATGTCTGCAAGCAAGAAGAATTTTTTCTTCACTCATTACAAAGTGTATGGACATGGCACTAAACAATGTTGAAAGTTCATCCAAAACTTCGTCTAATGAAAGGTAAGGAAATTATGTCGCATAATACAAGAGGTAGAAAAGAGGACTCTCCACAATCCTAAGCAACCTTCAAAACAAGATGGTGCAAGAAGAGAATCCAAAAGCGTAGAAGAGGCAAGATTTGGGCAGACTTGTTGTAAAGATGTTTTGTAAATTGTTTGTAAATAATTGTTGTCATTACGTATTCAGGTACTTTTGTAAAGTGAACATCATTGTCACTACGTAAACAAGTAGATGTTTTCATTGATGTGTGTATTGAATTTTTATAAGTCCACGTGTTCAAGGACTTTTTAGTGAATGTACAAAGTTTGTCATTCAAGTTTATCTACAAAGTGTCACATATTCACTCATGCAAATATTCAAGATGAAACTTGTGTGAACCAAATCTATGTTTTCAAGATTATATAAGATTACTGTGTTTGTAGGAAATTCCAATGTTGTCATTGAAAACTTTTGTAGTAGTGTACTTTTCATGTACAAGCTCAGTTTGAGGACGCTAAAGCATATTCATTTTTCGTTTAAGTTCCAATATGGAATCAAGTTTATTTTCAACAATTTTTACTTCAAGATGAAGTGTTTTGGAGTCATACAAAGATGATATTAAAGAGAATGTTCATATTCTACTCATCAGTATTTTGTTCCTGCAACAACGATAAGAATGTTGGCTTGATTCTTGATAGGACAACATGTCTTCGTGATGATGATAAGCGAAGTGCCTTGATTGGGGCTTGAAGGGAACCAATTGAAAATATTTCAATTCAAATTGAGGTTTTGGGTATTTTTGAGTTGCAGCCTCTTTATATGAACTAGGGAAATAAGATTTTGGAGTCCAAAAGTTCCTAGTGGGGAGGTGTGATCAAGTGATCAAATTTATGCTCGAAAATCAAAGTGCACAGAACTTGTTGCAACCAATGCCAAATTGAAGTGTTCATTTTTCTAAATCCAACGATGTTTGTTTCACCTCAATCCAACACTGGTAGCTCAAGTTCTAGCTCGCTAATTGTTTTCCCAAATAGGAAAAAAATGGAAAAATTTGGGTTTTAACTGTGTTTTTTTGGGTTTTTGAGGACCAATGGTAGGATGCCACTTGGCCTCTCTCCATTGGTTAAAAATTCACAAGTTTCTGGTTGGTTGATATTTAGTTTTAGGTGGATCAATAGTAGGAAGCCACGTGGGCCAATGGGAGGTAGCCATGTGGCCTCCCCAGACAGGTCAAAAAATTTATATGGGTCAAACAACCACCCCACAAGACTTGAACTCGTGACCTCCCAGTAAGAAACCGAAGGCCTAACCATTACGCCATGCCCACATGACCAAAGGCGGTGGATAAGGAGCTAGGTAGAAAGGCACCCAAGACTGGGGGCCAGCCCCATGGCATATGCGACTAATGTGACCCAATGCCGAAGGAAAAGGGGCTCGACAAGAAGAGCGGGCGATTAACCCATCCCTTGGCCACGTGGCACCATATGGCCACATTTTCCAATCCTAAGGCGTTCGAGGGTGAATTAATGGTCCAATAAATTGCACCCATAGAGGTGAATTTGTCACTCAGTTTGCGATTTTCAGGGCAAAAATTTTGGGATCCTTAGCTAGAAGGGCGAAATTGTAGGATGGTTAACAGTCAAGTTCATGGATGAGCTTGTAGCTCATAACGTTTGGATTTTTTCACCAAATGGAGCTCTGAAAGAGGCTACCTGGGGGTTTTTGTATGTTCTAAATCCATTGATCACCTCTATTTCATGTTTTGAGAACATCTATTTGGAATTTTTATAGGTTGGAGGCTAAGGGGTGTATGGATTAAGCAAGGATTGATAGCATTTTATGAAGGTGTTGAGCATGAGGAAGACCTTGAAGGGGTTTCTTCACCTTCAAAATTGATTTGCAGTAGTTGATACTTATAAGGTTCAACTCTTGGACATTTTTCTCTCTATTTCAAGGTGAGGGAATCTTGGATAATGCCCTCCTTTTTTCATGTATGCTCATTTTCAGATGAGGTCTAGGGTCTATGTAGAATACTCTCTGTATTTTTTTCGTTTATCACGAGATTTATTATATAATTCATGGCTTAGTCTGTCTTGAACTTCATTATTCTCATATTGAGAAATTGGCTTTAGCAATAGTTCATGTTGTTTAACAACTTTGTCATTACATTTTGTTGAGAAAAACCTTTGTATTAGCTGACGTAAACCCATTTCAATTTTTCCTTAGTAGGCAAGTGAATGGGGGGAAATACAATAAATGGATTTTTATTTTAAAAGAGTTTGATCTAAAGTTCATGTCACCGAAATCAAAGAAGTCTTTGGTTTTTGTAGAATTAATTTTGGAATTGCCTTGTGAAGGAGATGATACTTATGAAGAATAATTTCGAGATGAACATATTTTTTGTATCTCCTCACAAGATCCTTTGTATGGAGACATCATTGTATATCTCCATAATTCGAGATTCCCTCAGTCTTTTTCTAAGGACGAGTGTTAAAAATTACGTCACATGGCTAAGAATTATCTAATCATTGGCGATACTTTATATCGTCGCAGGTTTGATTCAATTCTTAGACATTGTTCTACCTTAGAAGAAGATGAGTTAGTTCTAAATGACTTCCAAAATGGGGCTTGTGGAGGTCATTTGTCTAGGCTTGCTACAACTCATAAAGTATTACGTGAAGGGTATTTTTGGCTTTGATTTTCAAATATTGTATTGAAGTGGTCAAAAAATTCCATCCTTATCAAATTTATACTCAAAAAATACGTGCTCATCCAACTCGACCTTTTCTTTTCATAATTTTTGGTCATTTTACTAAGTGGGGAATTATTTTTACTACTTGTAACTCAGCTTCGGCTAAGGCACACAAGTACATTATCATATAAGTAGAGTACTTTACGAAGTGGTTCAAAGTTATGCCCACTTTTAATAATGATGGTGAGGCAACAACTTTTTTCCTTTTTAATCAAGTCATTTCGCGTTTCAGTATCCCTAAAGATATTGTCACTAACCATGGCAATCACTTTCAAAACAAGATGATGTTTAAGTTGGCTTCAAAACTAGGATTTCGGCACTGAGCATTCATCTCCTTATTATCCTCAAGCTAATGGACAAGTTGAATTCCAACTATCACATCATGTTTTCTCTGCATGATGGGTATACTGAATGTTTGCTAATATTTGTACGGGGTTCACTCCTTTTCACTTTATTTATGGTTTGGAATTGATATTTCCTATAGAATGTGATATTCCACCTCTTAAGTTGGTAGTCGAACTTCTTCCAGACCCCTCAAGTATTGAAGAGCACCTTGTTCATTTGTAACATCTTGATGAGTAGCATCGAGATGTCACCACAATGAATGAGGTCAATAAGAAAAGAGTTAAAGATCAATATGATAATTCCATACGACCTAGGGTTTTCACTAAAGGTGACCTTGTCTTAATCTATGACCAAGATAAAGACACCTTGGGGGCAGGAAAATTCAAACCTATGTGGTATGGTCATTTCATTATTAAAAGGGTCTTGAAGAAGAGTGATTATGAGTTGATTTATTTTGAAAGGAATATATTGTCGAAGCCCAGAAATGGGCTATATCTCAAGAAGTATTATGCCTAGGCTCTTGCCTAGCATTTTCTTTGTTTTGTAAATATCTTACATAGTTTTAGTTCTTTTCTATAGGTTTCATGGTGACAATGGTGTTCTCTATCTTCTTTGGCAGGATTCGATGCATGATTCAGTGTACTTAGGTTTCGTAGATGGTGCTAGTTGACATACTCGAAATTTAGCTTCAACCACTTGGGTAATACATTATCCACTTGTCCAGTTGTTGGTCACAAGAGGCACATGTATTGGTCTTACTTTTAATAATACGACAGAATACAATGTTGTTATTAATTTAATTTCTGAATCAATATCTTATGGTATTGAATCATTACTTATTTACTTGGACTCACAATTGGTTCTGTCTCAATTACAAGATATTTATCGTGTGAGGGATCCATTATTACATCATCAATTTCTTAGAATGATATTATTGAAAAGATCATTTAATTTTATTACTTTCATTCATATTCCATGATCAGATAATGCATTTGTTGATTATATAGCTAACCAAGCATTGGATTGGCATAGCAATCATTCATCACATGAAATCAAAAAATCAAATAATCATCTGTATATATGATCAATTCATCACAAAACTTCGGTATATAGATAGATAAGTGTGTCAAAATATTACAAAATGTGGACAAGTGTCCTGCAAAATTAGGGCTCAAGCCTGATCATGTCCATATCAAAAATATCAGTTAATCTAATATCTATGTATGTGGGCCTTGCCCTGGAAGATCATCCCAGTAGAATACAATGGAATTCACTACTCGTCAGAAGAGTCACACCCACTCTCATGGTACTCCAAACACTCATCTCTGTATAGCCTCAGGAATATCCTCTACCACTCCCATTGGAATAGGGTGATTCAAACTCTTCAAGTTCCTCTATAATCTATAGAGGATCCTCTCATACTTAGCTACTACTCTGTCTGCATCTCTACCACGATGCATATGCCTTGGTATACCTTTAGGTCTCATTGGTCCCACATATGTGTCATGATCATTTAATCTTGTGAGGATTTTTGTTTCATGATAAAAGATTTAAATTTCTTGAGATTATCTTAAAAAATCCAAAAAAATTAAAGATGTTAAAAAAAAAAAAAAAAAACTTACCAATGTTTCCCATGCATCTCCTTCATGAGGTACTAACCCCAGCTCCCCTCGAAATTCTAGTCTTGCATACAGGTAATACTCTATGACCACGACTTGTTGCTCCCACCACCGAAAAAACTCATCGTCAAAGGCTGTCTGGGTGACTTCTCCTCTGCCAACTTTCTTGATCAAGTCTGCCCATTTGGCCATCCTTGGATCTTTAGGTTTGTTGATGTCAGATGATACTTTGGGTCATAGCACAGGAGTTTGCTTAAGTAAAAATGAGGAGAGGATGGTACCCTAGATGAAGTTATTTGTCTTCCCCTATCTCACTTATGTCAGCAGTTTCTTCATGTTGCCAGGAGCATTGCACACCAATCATACACTACTGGTCCTAAGAATTCTACAACTAGGAATATAGCTAGACGTGAGGCTTGATGTAATGAAACTAAGCCTGATATCCTAGCAATAATAAAAAAAAAATATCTTGATGGGTAGGCTCATGATTTGTTTTATCGGGACTTGTGAACCAACTTTGTTAGTGTCAGGTGCATAGTATAGAACAATATAATCAACAATATTAAGTCCCCTGTTGGCATTGCCTTTCAGATTGACTCCTTCTCCCCTTCGGGAGAGTCTTGTAATGAAGTAGATATCTTCTGCTTCTTTCTGTAAAGGCATTGAGTCTATGATGAATTTCTCTTGCTCTAGGTCCCAGTAATGAATCAACATCTCCAATAATCAATTCTGAACTCTCATATTGGGCATCATGAAGAATTTGAGCAAACCAAAATTTCTCAATCCATCCAACCATTCTTGATCTTCCAAGACTTGATTATCCACAAAACTATGTTCTCTTTCCCTCTGAATGATCGACATCGTAAGAAAATTGAGATATTTCATCAATTAGAAATTGGTTTATGAAATTTTCTCTACACATACGTTGTTTCTGTAAGAGACAATCACATATATACATGCATTTCCCTTTAGTAACTTGCTTATAGAGCCTTTTATACATGACTTGATAAAGCCAATCACGCCTATACGTAGAACTAGTTTTGAAATTTAAAAATCCTCTCAATAAAATCAATTTAAATCTATTAAAATATTTGATCAAATGGAAGATTTTAAGGCCATGATTTACCCGGAGTTTGCAACTTCCTAATTCGTTGGTGGAATTGGTTGGATTGACTTGCCCAAATTTTCTCCAAAAAATCTCTCCTCAACACTTGGATGGTAAAAGTGAAATTGGGGGAGTCCAAAACTCTATTTTATAATTAAACTTTAAACCCACTTTCCTAAAGTTCATTTTTAACTTTATTATTTTATTTTTATGAACTTTTGACCTTTAATTAAAGTGTTGGAAAGGGCCTATTTTAACGTGATGAAGACTTTCTTACAAATTTGTGATATTTTTCCCGTTTCTTCGATTCCACGATTGATGACCTATCATGGCAGGTATAATATTCTAAACTGGCATATCGGTTAAGTCATATCTCTTTTCCATTTCATTATGCATCTTGACCTCATACTGCGATATTTAGCCATAGGTTCGACCCCACTACATTGTGACTTTTTAACCTCTCTCCCTCGTCGTTTTGTAAATTCGTAACATAGGATAGAGCCTTTACTTCCATCCGATTCGTACTTACAACCTCACTAGCATATGTTTCCCATGCTACATGTATTGTGTAGGATCGAGAGTCCTCTTTAGTCCTGCGATGACTTTACGTTGAAGCCTCATTCTTCTTCTTCTTCGTTATTATTATGGATTTATACCGTAGAGGCTCCCATGTGTTGAGTTATACTATTACATTTAATATTGACCACTTTCACCCGTTTTGGCCTTAGGCCATCTTCATTGGACTCGTGTATTAGCGAATTTTGACAATGAATTTTTTGCAGCGTCAAACCATGTATTTATTAGCCTTTGCAACTTGAAACCCTTTTCCGTGGAGGGAACATACCTCGAGTGTCAATGACTAACATCCACCAACTTGCATTGAACATGGGATTGTTCCAGTCACAGGAACTAGTGCACTTTCCCTTAACACTCATTCTATCCACTGTATTATAGGAATTATTTTATTCTTTTTTGGGATTTATAATATGAAAAAGACAAAAGAATTAAATATTCCAACAAAAAGAGTGCGAACGAGAAAATTTCTTCATCATTTGATGGCAGCAAGAGTCAATTGTGTCTCCCTTGAACAAAGCAATTAAAATGAGTATTTCCTCCATCGATATGGGGCTTAGTTTGACTTTAGGGAAGCCATAACCTTGTTCTCTATTCATTCCTCCACTAGTTGGTTAAATCTTCCAATCATATGGAAAGTTTTTTGATGCCTCCTGCATTGAAAACTTATACAAAGTTATTTTATTCTGCCATAAAGTCACATCAAGTCATGCTTTTGTTCAAGGGAAGTAAACTTATTGTTGGCCATTTTGCAATGTCCCTTGACTCATTTGTGTCATCCATACATGGTTTTTTAATTTATTCTCAGTATCACGTCAATGAATTAGACCTTTAATCGTGCTCATTAAGAAGGGCCCCATTGACTTGTTACTAGCGGGTTTACTCTTATCTACTCCGACAAATTTCTATGAGAGTAGACCTAGAGTTTCACCCTGGCCCTATTTACATTATTGGTAGGTGAGATTCTGCTCAACATTGATCAAAATTATGGGTCTGTGACTAAGTGGTTTCCCTTTGACGTCAGCTTACATTATCACACATTGGGATTCGTGCATTACCTTGGTTTCCATTTGACCCTATTAGTGGATTCCTTGCCTTTGTGTAAACTTTCATTATTGGTTGGTTCAGAGGATTTCTGTCATGCACTAGCCACATATTGTGCATGCCGGAAATGTACTTCGTAATTGTTATTTCATCTCTCTTCATTTGAGTTCTTACAAATTACTGGCCTATGGGTTACACTAGCATTGGTTGATGAAGGATGCCCTAATTCCTTCCTTCCAACAGATCATTTCCCATCGACTCCAACTTAATTCTTTGGGAACAAGGTCTAGAGTGTTTTTTCAGTACCTTATGGTTTGCAGTCATCAATGGCATACTCCTTCACTAGCGATAGTGAGAATACATCAATGTCTCCTAATTAGTAAACTCTTTCAAGTGTTTGAATTCAACACATCTATTCACACTTGTTAGATTATACTAGGGTACCTTGACACTCGTTGTCATTATTGGTGAGTTGTCTCGCAATTGTTAACAACATACATTAATGAACGATAATCAAACGATTCCTCACATGGTTGACTTAAGCTCATTTATTCCCATGGTGTATAAATGTACCATTTGTGGTTGCTAAAGACCTCGAGTTGTGTCACCATCTTGGTTCACTTGATAGCTCATTTATTTTTTCCCAGTGACACCTCTCATCTCTATATTGTCTTTTACAACAACATCTTATATGTTCACACCCGAGTTTATGCAGTACCACTATTCCACCTATATGAATTGTTACTTTTATGAAGATCAATTATGCAACATCATTGGTCATATATTCTTCTATAGGTGATATTGAGACATAGCTCAATTGTGTTCTTTTGCATTTATGATATGATGATCAACTATGTATTATTCAACTCCTTCTATACACTTATTCATACATTTTGGATCCACATTGTAATTGATCAGCTGACGTGCTTTACTACTTCTGAGCATGTGTATGCCCACCTCAGACATGAGTTTTATTTCTGAATCCTTCAAAATGTATTTGATAGGATGAAATATGGTGATATCCTCGTGGGTTTTCAGATGACTCCTCTCTCTATACTTAATATATTTTGGCCATCATGCTCCCTTTTGACCTCATATACTAGGGGGAATTTTTTATAGCATCATTCAACACTCCTATAGACCTGATGCTCTTTTATGATCCTTAGTAGTCCCTTTTCCGATGAGAATTGATTTTATACTAAAAAACTATATTTCAAAATCAATACACAACTCTACCCATACAAAAACATGTACATACACGGGTCCTATAATAATATACTCGCGTATACATTTTAAAATATGAAAAAATAAAATAAATTGTTGTTTTTTGAGAAGAAATGATCAACATACTTATCTAGCATCTTCTTACATGTATTAAATAGGTTGTCTTCATGGCTGGGGATGAACAGATCTAGAGGAAGGCTTCATCGCTGCCTTTGGCCTTGATCAGGTTGTATCTATCATGTACTTACTGTTGTTAATAAATAAAGAGGCTCATGTCTTTGTTTCCACTGGAAAAATCACAATCTTTCATTAATTTTGAAAAATTACATGTTGTAGATGTTATTAGCATATGTTGTTTCCTTCTTGCCACTAAGGGCTCTGTCAAAATTTACAGTTTACCAAAAACTTGAGCTACTTTGAGCTTTCATCACCATGCAGGGTGTTTTGTCATTTTCTGTTATGGAGAAAAATATATAAAAGAGTCTGTTATATGGTTGTACATATGCCATGCAGGGCAATAAACTTAAATATATAACCTAAAAGATATATACACAAAGTTGCCAAAAGATGATCATCAAAAATTTACAAAAAAAGGCAGTAATCAAGGGCTCTTTGCCCTGTGGTAGATTTGATCAATATAGGGCCGGTGGTAGTAACGGTATTAATTTTCCCCTTGTTGTTTCTGGATCATCCACTCTCCTCGGGGAAGTGCCGTGGCCTCCTTGGATAGCCTGTCAGCACAGCTGTTATGTTCCCTGTAAATGTGATTGCATGAGATAATGTTAAACAGTGCCTTGAACATATTTATTTCATCCAAAACATTACTGAGTGTGTGAGAGTGAAAAGCAGTAATATTATTGAACCAATTCACAATGATCTTTGAGTCCCCAAATATATTTAGATTCATGCAATTATGACCCAATGAGAAATGCAGAAGATGACGGAGGGTGATGAGTTCTACAAAATTATTTGTTCCATCTCCTAGTCCCATCTTTACTTATAGAAATGCTAATCATTTAAGTAAAGAATGAAACCACCACCACATCCATGGTGTTGTGCCGCACCATCGAAAAATGCGCAAGGTATATTTTTATCAATAGGTGCAGGGTCATGTGGCTTCCGGGGTCGAGGTTGATGAGGTTTAGGCAACTCGTTATAAGCAAATATAATGTGGGCTGTGGTGTGAGGCCAACACACAGGTCTGTTGTCAAATATAACACGATTTTGAGCCAGCCATATATGTCAATTGATGATAACAGGTAGGTTTTGTAATTTTGAACCCTTATGTTGATTACATCGGCTTTCCCAAGCTTGACCAATGTCTTCACCTTCCCAATGCCCAGAAAAATGAATGGAAGTAGATATATTTTGCCAAATATTGATCAGAGATGTGCATCTAAGAAATAAATGGAGGGTTGATTTAGAAGAATTTTTGCATAAAACACACCAATGTGGACCATGAAAAGATCGATGGGTGAGAGACTCTCCTATGGGAACTTTGTCTCTGAGAATACACCAAAAGAACAGTCTGGTCCTTGGAGGTGATGTTAATTTCCAAATAATCTTCCACCAAAAAGTAGTCTGCTCCAGCTGTTTGTGGGAGATCAGGTTAAGGTAACCGGTCTTTGGAGAGTATATGCCATTCTCAACAAGACATCAGACCAGTTCATCAGGTCCCTCTTTAATCCTGACGTGAGATTCACATAATGCAAAGATGTATTCTTACCATTCCTGGTGCCAACGAGGGGGTATATCAAGCTGCTGGACTGATCTCCATCCTTGGGAGAAGATGTTGGTATTCTGAGGGTCCACAATATGTGTTATCACCTTGATTTCTTGGGAGTTAAGATGATTTATGAGATCTCGAGACAGCTGAAACCTACAACCACCTCCAGTCCAAGGATACAATCCAATGCAGGCCTTTGTTCCATCGTTTATTCTCCAAACGAGATTGTCCCTTATGCTGGGCAGGGAGTGTAGAAGTGCCTTCGAGACAGATGATATACCAGATTTAGGCCAGCTCGGCATGCGAACCCAACCCATGATTTGTTGTGGCCATATATACTTATGATATGTGATAGAAGTCCAAAGATTCTATCCAGTCAGAAGAGTCCAACCTATTTTTGTTGCCAAGGCTTGTGCAAAGAGAGGAAGGTCTTTCAGTCCCCAGCCTCCCCATTTTTTGGGCAGAGCTATCTTGTTCTAGCTAACCTAGGCAAATATCTGTTTGTCTTGGTGCCCATTCCAAAGATATCTATTACAAAGTTGTTGTAATCTGGCCAGAATGTTCCTGGGGATCCATGAAAGTGCCATCCAAAAAACATGAGTGGCCTCAAGAACATATTTGATAAGAACTAATCTGCCAGCTCTGGATAAGTATCTTCGACTCCAGATTGAAAGCCTTTTTTCTAGTTTGGTGACAAGCCAGACCCAATCTGCAATTTTCTGACTGAGAGGCTTTATCCAGAAACCCAAGTATTTGAAACCCATGTCCAGGGGTATGATACAATAATGGAAATGTTGTTGAGCAAGTTGTGACTTCTGAATGGAAGTGTGGGCTAAGGTAATGGTAGATTTTGCATGATTAGCATGCAAACCAGTAGCCATCGAGAAGAGGGAGAGAATTTTGGAGAAAGTGAGGGAGTCCCGAATGCTCCCATCCAAGAAAATGAGAACATCATCCACAAAGAGGAGATGAGTAAGGAAACAGGCATCAGATATCTTAAGACCTCGAAGGCTACCATCTCTCTTAGCCGAGGCGAGCAAATGGCTAAGCTCATCCATGACAATCAGAAAGAGAAGGGGGGAGAGAGGGCAGCCTTGTTTGAGCCCTGTCTCAGCATGAAAGAAATGGTAGGAAGATCCGTTGATGAGAACAATGAAATTAGGGGAGGTAATACAAGCCATAATCCAAGTGATGGAGTCATGGGGAAAGCCCAGATGAATAAGAAGCATCTTAATGTAAAGCCAACCGACACAGTCAAAGGCTTTAGCCAAATCAATCTTTAGGATAATGCCCTTAAGGTGTTTTGTCCAGATCGAATGGATAGCCTCTTGGGCTGAGCCAATGGCTTCATGAATCTGACGATGCTCAAGGAAGGTGAATTTTTGGGGGGAATATGGTGGGATATGATGGGTCGAATACGATTAGCAATGACCTTGGAGATGATTTTGTACAGACAATTGCACAATGAAATAGGCCTGTAGTCATTGAAAGAGGAAGGGGTATCAGATTTTGGAATGAGGGCGATAAATGTCGAATTGACAACATGATATAGAGAACTGGACAATTTACATTCTTCCACAACTTTCAATAGGTCATTCCCCAATAGGTCATAGAAAGAAAGATAGAATTCTATGGTCCACCCATCCAGTCCAGGACTCTTGTCCTTTTTGAACCATTTCAGCGTTCCTTCATGTTCTCCTACAATAATAGGAGTAGATAACTCCTTGACCTAATCATCATTTACAAATCTTGGGAAATGTCCAGCCACATTAATGATATCAGCCAAATTTGACCCTGGGGGATTTTTGTAGAGATTCCTCAAATGAGAAGTGCCAAGATGGGAGAGTTTGTTGAATTTATTAGCAACTCCCCCTTAGGTAGAGGTAAGTTCCATATGGTGTTTTCTACCCTTCTACCTTTCGCATAATTCTGAAAGAATCTAGTGTTGTTGTCACCTGCTTTTAACCATATAGCTCTACTTCTAAGATGCAGGGATTCCTCTCTCTCCTTCAAGATCCTGGCCTTTTTGTTTTCTAGCTCAATCAAATGAGTTTTTTCTTCTGCTGATACAAAAACCAGGTTTCGATCATCAAGATGTTGGCATTATGATTCAAGTGTTGTCCTTGATGGCAACTCACTCAGAGGTATGAAAGAAGTGTTGTCCTTAATGGCAACTCACTCAGATGATAGATCATAGTGTAGCAGGTCAAGAGAGAGGTATACACAGGTTAACCGTGATGAAAGTGCGTATACACGTGGGTTATCAGAACAATAGGCACGTATACGTACACACATAGGTTCACATAAGGAAAGGCGCGTACATAAGTTTTGGTTTGTGGTATTTGGTCCATGGTATTTTGGTATTGGTCGATGGTATTTGGTCCAAAGTGTTGACCCCAAGGATTAGGTCCAAGGTATTGGTTCTACATGGTTTTGGACCATGGTATTGAGAGAAGGCTAATCCTATATAAGGAGAAGATCATTAGGCCAAGAGTGGGAAGAGCAAGCAAGTGATGAATATATGATGAAGTGTGAGATCCAGATGTTGGTTATGGGTTGGTGATACCTTGCTTGATTTGAACCAAGGATGTACTCATGTGGAGGATGATGAACGATGGATCGGGATCTTGAGGCTTGGAATGATTACCATTATATGGTTTGATTATGGATAGACTAGATCTATTGACGCATGTTTATTGTATGAATGTTATGATCTGGGTATGACTGATGTTTGGAACAGTTGCAATGTTATGAGTAAATATTTGCAGATCTGTACGCGGGTTGGCTTTGGTAAAAGCGCATATGTACGTGGGTTTGGTTCATCATAGTAGTGTATACATTATGAGATATGATCTGGTTATTGTTCAGAGTTCTGTTGTCTATTATGGTGACTGTGTTGTTGACAGGATTTCAGTGTTTCAGTATTGGGTGATTCAGAGAGTGGTGATTCAGATTATGATGTTGTGCTTCAGGAGTATCCAGTCTGAAAATGTATGAAATGTGGTCCTTGGAGGAAGAAAGAAGATCGTAGGCTGGCGCCTACGTACTGGTAAACATATCGGCCAGTACAAGAGCTAGGGGGTTGTAGCTCCCTTCCAGGAGCAGCTGGAAAACGAGTGAAGGTTGGAGCCTTCAATAGGTCGGCGCCTACGTACTAGTAAATGGATCGTCTAGTACAAGAGCTAAGAAGGTTGTAGCCTTCTGCAGGTAGAGGCCTGCGTACTGGTATAAGACTGCACCAGTACTATTGTAAAAAGAAGTTTCTTATTAAAGGAAGATAGAGACGAATTGCAGTAGGTGGTTTTCACCCACATTGGGTTTCCACCTTATATCATGGTGTTCATGTGTGCTTATTATGTGTAGTTTTCCTTTGCGAAATGTCGGGCAAACCAGCCTCTGGGTAGAACCTGCACCTCAAGCATCTCCTTTAGCATTCCACCCCAAATCTCACAGACCCATAGAGTGAGTCTGGTTACTGAATATGCTCTGCCTTGAACGTGTCCAACTAGTATAGTGCTAGCCATATATGCCACTTCTCCAATAGCAGAGGTCTCACCGAACCGAATGATAATGTCCTTCGAAGTCGCCTTCACACACTTTGTCTTTCACTTCCTAGTACGAGGGGCAGATGGATGATCCGCTAACAGATCAGGTGAACCTTCCAGAGAGATATGTTTCGTAGACTTGACCTTTACTGTAGGGGTCTCGAAACAGCTCGACGGAGAGTGCGCAGAAAAGGGATGGTTTGGAGCCTCGGATGCGTGAATATCTTCAGATGGCGCAGAGAAAAAGGTCAAGATTGATGTATGGAGATGATTAGCTAGCGGATTTAGGTCAAAAGAGGGTGATGGAGGAGTATTCACTGTAAGAATATGAAGAGTACGAGGAGATAACGGAGGCCAGTCCAGGGCTGGAGATTCGATAGAAAGCGACCCGATAAACAAAGGAGCAGTACAGTGCCCCGGAAAGGAAACCACCGGTGCAGAAGTAGACGAAGCAGGGTCGGACGGGAGGGTTAAGCCAGATGTCGGTGAGGAGAGATTAGGGTTTCCGAAAATGACATGGTCGGGGAATGGGTCCTCGGTAAAATCGAGCTCCTCAACATCCATAGAATCGCCCATGATGCAAGCAGTAACTGACCGCAGATGGAGACGGGCACGGTTGCAATGGAAATGGAGAGAGAACTGTCAGTTGTCAAGTAACCAACTCCAGGTGCCTGCAGAGAGGTGTTGCAGTAAATCCTAGGGTTTTACCCTAAACCCTTACGAAACTTGCCTAAATTCTCGATATATTTTTTCATCTTATGAATGATGGTATGAATGTTTATATATTATGGTCTGACATATTCTTATTTATTCACATTGAAATATCTATTGTGTATATGCTTATGTGATTGATTTGTAGGTCTGCACATCTTGGAGGAAGTAGAGGGTTTTGACCCTACAGGAACATCTTCAAATGTAGGACCTTCGGGTATGTATCCAAATCCAAATTTGATAATTTAAATGTTTGGCATCCTCGATTGAGTGTTTTTTGTTTATTATCTTATCCTTCTCTATTGAGGCTTTCAACCCTTTCCATAGGGAAATTTTCCTACCAACATTCTTATCATTGAGTCTATATAGGATCATAAGAGTCATTATCATATGCCTTGAAATATATTTAGATGAGTGGTCTAGGCATGCATTACAATGAGTCATATGAAGTTTCTATGTAAGCACATTTGTGTGCGGTAATATCACCATGTAACATTGTTGTTTTTATTGGTTGGATGATGGAAGAATGATATTAGTGTTGGGCATCCATGGGAGAGAGAGTTAGATTCTTGTTACAACTATGTGTGGTTTGTTGGTATTACTTTGTGATGCATGATAAATCCTTGTACATCATTTGGTAGTAAGTTAATTTGATAGTTTATGGCCTCACGCATGTGTCAAGGAGGTAATGTTAGTGGTAAAAATTATTGTACAACATCCATGAAGATGTTTGCTACCCTAATTCTTATTCAAGGGAAGTATGTTCCTATTTGCATAGATGTTGGGCAGAAGTATTTTGTGCAAGGATTGATGGTTTATTGGTGTTGTTATGATCTGGGAAGGACAATAGAGTTTGTTATTACTCAGATGTTTTCTCTAGAAGTTATCAAAGAAGGAATAGTCTAAGGTAACCACAAACCTAATCTTTTAGACTTAGGTCCTAGCCCACCTAAGTCAGAGAGGGCTCTCTCTTTATAATTTAACTTTGTTTTGGGTAGATTTCAGGCTAGTTATTAGTGCACATGATGTTTTGTTTTGATTGGGTGGTGGAATTAAGAAAATAGATGGGCAGAGCAAGTATTCAGGCCATTGGGCTATGAAGTCAATCAAGAGTGGCTTAATTGGATCTGATCAATCACTAAGGTAAGAGTTCCTAGGGTAGGCTAGCATAGCAAATGAAAATTTGTAGGTTCAAATGGATGAGGTAGTCCTAACCAGGGCAATGGGCAATGAAGAATCCTTAACTGGGATTAAGATGAAGAAAGGAAGAATGATCAGTAGCAAAGGGTAATGAAGAATCCTTTACTATGGACCAAAGGGGATTAAACTACAGAAGTAAGGGAGAAATTAAGAATTCCCAGACCAAGATAGCTTAGAAGAAAACATATAGAAAGTAAACAGTTAAAACAAAGAGCATTTAAGCTAATTCTGAGATATTATTTCTTGTTTACTTTTCATATTTTATAAGAGACACATATGAATATTCATAAAATGAAGAGAAAACAATATTTAAACATGAAGAGATAATACTTATTTGTTCCAACTGTGCACAAGAATCTAGTGAATTGTCCTCAGCTTTATTTCATATCGAGCAGAACCAGTCCAGTCTTGAGTACAATAGCTCCTTGGCTCAATATAAAATGTCTACAGAAATGTATTTTAATCCACCCTAATTACATCAATTTGTGAAGTATTTATACAAAAAATGATACAAAATATCTCATAACAATATGATAATTATTCTAGGAAACCAAAAATATCTTTAGCATGAAGATAGAGACAAATGGATAGTTGTCTTCCTTTGTCCCTTTCATTATGACTGTGGTGGCTAAGGGTAATTCAGATTTGGCTCTTTCAGTTGCTTTGTAGTTGTGTGCTGGAATCACTTTCTATCTTCTACCTACTGATACTCTTTACCTATTCTGCTTTGACTCTGTCTTACCTGTTTTACCTGGCAGCCATGTTTTACCATATAGATTTACTGCAGTAACTTCATAGTAAATCTGTTAGTTTTGTCCACCATTCACTGTCAGGTAATTTCATCCTTATAATTTTTCTGTATATTTCATCAGCTTCTGTATACTTAGAAAAATTTGGCTTGCTAGTAAACAAGTGCTTTACCTCATTCTCTATGTAAAATAGATTTTCAAGACTATCATATAATACCTTTCCAGTGGGCAAATATTTTACCCCTGAAGTACTAGCTTGGCTTCTGGCCAACGTGCTTAGCCTTTCAATATAATCCTCTTGAGTCATCAGCTTTTCATTTATCACCATAGGACTAGGAAGTCCTTTTTCTCTTAAAATACTATACTTTGTCATAAAAATATCAATGTCTGCTTGGATGCTTTGACACCTTTTCTCCAGATTGAGCATCAAGTTCATTTTTGTGAGAACCTTATTTATTTCTATGATGGTTGTTGTTCAGTCATCTATTTCTAGCTCATCAAGCTGGTACCTATTTTTGCTATTCAAAAATGTTATCAACAGGTTGGTTGCTTGAGGCATATCTCCCAATTCTTCCCTTGTCTTGTGGACTGCTTCTATAGCCACTTTTACTAGTTCAGTCTATTAAAAAATAAGTTCAATAGAAGGCCAAACATCATTGATTGAATCAATGATGTTGGCCCAGAGAATTTCCTTCATGTCTCCCAATGGATCTTGCAATGTCAAGTCCTTTTCAAGGACTTTTATTCTTTCTCCCATTCTTTGGTTTTCCTTAACTTCTACCTTCTCCTGTATCTATGCAAGTTTACAATTAGTTTCCAAACTTGACACTTTTTCTCTAAGCTTCTTAATCTCAATAGCCTAGATGCTCATTTCCTCCATGGCTTTTACCAATTCAGATGTTTTTTCTGTGGAAGTACCTTAGCTTGTAGATGCCCCTGTGCCTGCTGATGTACCTGTAACTGGCAAAGTTGTAGCTGGTGGAAGTGTGGGTGCTAAGGTAGTAGCCAATGTGGAGGGTACTGTTGTAGAGACTGTAGCAATTACAGTCTGAGGAGTGGTGGCCAACTCACTCTATTTAGATTGTATCAAGTTATCAAGCTCTTTTTCGGTTTCTTTCAATTGTTCATTCAGCTTTAGGACTAAGTCCATAATCTCTCCCTCCTTCTGAGTTTCCAACACTTCTACTGTCTCAGGATGATGTAGAGGGGGAATTTTGAGCTGCTTCTTTAGTGTAGCTATGTCATCATTTTTCTTCTTAATAATCTTTTCTACAGCTTTCACATCTTTGGGATCATGGCCCAATTTTATGTCTAATTCCTCTAGGGAATTTATTCTAATATCTTTGGCCTATGAAGAGGCCTTCTCTAACTGGAATTGCGCTGATATATTATTCAGCGAATTTTGGAGTTGGTGAGCTGCAATAGCGTTACTAGTTAAGGTGGAGTAAATCATTTTCCTAGTCTGCTTATGTAATTCTATTTGGTCAATATGATGGATATCCTTTGCCAATACTTCAAAATCTATTTTCAAATAATCTTCCATCATCCGGGTTGCTGTGTAGTTGGCTTCAAGAAACTCATTTGCATCTTACCTTCCTTTATGTCAAAGGCTGATATTAGCCTTGTTTGATTCGTTGGAGCCATTTTTAGGTAGTGTGCATAACTTTGGTCCTTTAATATTTCATTTCTTACCTTGATTTCTTTGTATTTCTCTTTGATATCTTGGCTTTGGCCAGTAGGAGCCTTGAAGGAGGACACTTCCACGCTCTATTTCCTTTCTAGCATTTGAGCCTATGAGGTGGAAGGTTCTTGTGTACCTCCTGAGGGAGTGGTATGCCTACTCTCTATACCTGTAGTCCCTGTTGTTTCTTTAGTAAACTTCTGTTCTGAAAATGGATTCAACCTTTGCCTCTTAGATTAAGTTTGGGAAACAGGTCTGCTGGAAGGAGTGGCCTCCTCTCTATCTCTTTTAAGATTCCTTTCCTCATTTAGAGGAGTCTGTAAAATAGGAGGATTGCTCATGATATGTTCTGGTTGAGCAAGTTCTACTGATATTTCCAACTGTTCTGATTCCTCTGGTTGCTCTGATGGTTCTAGCTGCTCTGATGGCCCTGGTTGCTCTGATGGTCCTTCTTTTGCTATTTTCCCACTATGTTCCTGTGATTGCCTCTAAGATTGAGATTCTCCTGGCGCCTGTACAAATGAATCTTCATCAAGTCTTCTTTCTAAATCAATCAATACATTATTAACAACAGTTTCTATGCTATCTCGGTCTACCAAAGTGTTTTCCACCAATTCAAGTTGATTTGCATATACTTTAATTTCAAGGATTCTATGGCGGATATAGGGAGATAATTTATTCTTTTGTCTCCTATTACAAATGAAGTCTAAAGCGTCATATCTCTAGATAAAACTTTGTTTCAGTCTCAATCTTTGGAGGATTTCCTTTGCTTCCTTCCCTGCTTCCCTACTATTACATATGAATGGTCCAAGCTGATCCTTTATCCCAAGTTGAACTTTCTTCGTGGCCTTCACAAAATGCACCTCATCTGAATTGATCATTTGCCTGTAGTACTCCAGAGCAAACAATCTCATAGGGATGTATCTGGGCAGTTTGTAGGGAGCTAGCTCACAGCCATAGATTCTGATTTTAGTGTGGTTTTGGTACAAGTACCAATCCCCACTCTATTTGTTTGGACAACTGAAGGACCCTCCTGATATCTGCACTGATTCTGGGGGGAGGGCTTCCTAATAGCATAGTTTCCACTGGGTGTATGAAGAGATCTATGAAATCAATATAAGAATATTGAGAGTCATTTAGATGGAATAATGAAGTCTAGAAGACCACTGATCTAGGGTTGCCTCTGGTATCAAGCTTTTGGAGGGTGATTGGGAATTTGTTAGCTTGATAATACAGGAAAAGATGATATAAAACTGAAGAATATTTAAACACTCTTTCACTATCCAACCTCATGAATTGATCATGCATTTTGTCAGCAACGAACTTAGCATAGTCAAACATGATCATTGGGTGCTACCCAGGAGAGTAGATGGATATAAAGGCTATGATAATTTCATCAAAAAATTCACTTGTAGTCTGGCCTAACACACTAGATATCATTTCTACGATGTTTCGACCAAGATCAGAGAATATAGTCCAAATGTAAGGGGGAGGGTCCTTTGGAATGTATTTTTCTTCCCTAATGAAGGTCTGGTAAAACCTAGCAAGTTTTATGAGGTGAGTGTAGGGTATCTATTAAGTAAATCTCCAACAGAAAGAGGAGTCAAGCCTTGTGTTGGTTGTAACTAAAGCATTTTATTTATGGACTCAGCAGTGATGGTAAATAATACAGAATGATAAAGGGCCATCACTACCTTTTGGCTGGGATTATAGTTCATATGGCAATAATGGATAATCTCTGGGAAGTTATGAACTCTAGGCAACTGGTACTTGGGTAAACCTGATTCCGAAAGCCCTATGTAGTCTGCATGGTTCAGGTACTGGTCTCTGTACCTGCAATATAGTTTCAATGGGGAATCTTGGACAAATGTATCTTTGATCTGAAAATATTTATCTGCTAGTGGGAGATGGCCTAAATCCCTGTGAGGAGTAGAAATTGGCAAGACATTTAATGCAACTAGGGCATCCATCCTTGATTCTTATGGATTCAAGGATGGGGGTGAAGGGTTTTTAGTGAAATTGGGAAAAAATGGTCTACTTCAGGGTATTTTGGAGTCACCAGGCAACTTATCCTACTAAATTACTTAGGAATTAGAAGAAATTTAGTCCAAGTTTTGGAATAAAACAGGGTTTCTCAGTGAATTTGGGTAAATACCTGGTTTTCGGCTTTGAACGGAGTAATGGCGACTGTGAACAATTTGCAGGAAGTGCACGTGACCAAAAGGTGGTCTGGAGTTTTAGTAGCTTCAGTAAGATGGCAGCTGGATGTAGGTTGATGGTTGCACGTACTCTGGTGCTTGCATGGAGGTCAGAGTGTTCTTTTTCACGATAAAACAAAAAAAATGAGTTTTTTAGTTTTATTCGTAAAGTCAATGATTTTGGCCGATACACTGGGAAAAGGGCATTTGGAGTTAAGCGGGGGATGTGACATTTTTTCGTTTATCGGGAGGCAGTAAGCAGGATCATATCGCACTTCTTTTGGGATAAAGTGGTTTTGGGAGGAAGCCGCCCAATACCATTCATCGGGCGCCATGTAGCGGCAGGGTGAATAGTAACATCACCCATATCGGGTAGGTAAAGGTCGGCCTTCGAAGGCTGTCCGATATGAGTGTCAACCGTTGGATCAAAAGGGGTTAGATCGCACAGTGATCGGGGTTATGATTTGATATGAGGTCTAATGGAGGGGGCCAACGGGGTTTTTACGTACGGAGGGATTAATTAATTGCGGGTTAGGGAGGTCTAATGACGTCAGGAGTGATTTCATTAGCGGGGACAGATTATTTATTAATCACTAATTGATTAATTAATTTCTTCTATTCGGTGGTGGGTCATGGTTATTAATTAGTTGCTGATCGACTTAATTACTAAGGTTATGTTTCAAACTTTGGGGCGGGATATTAACATATGGGTTTTTAATAAAATATACGGGAAAGGGGTATTTTTTGGAATTAATAAATAAAGTTAGAAGTCAATATGAAATGAAAGTGGGAAAACAAAGTGCACTAAGTATAATGTGTGTTGAATTTTATTTACTTTTCACATAAAACATTATAACTTAGGCTAAATGTGCATTTGTGGGTTTTTGTGGAAAGGGGGTTTGCTTGGGGGTGATTACTTTCCCTAGGAAAATGGTGCTTTTACCTTAGGAAAAGGGATTTTTTAGGGGAAAATGAATGAATTGAAGGAGGTGAATGTTTGTGGGGGGCTTTTAGTACTTAGACCCTATAAGTTATTGGGCCGAGGGTTTGGTCCCTTCAGAAGTCAAAGAAATGCTCTGAGTCCCTTTAACTTAAGGTTTTAGGTACTTTTGACTTTGCTTATGGGAAATTAGTAAAATTAAGGATAAAATGGATGGGGAAATTAATCACTTGACTTTGTGTAAATGCTCAATTATCATCCATACTTTAGAAATTTGATGATTAAAGTAAATAATATGATTTTATCTAATCAATCATCACAATTCTACAACCATACCACTGCTTACCCATCTACTCATCCTACCATTTTTCTACTCTTTATTAGGGTGCACTTAAGCTGGAAAACCCTTATCAAAACATTTTTCTTTTCTTTTACAATAGAAATATATCTAAATCTAACCTTATTACATCCAAGGGCTCAAATTAAACAGTTGAGCTCCTTTTATTTACTCTACCTATCTACTTATCTGCCAAGATTAAATAGTTTGGTCAGATTTTATTCTCTATCTCTAAGCATGAAATTCAAAACATGGAATAACTAAGATTAAACTATTTGATTACCATGGATTTTGGAATGAATAACAAGTTTCACACAATCATTATTATGCAAAAAAGTAAATAGTAGTGGCATTTGGACTTGCACACTTTCATGGTATTTTTCTTTTTCCTTGGGGTTCATTTTTTTATATCTTTTTTTACCTTTTTTACTCCTTTTGTCCTTTGATTTTTATTTTAGGACATACCCTCTTTACATTTTTTAATTTTTTTATTTTTTAATATGGAAAACATTCGCAGAAAAAAAGGTATGTACATATTACAAATTTAACCTCAACTATTCAAAAATTATGACACCTATTGGTATAGGAACATAACAGTGGCTCCACTTGGGGATGGCATTTCCTGGTGAAATTTCAAGAACTAGTAGATCAATGGCCTCCTGAATTACTATGATTTTACTCTGCAACTTTCCCTTTTACTTTGCTGCTTTATTGATATTTATGATAGTGAAACTTTTGAAGCTTAGGGCCTTCTCTTCGGGCTTCAACTCCAAAATTTACCATCCAATCAACACTAAACTTTGTGAAGGATATAATATGTACAAGTGATTAGTGCAATCAGTGACTGGGATCTATATAGTGCTTAAGCATTCGACCATTGACTGGTCCTCCTACTTCTGCACCATCCAATTCTTTGAGGAAATAAGCATTATTACCCCTGAGAGCATAAATGATGCAAGGACCTGTCCATAGGAAGTCAAACTTCCCATGTTTACCTTTATCCTCCCTTCTTAAGTCCCATTTCAAAACTTTATCTCCTAGATAGAGATATTCTGCCTTGGTTCTTTTGTCAAAAGCTTTCTTGATTTTCTCCTACACAATTTAGGATCGGATATACACTTCTTCCCTGGTCTGCTACAAGTGAATTGTCTGGTTGAACCTTCTTTGAATATCACTTGGCTCAACCTATGCTTCTTGCAGTAATTTCATCACTGGTGTTCCCAACGAAGATGGGAAGACAACCTCCATTCCATACTAGCTGATAGGGACTGGTACCAATGGATTTCTTTGTGGTCAGCCTATCTGCCCACAAGGCATTTACTGGCTTCTTATTCTAGGTTTTCTTATTATCTTCCAACAATTTTTTGATGATATTCATTAACCTCTTATTGGAAGACTCTGCAAGTCCATTTCCTCGGGGATAGTAGGCTGTGGAGTGACCAAGGGTTATGTGATATTTGTTGCAAAAATCAATCATCCTCTTTGATTTAAAGGCTGTTGCATTGTCTGTGATGATTTTGGTGGGGCAACTGAATCTAGACAGAATGTTGGCCTCAAGGAAACCTATTATGACAGTATGAGTAGCTTGTCTTGAGGGTATGACTTCTATCCACTTTGTAAAATAGTCTGTGGCAGTCAAGATCCATCTATGTTGGGAAGAGGAAGGGGGATGAATTTCACCAATGAAGTCAAGAGCCCACTGTTGAAATGGTGTTTCAGTAGATATAGGTTTCAAAGGAAATGGCAGTAGTTTTCTTTTTCCTTCAAAAATCTGACATTTGTGGCATGAGGTTATGTTGAAGCCCCAAAAATCGGGTCGACAACAAGGGGGATACCCGCCCGATCTGGACCTTGGTTGGCAGCTCCTTATCCATTTGGTATAGCGGGTCCGACTGGGGATAATGGGACCAATTTCCCAATCTATGGGTGTGTGTGTGTAGAATTGGATGTTTCTGATCTAACAGTGACTATCTAATTTATTCTAATTCAAACTTTAATCTAATTCTATACTATGGTAATCTAATAAAAATAGCACATCTAATCTATGCTAACCCGAGATGTAACTCTTATATTATGCGATCTAAAGAGATTTCATATAACAACTGGTAATAAAGATCATTCAGCGATTATAAGAAAGGAAATCAATTAAGATGAACTATTTCGCATAAAAAGTTAGGAAAAACAGTTATGAACATCATATCACATAATAAGCTATTCATACATTAAACATAAATAAGTAGCTACCACCGTACAAAAGTACCAAATGGTAACTCAAGCATTCATGCAATAACATATAAACAACTAAAAATTGTATATCACTTTAACATATAAGCAAAAATGGTAAAGAGATAAAAGTACCATCTATGACTGGTCCTACTCATAAGCTTCAAGAAATAATGATTTATTTCTCCTTGCTCTAACATCTACTAAGAGTACAGAAGTGCAACATCAGTAGTCGATATCAAATGCAAACATCAACAAATCTTGATCCATTCATTCACCAAAACCTCTTGTAAGGGTGCAAAAGTGCATGTTCTGAGGACAAGTTTTTGATAAATTTCTGGACCCTTCTCTAAATGCATGAGAAGGGTTTAAATACTACTAACTAAATAACTTACTTACACTTATTCAGGATATGGTTTAAATGACCACCCTTTTTCTAAGCAAAATTATTTCTAAAAATTAAATCTAATATCTAACTATTTCTGCATTTGCTCCTTAATGTTGCGAGCATTCAATATTTGCCTGGGTAGAGTCGGCTGACTGTCTTCCGCTTTTGGTTGAGCTAAGAAAACAGAAATGGGAAGCGCTGGCACCATTTTTTCCAGCAAAATAGCAGATATGCTTTAGAATCATCTCTGGCTATGTGGATTTACTGTGCATTCTCAGTAATAACCCAA
This sequence comes from Pinus tabuliformis, assembly GCA_031772625.1. Classification (NCBI taxonomy): domain Eukaryota; kingdom Viridiplantae; phylum Streptophyta; class Pinopsida; order Pinales; family Pinaceae; genus Pinus; species Pinus tabuliformis. The sequence goes on along the minus strand of CM062808.1, from coordinate 251,883,901 downwards.
ATTCCACTTGGTTAACCCTTAAATTGCCTCTGCCTTTTCTTTCTTGCGTTTCCGGGCTTACGAGTGACTAAGCAGTTAAGGACTTTGCTTTTTGAGAAATTTTCTCAGCGATACTGCCTCCGTTCTTTGATCCGGTCCTTTCTGGTGCATTTTTCGCCTTTAGCGCCTTTCCTTCACCGGGTATAAGCTTTAAAATTTTGCAAACATACTGCTTTTGTGAACTTCTACCCTTGAGCGTTAAATCGCCTGTTGATATCAGCATTGTTTAACCATTCATTGAACCATGGCTCTGACTGATAGATTTGTAATGAATAGCTCAGCAGCGCTCTGAAATTTGCGGCTCTGTTGCATGCGGTATCCGTTCATGAGGGCATTTCTTCTCTGCTTCCGAGCATTGGAGCTTTACCTTTTTCCTTAATCGCTCCCTGCACATTGCTTCATATTGTTTCTGTATTTCCTTCCTACAGTTCACACATAAGGAGAGCGTAATGATAATAAAAATTGACAAGAAAGCTCTAAGCTCTACAGATGTACAAAAACATGCCACTTGACGTGAACTAACTCTTCGAAAAACACAAAATTATCTTTCATTAACACTTGGCGTACATTCATTAATTTTCATTAACGCATGTATTCGATTTTTCTTGAATATTGAGCCGGGGAAAATTTGCGATGGACGATCTCTGCGATTCGCATCGCATCATCGTGTTATCGCAGGGTTAGCCGATCACGTTTATCGCAGAATCGCAGATTGATGTTTCGTGCGATCGCAAGATCGCCGATCGCAGTATCGCATTATCACAAGATCGCAGATTGTTACAGTTTGTTAAATAGTTATGTGTTGTTTTTGCGATGTTGCGATATGCGATGTCGCATATCGGCCATCGGCGATTTCTTAAAGTTTTCGTTTATGAGCGTTTCTTAATGCATGCGATTTGATGGATTTCGCGTCACATTCTCACAGTTTATCATTTTACTCACAAGGAAATGTCCTATCTTCTTCGCGCAATGCGATATTTTCTTAAGGAGTATAATACATGAGTTTTAATTGAATTTTTTGAATTTTTTACTAAGGGTCCCCACTTACCTAGTGTTATTGCTAATACTAAATAAGGAGGGGGGTTGTTGGTGGCCACAACAATTGGCGATTTACTTGGAAGAACCAATTATCTCTGTTTTCCTATTGAATTTTTCAAACTTCCAAAACAGAAAATTTTTTAGAAAATTAAACTTTGTTATGGACAGATAGAGTACATTATGCTTTCAACTGTCAATGATATTTTGTTTCAACCTCTTTTCATTCTAATTATTTGCTTCCTTAGGCTAGTCCTTGTATTTACATCAGTCATTACTTGGTATTTTAAAGATAAAATAAAGCCTCCTCTGTAAACCAGTTTTAAATATGCTCATTTGTCGTAGGTAGAGCCTCTACTGCCAGCAAGCGTTTATAGCCTCGACAGGGTTACCTGTTACCGAGCAATGATCTTGTATCCTACTTAAGGTGACCTACAACTTTCAAAGAAAAATCCATATTTACACTTATTGCTTTGATTTTCTTTTTATTCTTAAAGAACAATGTCTTGGTTTGGTAGCCAAATTATGACACAGTCACTCACTTGATTCATAACTTTGCTGAACAAGCTGGCTCGTGATGAGACCCCTTGTCTTTTGATTGCAACAATCTTGAGTCATTGCCCTGTTGTGGTAGACAGTATTGGCAAAGTCAGCAAGTTATGATATCTGTGATCATGATAAGCCGGCTCGTGATGAGACCTCTTATTATTCAAGATATAGTGTGTCCTTGGATTATCCCTCTGAAAGCTGCGATTTTCCTTTAGCATGGAGGAAGTCATTGTTTCCTTAAGATGGCTTTGGATGACAATAATAGAGTTTTTGGAAACAGTTGTTCTACAAGAATCTTCATTTTGTTATTGATACCTTTCATTATGCTAATATAAAACAATTTCTTCACTAAAGGTTGCTTTCATCAAATTCCTTGAAGTTGAAACTCGTATCATATCTAGGCTAAAGTTTTTAACTGTATCTGTCAATAATAAAGATCAATTTTCCAAAAGATTTGCTATTTATACAAGCGAAAAGCTCAAAATCTGAAAGAGAATAGGTGTCTTTTTCGTAAATACCTAATGTAACCACTCACAACTGGTTTTATTATGAAAAGAAAAACTATTCCACAAAAAATAGAAGAATAATCTTCTATGGATCCCTCCTACCTGCTAAATCCTGTAACACAAATGTTGATGGACCTATGAATTCAACAATCTGAAAAGGACCAAGCCACATCCTTTGAAATTTTGTGTGTTTGCCCTTTTCTTCATGAGCCTTATCCCACTTTAAAACTAAATCTCCCATCTGAAAATCTTTTCTGGTCATTATGTTTGAATCAAAAGAGGATTTTACAAGCGCTTGATGATGAGCATGCATTTTCTTAGCTTTTTCTTGTTGTTCTTCTAATTTAATTATTTCCATTTGTCTCAGCTGTAAGGAGGAAGTGGGTACTTCATCAATGTATTGTACTAAAGACAAAGAGGGAATGGCTAAGTGTGTTGGAAGAACCACTTCTTTCCCATAAACTAAATTAAAGGGAGAAGTGTTGATTGAAGCTTTTTGCGTTATCCTATCTGCCCATAAAGCATATACCAAAGCTTTGTGCCAATTCTTTTGATTCTGGTCAACTGTTCTTTTAATAATCCTAATTAGGTTTTTATTTGTTGACTCAGCTAACCCATTACCTTGCGGATAGTAATTGGCCGAATATTTAAGTTTGAATCCTCTTTTAGGTGCAAAATCAGTCATTGCATTTCCAGAAAAGTATGATGCATTGTCAAACATTAAAGCAGATGGCAATGCAAACCTAGTGATTATAAATTGATCAATGAACTCTATAATATTTTCAGAATTAGTTGTCTTGAGCGGAACTGCTTCTACCCATTTTGTGAAATAATCTGTTGCTGTGAGGATGTATCTATGCTGCTTAGAAGAGTGAGGAATGATCTCACCTATTATGTCCAAGCCCCACTGACTGAAAGGTTTCTCAATGTTTACCGACTGTAGTGGCAGGGACGGCTTCTTTTGTCTCCCAGCAGTAGTTTGGAAGACTTGACATTTCCTCACGTAACTATGTGAGTCTTTGAACAGCATGGGCCAGTAATATCCTGCGCGTAAGATTTTATGTGCAGTAGCATCTCCAGCATAGTGTCTGCCTGCTGGCCCATCATGGAGTTCCTGCAAAAAAATATCAGCTTCGGTTTTTTCAAGACACCTAAGAAGAACAGAATCATAATTTTTTCTGAAAAGAATATCATTTATGAGCTGATATTGTTTAGCTTTCAATCTTAGAGCTCTTTTCTTAGTATGATCAAGGTGTGAAGGAGCATACCCGTTCCTAAGATAATAAATGATATCAACATATAATTATTCTGCTTCGTTTAGGCTTACCTCACCCATTTGTACCTCTTCAGATGGAGTTTCAGAAATTTGTGATGCTCCGGCCAGCATTTTGCATAAGCCTTGACCTCTTACAATGTTTGCTTATTTGATCTCAAGGTCATATTCCTGTAAGGCAGAAACCCAATTGGCCCTTTTCTCACCCACATCCTTCTGCAGTAGAAGATTCCTTACCGCTGGAAACGGTACTATGATCTTAGTATGGGTTTTAAGTAAGAAAGGTCTGAAGTATTTGACCGCTTTGAAAATAGCATAAGCCTTTTTCTCCACGTCTGAATAATTGAGTTCAACACCTTGTAAATTTGAGCTAAAAAATGCAATTGGAGCTTCTGCTTTTTCTTGATTCGCTTGAGTTAGTATCGCGGCATATGACTTATCTGAGGCAAATGTGTATAAAATAAAAGATTCTGAAAAATTCGGGGTTGCTAAAGATGGAGCATTAATAATAGCTTGCTTAATCAAGTTGAATGCTTCATGTTCATCTTGACCCCATTTAAAATTTGAATTCTTTTTAATCATGGTCTGCAAAGGAGACACGATTCGCAAAAAATCTGGAACGAATCTCTTTACAAAATTGATTTGACCAAGGAAAGATTGCATGTCTTTTTTGTTATGAGGTAGGGATATTTCAGAAATTTCTTTGATTCTGTCGGGATCAATGTGAATATCGGACTTTGACACTATGAATCCTAGAAGTTTCCCTTCACTTAATGCGAAAAAAGATTTCTTTGGGTTAAGTGAAATTCCATACCTTAAACACCGTTGAAAGATTTGTTTCAGGTCTTTGAGATGGTCGCTTCGCTTCTTGGAGTACACTGTTATATCATCCAAATAAATTACTACAGATTTATTGACTAAACCTTTGAATGCGATGTCCATGGCTCTCTGAAATGTAGCACCAACATTAATCAAACCAAATGGCATCTTCTGATATGCATATGTGCCCCATTTAGTTCTGAATGTGGTTTTCAACTGATCATCAGGATGTACCAACACTTGATTGTGCCATGAAAATCCATCCAAGAAAGACATTAGTTCTGAACCTGCCACCGCCTGCAGTATTTGCTCCATAGGTGGAAGAGGAAAATTGTCTTTTTGATAGGCTTTGTTAAGATTCCAAAAGTCAATGCAAATCCTAATATCTCTGTTTTTCTTTCTAACGGGTACCATATTGGAGATCCATTTGGAATGTCTGACGGGAAAGATTATCCTGGATTTCAGTAACTTGTTAAGCTCGGTTTTTATCTAATTTTCTAAATTGGGGTGGATTTTTCTCAGTTTTTGTTGGACAGGTTTTTCGTTATCAATCATAGGAATAGTATGCTGGATGATAGAAGTGCCGTATGTTTTCAGCTCATCATAATTCCAGGCAAAAACATTTTTATAATATCTCAAAAGACGAATATATGCTAGTTTCTCTTCAGGGGCTAGGCCGAGGCCTAGATTAATGTTTTGTGGTTTAGCATCGGTCCCTAGGTTTACTAATTCGTAGTTCAAGGTTGAACTGTAGAGTTTTGAATTGGTAGACCTCTTAAACCGATCTTTCAAATCGTATAAGTCTTCTAACTTGACCACCGACTTTGGTATAGCATTATTAGTGCTATTTTGTTGCAATTGTCGATCGTGCTGGTCTTCGTCAATTATTTGATTGGAGTAGGATCCTTCAGATGTAAGGAAATTTACGATATCTGGATCATCATTGAATACTCTCCAATTTGCGATGTTGTCAGGAATGGACGGTCTAAAGATTAATTCTATTGAGAATCTATCTGGGCTAAAATCTTCAGAGGGAATAAGCTTAGAAGCCACGTTAGCCAAAAGGTCTGCACTTGCGTTTTGGAGTCTGGGGATTGAAGAAATATTAAACACTATGAAATGCTCAGTCAGATCTTGTACTAAAGATTGATGGTGTTTTAAGTGACCTGATAAGCAATGTATAGTGTTACATACCTGCTTAACCACAATCTCAAAGTCTCCAAAGACTTGAAGATACTTGACATCTAACCCGATTGCCTTGTACAGGCCTTGAACCAAAGCCTCGTATTTTGCTTTATTATTTGTACAATCAAATTCGAGTCTACATGTAAGCATGATCTTTTCTCCTTCTGGACTAATCAGAACGCATCCTACTCCTGCTCCTTCGTTAGATCTAGAGCCATCAAAAAATAATTTCCAAAACAAAGATGTATTTACAGGTTTATCTAAAAAATTAATACATTTTGAACTATCAGTTCGAGAAAAATTCTCAACTTGGGACAAAACAAAATTTTCTAAATGAGGTGACGCATGAGCATTGAAATTGCCAAGGAAGGAATCTACCGAGTAATTGCCAATGATACTGCTGTTATACGCTACCGGCTCATTTTCTCCCTCTAACTCCGTTACTATGTACTTTTGGTGTAGCTCTCGTTCAACTTTTATTTGATTCGGTTTACCGTTGTAGGGCAGCCACATGTGCGACCAATCAGTTGCAAAGTATCCATGGAGTTTTTTTGACCAATCCCTACTAAGGATTAAGTCATAGAATTTTGGGATGTCAGCAACTAGAATGTCAATAACCTGACATACCTTCGGGTTGGATGACAATCTTATGGTTACTTGATTTAGTTCGCCGATCACTTCAACTTGAGATCGATCGAGCTGAACTATGCGCACTACGGATTTCTGTGGTTGAACATTTAATTTGGCACATATAGATTTGGGTAAAATATTCGATGAAGCACCGGAATCTACTAAACAATTGTGCACATTTTTATTGAAGATTTCATAAGTAAGGAGAAACGGGGGAGTGTGAGATCTTGATCTTCCTCCAATCAAGGAGATGTCATTTGGATCAATCTTACTGATCGCGTTCGTTGGAGGTCTTCCCACGTTGTGGGAAGCTTGAGAAAGTACAGCGGCAGGCAAAGGTGCAACTGGAATGGCACGAAATTCTTTCGTCATTATCTTCTGTTGATGTTTCAATTTGCTCAGTTCGTAAAGGGTGATATTAGCCCTAGTATTTCTCATGTCATCAATAATATTGTACTCCATTTCATCCGACACTATCAATGTTTTCGATGGAGTCGTTTCATCTGCTTGGACTGGGCTAGTTTGAGTCGCTTTGGATGTCGTTTTCTTTGTTGCGACTTTATCTTTTGTTGCAGAGCTTGCGCTCTTCTGTTTAGGGGTAGTTTGGGGAGGATCAAGCTGATTTTTACTTCGTGTGCTAACTGGAAATACTTCTTGATCTTCCTCTTGTGGGAGGATGAAATCCCACATTCGTTGTAATTCCACAACATTTTCGTCATCAGTCTGCCCTTCAGTGGCAATTTCCTCTTCCTCTTCCTCAGATTCAGCATTTGAAATGGCATTGGGTGGCTTTGCATCCGTTGAAGGACCTCTTTTAAAAGCTCTATAGGGCTTTTTCGAAGAAGTTTCTGCTACTTGCTTTTTTATGTCGACCATCTCATTGGACATGGTCTTTAGAACTTTATGCAATCCTTCTAAATCAAAAGGATCTTTTGGTTGTTTCTTCTTGGAGTCTTCCTTGAAGTTGACTTTTTTGGACTTACGTTCCTCTATCGTGGATCTCGTTTCCAGGGTTATTATTCATTTTTCTACTGCTATCGCCTCTTTCATGTTTTCAGCTAAGGTTGTTTTATTTGCCCTGTCCATGAAGATGGCTATGTTCGATGGCAGAGCGATAATATACCATTCACATCGTACTTCTTCGCTGGGCTGAGAAGCAGTAGGAATTTTGTTGAAAATTTGGTTGAATTGTAAATTGAAATCCTTAATAGGCTCTCTAGCTTCGGCTTTAAGATTGGATAGGTCATTGATTAACGTTTTCGTTGATCTGTCATCACCAAACTTGGTTAGGAATTGGTCCTGGAAGATATCCCAACTTGTAATGGATCCGGAGGGTAATGAAGAGTACCATGACCCGGCTGTCCCTTGCAGTGTATAGGGAAAAAGCCGAACAACAACATCTTCATTAGTAACCCCATTGAGATTAATGGAAAGCATGAAGTTATTTATGTTCTCTTCTGCTAGCATACCTACCTCGGGATTTAATTTGGGCAGCCATTTCTCAGGATGGGCCGGTATTTGACTCAAGGGTGCAGGCATTAACACTGCCCTAGGGTTGTTCCATGGAGACTGGGCCATCGTTGAATTGCTAACAGAGGAAAGTGCAGAAGAGGATGCCTGTGGCTAGGAGGATGAGGATACTATGATCGTAGATGATTGAAGAGGGGTTGTGGGAGTTCCAGTGGATAGATGAACGATGATCTGGAGTGGAGGTGTGGATGGTTGACTTCGTGGTGAAGTAGTTGAGATGGATGATGCGGACGAAAGAGTCTCACTGTCAGACTCTTGCGGTGATTTCCTTACTCTTTTCCTGGTGGGAAGAGATAATTTGGTTGGCTGAACGCCAAACTTTTCACTCTTTAACCTGATCAGGGGATGAGCAGGGTTGTACTACGAAGTCACGCTACCTTGAGATTTATCAGACCTCTGAGGGGAGATGGAAAATCGTTGAAGTTTGTGAATCAGGGATTCGACTTCAGGAGGTTCAATGGTAGATTGGTCTGAAATATCAGGGTGTGTAGCAGCGGTTGATACTCGAGCGACTTCTGACTCTGGATTTAAATGTAATGGGGAAGTCGGGGGAGATGATGAGGGCGATTTACTCTCAGAATGGTATTCAGATTTGGATTTACTTGCCATTCATAGTTCAGGCCCTCCTTCTAGCGCCAAATATGTTGAAGCCCTGAAAATCGGGTCGACAACAAGGGGGATACCCGCCCGGTCCGGACCTTGGTTGGCAGCTCCTTATCTATTTGGTATAGCGGGTCCGAGTGGGGATAATGGGACCAGTTTCCCAATCTATGGGTGTGTGTGTGTAGAATTGGATGTTGTTGATCTAACAGTGACTATCTAATTTATTCTAATTCAAACTTTAATCTAATTCTATACTATGGTAATCTAATAAAAACAACACATCTAATCTATGCTAACCTGGGATGTAACTCTTCTATTATGTGATCTAAAGAGATTTCATATAACAACCGATAATAAAGATCATTCAACGATTATAAGAAAGGAAATCAATTAAGATGAACTATTTCTCATAAAAAGTTAGCAAAACAGTTATGAACAACATATCGCATAATAAGCTATTCATACATTAAACATAAATAAATAGCTACCACCGTACAAAAGTGCCAAATGGTAACTCAAGCATTCATGCAATAACATATAAACAACTAAAAACTGTACATCACTTTAACATATAAGCAGAAATGGTCAAGAGATAAAAGTACCATTTATGACTGGTCCTACTCATAAGCTTCAAGCAATAATGATTTATTTCTCCTTGCTCTAACATCTACTAAGAGTACAGAAGTGCAACATCGGTAGCAGATATCAAATGCAAACATCAACAAATATTGATCCATTCATTCACCAAAACCTCCTCTGAGGGTGCAAAAGTGCATGTTCTGAGGACAAGCTTTTGATAAATTTCTGGACCCTTCTCTAAATGCATGAGAAGGGTTTAAATACTACTAACTAAATAAATTAATTACACTTATTCAAGATACAGTTTAAATGACCGCCCTTTTTCTAAGCAAAATATTTCTAAAAATTAAATCTAATATCTAACTATTTCTGCATTTGCTCCTTAATGTTGCGAGCATTCAATATTTGCCTAGGTAGAGTCAGTTGACTGTCTTCCACTTTTGGTTGAGCTAAGCAAACAGAAATGGGAAGCGCTGGCACCATTTTTTCCAGTAAAATAGCAGATATGCTTTAGAATCATCTCTGGCTATGTGGATTTACTGTGTATGCTCAGTAATAACCCAAATTCCACTTGGTTAACCCTTAAATTGCCTTTGCCTTTGTTTTCTTGCGTTTCCGGGCTCACGAGTGACTAAGCAGTTAAGGACTTTGCTTTTTGAGCAATTTTCTCAGCGATGCGCGATTAGCGCTAGGTGCTATTTGTGCATCGAAAACTGCCTCCGTTCTTTGATCCGTCCTTTCTGGTGCGTTTTTCACCTTTAGCGCCTTTCCTTTACCAGGTATAAGCTTTAAAATTTTGCAAACATACTGCTTTTGTGAACTTCTACCCTTGAGCATTAAATCGCCTGTTGATATCAGCATTGTTCAACCATTCATTGAACCATGGCTCTAACTGATAGATCTATAATGAATAGCTCAGCAGCGCTCTGAAATTTGTGGCTCTGTTGCATGCGGTATCCGTTCATGAGGGCATTTCTTCTCTGCTTCCGAGCATTGGAGCTTTACCTTTTTCCTTAATCGCTCCCTACACATTGCTTCATATTGTTTCTATCTTTCCTTCCTGCAGTTCACACATAAGGAGAGCGTAATGATAATAAAAATTGACAAGAAAGCTCTAAGCTCTACGGATGTACAAAAACATGCCACCTGACGTGAACTAACTCTTCGAAAAACACACAACTGTCTTTCATTAACAATTGGCGTACATTCATTAATTTTCATTAACGCGCGTATTCGATTTTTCTTGAATGTTGAGCCAGCGAAAATCTGCGATGGACGATCTCTGCGATTCGCATCGCAGCATCGCATCATCGCGTTATCGCATTTTATCAAGATGTGTTATCGCAGGGTTAGCCGATCACGTTTATCATAGAATCGCAGATTGTTGTTTTGTGCGATTGCAAGATCGCCAATCGCAGTATCACATTATCGCAAGATCGCAGATTGTTACAATTCGTTAAATAGTTATGTGCTATTTTTGCTATGTTGCGATATGCGATGTCGCATATCGGCCATCGGCGATTTCTTAAAGTTTTCGTTTATGAGCATTTCTTAATGCATGCGATGTGATGGATTTCGCGTCGCATTCTCGCAGTTTATCATTTTACTCACAAGGAAATGTCCTATCTTCTTCGCGCAATGCGGTATTTTCTTAAGGAGTATAATACATGAGTTTTAATTGAATTTTTTGAATTTTTTACTAAGGGTCCCCACTTACCTAGTGTTATTGCTAATACTAAATAAGGAGGTGGGTTGTTGGTGGCCACAACAGGTTACAGATTTCTTTACATCAGCAAACAGAGTGGGCCAGTAAAAACCAGGTCTTAAGATCTTATCAATTGTTGTCTTCCAATAAAGATGTCCCCCACAGTCACCTACATGAAACTCTTGCAAGATTTTATCAGATTCTTCCTTTAACAAACAATTAAGAAGGATGCCTTCATGATTTTTCCAAAATAAAGCATTGTCAATTATGCAAAACTTCAAAGATTTCATTTTTAAGAACCTTCTTTTAGTCCTAGATAACTCAGGAGGAGCTTGAATATTTTGTAAAACATATATAATGTCAGCATACCATGGTGAGTCTATAAAGGCCTGGCTGATTTGTGGAGTCGCCATCTCCTCTTCATTGTCCAATTCTACAATGAATTTTATGTCCACGGCCGACAGTTCGATTCAGCCATGAGATTGGCTAAACCTTGGCCTTTGATTAATTTTGTAGGTTTAATTTCTAAATCATACTCTAAGATGGTAGCTATCCATTTCCCTCTCTTTCCATCTGCTCCATCCTATGTTAGAATGTCTTTGACTACAGCATTGGGAACATAAGCTACTATATGAGAATACGAGATATAAACTCTGAAATATTTTATAGCTTTAACTAGAGAAAAAGCTTTCTTTTCCATTATATTATACTTTAAAGGTGCATCTCTCAGGGCTTTACTGAAGAAGGCTATTGGTTGTTCAAAACCCTAATCATTTTTCTGCAGTAGGACTGCAACAATTGTGTGTTCTGAGGTGAAAGAAAAAATGATGAAATCCCTATCAAACATTGGATTGGTGAGAACCGGTGTTTGTGTTAAGGCTAGATTTATATCTTCAAATGACCTTTTAGCCTCTAGAGTACATTTAATAGTTGAATCTTTCTTTAACATGTTGTTTAGTAATCTAATTAGTTCAGCTAAATTAGAGATAAATCTTCTCAAAAAGTTTATTTTACCTAAAAATGCTTGGACTTCTCTGATGTTCCTAGGATGTGGTATCTGCAAAATGGCTTCAATTCTTGTTGGGTCAATCCGGATACCATCTTTGGATATTATGTCGCCTAGTAATTTCCCCTCTTTGAACCCAAATAAAGATTTTTTAGGATTCAGTGAAATTCCATACTTCCAACACTTGGTGAAGACCTACCTGAGATGATCTTAGGAGAATATTGTGATATCATCTAGGTATATTACCAGGAAGTCATGGATTTCCTTAGCAAAGGCTATTTCCATTTCTCTTTGGAAGGTGGTCCCTACATTTTTTAACCCAAAAGGCATTTTCACATACATGAAAGTGCCCCATGGAGTAGTGAATGCAGTTTTTGCTTGATCATTTGGGTGGACTAGGATTTGGTTATAACCAGAAAACCCATCTAACAATGAGATTCTGGTTGAACCTACTACCCTCTCTAATATGTGATCCATTTTAGGAAGGGGGTAGTTATCCTTAAGTGAAACTTTATTTAAATTCCTAAGGTCAACACACAGTCTAATTTTGCCAGTTTTCTTTCTTGTAGGTACCAAATTAGAGACCTAGTCTGAGAATCTAATTGGTGCAATAATATTAGCTTCATACATTCTTTTGATCTCTTTTTCAATAGAAGGTAATAGAACAAGGTTAATCCTTCTAAGCTTCTGTCTAAAAGGCTTTTGGTTTTCTTTTAAAGGAATGGTGTGTTGTATTATGCTGGTATCATAGGACTTAAGGTCCTCATAATTCCAAGCAAAAACATCTTGGAATTCTTTTAGAAGTTCTATGTATTTCATTTTTTCATTGGGAGGTAAAGACTCTGAAAGTTTTATCATTTTGGGATCTTCTTCAGAGCCTATATTACATTCCTCAATGTCTGATTTCAAGGGTTCCATTTTAGGCTTTTTAGAAACATCGTTTGAATCAAATAAGTCCTCCAAAGGAGTTAATCCTTTGGGAAAAAAATTGTCTTTAAGATTGATGACTTCAGATTCTTCATCGATTGCTTCATCAATTTCCATTTGTTTTAGGTTTCGAATATCTAATTTTGTAAACTTTGTGGGATGGAAATTATCTACCTTTTCATCTTCTACTTCGTTAATTTCTATTTTATCAGTGTAATCAAAATCTACGGTCATGTCTATGTCTATTTTGCTATTTACAAATTCATCATCTAAAGTTAGAAAATTGTTAATTTGTTTATCATTTTCGAACACTTACCAATTCCTTAAGTTGTCAGGAATAACAGGTCTATGCCTAACCTCAGCGGTGTAGTGAAGGTTGGGCTGAAATGGAAACTTGCATGTACTAGAAAACATCGCTAAACTCTGAGCTTGCATATTGTGTTTTCTTGGAATAACAGCAAGCTTGGTTTCTAAAAAAGTATTTAGTATTTATACAACTGTTCCTCTATGAAAACCTAACCTAGGATCCCTAGTCATATAAACAACACTAATGTGTTTTCTTACCAACTCAGAATCTCCCATAATAGAGACTCTTATGGCTCCCAACCTTTTGACCAATTTCAGACCTAACATAAGTGCTTCATAGTTGGACATATTGTTTATACATTTAAAGTTCAATCTATATGCATGACCCTTTGAATGATCATTTTCTAAGTTGTAAATCCATACACCTGCTCCTGCACCTAGTTTGTTTACTGACCCATCGAATTCAAGATGCCATAGAATTTCATGTTCATAATTCTTACTGTTTGGGGGTACAAAATCTTCTTTGACTAAGGTATCCAGGTCATCTTTATTATCTGAAATCTCCTGAATTTGGACATTTTGATTTTCTTTTATTGTTGCAATTTCTTTTGGTTCTACTATTATGTTGTTTGAAGTGTCTTCTTGGTTATATTCAGCATTGTAAAGAATGAAAGAATCAATATCTGAATGTATTAAATATATAGGAAAGTTTTGAGGCCTCTCCTAGGTATTCACTACATACTTCATCAGAGTCTCTCTATACAGTTTCTTGGGATGTCCAAAGACTGATATGGTAGCATACTACATGTCAAGTTGCAGAGATCCCTAGAGTTTAGCACCCCAAGATCTGGACAATAGCATACCATACTTAGGTGATATATCAGCAACAACTATGTCCATAAGAATGGTCTTAGCAGGGTACTGCACTAGGGAAACACACAGGTATTTTATAAGTCCTAAGCACTTAACTTGGCTTGAATCAAATGAAAACAGGTCTTTGTAGGGTCTAGTGATATCCAAGTTTAGCTTCTCCATAACGAATTTAGGCATAAGATTGTGTGAAGCCCCAAAGTCTAGCATGGCATTATGTAGGATTTTATCGTGGATGTTAAGGCTAATGTAGAAGGGTGGTATCCCTCTTTCCACTAGCTTTCCATTAACATCAGGTTCGAAAATTAACTCAGGTTGATCATCAAATAGGTTAACATAGTCTTCATTTTCAACGAAGTTTAAAGATTTGGTTATTTGAGATCTGTAAGTTTCATGTTTAACTAGTTCTGTTAAAGGAACTGAGATTTTAAGTTTGGCCACCTCTGCTCCCAAATTGAAAGGCAGAGGGGATTTATCTATTTGAACATTTGAAATATTAGCACCAAGGTTCTGAGTAGTCTATTGCTCTTTTTCGGTGTTTGAAGTCTTTTTAATTGGATTTTCTAGTATAATTTCTGGAGATTGTTCCACTGTTTCCTTGAGGGGAACTGAAGTGGAAGATTTCTCATTAGAAGGTTGGTCATCGATTACATCCTCAATGGTGGGACTAGGAGGGTTTTGATGTGATCTAGAAAGGATTTGTAGAGTTTTCGTAACTCGAGGATTCTGATTTGTAGCTTTTACTTTCTTAGGCTGGTTAGGAACCTCTTTCTTATTTTGGTCCGAAACATCAGTGTTCTTTTTTGATTCTCAAATTATATTGTTTATGCACTTCGAAGATAGCAGAGTCAAACCCTTACTTATACTCAAAATATTCTCCAGTTTGAGTTTGTAACTGTTGAAGCATATATAATTCTTGGTCATCCTGAGTCAGAAAGACTGTTTCCTCATCATCTAACCCCATTAAGTTGATTTGGGTGTCTAGTTCAAGGTCTTCTTGATGTCAAGTTTCAACATAATTTTCTTGGAAAGGGGATCTAATGTTCTGATCAGGCCCATTTTACCCGTGTTTTGGTTCTGGTTCTTCCTAAAGTTTGGATTCCTTACTGGAGGAGCCTATTGGTTATCCCAGTGAGGTTTCCTCTCAATGACTTCTATCCTATCCATCAATCTTTCGATTCCTTTAGCTAAAGCATCCATTTTTTTATCAAAGTGTGAAGTTTCATATTTCAGGGGTATTATTCTCTCGTTTCTAACCCTATCTCTTTTGGATAGTAGATTAGCTTCTACGCTAACTGCAACACTTTGCATATCTTCTAGTGTAGGGGGATTCCTTTCTCTAAGTTGAAAAGCCATATCTGTGTCAAATCTGTCTAGAAACTTAATCAGGGCTAAGCCAGGTAGAGGCCTAAGGTCAAGTGGTATTGCATTATATATATTGTTGAATCAAGTGCAGTAGTCCTAAACGGGTTCGTTTGGTCCCCTCTTAAGGTTTTCATATTCAGAAAGGATTTGAAGAGGGTTTTTTTTCTTCTCCCACCTATTTAGGAATTGCTAGTAAAGAACATATAAACTATCTATACTGTTAGGAGGCAGAGCTCTAAACCATGTTCTCACATCTCCTACTAGAGTTTGGACAAAGATTCTCATTTGGACATCTCCTATGTCAATTTCATGCAGTTCAAAATAATTTGTCATTTTCTTAGTGTGCTATTGTGCAGTGTAAGTTCTAGTGCCATCAAATAAGGTAATTTTACTCTGATAATCTTCTAGTAAGGCACATTGAGGAGCAAGCATCACAAGAGGGGCATATCTGAGTGTCATAGCTCTAAGTTGGACAGGATTGAGAATAGGAGTTGGGGTAACAGGAGGATTTGGGATAACAGGGGAAGTTGGGGTAATAGGGGGAGTTGGGGTAACAGGGGTAATGGGTACTTGAAGGGTAGTGATAGGCTAATGGGGGAGTGAAGGTATGAATGGAGATGAGGAATGATTTTCAGAAGTGTGAGGAAATGACGGTGAGCTAAAAGAAGTAGAAGTTGTTTCAAAAAGTTCAGGGAATCTATTAGTGGCAAGGGATGACTAAGGGGAGTTCAGAAGGTACTGATCAATTGACAAGTTTGCTCGTTGGACTTCAATTTTTGCTGTAAATTCTGGATCTAGAATTGTGTCCTCAAGTTCACTCTTGGACTTGGTTCTAAATAGGGAATTGTCAAAATACTCGTCAAAAGGGAGGTCTTCTAGGAATAGCCACTCAACAGGGCATGAATTGGATCTGAATAAAGGTCTTGGGCTTACTGAACTTTCTTGTCTTCTAATTATTCTCAGAATAAGATTGGGATTGTCAAATACAAGGGGACGATTTGGATCAGGGATGGCCCTGGTATAGTGACTTCTCCTCGAATCAAGATTTTGAGATCTTTTTAATTATTTTCCTTTTTTATGAATTTTTGAAATAACTTCTAATAAACCCTTTAAGATGCCTAAAAATAAAAATTTGAATTTTTCAAAGGTTTATTAAGACTAGGGGTTTGATTCCCCAGTATGGTCGCCACTATGTTATCACTCATATGATTTCCCTAGAAGTTATCAAAGAAGGAATAGTCCGAGGTAACCAGAAATCTAATCTTTTAGACTCATGTCCTAGCCCACATAAGTCCAGAGAGGGTTCTCTCTTTATAATTTAACTTTGTTTTGGGTAGATTTCAGGCTAGTTATTAGTGCTCATTATGTTTTGTTTTGATTGGGTGGTGGAATTAAGAAAAGAGATGGGTAGAGCAAGTATTCAGGCCATTGGGCTATGGAGTCAATCAAGAGTGGCTTAACTGGATCTAATCAATCACTAAGGTAAGAGTTCATAGGGTAGGCTAGCACAACAAAAGAAAATCTGCAAGTTCAAATGGATGAGGAAGTCCTAACCAGGGCAAAGGGCAACGAAGAATCCTTTACTATGGACCAAAGGGGGGTAAACTATGGAAGTAAGGGAGCAATTAAGAATTCCCAGACCAAGATAGCTTAGTAGAAAACACATAGAAAGTAAACAGTATAAACATAGAGCATTTAAGCTAATTTTGAGATATTATTCCTTGTTTACTTTACAGATTTTCTAAGAGACACATATTAATATTCATAACAGGAAGAGAAAACAATATTTAAACATGAAGAGATAATACTTATTTGTTCCAACAGTGAATAAGAATCCAGTGAAATTTCCTCATCTTTATTTCATATCCAGAAAAACCAGTCCAGTCTTTAGTACAATAGCTCCTTGGCTCAGTATAAAATGTCTACAAAAATGCATTTTAATCCACCCTAATTACTTCAATTTGTGAAGTATTTATACAAAAAATGATACAAAATATCTCATAACAATATGAGAATTATTATAGGAAACCAAAAATATCTTCAGCATGAAGATAGAGACAGATGGATAATTTTCTTCTTGTTGTCCCTTTTGTTAGAGCCTAGATCGACCTCAGGGTGAATGGAGGCAATCTTAGGACAACCACAAACCAAACTTAACCTGGTAGCTAGCCCTACCAGGTCGGGAGAGGGCCCTCTCCTTGTCAATCTCAATTGAGTAAACTGAATTGAATATGGATTTTAGGCTAGGTATAGTAGCTCTAGGGTTTTTTTGGTTGATTTTAAAGGTTTTGTTGCTGGATCAAATGGAGCAGGCAACTTTGGGTTCGGGAAATCAAGTCGAAATTGCAGGGTGTTCTATGGGGCGAGGTAGGTAGGTGTTTTGGCACTGGGAATTGAGTGAGATGGTAGGTCTAAGACTGGTGAGGGGCTGAGGAGGGAATGCAAAGATCATGATTCTTCTTCAAACAACTGAAAAAATTGAAAACTAAACGTATTCCCAAGGCAGAGCACTGTTACCAATGTATTCTACCTATCTATCTTGATTTCATTTAGTTTAGAATAATGAATTAGATTTTGGAACACATAACACATGAGAAAAACTAATGAAAAAAGTAGAAACAATGCTAAAACACATTACCACAAGAATCCCACAAAAATAGCTGCAAATCCTGGTTTATTTCCTTGCCAAACTGCTATAGAGATGTACAATGTAGTTGAAAGCATCCACAAGAGTCCAACCTTTGCTAATGACTGAAAAATACATAATATAGACATCAAACCACCTATGCTAGCCATCAGTGGTCGAATCCATGGGAAGAGGGGTGGTTTCAACCATTTCTAAACTAGGAATAGGAATATAGGCAGTGGAACAGCTTGCTTCTATAACCATGGAAACTGATTCATTTACCCCTCAACCACCTCAAAATGATGAATATACCCACTAATGTCCTTTTGCAATTACATTTACATAGCATAACATCATTTACAATCATAAATTCATCCATCACGAGAAGAAAAGTCAATTTGTGAAATAAGTAGGCGAAAACTAGATTTTTGAGCAGAATTGGCAAAATTTATCCTATGCAAAGCGCCGCTTCAGACCCCGTTTTGGAGGCCTTACCCTTGACCAAATTGAGCCCATGAGAGCTCTTTGGAAAGGTCTTCCTATCTAGCTTCTAGAACATCTTGAATGATTTCATTTGGAGGTAATTTTCCCCTCAAAAGTGGAATCTCCCAAGGCTGCTTCCTGTGTGTCCAAAAAGAGGCAGAGAGGTCATTTTTTGATGGTTGTTTGACCTTTAGGTGACCAAGATTTGCTCCAAATTTGCTGAAACTTTCAGGGGTTGATGTTCTCAACATGCTGAATCTGAATATGTAAGCAATTTCTCCAAAATATGTCCCAGTCAAAAGAGCAGCACCGGTGGCGCTGCACACCTATGCCAAATTCCTGTGTTACAAAATTTAAATTATGAAAATTGCAAAATCTTACCAAAATTTTCCCTGAATTGGCACAAGGCACCCTCATCCACTTCTTTGATGATCTAATGAGGCATCAACTATGATTTCCAACTTGTCTTTCTCCTTTTTGCTTCTCAAGGCCTTCCTCAACCTTGCCTTAAGCTTCCTCATCCTTATATTGCATATTTTGTTCCAGGTCATATAGTGATAGGCCATGTGACGAAGCATCTTCTTTTCTTTATTGGCCTTCTCAAGCAGCTTTTCAAGGTGTATGTTGACCCTTTCAAGCCAAGTTTCCCGATCATTCTCAATCTCTTGCTCAATGGAGGTCATCTTGACCTTTGCCTTCTTTTCCTTTTTCCGGTTCTCCTTGATCATTTGCAACTCCATGAGGACTTGCTTGTCAGTCAATTGCTTGTTTTCTTGCTCAAGATAATTGATGATCCACTTTTCCCTCTCTAAATTGACTGACAAGGCTTGTATATCAGCCTCTTGCTCCTTGATGATCATGTCTTTAGTAATATTTGTACCTTGGGTTTCCAAATCAATGGCATCAACTCCTTGTGTCTCCTCATGATCAACTAGCTCAAAGTCCCTCTCTTTCCCATCACTAGGATCCTGCTTATGCATTTTACCCTTGCCTTTACCTTTTCCCTTGTTGTGCTACCAAACCTATACCTGTTTAGCTGAAGATGAAGGCAAAGCCCCTTCCACTCCTTGTGGAGATAGCATTTGCCTGTGGCTTGAAGATGAAAGCGAGACCCCTTCCACACCTTGTCGAGATAATACTCACCTGGCAGCTACAAAAAGTTTCTTAGTGCCTCTCTCATAGGTCACAAACACTGGCACTCCAACAATTTCAATTTCTTTGACTTGTTCATGTACTGAAGGTCCAGTTTCCTCCTAATGCACTGATGAAAAGATTTTTGGGCCTTTGAACATCTCATGAGAAATGAAAGTTTCCCATGGAATGTTGATAAGGTTTAGCTGATGTAGAACAATGAATTTAATCAAAGAATAATGAAAGATGTTGTTTAACTATTGGGGATATGGCTTCTTCTTGACATAAACTGCCATATTCTCAATATTTCAGAACATGAAGGAATATTCATCATCCTCACTCTAGTAAAATGCATCAACAATCTAATGTGGTAGGCATACAACCAAGAAAACCTACCTTCACAAGTAAAGTATTTGATGATGATCTTCATGAGTGGAGCAAACCTGTCCTCCAAGAATTTGAAGGGGGACACTCTCTTCAATTTGCCATGGTATTTAGCCTTGATGTAAGGCTCAGAATACTCCTTGTCAATATACAATCCTTTGTTCCATTTTTCACCTACATTTGGAATGCATGTAGCCTCTGAAATAACAGCAGGTAACGAAGTGAATGTAACTCCAGCAAGGTTTACTTCATTGTTGTCCAGATGTGTCACAAACAACCTTGCTAATTCATGATGAAATCTAACCCTCTCCACCATTTCACAGAAACCAAAACATGACTGATGTTTGAAACATGAGATGGCAAGTGGACAAGAAAGCAATTCCCTCAAACTAATGGACTCCTCCCTAATTATCTTTCCCCCTTTGTGAGGCTTCCTCTGTTGCAAATTTCTTTCCCTAGAACTGTCACTATGGGTATCTTCCTCCATTTCATACTCACTGTCCCTCTCCATTATTGTATAGTTGTTTCCCTTGTGATGAATGAAGTATGTTGAATGAATGTAAGAATAGTATGAAGGGATTTTGATAGATGAATGGGTGATAGTGAATAAGGGTGTGAATAGGATTTAGTGAGTGAGTAGGGTTTAGGAATAGTGTAGGGTTTGGGAAATGTGTATGAAGTGGGGAAAAAATAGAGGGAATGATGTTTAGGGAATCTTGTATAGGGAATAGGTTTTAGGGAACAACAACTAGATGAGGAAAGATAGCAATAAAATAGTGGGATTTTGAATGTATGAGATATTTTGGTGACAACTAGGGTTTACTTTCTTAAGAGACAAACACACCAAAAACTAATTGCAAAAAGTCTTTTGAGCAAGAATAACAATGATACTTACTTGCAATGGAGGAAATTTGGAGATTTGAGGTGATTTAATGCAATTTGGAACAATTTGGCACATTTTGGAGCTTGGATTCCAAGTGTGCAACGCTCTCTCTCAGGCGCGCAACACCTCTTCTATGTGCAACGCACGTTCAGTTTTACACTATGTGAATTCCCCAGGTGCGCAGTGCCCCTTCTATGTGCAGCGCCAGCTACCAGGTGCGCAGCACCCTCAGATTTCTCCAAAAACACTATGACTTCATCCCTTTGCTCAATAACAGCTCAAGATCGCGTTTCTAGCTCTCCTTAGCACTTGAAACTTTTAACAATGAAATGACATAAGATATGGATGACCTTTATATAGATTTTCAACCTTTGATTTTTCATTCTTCAAAACCCACTTTATAATGTTTATTTGTTTTCTTCAAATACTCTGTTTTTCTAATATTTGACTTTTGGCTTTTGACAGGTGGACTGATGCTTGATTGTTTGACTTTTTGCAGTGGCATGTACTTGGAAAATGTCACCAAGTGACCAGGAGTAGCATAGAAATATTTATTACATATAGGATCAATAAAATTACATGAAAGTTACAAATAAAATACTGATGCTCTATTTTCACCTCAAAACTAGTTTTGAGCTAAAAACTTATTAAGTTTACAAATTTAAGAGATTAAAACTTTTCTGATGATTATTGTCATCCTCATGTGTCTGGTGACCATAGATTGATGATTATTAGCAATAGTCATGAAATTTGACAATGGTAAAACCCTAATACCTAATGAGACTGAAACCCTAGACCTAAAACCAAAATGATGAAACGAACTGAAAATATACAGGAATCATGGACTGAAAAGTATGAAAGGAGATCAACAGATATATGTCATGAGGGAAAAAAATGAAATGAACCCTACCATCAGTCAATCCATGACCTAATGGAATGCAATTCATTGTGAATGGGACTCCTAATATTAATGTGAAAAGGTAAATTTTGATCATTGATGGCAGTGTGAAGACACCGACACTAACATTGGCTCCAATGGGGATGGTAGCTCCTTGGAGGTGCCAAGAACCATAGATCTCTGGAACCTCCTCCATTGGGAAAGACGGTCAATATACTTCAAAAAGTGAAATTGACACTAAGAAAATGGACTCAAGACTCAAAGACTCAAAGACTGATACAAATCATTCAATTTATAGCCTTCACCTCAAGCCCCAATCTGAAATGAATTGTAACTTTTGAACACTTGCAATGAAAGGAAAACGGTATATACAATTATCACTTCATGATTTCAGAAATCACCTTAGAAGAAGTAGCGCTTCAGGAGCCTACCATTGACCAGTCCTCCTGAACAATCTTGTCCATCCATCTCTTTGAGCAAGAATGCATTTTGCCCTCTGTATGCAACAATATTATAAGGTCCCTTCCATAAGTTTTCAAACTTGCCATGCTTGCCTTTATGTTCATTCCTAGCATCCCACCGTAACACCACATCTTCAAGCTAGAATTTATCTGCTTTAGTTTTCCAATCATAAATATTTTTGATCTTCTCCTACAATCTGAAAGTATTTTGGAAGAATTCCTCCCTTGTCTGCTGTAAATGGATCATCTGATTGATTCTTCGCTAAAAATCATCTTCCTCACTACCAGCTTGTAAAATTTTCACAACCGGGGCTGTTAGAGATTTCGAAAAGACTGTGTAAACAACATATACTATTTCAAATGGAGACATACCTATAGACTTCTTTTGGCTCACCCTGTCCGCCCACAAATCATTGACTAACTTTTTATGCCAGCCTTTCTTATTTGTTTCCAGAAGTTTCTTGATGATGTTCACCAATGACTTATTGGAGGATTCAGCCAAACCATTACCTTGCGGATAATATGTTGTGGGGTGACCCAAGGTAATCTGATACTTGCTGCAAAAGTCGATCATCTTCTTGGATTTGAATGCAACTACGTTATCTGTGATGATTTTACTAGGACAACCAAAATGAGATAAAATGTTTGATTCCAAAAATTGAATGATTACTGTGTCTGTCGCTTGTTTGGTCGGGATTGCTTCAATCCACTTGGTAAAATAGTCGGTTGCTATTAGGATCCATTTGTGTTGAGCCAATGATGTTGGATGGATCTCCCCAATAAAATCGAGTCCCCACTGCTGAAATGGTGCACTGACTTCAACCAGTTTTAGAGGAAGAGGCAGCAACTTTCTTTTCCCCTCAAAGACCTGACATTCATGACAGCTCGTGACTATTTTATAGACATTTGAAAATAAGGTTGGTCAATAATAACCTGCTCTCAAGATTTTGTTTGCTGTTGTCTTCTAGAACAAGTGACCACCACAATCACCCTTGTGAAAATCACTAATCACCTACTGGACTTCATCTTCAATTAAACAGTTTAGCAAAACACCTCCTGGATCCTTCCAATAAAGGGCATTATTCAAAATGTAGAATTTAGAAGCTTTAAGTTTAAGACTTCTACCTTTGTTCTTCGACAGTTCTGAAGGTGGTGAGAGGTGCTGAAGTACATACATAATATCTAAATACCATGGTGTCTGAAGGAACATTTCAGACACTTGAATCAGGGAGCTTTCTTCTTCATCTTCAAACATGGCAACAATAAGATTTATATCTAACGCATGCAAATTTGATTCCTCCATCAACCTCGCCAATCCTTGTCCTTTGATCAACTTTTTAGGCTTGATATCCAGATCGTATTCTAACGTTGTTGCAATCCATTTTCCTCACCTTCCTTCAAATCGATTTGTACCAGCACATCCTTAACTGCTGCGTTAGGAACATATGATATGATTTGAGAGTGCAGAATATACATTCGAAAATCCTTCAAAGCTTTAACAAGAGCAAGAGCCTACTTCTCAATTATTTTGTACTTCAAAGCTGCATCTCTAATAGTTCTGCTGAAGAATGCAATTGGCTTTTCTAGTTGATCTCTATTTTGCATTAAAACTGTTGCCATGGTATGCTCATATGCAAATGAGAATAAAATCAAATCTTGTGTATAATCAGGGCTAATCAAAACTGGAGCTGTAGATAGAGCATACATTACCAAATTAAAAGATTTCATAGCATCTTCCGTCCATTTTACCACGCTGTCCTTCTTCAACATATTAGTAATTTCTCTCAAATGTTCAGCTAGATTAGGTACAAATCTTCGTAAGAAATTCATCTTACCGTTGAATGCTTGTATCTCCTTATTCCTGGGAAAATCTATCTGCTGAATTGCTTCTACCCTTGATGGATCAATGCAAATGCCTTCCTTTGAAATAATATGACCAAGCAACTTCCTGTCATTGATGGAAAAGAGACTTTTCTTCAGATTGAATGATATCCCAAATTTTCTACAGCGCTGAAACACAATCCTCAAATGATGAAGATGCTCATCATCTGAACCTGAAAGCACCGTCATGTCATCTAAGTATACAACCAGAAATACATCCTTTTCATTCGCAAAAGCAATATCCATTACACGCTGAAATGTTGCTCCTGCTTTTTTCAAACCAAATGGAATTTTAGCATAATGGAATGTTGCCCAAGGAGTGGTGAATGCAATCTTATAACGGTCATCTTGATGCACTAGAATCTGATTATATCCGGAATATCCATCGAGCAGCGACATACGTGATGCTCCAACCACTCTCTCGAGGATGTGATCCATCTTTGGCAGTGGGTAATTGTCCTTCAATGACACTTTATTGAGATTTCTAAAATCAATGCACAATCTAATCTCCCCGGTCTTCTTTCTCACAGGAACAAGATTCGAAATCCAATCAGAAAATCTGATTGGGACAATTATACCAGCCTTGTACAATCGGTTTACCTCTTTTTCAATTGAAGGCAACAACTTGGGATTGATTCTTCTCAGCTTCTGATGGAATGGCTTCTGATTTGGCTTGATGGGAATCATGTGCTGAATTATGTCTTTGTTATACACCTTTAAATCTGAATAATCCCAAGCAAACACATCAGCAAATTCAGACAATAATTTGATATATTTAGACTTTACCTCTGGTGACAATGTTTTGGACAATTTCACAAACTTGGGCTTGTCTGCTATTCCAAGATTCACGTCCTCAACACCTTTGTCTGTAGGCACCAAGCTTGGCTTTCTAGCTACATCATCCTAATCGAAAAGTTCCTCTAAAGGTATAAGACCTTTAGGAATGACATTGTCCTTCAGTTGCAACACTTCCATCTGATTCACCTCAATTTCTGGTTTATCAGTGTCATTATCAACATCTATGGATGCATCTTTTTAATTTCCTTCATTCTGCAAAAAATTATTCATCTGAGCCTTATCATCCCAAAACACCTGCCAATACCTTAGATTGTTGGGAACAGCTGGGCGGTGCTTGACATGGATCTCAAATTTGTTGTTGGAACCCATTGGGATCTTCAAATTACTTGTAGCAGTAGCAAGTGAATCTGCAATTACATTTTATGCATGAGGTATGCATGTCAAGGTATAGTCTGGAAACATCCTTAAGATATCTAAAACTTCATTTCGGTAGGCCCTCATCCGTGGATGTTTGGATTGATATTTGCCCTTAACTTGCTTGATTACCAGCTCTGAATCTCCATAGACTGATATCCTTTTTGCTTTTATCTTTTTGAGAATTTTCAAACCTGCAATCAGTGCTTCATATTCGGCTTCATTGTTAGAACAATCAAAAGCCAATTTATATGAACAAATTCTAACATTACTAGGGACTTTATTTGGCTAGAACACGAGGCTGCAAATCCAAATCCCTATGTCGGCACCATCCTTACCCACAGCTCCATCAAAATCCATGCTCCATAGGCCTGCTACTTCCTCCAAGTGTTGAAATTGTGTTCGTCATCTTTCTTACCTTGACTGATCTCTTCAATTTGTTTTTGTTCATTACCTTTTTGCTACTGCCGGAATGTGGACTACTCAGAGCTACTTCCAAGTTTTTGTCTTTCTTAATCAAGGACTGCTTTGAAATTTTCTGAAATCTCTGGCACATCTTCTACTTCAACTAACTGACTATCAATATCATTCAAACCACTATCAGAATATAATACAAATGACTCTAAATCTGTATGTACAGCATTAATTGGATGATTAAGTGGTTTCTCCTTGCTTGTGATCATGTACTTCATTTTCTTCTCCCTATATAATTTTCTCAATTGACCAAACACGAGAATGGTAGCATAGGAGAAATCTAGTTGTAAAGTCCCTTTAAGCTTTGCACCCCACGATCTAGACAAAAGCATACCAAACCGTGGCGAAATGTCTGCAACAACCACATCCATGAGAACATTCTTTGCTAGAATTTGGTCTAAAGACACCACCAAGTCTTTGATAAGACCAATGCAACAGACTCTACCCGAATCAAAAGAATACAGGTCATGATACTTTCGAGTAATGTCAAGGCCCAGTTTCTCCATAATGGCATTTGGCATCAGATAAGGGGAAGCTCTGGAATCAAACATGGCATTGTGGAGTACATACTCGTGTAATCTAAGGCTTATATAGAATGGAGGCAGTTCACTATCCTCAGACTGACCTTCTAAAGCAGGGCCAAAGATGAGCTGAGGGTGATCATCTTCTACATTGACCATATCAGATAAAGGATCTACGTTCAAAATTTTGGACACTTGGTGTTTATAACCGTTGTTCTTCATCAACTCAGTCAAAGGAATTGAAACCTTTAGTTTAGCAATCTCATTTTCTAAACTAAAAGCTGAAACTTTTTCTACCTCTTTGACTGAAGGGTCCTTCTTTTTGAGCTTTTCCTTTGCTAAACTTTTTTGATTGGTCTTCTCATTTGTAGACAATACTTTGTTGGAAGTTGGATCAATTGGCTCCTTCCCTTTCTTCTGAATATTCGAGGAGTTACTCTTGGGTTGCGCTTCCTTTCTCTTTTGAACTGGGCTGATTGGTACATCTCTCCTTCTCAATGAATATTGTTTTTGGTGTGATGTCAATGCATTCATATATCCATGTTGATAATCATCTGACTCATCCTCCAAAACTACTTCATTTGCCAATATATAATCTTCATCCTTTTGCACATCAGGGATCTCTGAATATTCTTCATCTTCCGTGAGATAGAAAGGTAAACCATCAACAGTAAAGAAATGATTTGCCTCCACTACTGGATCATTATCTTCTTCACTCTCCATTCCATGTACATAGTTTTGCTGCAAAGGAGTTTTGACTTACTGCTGTGATGACTGATCTTTTGCCTTCTGCTCCCTTTGTTTAATCCTGAACTGAGGTTGCTGCTATCTTGTGAAGTTTGGATTTCTGATTGTGGTTTCAGGCTTCTCTGCAATTGTTAACTGATCGAACATCTTCTTAATTTTCTAGAGTATATGATCTGCCTTAACATCTGAGGAAGATGCTTCTTCCTTTATAGTCACCTTCTTTTCAGCGTTCATCCTTACTCTTTTGACCAGCAGATTAGCCTCTACACTCACTGCATTCTTCTACACATCCTCAAGTGTGGTAGGATCTCTTTCTCTCAACTGATATGCCATACTAGCATCAAAGCCATCGAGAAATTTGATCAAGGTTAACCCCATAGATGGCTTAATGTCAACTGGAATAGCATTATAAACTGTATTGAACCTTACGCAGTAATCTTGGACACTTTCACCTGAATTCCTTTTAATATTTTCATACTCGGATAGAATTTGGAGGGGATTTTTCTTTACATCCCATTGGTCCAGGAATTGTCTATGAAGAACTGGAAAAGTATTGATAGATCCTGCTGGTAATGCTCTGAACCACTTTCGAACCTCGCCTCCGAAACTCTGCACAAATAACCTCATGGACACATTTTCAGAATCTACCTCATGAAGATCAAAGAAGTCGTTCATCCTATCAACATGCTGCTGCGCTGTGATACTTTGAGTGGCATCGAACAAAGGTATTTTACTTTGGTAATCAACGGGCATATCATCCAAATTCTGAGGCAGAATGAGAGGTGCATATCTGGCAGCCATGAATCGAGGCGGATTTGAAATTGGTCTTGGAGAAAGAGGAGGATTTATGACAACAAGAGTTGTTGATGTAGTAGAAGTAATGGGTATTTGAGGAGTAATGAGAGGTTGATGAGGGTTGGAAGGTATAAACAGAGATGTCGAATGACTTACAGGAATATGGGGAATTGATGACGAGGCAAAAGATGTTGAAGCCGAATCAGAGAGCTCAAGAATTCGACCAATGGTGATAGATGACTGAGGAGAATTTTGAAGATTACGGTTTCTTATCAAGTTGGCTCATTGGATTTCAAGTTGTCTGGCGAAGTCTGGGTCTGCAACTATATCCAGTAATTCACTATCAAATTTCGTTCTAAACAGGGAAAGATCAAAGTATTCGTCAAAATGAAGATCCTCAAGGAACAACCAGTATATCGGGCATGAATGAGATCTGAAAACGGTCTAGGACTTGATACACTTTCTTGTCTGATAATCCAGGGGATAAGATTAGGATTTTCAAATACGGGAGGAGGATCGGGATCAGGATTGGACCTGGTGTATCCTCTTAAAGCCAATGTGTTCAAAGTTCTCAAAAGTTTGATATTACTTTACAACTTTCCACTTTTCAGCCTACTGCATTCTAAACTTATCATCCAAAGTTCAGAACTTCTCAATTGTACTGGGGTGACTTGTTTTTCTTCCCCAGTATGGTCGCCACTATGTTAGAGCCTAGATCGACCTCAGGATGAAGGAAGGCAATCTTAGGATAACCACAAACCAAGCTTAACCTAGTAGCTAGTCCTACCAGGTTGGGAGAGGGCTCTCTCCTTGTCAATCTTAGTTGATTTGACTGAATTGAATATGGATTTTAGGCTAGTTAGAGTAGATCTAGGGTTTTTTGGTTGATTTTAAAGGTTTTGATGCTGGATCAAATGGAACAGGCAGCTTTGGGTTCGGAAAATCAAATCAGAATTGTAGGGTGTTCTGTGGGGCGAGGTAGATAGGTGTTTTGGCACTTGGAATTGAGTGAGATGGTAGCTCTAAGACTGGTGAGGGGCTGAGGAGGGCATGCAAAGATCATGAGTCCTCTTTAAACAACTGAAAACATCAAAAACCAAATGTATTCCCGAGGCCAGGGAAAATTTTAAGAACCCCCCCTAAATTTATAAATATAATAAATGGGCAAATCTCCATGGTATATAGGAAAAATGGAAGGTGATTTTATCAATAATATAATATGTATATATAATTTTTTGGCGAATCTCTCACCAGGCATGGCGAATATTTTACTCAACTATAAAATCTTGTAAGATCTTGGCGAGTCTTTCACTAAATAATAAAACTTTGTAAAGTGCTAGTGAATCTTAGCATAGGCTACATGCTGGTTTAATTCCCCCATTTAAATAGGCTACATTCCAGGTGAATACCATGTGCCATTTTGGTGAATACCATGGGTCAATACCATGTGCCATTTTTATTTTTATTAATTCTAATATTAGGGTTAATAATGGTTTTTTGCATGGTATTAATAGCAATCTAGTCCATGGTATTTGTCCCATAGTATTTTGGCCATAGGTTTCACCTAAATATAACCCATTTTTTGAGTGTTCGTAAATATAAGGTGACTTATGGAGTAAATATAAAAAATGTTTTATTTGTTTACCATACCTCTCGTTTATTTATATTTTTATTAATTTACCATATTTTTTTTACAAATATGGTATTTGGCCCATAGGATTTACTTAAATAAAACCTCTTTCTTGAGCCTTCTAAATAGAATGAGGTTTATGGACTAAATATAAAAAGAGGTTTTATTTATTTACGATACGTCTAGTTTATTTATATTTTTATTTATTTACCATACCTTTTGAGTAAGTATAAAAAGACGTTTTATTTATTTACCATACCTCCACTTTACTTATATTTTTATTTGTTTGCACCGTTACATGTATATAAGGTGACTTATGGAGTAAATATAAAAAATGTTTTATTTATTTACCATACTTCTCATTTATTTATATTTTTATTAATTTACCATACTTCTTTTATAAATATGGTATTTGGCCCATAGGATTCACTTAAATAAAACCTATTCTTGAAAATGGGCGAATGGATTCACTTAAATAAAACCTATTCTTGAAAATGGGCGAATGGATTCACTTAAATAAAACCTATTCTTGAAAATGGGCGAATGGAAGGTTGTAAGTCCTAATTTCAAGGGCTAAATTTACCTTTTTTACCCTCTCCCTTAAAATAAGGTGGGATATTTGAGGTGATTTGTAAAAATGTACTATGATACAAAATATTCGCCCACTAAAAATTTAAAACCCCTTAATTTCGCCAAAGGGCGAACATTCGCCCCTAAAATTATCCTTCAGCACTGTTACCAATGTATTCTACCTATCTATCTTGATTTCATTTAGTTTAGAAGAATGAATTAAATTTTGGAACACATAACACATGAGAAAAACTAATGAAAGAAGGAGAAACAATGCTAAAACACATGACCACAAGAATCCCATAAAAATAGTTGCAAATCCTGGTTTATTTCTTTGCCAAACTACTATAGAGATGTACAATGTAGCTCAAAGAATCCACAAGAGTCCAACCTTTGCTAATGACTAAAAAAATACATAATATAGACATTAAACCACCTATGCTAGCCATCAAGGGTCAAATCCATGAGAAGAGGGGTGGTTTCAACCATTTCTAAACTAGAAACAAAAATATAGGCAGTGGAACAGCTTGCCTCTATAACCATGGAAACTGATTCATTTACCCCTCAACCACCTCAAAATGATGAATCTACCCTTTAAGTTCCTTTTGAAATTACATTTACGTAGCATAGAATCATTTACAATCATAAATTCATCCATGATGAGAAAAAAAGTCAATTTGTGAAATAACTATGCGAAAATTGGATTTTTGAGCAAAACTAGCAAAATTTATCCTATGCGCAGCGCCGCTTCAGACCAAGTTTTGGAGACCTTCCCCTTGACCCAATTGAGCCCAAGATAGCTCGTCAGAAAGCTCTTCCTATCTAGCTTCTAGAACATCTTGAATATTTTCATTTGGAGGTCATTTTCCCCCTCAAAAGTGGAATCTTCCAAGGCTGCTTCCTATGTGTCCAAAAAGAGGCAGAGAGGTCATTTTTTGATGGTTTTTTTACCTTTAGGTGACCAAGATTTGCTCCAAATTTGCTGAAACTTTCAGGGATTGATGTTCTTATCATGATGAATCTAAATATGTAAGCCATTTCTCCAAAAATTGTCCCAATCAAAAGCGCAGTGCCCGTGGCGCTGCGCACCTATGCCAAATTCATGTGCTACAAAATTTAAATTTTGAAAATTGCAAAATCTTACCAAAATTTTCCTAAAATTGGCACAAGACACCCTCATCCACTGCTTTGATGAGCTAATGAGGCATCAGCTAGGATTTTCAACTTGTCTTTCTCATTTTTGCTTCTCAAGGCCTTCCTCAACCTTGCCTTAAGCTTCCTCATCCTTATATTGCATATTTTGTTCTGGGTCATATAGTGATAGGCCATGTGATGAAGCATCTTCTTTTATTTATTGGCCTTCTCAAGCAGCTTTTTAAGGTGTGTGTTGACCCTTTCAAGCCATGTTTCCTTGTCATTCTCAATCTCTTGCTCAATGGAGGTCATCTTGACCTTTGCCTTCTTTGCCTTTTGCCAGTTCTCCTTGATCATTTGCAACTCCATGAGGACTTGCTTGTCAGTCAATTGCTTGTTTTCTTTCTCAAGATAATTGATGATCCACTTTTCCCTCTCTAAATTGACTAACAAGGCGTGTATATCATCCTCTTTCTCCTTGATGATCATGTCTTTAGTAATATTTGTACCTTGGGTTTCCAAGTCAATGACATCAACTCCTTGTGTCTCCTCATGATCAAGCAGCTCAAAGTCCCTCTCTTGCCCATCACTAGGATACTGCTTATGCATTTTACCCTTTCCTTTCCCTTTTCCCTTGCTATGCTGCCCAACCTGTACCTGTTTAGCTGAAGATGAAGGCAAAGCCCCTTCCACTCCTTGTGGAGATAGCATTTTCCTGTGGCCTGAAGATGAAGGCGAGACCCCTTCCACACCTTGTGGAGATAATACTCGCCTGGCAGCTGCAAAAAGTTTCCTAGTGCCTCTCTCATAGGTCACAAACACTGGCACTCCAACAATTTCAGTTTCTTTGACTTGTTCATGTCTTGAAGGTCCACTTTCCTCCTGATGCACTCATGAAAGGATTTGTGGGCCTTTGAACATCTCATGAGAAATGAAAGTTTCCGATGGAATGTTGATAAGGTTCAGCTAATGTAGAATAATGATTTTAAATCAAAGAATAATGAAAGATGTTATTTAATTGTTGGGGATATGGCTTCTTCTTGACATAAAGTGCCATCTTCTCGATATTTTGGAACATGAAGGAATATTCATCATCCTCACTCTATTAAAATGCATCAACAATTTAATGTGGTAGGCATACAACCGAGAAAGCCTACCTTCACAATTAAAGTATTTGATGATAATCTTCATGAGTGGAGCAAACCTATCCTCCAAGAATTTGAAGGGGAAAAATCTCTTCAATTTGCCATGGTATTTAGCCTTGATGTAAGGCTCATAATACTCCCTGTCAATATATTGTCCTTTGTTCCATTTTTCACCTACATTTGGAATGCCTGTAGCCTCTGAAATAATAGCAGGTGACAAAGTGAATGTAACTCCAGCAAGGTTTACTTCATTGTTGTCCAGATGTGTCACAAACAACCTTGCTAATTCATGATGAAACTTAACCCTCTCCACCATTTCACAGAAACCAAAACATGACTGATGTTTGAAACATGAGATGGCAAGTGGACAAGCAAGCAATTCCCTCAAACTAATGGGCTCCTCCCTGATTATCTTTCCCCCTTTGTGAGGCTTCCTCTGCTGCAAATTTCTTTCCCTAGAACTATCACTATGGGTATCTTCCTCCATTTCATACTCACTGTCCCTCTCCATTATTGTACAGTTGTTTCCCTTGTGATGAATGAAGTATGGTGAATGAATGTAAGATGAGTATGAAGAGATTTTGATAGATGAATGGGTGATAGTGAATAAGGGTGTGAATAGGATTTAGTGAGTGAGTAGGGTTTAGGAATAGTGTAGGGTTTTGGAATAGTGTATGAAGTGGGGAAAAAATAGAGGGAATGATGTTTAGGGAATCTTGTATGGGGAATAGGTTTTAGGGAACAACAACTAGATGAGGAAAGATAGCAATAAAACAGTGGGCTTTTGAATGTATGAGATATTTTGGTGAGAACTAGGGTTTACTTTCTTAAGAGACAAACTCACCAAAAACTGATTGAAAAAAGTCTTTTGAGTAAGAATAGCAATGATACTTACTCACCATGGAGGAAATTGGGAGATTTGAGGCGATTTAATGCAATTTGGAACAATTTGGCATGTTTTGGAGCTTGGCTGCCAGGTCCGTAGCGCTCTCTCTCAGGTGTGCAGCGCCTCCTCTATGTGCAGCGGACATTCAGTTTTGCATTGTGTGAATTCCCCAGGTGCGCAGTGCCCCTTCTATGCACAGCGCCCCTTCTATGTGCAGTGCCCATAGATTTCTCCAAAAACGCTATGACTTCCTCCCTTTGCTCAATAAGAGCTCAAGATCGCGTTTTTGGCTCTCCTTAGCACTTGAAACTTTCAACAATGAAATGACATAAGATATGGATGACCTTTATATAGCTTTTCAATCTTTGATTTTTCATTCTTCAAAACCTACTTTATAATGTCTATTTGTTTTCTTCAAATACTCCGTTTCTCTGATATTTGACTTTTGGCTTTTGACAGGTGGAGTGATGCTTGATTGTTTGTCTTTTTGCAGTGGCATGTACTTGGAAAATGTCACCAAGTGACCAAGAGTAGCATAGAAATATTTATTACATATAGGATCAATAAAATTACATGAAAGTTACAAATAAAATACCGATGCTATGTTTTCACCTCAAAACTGGTTTTGAGGTAAAAACTTATTAAGTTTACAAGTTTAAGAGATTAAAACTTTTCTGATGATTATTGTAATCCTCATGTGTCTGCTGACCCTAGATTAATGATTATTAGCAATAGTCATGAAATTTGACCATGGTAAAACCCTAATGCCTAATGAGACTGAAACCCTAGACCCAAAACCAAAATGATGAAATGAACTGAAAATATACAGGAATCATGGACTGAAAAGTATGAAAGGAGATCAACAGATATATGTCATGAGGGAAATAACTAAAATGAACCCTACCATCAGTTGATCCATGACCTAATGGAATGCAACTCATTGTGAATGGGACTCCTAATATGAATGCAAAAAGGTAAATTTTGATCATTGATGGCAGTGTGAAGACACTGACACTAACACCTTTTATTATGACTGTGCTAGATGTTGTAATTCGGATTTGGCTCTTTCGGTTGCTTTGTAGTTATGTGCTAGAATCACTTTCTATATTCTACCTACTGGCACTCTTTACCTATTCTTCTTTGACTTTGTCTTACCTGTTCTACCTGGCAGCCATGTTTTACCATATAGATTTACTTCAGTAACTTCATAGTAAATCTGTTAATTTTGTCCACCATTCACTGTCAGGTAATTTCATCCTTATCATTTTTATTTATATTTCGTTAACTTCTGTATACTTAGAAAAATTTGGCCTATTGGTAAACAAGTGTTTTACCTCATGCTCTATGTAAAACAAATTTTCAAGACTATCATATAATACCTTTCCAGTGGGAAAAGATTTTACCCCTGAAGTACTAGCTTGGCTTCTGGCCAACTTATTTAGTCTTTCAATATAATTCTCTTGAGTCATCAACTTGTCATTTATCACCATAGGACTGGGAAGTCATTTTTCTCTTAAAATACCATACTTTGTCATAAAACTATCAATGACTGCTTGGATACTTTGACACCTTTTCTCCAGATTGAGCATCAGGTTCCTTTTGGTGAGAACCTTCTTTATTTCTATGATGGTTGTTGTTCTGTATTCTATTTCTAGCTCATCAAGCTAGTACCTGTTTCTACTGTTCAAAAATGTTATCAACAGGTTGGATGCTTCAGGCATATCTCCCAATTCTTCCCTTGTCTTGTAGACTGCTTCTGTAGCCACTTTTACTAGTTCAGTCTATTAAAAAATAACTTGAATAAAATGCCAAACATCATTGATGGAATCATTGATGTTGGCCCAGAGAATTTCCTTCATGTCTCCTAGTGGCTCTTTCAATGTCAATTCCTTTTCAAGGACTTTTATTCCTTCTCCCATTCTTTGGTTTTCCTGAACTTCTTCCTTCTGTTGTATCTATGCAAGTTTACAATCAGTTTCCAAACTTGACACTTTTTCTCTGAGCTTCTTAAGCTTAGTAGCCTGGATGTTCATTTCCTCCATGGCTTTTACCAATTCAACTATTATTTCTGTGGAAATACATGCGCTTGTAGATGCCCCTGTGCCTGCTGATGTACCTGTAACTGCCAAAGTTGTAGCTAGTGTAAGTGTGGGTGCTAAGGTAGCAGCCAATGTGGAGAGTACTACTGTAGAGACTGTAGGAATTACAATCTGAGGAGTGGTGGCCAACTCACTCTGTTTATATTGTATCAAGTTATCAAGCTCTTTTTTAGCTTCTTTCAATTGTTAATTCAGCTTTAGGACTAAGTCCATAAGCTCTCCCTCCTTCTAAGTTTCCAACACTTCAACTATTCGAGGATGATGTAGAGGGGGAATTTTGCGTTGCTTCTTCAGTACAACTATGTCATCATTTTTCTTCTTAATAAGC
Source organism: Pinus tabuliformis (assembly GCA_031772625.1). Taxonomy (NCBI): domain Eukaryota; kingdom Viridiplantae; phylum Streptophyta; class Pinopsida; order Pinales; family Pinaceae; genus Pinus; species Pinus tabuliformis. The sequence goes on along the minus strand of CM062808.1, from coordinate 251,848,686 downwards.
TTTTCTACAGCTTTCACATCTTTGGGATCATGGCCCAGTTCTATGACTAAGTCCTCTAGGGACTTTATTATGGTATCTTTGGCCTGTGAAGAGACCTTCTCTAATTGGAATTGCGTTGATATATTATTCAGCGAATTTTGGAGTTGGTGAACTGCAATAGCCTTACTGGTTAAGGTGCAATAAACTATTTCCCCAGTCTGCTTATGTAATTCTATTTGGTCAATAGGATGGATATCCTTTGCCAATACTTCAAAGTCTATTTCAGATAATCTTCCATTGATCCAAGTTGCTATTTAGTTGGCTTCAAGAAACTCATTTGCATCTTACCTTCCTTTATGTTAAAGGCTGACATTAACCTTGTTGATTTGTTGGAGCCATTTTCGGGTAGTGTGCATAACTTTGGGCCTTTAATATTTCATTTCTTGCCTTGATTTATTTGTATTCTCTTTGATATCTTGGCTCTGGCTAGTAGGAGCCCTAAAGGAAGACACTTCCACGCTCTGTTGCCTTTCTAACATTTGAGCTTGTGAGGTGGAAGGTTCTTTTGTACCTCTTAAGGGAGTGGTATGCCTGCTCTCTGCACCTTTAGTCCCTACTGTTTCTTCAGTAAACTCCTATTCTAAAAATGGATTCAACCTTTGCCTCTTAGCATAAGTTTGGGCAACAGGTTTGCTGGAAGGAGTGGCCTCCTCTCTATCTCTTTTAAGATTCCTTTCCTCATTTAGAGGAGTCTGTAAAATAGGAGGATTGCTCATGATATGTTCTGGTTGAGCAAGTTCTACTGATATTTTCGGCTGTTTTGATTCCTCTGGTTGCTCTGATGGTTCTGGCTGCTCTGATGGTCCTGGCTGCTCTGATGGTCCTTCTTCTGCTGTTTTCCCACTGTGTTCCTGTTATTGTCTTTGAGATTTATATTCTCCTCGTAGCTATACAAATGAATCTTCCTCAAGTCTTCTTTCTAAATCAATCAATACATTATTGACAACAGTTTTTGTGCTATCCCGGTCTACCAAAGTGTTTTCCACCCATTCAAGCTAATCTGCATACAGTTCAATTTCAGGGATTCTATGGTGGATATAAGGAGATAACTTATTCTTTTTTCTTCTGTTACAAATGAGGTCTAAAGGGTCATATGTCTAGATAAAACTTTGTTTCATTCTCAATCTTTGGAGGATTTCCTCTGCTTCCTTCCCTGCTTCCCTACTGTTACATATGAATGGTCCAAGCTGATCCTTTATCCTAAGTTGAACTTTCTTCTTGGCCTACACAAAATGCACCTCATCTGAATTGATCATTTGCCTGTAGTACTCTAGAGCAAATAATCTCATAGGGAGGTATCTAGGCAGTTTGTAGGGAGCCAGCTCACACCCATAGATTATGATTTCAGTGTGGTTTTGGTACAAGTACCAATCCCCCTCTCTATATTGTTTGGACAACTGAAGGACCCTCCTGATATCTGCACTGATTCTGGGGGGAGGGCTTCCTAATAGCATAGTTGCCACTGGGTGTACAAAGAGATCTACGAAATCAATATAAGAATATTGAGAGTCATTTAGATGGAATAATGAAGTCCAGAAGACCATTGATCTAGGGTTGCCTCTGGTGCCAAGCTTTTGGACTGTGATTGGGAATTTGTTAGGTTAATAATACAGGAAAATATGATATAAAACTGAAGAATATTTGAACACTCTTTCATTATCCAACCTCATGAATTGATCATGCATTTTGTTAGCAATGAACTTAGCATAGTCAAACATGATGGCTGGGGGCTACCCAGGAGAGCAGATGGACATAAATGCTATGATAATTTCATCAACAAATTCACTTGTAGTCTGGCCTAACACACCAGATATCATTTCTACGATGTTTTGACCAAGATCAGAGAATATAGTCCACATGTAAGGGGGAGGGTCCTTTGGAATGTATTTTTCTTCCCTAATGAAGGCCTGGTAAAACCTAGCAACTTTGATTGAGGTGAGTGTAGGGTATCTATTAAGAAAATCTCCAACAGAAAGAGTAGTCAGGCCTTGGCTTGGTTGTAACTGAAGCATTTCATTTATGGACTCAACAGTGATGGTAAATATTACAGAATGAACAGGGGTAATCACTACCCTTTGGCTGGGATTATAGTTCATATGGCAATAATGGATAATCTTTGGGAAGATATGAACTCTGTGGAACTGGTACTTGGGTAAACCTGATTCCCAAACCCCTATGTAGTCTGCATGGTTCAGGTACTGGTCTCTGTACCTGCAGTATAGTTTCAATGGGGAATCTTGGACAGATGTATCTTTGATCTGAAAATATTTATCTGCTAGTGGGAGATGTTCTAAATCCCTGTGAGGAGTAGAAATTGGCATGACATTTAATACAGCTGGGGCATCCATACTTGGGTCTTGTGGGTTCAAGAATGGGGGTGAAGGGTTTTCAGTGAAATTGGGAAAAACTAGTCTACTTCAGGGTAATTTGGAGTCACCATGCAACTTATCTTACTAAATTACTTAGGAATTGGAAGCAATTTAGTCCAGGTTTTGGAATAAAACAGGGTTTCTCAACGAATTTGGGTAAATACCTGGTTTTTAGCTTTGAACGGAGTAATGGCGACTGTGAACTATTTGCAAGAAGCGCACATGACCGAAAGGTGGTCTGCAGTTTCAGCAGCTTCAATAAGATGGTAGTTGGACGTAGGTTCACAATTGCATATACTCTGGTGCTTACATGGAGGTCAGAGTGTTCCTTTTCAAGATAAAACAAAAAACAATGAGCTTTTTATTTTTATTCGTAAAGTCAATGATTTTGGCAAGTACACTGGGAAAAGGGCATTTGGAGTTAAGCGGGGGATGTGACATTTTGTCATTTATCGAGGGATGTGACATTTTGTCATATATTAGCTTTATTGTTATTGTCAAATCATTTGTCCATATATATGTTTGAGTCTCTTGTATGTGACAAGCAGGATTTAACAAAGCTAGTCTGGTGTATAACAACACAGGAAGAATGGTTGTAGCCCATTACATGTTTAGGTGGATCATGTTCAGGTTGGAGAAGGCATTGTGTTGGCCTTGATATGTTTCACCCCTTGCCATTGATCTCAAAGAGGGAGAGAGATTCAACTCAGCTCCAGTGATCAGATTTAGGAAGATTATGATCAAGTTGACATCAATATCAAAGAAAAATTCAGCCTAAAAACTCCCATGAAATTTTCATGTAATTTCCATGTCATAATATGTAAACCAATCAAAATCCTTTAAATTTAAAAATAGCTACATGTCCTAAATAATTTTAAATTGTTTAATTTGGGTATATGTGAAATATTTTATTATTAATTTGGGTGTCGATGAAATATTTTATTATTAATTTGGGTATTCATGAATATTTCATTAATGTTATTTACCTACCAGACCCATAGGAATTTGAATATTGAAAAAGATATTAATACAATGTAAGTCTTGATATTAGTGAAAAAATACAAATTAAAAATGCGGGCCTATTTGACATTAATAACCATGCCCCAAAAAATAGTTAAATATAAAAAATATATAGAAAGTTAAATATAAAATATAAATATATACAATTTCGATTAAATATAAAATAGAAAAATAAAATATAATTATAGTTAAATATAAAATTGTTATATAGTTAAAAGTAGTTAAATAATAAAAAATAAAATATAGTTAGTTCTCAGATTGGATGCTTTTGAGATTCAAGATATAGTGATTAAGATATTCTGGAAAATCACATGGAGAATTATTGGTCGACGTGTTTCAAACCTCAATATAGGTTCATCATCAAGACCATGATGAGGAGCAAGATCAACAAACTGCTAATATATAACTCAGAGATGCAGCCATCAGTATCCAACGTTCAAAAGAATAATTAAAAACAAGGAATATTAAGGAATACAAATTAATATATTGAAAAGTTATTTTTGGCTTTTATTATTATAAACTATATTAGTTTTAATTGATTTAAAAATAATAATATTAAGAAAATAGGAAATCATTAAAAATCATTATTTTTAATTTTATTAAAAATATATAATGATATCTTAATAATAATAATAATAATAATAATATAATTATTTACTTAAATGTGATATGTTTGAATCAGGAACTAGATATTATTTTATTAAAGAGCATTATACAATTCATATAAGTAAAAAAAAAAAATCATTAATATAATAATAGAAAAACAATTAAAAGTCAAAGACCATGACACCACTAACCAATACAGAGGAAGTAACACGAGGTTAAGAAAAAAGATATGGGACCCATGAACTGCTTAACTTCTAACCATCGTCCCTGTTAAGAGTCTTATTCCTCTTTTCAATCTCAATGGCTTCTCTTAATTTTCGGTGATGGAAATGGTCAACACCTAATTTCTGGGTTGGAAAATGATGAGATTTAGCATGAAGATACAACTCATTGTGGGTATTCTTATGAAATACCTGGTGGGAGAAAGAACCATCATATTTTTTAGAGATAAGAACATCAAGGAAGGGTAAGCTACCATTAACCTCACATTCCATGGTAAATTTAATGGAATCAGATTGATTATTAAGATGATCCAAAAAGGAAGCCAATTTCTCCTGACCATGGGGCCATAAGTTGAAAGTATCATCTACAAACCTTTTCCAAATTTTTGGTTTAAAACAAGAAGAAGCTAAAGCTTTTGATTCAAAATCCTCCATAAAAATGTTAACAACTATAGGAGAGAGGGGAGAACCCATCGCAACCCCACAAGTTTGCTCATAGAATTCGCCTTCGAAACTAAAGAAGGTCATCGTAAGGCAAATTTCTACAAGGTTAGTTGTATCCGAACCTGTAATGCGATTGATGAAATTCACCGCCTCTTTAATAGGGATGTTATTGTAAAGAGAAACAATATCAAAACTAACCATTAAATCTCTTAAATAGTTAAAAAAACATATTCTAGAAAGGACAAATTACTATATTCTAGCCAAAAATATAAAATATATACTTAAATATAAAATAGTTAAAAAACCTATTCTAAAAAGGGAAAATTACTCGATTCAGGCTGAAAATATAGAATATATAGTAAAATGTAATATAGTTAAATAACTAATACAATTATATATAAAATACTTAAACAGTTAAAAAATCATATTCCAGAAAGGAAACATTATCGAATTCTGGCTAAAAAAATATATTTTGGGCGAAATTGTGGCTTTAGCAGACAATGTCATTAAAAAAGCACTAAAAAATGTAGTTAAATATACAATATGTATAGACAATTAAATAAAAAATATAAAAATAGACAGTTAAATTTAAATATAAAATACATATTGACAATTATTTTAATAAAAGTGACACATATTGAGGGATTTCGATAAAATAAAAAGTTAGAAATAATATATTATTATTTTTTTATTAAAACTTGTACTAATAAATATTGTGGAACATATATAAGAGAAAAGTAATATTAAAAAATTGTCTACATGACATTTTTTTAAATTTCTTGATTCTTCCTTAGGAGGCCAATTTTAGGTTGAAATTTCCTCTAATGGGGGAGTTTCTTGGCATTATACTATTGTCATTGATTTCAACCAATGCTTAGCAGTGTTCAGCCTTGTAATCACCATTTATATGCTTTGTACAAGTCAAATGTATGGTCTCCTATGTTTGGAATAATGTTTCAAAGTTGTATATCTACATCGTGATGGTGAGCTGCAAATTGAAAGGTGAAGGCTTATGAGATGCATATGATGATGTCTTGACACCTGCATGGGGAGACTGGACATGTTTGGATATTTTGTTATGATATTCAAAGACTTGTCACGTGTTTGTAGAGGTCCTACAAGCTCAAGAGATGATTGAAGACTTGCACATTTAAGAAAAGTAACCTTGGGAATGTTAATGTAAGTTAATATTTCTAACCATTAGTGGTTTAAATATGCATTGCAGGTTCCCACCACTTGGTAACCTGTATGGCCACCACATTGTTGAGAAGATTGCCTTAGCCAAGGTAATTCTAAATAGGCAAGTCCTACATTCATACAAGTCCATAGGAAAATATACCTATGTAAGGAAAATATACCAAGAAATCCAGAGTTAAAATCATGGTTACAGATGGCAGAATTGGAGCCATTATACAATATAATGACGGGAGGGAATGTAACAACTCTTGGTTGACTTTCCATGTAAATAAAATAGGACCAAGGTCATGGGACACCTATTCCAAACTGAATGGTGGGTAAACATTATAATCGACATCACTTGTGGTTTATTAATGGCTATGGAAAATTCCAAAGGCAATGAGGCAATAATTGACATCTAATTATGAGAAATAAAGGATAATAAGAGAAAAGAAAGGTCAAGAGACAAAAATATGCATGCAAGGGAAATCAGAGATAAAATGAAGGAAAATGAAAGAAAAACGAAAATAGGAAAGGAAGAGACATGAGACATCAATGATTAAAAGGCATCAAAGAAATAGTTCACATATTTTGGGCACAAATTTTGATTAGCTCTTAATCATTCTATTTCCCTTCTTCCACACTCCTACACACTTAGAGCATTCTTGGAGCATTATAGCAGTCACTTGGACTTGGAGGAATAAAGAAAGTAAGGGAAACTCATGGGCAACGGAAAGCAGATTGGATCAGCAGCTACCGCAGGAGTACATTGTAGGTAACAGGTTGCATGTGTGATTTCTTTGTTGATATTTGGATGCATGGTACATGCATGTCGTTCTATGATTAGTTTGTTGTCATTAACATGGGATTTGCATGGATTGACAATTATTTCATCCCTTCTTCCCATTTCCTAGATAGCCATGTTGTAGTGGGTTCTTTTTCTAGATTTTTGATTGGTTATTAAGTTCCCTAGTGGTTTTGGGTTGGGATACTATACTTGGATCCCTGAAACAACTTAGGTTTCCTAGAGGCTATGGGTTGAGATGGTAGTTATCTGGAGCCCTGTAATAACTTAGATTATGTCGGGGATGTGGGTTGAGATAGTAGTCCCTAGAGCCATAGGAAGCTCAGGAAGAAACCAATCTGGTTGGTATTAGTGATTTCTAGACCGATTTGGTGAAATCGCTATCATTGGGGGTTGAGGCAGTGCGGCCTTTAGAAGCCTTGATTGGTTCTATATTGGTTTAACCCATATGATCCCACATTCATGCTTGGAATATGGTATGGGGGTGATTGTCTAAAAGAGATATTTGGTTCAGCCCAATGTATAGTTAGGTGGTACGTGGAAGTCCCTGACTTGGTTGGAATTTTCATATGTTAATATGAGCTATTTTATTATTGTGATCTATAAGCACAAGTATTGGTTATTATGTTGATCTTATGGTCAATTTTTCATGGATTTTATTATGGTTATATGCTAGTTATATGCATGGTTATATGATTTATCCTGATGGATCTTTTTCACGATTCGATAAATTTTTGAATGGTTGACGAATGCATGGGCTAGCAAGTATTGTTGCATCCTCCTTGAGAGGGAATTAGGTCTTCTTGACAATTCCCTAACAAGGTGCAGAAGTTTACGATCAGATATGCATTCATGATATGTAGCTACTATGTTTACCATGTGTTAGGCCTATCTTGAGTAAGATCCAACTTGATTATTGATTATATAGAATTTTTATCATATTATATGGTATTTTAGACAGTTCTAGGCATTCTTGGGTAGGGGCATGTAGGAAAGACCTAAATAAGAAGCATTGATCTCATAACTGCACCCTCTGAAGTGGAGAATTTTGGGTATAGCTACATACAAGAAGGCTCATGGGTTTGGTTGGAGCTTTCCAACCACATACACATTGTGTCAAGAGTACGATTGGGATGTAAAGCTTGTGAAAAGTAGTTCTAGGTCAGGGTCTAATCACTAGAGGTTGTTGGATGACTTATGGGTGATATGGTGTTCCTGAGAGGTATTAGTAAGGTTTTGATTGTAGGCCCCACTTCCATAACTAGAACTTGTATTTTTTGTCTAGTCATAATAACTCTCAACTCATATTTACCCTAGAGAGCTTGTGAAAGCGAGTAAATGTGGGAGGTGGTGTTATAGGGTGGTATTAGAGTGGGTTCCATTCTCTTCGGGTGATATCTCATATCGCACAGTGGTATCAAAGCGAGGTTGCAGCACTATACCTCATGGTAAATGTGATTGTTACACATGCATGTTAGTTGTCTATGTATTTACTATGCATGAATGTTATGTTTGTGATATTATATTGTGATAATATGGAATGAATTGTCCACATGTGATAGCCTCCCTTGAGATACAATGAGGTATGAATTTGATTATGTATTCTCTTTGGTTTATATAACATGGTATGTTTGCAGGAAGTAGAACACCAAATATGAAGAGAAGAATGGTGGATTATAGTTTGCGTGACTCCTCTTACAGGCCTGATGTGAATTTAGTGGAATGGGAAAAGTTAGTTGAGCAGGGAGGAGAAGAGTATTCTCCTAATCTACCAAATACACTGAGTTTGAGGGAAGAAATTAGAAGTTGCAAGACAGATAATAACGATTTTATTGAGGCACAATGAAGACTTGCAAGAGATCAATAAAATAAAGTAGAAGGTAATGAATTTATTATTCATAGCCTTTCATATCTATAGAAGAAGGGATAGTTGGGGAACAATCATGGAGATAGGAAGGAGGAAAACACTAATGGGTCATATGGTAACAAGTCTAAAAAAATACACACTGATAGATAGAGATTATACAATCAAAGGTGGAAAATATTTGGATACACCTGCAATGAGGGGCAACACTTATGGATTTCATTCTAGCTCTAGTGAATCTGAGAGAAATCATCACTATCACTGCCACCATCCTTATAGGAGGATTGAGAAGGGATATTTTCCAGAGCATTTCAAGAAATCCATGCCTCCTACTTTTGATGGAGGAATGAATAAATTAGAATATGTAGAAGAATGGTTGCTTAGGATGAAGAAGTTCTTTAGATTGCATTAGTATTCAGAAAACATGAAAGCCAAGATAGCTACTTTGAGTCTCAAATGGAATGAGGACATCTAGTGGGAAGATGTTAAGCATGTCAGAGACATTAGGGTGGAGGATTTGATTTGGAGTGATTTTGAAAGACCATTTAAGAAAAATTACTTTTCTGAAAGATATTATGATGAAATGGCTAAGGAGTTCTATGAGCTAAAGATGGGTTCCAAGACAGATGATGAGTACACAAAAAAAGTCCTAGAGTTTTTAAGGTATGTACCTTATATTAGGGATGAGAAACCATAGATTCAAAGGTTCATTAGTGGATTTTCATTAGCATTCAAAGATTGAATTTTAGTTTAATGAGCATCGGTCATTGGAGGAAGCAATTAGAAAGGTGATGCATTGTTATGAGCAGTCAAAGTGCAAGTCTGAGTTCAAGCATGACTGGAAAGGTAATGAGAATTCTATAGGAAAATGGCCTAAGAAGTGAGGAAGACCTCAATATGCAGGTGATAAAGAAAATATGGCACCATACAAGAAGTTTAATATACTTGAGAGAGGACATGGGTCTCAACCTAAGGAGAAGAATATAGAAAATGGTAGGAAACCTTTGAGGTGTTGAACTTGTGATGGAGAAAATGATAGGAGGGATCGCCCATTGTACTAGGGTGGTAGGCCTTAGATTTACAATGCTCAGGAGGCACAAATATTTGAATATGTTGGTCAAATTATTCCTCATATCTATGAAATAGTGGATAGAATGTAGGAAGATCATTAGGAATTCATTATTGAGATGGAAGGTAAGCTCTATAATTGAGTTATTTCCATTTTGAAAGACCCTGGATGTAATTATAGCTATGTTAGTATTGACCTAGTGGATCAATGTTGTTTGTGTAAATAAGTGCATGCAAAATATTGGTTGGTGCAGTTGACTATAGGGACCAAGAGAAGAGTTCATCATTGGTGAAGTCTTATGAATTTGAGCCTAATGGTATGCCTACATCAACACATCTAAATGTACTTCTTTTGGGACCATATAGTATGGTTTTGGGCTTGGACCGGATTTTCATTGGTAGGACCAAGTTGGCCTACTATGACAAGGCTATTGAATGCCTAGATGATGATGGAGAAAGAGAATCTTGCAGGGAAAGAAGAATCCTACATTGATAAGAATGGTTACAAGTATGCAAGAAGAGTGGAACCATAGGAAATGATGTTTTATGTTTGCAGTTCATGTATTCAATGACAAACAGAAGGATGTTGAGGATGATGAAGTCTTGAGGAAGTATTCTGTTTTGCAGCAGTTTTTGGATGTGTTTCTTGCATATATTCTAGAGTTACCGCGTCATAGGGAAGCAGACTTCTCTATTGAGCTAGTACTAAGAGAAACACCAGCTTCAAAAGCACCTTACATGATGAGTACTCTGGAATTGGTGGAACTAAAGTTATAACTTAAAGATATGCTTGATATATGATACATAAGGTTGAGTGTGTCGTCTTGGGGTGCACCAAAATTTTTTGTAAGGGAGAAGGATGGTACTCTCAGGTTGTGCATTGATTACAGACAATTGAGCAAGGTGACTATCAAGAACATGTATCCATTACCTAAGATTGATGACTTGTTTGATTAGATGAAGGGAGTAACAATGTTCTCAAATATTTAATTGAGATCAAGATATCATCAAGTGTGTATCAAAGAAGAATACATCTACAAGACTGCATTTCGTATGAGGTATAGGAACTATGAGTTTTTGGTGGTTCCTTTTGGTCTTACTAATGCTCCAACCATCTTCATATGTTTGATGAAAACCATGTTACGTCCTTACCTAGACAAGTTTGTGATAGTTTGAGCCTCGATATTGCAACAATAATGTTGCAACTCCCAAGGCTACCAACTTTACTTATCAACCCGAGGTTTGTACAAACTTAAGAGGTATCGACACTACATGTGCAACATACAATGTGTCCTTCCTTTTTTATCATGAGAAAAAAGAAATGCTGCCTATTTGCAGAAATGAAAGATTGAATTTAAAAATGCTTGTAAAGTAACATGAAATCCTCTATCGACTTATCAACACACTTTGCTTGCAAAAGAACCCTATTTTAACCCTATTTGTCACATGTGATGCTTTAACTAATCAAAGCATGAAATATGATATAAAGAGTACTAACTATTCTGTGCATGTGTAAATATAAAAGAACTCATTTTTTTTAATCTTTTCGCTTTAAAAATGCAAATTCTAATCTTTCCTTGATCTTTGGCAGGGGAGACAGGCATGGAGGAAGAGGGAAAAAATGGTCTTGATGGCATGGAGGTCAAGTAGAGGCCTAATCCTAGCATCAATGATGATTTTTCTCAATTCGTGCTCAAAACAAGCTGCTATAGTATTTCCAAGAGGATGTATTAGTCTCCTATAGGATCCCCTAGTTCTCCTATCGGATCCCCTGTTTTACTACGAGATGTTACAAATTTACTATACGAAATTATAATTCATCGAATGACCATGTAAATCAAATCCAAATCGGATGGAAAAAAAATTTGTTATTTACTAGGATGTATTAGGTCCCCAATCCAAGTGGAATCACTCAAAAATACCTCTATTAACCCATGCTAAAAAAAAGCAGAGAATTACTAGTCGAAAATCTAGAAATTCGAGAACTAGTGAGCTAGTATATCTATAAAATGCCTAACCTAATCAAGTTAAAATGAAATGGGCTAATTTGTTTTATTAACTACAATTTTTTTGTGATCTAATGCAACTGGAGCCAACATGATTTAATCTTGTTAGCATCCTCTAAAAAATAGGAGAAATGTACTGCTAGTTTCAACAAAGGAGTTCCAAAAATCTAGATTTGGGAATAAGAAGACTAATCCAAGTAGCTCAATGATTACTATGACCTTCCAAATTTTTTCCAAGGATGAAATGATTCTTCTGATCCTGCAAAATAACTTACATCAACCATTTAACCCAATCCTACAACAACAAATCATTAATACTAAATGCAGAAATAGAAAGAAATAAAAACTAGAGATGAATTTGAATAAGAAGTGAAAAGAAGGAAATAGAATGATACAAAAGGGCTCTGAGGCTCTTGTGATAGCCAAGCCCAAGGAAACTCAGATACCTATGGAGTAGGAAAACAAGATTTAGAAGTTGAACATGACACCAATCTTCAATATTTTCATCAATACAATTACATCCCTGCAAGAAAATACAATGGAGCTACAGAAATACGAGTTCTCTCCACAAGAACACTAATAAAAATCTCTCCCTAGAGGAAAATTCGACTTGGTACTTATACAAAATGATTAGAAATCATTCCCCATGAATGGAGCAAACTTTCCCCACCAAAATCCCTTGATTAGTGGATATGGTTCCCAATACTAGGAATCTGCATTAAATGGCAAGGAACACATTCCTAGATTTTCTCAATCATTGGAGTTCCACAATCTGTGCCACAATTCCATAATATCTTGTTGATTTATTATTAATAGTGATCCTCCTATAGTAGGGATAAAGTCCCTAAATTATCTCCTTATCCAAATCTTCATAATTTCCCCAATATTCTCATAATATTCCACAAAATTAAATGATATTAGGCATAACTATGCAATTATTGATAAACCTTCCTAATGAATATATTAAAGTTAAAAATACATTATCCAATGCAAAAATAGAGGTTCAATATGCTGAAGGATGGTTAGATGAGCCTTAATTTATGCTTAATTTAGAGGCATGGGCCTTAATTTATGTCTAATTTAGAGGCCCATCAATGATATATTGGTATGATCAAAGAATGAGGAAGAACATGCACAGCACCCGATATTGGTGTTGATATAGTTGAGAGAGGATCAAATGTATTCCAAGCTCAACAAGTGCATCTTCTTTCAGTCTTAGGTTCATTACTTGTGGCATGTTATTTCCATGGAAGCGATAACAATGAATCAAAAAAATATTAAAGCTATTATGGAGTGGCCAACTTCTAGGAATGTGGATGAGATCAAATCATTCATAGGACTAGCACATTATTACAGGATGTTCATTAGGAACTTCCTGAATATTGACTATCTCATTACATCCTTACAGATAAAAGGAAAGAAATTTTAATGCACTGAGGAGCGTGTAACTAGTTTTGAGTAGTTGAAGAATTTTTTTACAAATGCTCTAGTTTTAAATATTGCAGACCCTGATAAGGAGTTTGTGGTTTGTAAAAATTCATGCAAGGAAGGACTTGGTGGAGTCTTAATGCATGAAGGATAGGTGGTATCCTATGATTCAATGAAGATGAATAAACATGAGAAAAACTATATGATTTGTGATATTGAGTTGGGAGCTATCATTCATGCATTCAAGCTATGGAGACATTATCTCCTTGGAAAAATGTTTGTTCAGATGAGTGATCACAATGGGATGAGGCACTTGTTTGACCAATCTAATTTGAATGCCAGGCAAGCTAGATGGTTGGATACTCTCAGTGATTTTCATTTTGAGATCAGGTACATCAAAGGAAAGGAGAACAGAGTTGTATATGCTCTTAGTACGAGAGTGCAGGTAAATCATATTTGAGTTATGAGATCTTATGGGACATATTTGAAGGAGTGGATCGTACATGAAAGGAAACATGATGAGAGGTATCAAAAAATGAAACATAGATTGTAACAACATGGTGAAGGTGATAGGGATGAGGAGTATCACCTCACGCCAGATGACTTGGTGAGATTCAAGAACAAGATTTATGTGTCAAATAGTTGTGATTTGAATAATCTTATCTGAAGAGAGTTTCATTTCAAGCCATATTCAGGCCACCTAGGATACTGGAAGACTTTAACAATTGTTAAGAAGGTCTACTACTGACTGAAATTGAACAAAGAGGTGGTTGAGTTTTTCGGAAGATGCTTAGAATATCATCAGGTAAAATATGAATGCAAGCATCCATCTGGTTTGTTGTAGCTATTCTGATTCCATAATGGAAGGGGGGGGGTCATTTCCATGGAATTGATTACAATATTTCCAAGGAAATTGAGACAACATGATTCCATCATGGTTGTGGTTGACAGAATAATCAAGATAGCTCACTTCATTGTAGTGAAGTCTAAGAATTCAATGAGTGAGATAGCTCAGATCTTCATCAGGGAGATAGTGAGCTTGCATGGAGTTCCAAAAAATATTGTATGAGATAGAGATGTCAAATTCACTCCCATGTTTTGGAAGGAGTTATTTGTAGTTTTGGGGATAAATTTAGCTTTTATTATATCTTATCATTTGTAAACGGATGGACATACAGAGAGGGTTAACATGATTCTTGAGGATATGTCAAGAATGTATGTCATGCATCAACAAGGGAAGTGGGAGGAGTATCTTCCACTAGTAGAGTTTTCATATAATGAAGGGTATTAGGAATCCTTGAAGATGAGTCCATTTGAGGCTCTCTATGGGTTAATTTGTAATACTCCTATCAGCTCAAGTGATATAGGGAATAGGTGTGATATCATCATTTAGCACTCTTGTAGAATTGATGGTCTTTCATAGCCCCGAGCAGTCCCTTTTTCCACAAATAATTGATAGTATATTAAAAAATCATATTTCAAATTCCATATGTGACTCTACCCACATTAAATTGTGCACATACATGGGTCCTATAACACTGCACCCACGTATGCCTTTCAAAATATGAAAACAAAATGCTATTTTTAAGGTAGGGTTTATGGGTTTTACTGAGAGCCCACCTACAGGAGCTCGTGGCACAACTAAATTAACCAATTTCAAGTGGTATATATACACCCCTTGGGTAGGCCTAATTCATACAAGAGAATCATTATCGAGATTATACCCATTATTCTCCCAGATCAAGTATGATTTTCTCGTGCCTCCTACACTCCCAATCTCTAAGAAACCCTAGTTTCCTTTGTAGAGATGTTCATCATCCTTATAGCATCTCCTTGTAATTATTAGAGAGGTTGTCTTCATGGCTCAGGCTCGACGGATCTAGAGGAAAGGCTTCGTCGGTGCCTTTGGCTTGGATCACATTGTACCTTTCCTGTACTTATTTTTGTTAATCAATAAATAAGCTCATGTCATGTTCCTGATATGTTATTGTCTCATGAATAGTAGTTTATATGCTTATATATGATGATCTAACATATCCTTTATGTATGCACATTGAATTAGCTACTATGTATATGCTTTTACGGATTGACTTACATGCCTGCTTGTTGTAGAGGAAGCAAACAGTTTGGACCCTATAGGTAAATCATCAAATGTAGGACCTACGAGTATGTTTCCAAATCCATGTATAGTAATTCATATTCTTGGCATCCTTGTTTGATTTCTCTTTGTTGATTATCTTTTTATGCTTTATTGAGGCTTTCAACCGTTTCCTTAAGGAATTTTTCCCGCAAACTAAATTGGCGACTCCATTGGGGAATACCATCAAGTATTTCCTAGAAGGGTTGTTCTTTGATTTGGGTTTGGTTTGTTGTTTCTTGAATTTTTCCATCCTTCTTGACTCTTATGCAATCTGGTCATTCATCCCGATCTCTTGGATCAAGGCTGTCTTTTTATTTTTCTCTAGTTTTCCATTTATACAAGTTTTTTATTATAAACAATAGCATATATACACAATTTATTTCAAATAAACATGCTTATACGCAAGTTTCTTCAGACATAGTCACGTAAATACGTGGTTGTGTAGCTAAACAGTAACGCACAGATTTGAAAAATTGAAATGTTTCATTTCTGGCTTTTGGTGGGGGTTTGACCAAGTTTGTTTATAATTTTCTATTATGAATGAAGCCTAGAATTATCTTCTTGTCAGTTGTTGTCGAAGTTCTTCATTTTATTTGTGAAAATCCTATGTCAACCCAGGGTTTGTAGTTTTTTAAGCTTTAGGTGTTTGAAGTTGGGTTGCAGCTCTTCTTTACAAAGCCTCTGGTTGTTATTTGCTTTGGAATAGACTTGGTTGTTTATAAGCTAGTCTTTGGATTTCTTCTTCTGCAACCTTAAAGTTGGCTTATTTTTTATTTTCTTTGTTGTTTGTGAAAGGTGGTTGTAATTCTTGGATGAATGAGAGATTTCAGTTATCTGAAGTGGTTTTCATTTCTAGAATCTTTTGTATCTTGCTGATCAAATTATTTAGGGTGATTAAGTCTCTTATTCCGCTTTAATCTTTTATCCTTGAGATTATTGGTGACAAGGGATTTGGGTATTTTTTATGTTGTTGGTCTACAAATAGATACTTTGTTTCCTTTCTCAAATTCTTGGTCTTTTAAAATCTTTTAAAGAAAAAGAAAACGTTCTCTTTCTATTTCTTTTCTCTTGTTTTTGGATTTTTGGCTTTCTGGTTTTTTGGCAAAGGTGTCAATTCTTGTTTTAAGGCTAAGAGTCTTTTTGCTTTGAGGAGTGTTTCTTCTTTGAGATTTGCTTCTTTTTGCTTGATAAATTGGCTTTTACTTTTAGGTTCACATTTGTTTTCTTTTGAGCTTTACTTTGAATGTTGCATTTTCATTCTAGTGTGCATGAGGGTAGATGCATTTTAGACATAATTTAGTCTTTTTTGTTGGGTATTAAATGTGTGAGTGCTTAAAAGAAAAAGAAAAAGAGCTTTTTATTTCTTATATTTCTCGTAGAACTCATGTAGAAATCACTTTTATTGAAGAAAAAGAAGTGTTCCATTTTCATGTAGCCTAGGTTTACTATTGATTTCTTTTGCGTCAGAACATCATCAATTGCCCTTCCGCTTCCCTTGTCTTAAATAAAAACCAACCAAAATAAGAGCTTAAAATTAAAATGAACTAGACTTTTTATTTTTGTCATAGCAACATCAACTAGTCTAGGACATTTAGGGCCTTGGAATAGGTGTGTGGAAAGTAAACTCTCCAAGACCACTTAAACTGAACGCATAGAAGTTTATTAAAGAGTGGAGATCTAGTATCGTTAAGTTGTCTATGAAATATCCTCTAACACAGGAGTTAAGAACGAGGATGTGTGAAGATAAGGAAAGAGAGATACCCCATCTCCTACTTGTTGGATCGTGTGCCCATGACTGTTCCACCCACCTTATGAACATGGGCTGGTGGCCTTAGTTTCTTTTCCTATAGACCGCACATGTGACTTCAAGAGGGAATTCTCATGGTACCTCAGGCAGACGTTGCATCACTTTCATAGTACTTCTAGAGGGTGCCTTTGCGAAGCTTGGGTAATTACACTAACAATGTTGAAAAGTGTGCAACAAGAAATGCTAAATTTAGAATGTGCTAAAAATAAACCTGCTAAAAATAGCATGTCTAAAATAGCAGTTTGGCCAATGAGGTCATTGGCCACATTGGGTGAGAGGTGAAACTGCTAAAAATAGAAAGTTCTAAAAATAGCCTTTCTGGGTCCCTTCCTATTTATAATAGTCCCTAATCTATCTATAGGAAGTAAAATTAATTTTGGTCTTAACAGCAGTTGGAAATATTAATTAATTAATTCAGTTGAGTTAATTAATTAAGGGAATTCGAATTTGAAGTCTTTGTGAGCATGCACATGAGTTGTCCCACTGATTGAGGAATTTATCCTTAATTTCCTCCCCTGATTGAGGGAATAAGTATGAGTTCTATAATGAGAGAATCAATTGACTTAGTTCTAACTAGTCAACTCCAGTTAGCTTATTTTAACAAGCTGTTAAAATGATAGAATATAGTTTGTTAATGCTTGCATGCATGTGACAACTATTATTTTAGATAAATGAGAATTCACTCATGGATAACTGTTGCATTTCAGTTCTATTAGAGACCCAATTGAGATTAGATGAGGGACAGTGTACTATCAGATGCTTGGATATTTCTAGTAAGTATTCCTTGCATGGAGAAGGATTTATTTCTAAGAGAAATACGTATTATAGGAGATTGGAGGACTTGTGGCCTATATATTGAGGCCTAGGTAGTCTATGATCTTCATCTTCTGATTACAGAGAGAGCAGGATAGCTATTGAGCTAATTCTTTTTGTATGTTGTTGAGGATCTCCACTTGATTGATGATACATGGTTGGGGATTTATGCTGGTGCTTTCCCCTAGATATATCTTGTGTTATATGTGATTATTTCTCTTGATCAGTTATGCATGTTTCTACTTGATGTTAATCATGAATTCGATTATGATTCTGCTTAATATTTTGTAGAAGTAGAAAAAGTATTATGCTTTAGGACATTGCATATATCGGTTTGTTCTACAGGTGAAATTTCTACATGGTATCAGAGCACAGGTGATCAAGCAAGAACAATATACTAATAGGATAATTTCGAAGTTTCTTATTCGGGATATAGATCTCAAGTTCTTATCACATCTATTTCATTGATGGCGTTCTATGGTTTGAGGCTTGAGTATGCCCTTGATGGTAGCTCAAACTATATAGCTTGGAAGGATCGCATGGAGGCAGTTTTGGAAGATAATGGCCTTAAGGATTTCATTGATCAAGAAATTCCTAAGCCTACTGACAAGACTGAGTAGGTGGAATGGAGGAAGTGTGTGGCTAGAGCTAGGAGAATTCTCTTGGAGGGAGTGCAAGATCACATTGTCTCGAGCCTCCATGGGAAGGAGACTTTGCATGCAATGTGGAAAACATTGAAAGATTTATATCAGAATAGCAGTGATCAGAGGAAGCTGGCACTAAAGGACAAACTTCGAAAGATCAAGTGTGAAAGGGATGAGACGATCTCTATGTATCTGACCAAGCTCATCACATGCAAGGATGAGCTTGCAAGTGTAGGGGTCATGACATTGGATGAGGATATGGTGAGTCTATCACTCCTTGGCCTTCCTAATAACTGGCATAGCTACCAGGATTCAGTGAATGGAAGGGAGAAATTGCCAGATTGGGAACGACTATGGTCATATTTGATGCAGGAGGAGATCAAACGGAGCACCAGAGACACTTCTTCATCCATGCATGATGAGGAGAACTGTGCCTTAGCGAGTAAGGTGAAGAAGGGGAAGGAGAAGGTTTCTCTTTCTGAATCCAGTTCTTCCAATGATGGGAAGAAGGTTGACAAATTGAAAGTGTGATGCTTTCGTTGTCATGAGGTGGGCCATTATGCTGCAAATTGTCCATGGAGGAAATCCAAGAAGGGATCCGGGGAAGGATCTGAAGGTGAGGCACTTGCTTCACAGTTTGAGTTGGATTTCACACTCTTTGCATGCATGGTTTCATCCATGGTGGGAAGTGGTTGGTTTCTTGACAGTGGAGCTTCTTTCCACATGACCAGCAACAAGAGTTTGTTCAGTACTTTGGAGGAGAAAGATCTCCAAATACTCATAGCGATGGGTAATGATGAGAAGTATAGTGTCTCAGGTGTAGGCACGGTTATTTTTCAGAGGGAGCATGGATCTCACCTTACCTTGACTGATGTCAAGTATGTACCAAGACTAAAGAGAAACTTGGTGTTGATCGTGATGCTGGAAGACAGAGGCTATGATGTAGTCTTTAGTAAGGGAAAGGTTTTCCTTAGACACATCATCACTAGATAGGTGAAGTAGATTGGTTCACGGGTCAAGAACCTGTATGCTCTTGAGGCTCAAGATGCATGCAAAGGCTTAAGCAGCAAGGCAACTGATGGAGACTTGGTGGTTGAGAGAGAGGGTATATTACCTCTCAACATGCAAAGCCAGAAAAAGTCTCAGACGATTGTGAAGGAGCCACGATTGGTGCAGCAACTTCAGGAGGTTATGGAGCAGCCACAATAAGGGAAGATGAGAGGAGATCGAGTAAAGACATATACTCATCCAAAGACCTCTAGTAGGGGGAAACTTCGAGCCGGGTGGGCTGAGGGATCACATGCAGCCATACCTCCAGGTAGGAGGTGGGGCGATATAGAGTGATCGTCCCAAGCAGGAGGGGAAAAATCCTTGAGGTACCTAACCTCTTAGATGAGACCTTGCTACAAGAGCCCCGATGTGGAGTAGCAAGAACTAACTGATTGGGTAGAGACAAATGTAGATGGAGTGGTAAAGAGAGTGACAGTGCAAGGAATCCCAGGAAAGTGCATAGCTAGCAGGCTGCATCAATGCGAGAGGCACAAGTGTTTTGCACAGTGCTAGGTGGCACAGAGAGGCGTGCAATGGTGCGAGATGCATGGAGATGTTACAGTAACGCAGATGTCAGAGAGGGATCACTTGTCAGCAGCAAGTAGAGCTTCAACATCAGAGTATGTTCCTAGCCCAACAGAGTGGTCAGTTGGGAGTGTTTTTGTTCCAAGTGTTGTTGGAGCAAGTGGACCAGGTAGATGTGTTGCATGCAGAACATTATAGAGTTACAGGATCGGGTTCGAGAGGAAGCCTTTCTTGTTGAGAGGGAGTGTTGAAAAGTGTGCAACAAGAAATGCTAAATTTAGAATGTGCTAAAAATAAACTTGCTAAAAATAGCATGTCTAAAAATAGCAGTTTGGCCAGTGAGGTCATTGCCACATTGGCTGAGAGGTGAAACTACTAAAAATAGAAAGTTCTAAAAATAGCATTTCTGGGTCCCTTCCTATTTATAGCGGTCCCTAGTCTATCTATAGGAAGTAAAATTAATTTTGATCTTAACAGCAGTTGGAAATATTAATTAATTAATTTAGTTGAGTTAATTAGTTAAGGAAATTCGAATTTGAAGTCTTTGTGAGCATGCACATGAGTTGTCCCATTGATTGAGGAATTTATCCTTAATTTCCTCCACTGATTAAGGGAATAAGTATGAGTTCTATAATGAGAGAATCAGTTGACTTAGTTTTAACTAGTCAAGTCCAGTTAGATTATTTTAACAAGTTGTTAAAATAATAAAATATAGTTTGTTAGTGCTTGCATGCATGTGACAACTATTATTTTAGATAGCTGAAAATTCACTCATGGATAACTATTGCATGTCAGTTCTATCAGAGACCTAGTTGAGATCAGATGAGGCATAGTGTACTATCAGATGCTTGGATATTTCTAGTAAGTATTCCTTGCATGGAGAAGGATCTATTTCTAAGAGAAATACATATTATAGGAGATTGGAGGACTTGTGGGGTAGTCTATGATCTTCATCTTCTGATTACAGAGAGAGCAGGATATCTATTGAGCTGATTCTTTTTGTATGTCGTTGAGGATCTCCACTTGATTGATAATACATGGTTGTGGTTTTATGCTGGTGCTTTCCCCTAGATATATCTTGTGTTATGTGTGATTCTTTCTCTTGATTATTTATGCATGTTTCTACTTGATGTTGCTCATGAATTCGATTATGATTCCGCTTAATGTTTTGTAGAAGTAGAACAAGTATTATGCTTTAGGACATTGCATTTATCAGTTTGTTATACAAGTGAAATTTCTACAAACAAAGGATATTTTATGGAGGTCAGTTGTAATTTCTTCTGATATATTCGCTGGTAGGCTTGGACCATCATCATCCCAAACTACCTATTGTCACCTACTGCAAAATGTGTTTTTAGCTGCAAAGAGTACAAAAGAAAAGAAAAGTCTGCAGTCACCTTACAATCCATAGAATGACTCAAAGTATAAATCAGACCATCTCAATTGGATAGTGCTCAAAATAATCTTTCCAACTGATGAGCCTTGGTATTGCAACAAGAATGCTACAACTCCCAAGGCTACCAACTTTAATTATCAACCTTGGGTTCATACAAACTTAAGATGTATCGCACTATATTTGCAACATACAATGTGTCCTTCCTTTGATGTCATGATGTAATGGAGTGCATGTAATGAAATGAAATCAGGGAAAATTTTAACAACCCCCCCTAAATTTATAAATATAATAAATGGGCGAATCTCCATGGTATATAGGAAAAATGGAAGGCGATTTTATCAATAATATAATATGTATATATAATTTTTTGGCGAATCTCTCACTAGGCATGGCGAATATTTTACTCAATTATAAAATCTTTTAAGATGTTGGAGATTCTTTCACTAAATAATAAAACTTTGTAAAGTCCTAGTGAATCTTAGCATAGGCTACATGCTGGTTTAAGTCCCCCATTTAAATAGGCTACATTCCAGGCGAATACCATGGGTCAATACCATGTGCCATTTTTATTTTTATTAGAATATTTTACTCAATTATAAAATCTTGTAAGATCTTGGCGAGTCTTTCACTAAATAATAAAACTTTGTAAAGTCCTAGTGAATCTTAGCATAGGCTACATGCTGGTTTAATTCCCCCATTTAAATAGGCTACATTCCAGGTGAATACCATGGGTCAATACCATGTTCCATTTTGGTGAATACCATGGGTCAATACCATGTGCCATTTTTATTTTTATTAATTCTAATATTAGGGTTAATAATGGTTTTTTGCATGGTATTAATAACAATCTAGTCCATGGTATTTGTCCCATAGTATTTTGGCCATAGGTTTCACCTAAATATAACCTATTTTTTGAGTGTTCTTAAAATATAAGGTGACTTATGAAGTAAATATAAAAAAAATGTTTTATTTGTTTACCATACCTCTGGTTTATTTATATTTTTATTAATTTACCATGCCTCTTTTACAAATATGGTATTTGGCCCATAGGATTCACTTAAATAAAACCTCTTTCTTGAGCCTTCATGAATAGAATGAGGGTTATGGACTAAATATAAAAATAGGTTTCATTTATTTACGATACGTCTAGTTTATTTATATTTATATTTTATTTACCATACCTTTTGAGTAAGTATAAAAAGACGTTTTATTTATTTACCATACCTCCACTTTACTTATATTTTTATTTGTTTACACCCTTACATGTATATAAGGTGACTTATGGAGTAAATATAAAAAATGTTTTATTTATTTACCATACCTCTCATTTATTTATATTTTTATTAATTTACCATACCTCTTTTATAAATATGGTATTTGGCCCATAGGATTCACTTAAATAAAACCTATTCTTGAAAATGGGCGAATGGATTCACTTAAATAAAACCTATTCTTGAAAATGGGCGAATGGAAGGTTGTAAGTCCTAATTTCAAGGGCTAAATTTACCTTTTTTACCCTCTCCCTTAAAATAAGGTGGGCTATTTGAGGTGATTTGTAAAAATGTACTATGATACAAAATATTCACCCACTAAAAATTTAAAACCCCTTAATTTCGCCAAAGGGCGAACATTCGCCCCTAAAATTATCCTTGAATGAAATCCTAAACTAATTACAGAAAATGAGATGCTCAAAATGGAAACCTTAACCTATTTCAAAAAATAAAATACAAGGAAAGAAACCTATTCTAATTGCATAATGTAAATATCATGAAATAAATGTCAACCATTACATTTCAAAGAGTTTAGATCCATTAAAAGATTTCATTGGATGTGGCAATCAAGAAAATCATAATTGTACTATCCAATTCATAAATTTGTCCATTAACCCAAATCAATGAAATGTTTTGCATGGGTAAAGAGGCAAGTCCCAAGTGGTATTTAGTCTTCCCTTATAATTGATTTAGAGCCTAGGGGTCTTGATTCAACCTTAAGGGACAATAACCAAGCTTCTTGAGTGAATCTGGGCAAGTATATGCGTGTTGGAAGGCTACTAGAGGGTTTCCTGTAGTACTGCTACAAGAAACAACATATTTTCTATAGGGAGTTATAATTCACCGAATGACCAACCAAATCTAATCCAAATTATGGGACAATTTTTTTTATTGAACATAATGTCTTAGGTCTCCATTCCAAGTGGAATCACTAAAAAATACCTCTGTTAACCCATGCTAAAAAATGGCAGAAAATTACTAGTGTAAAATCTAGAAATTTGAGAACTAGTGAGATAGTAAATCTATCAAATGCCTAACCTAATCAAGTGCAAATGCAATCGGGTAATTTTTTGTTGTTAATTAGAATTTTTTTGGAAATAATGCAAGTGGAATCAACTTAATTGAAGCTTGTTATCATGCTCTAAAAAATAACATAAATTTACTGTTATTTTCCACAAAAGACTTCCATAAATCTAGATTTGGGAATAAGAAAAATTTTCCAAGTAGCTCGATGATTACTATGACCTTCCAAATCTATTCCAAGGATTAAATAATTCTTGTGATTCTGAAAAAGAACTTAATTCAACCATTTAACCCAATCCTACAACAAGAAATCATTAACACTAAATGCATAAATAGAAAGAAACAAGAATAAGAGATTCATGTGAATAGGAAGTGAAAAGAAGAAAAGTAAATGATACAAAAGGGCTCGGAGTCTCCTCGGATGTCCAATCCCAAGGAAATCAGAGTCTTATGAAGGATACCAATATTTAGAAGCTTAACATAACACCAAAATTCATTACTTTCATCAATACAATTACATCCTTGCAATAAATGACAGTGGAACTGCAAAAATATGAGTTCTCTCCACAAGAAGACTAATAAAAGTCTACCCCTAGAGGAAAATTAGACTTGGTACTTATAAAAAATGATTAGGAATCATTCCCCATGAAAGGAGGAAGCTTTCCCCACCAAAATCCCTTGATTAGTGGATCTGGTTCCCAATACTAGAAATCTGCATTAAATGATAGGGAACATATTCCTAGATTTTCTCAATCATTGGAGCTCCACAATTTGTGCCATAATTCCATATTATCTTGTTGATTTATTATTTAATATTGATCCTCCTGTAGTAGGGAGAAAGTCTCTAAATTATCTTCTCCTCCAAATCTTCATAGTCTGCCCAATATTCTCACAATATTCCACAAAATAAATAATATTAGGCACAAATATGCGAATATCCATAAACCTTCCTAATGAACATAATAAATTTAAAAATACATTATCTAATGAAAAAGGAGAAGTTTAATGTGTTTAAGGATGGTCAGATGGGCCTGAATTTATGTCTAATTTAGAGGCGCATCATACCCCCTGCTGAAAGTGATGCTCATCCTCTAAGAAACTTAGTAACCTCGTTGTGCCTCATTCATGGCCCTGGTGGCCTCTCTATTGTGCATTCCTCAGTACGTTATCTTAAGAATCTCCATTGTGATTCTGCAAGGACAAGCCCCAAAATGTAGTTATTCTTTTCATGGTTTTTTAATAGTATTTCAAGAAAAAAACATAACTTTCTTCTTTTCAAGTGAGCTCTATTGGCTTGTAGATCCATTTCATTCATATCCTCTCCCTTGAAACCTTCATTCCATTTTCACTCATTTTTCCAAAACTGTTTGTGCATAAAAAAAATCACAATGTTTCTTGAGACCATTAGCCTGCCTTCTTCTCCTTATTCAAGATGGTTTCTTGAATATTTTTCAGTTTGGCAAGGTCTTCCATATCCTTTTACAACCTTCTTATACCTTGTTCCACCATTTGGACACCTCTAAAACCTTCAAAATGACTTTATATGAGAACTAGGACATCCTATAGTAATTCCTGTAAAAACTATAGGAAACCTTGTAGCGTTTCTTGTAGTACTACATGAAACCCTGTAGCAGCTCCTGTAGTGCTACAGGAAACCCTGTTTACCCCTTGTTTTGAGCAGAAATGATAGTCTAAGCCTAGGGTAGGTCCTCAACTTGACTTCCATGTCTTTCTCCCATTTCTATAACATCTTTTAGGTCTTGGAAAAAAGCTAGAAAGAGATCAGAGACCTCTTGGAAAGCCTCTTTTCATCGTTGCAGTTTGAGTTCTGTTTTGAGGGTGAATGCCTTATTTCCTTTTGTTTCCTTACTATTCTCTTTTGTGGCCTAGATGATTTCCTAATGGCCTTAGAGTTCTCTGTTTTGATTAGGTCTCTCTTAGGCACTGCCATCTTGGGTTTTAGCACAATTTGTTCCTTTCTTCTTTCTTGTAGCAACATTCTGCCTTCCTGCATTAGTCATTCCTTCTCCCTTCATAGTATTCTAACTATATGGACGTGATGAGAAATGATGTAGAAGGGTTAGAGGATGATTCTAGGGCTCAGAGGGAGTAGTGTAGGTTTGTGAAAATGAAGAGGATACTCTGTTTGTTTTTTCAAGAAATTTTCAAGGTGAGACATAGTGTAGGGTTTGTTCTTAAAAAATACTAATTTTTTATTTATGAAATGGGATGGATGAATGATGGATAGATAGTGGATATGAAATGGATGGAGGGCTTTGAGTTCTTTGGTGACTTGGCCTTTGCTCAAATTTCATCTTTTTATTATTATCCCCATTCCTCAAAATAATCACCCTTCTTAATTTGACTTCTCCACATTGCATGAGCAAACGAGTGAGTTGCAATTAACTAGTTGAAGGTGGTCGAGACTGTTGAACAATCCTTACCTTATAAAATCTCATCTCTCATGCATTGAAAA
Organism: Pinus tabuliformis; assembly: GCA_031772625.1. Taxonomy (NCBI): domain Eukaryota; kingdom Viridiplantae; phylum Streptophyta; class Pinopsida; order Pinales; family Pinaceae; genus Pinus; species Pinus tabuliformis. The sequence continues at coordinate 251,822,495 of CM062808.1, read as the reverse complement.
CAAATTTCTAACTATAATATGCTCAACAGAAGAGGTCAAGAATATTTCATACCTGTACCAACCTAATGGTTGTTGGAGAGACATGCATGTTGTTGCTGAGTTGATGACTAATCCATGGTCCTATGGTGGTGATAATTTACTTTTTTTGCTTCTGCACAGGTCTTCATAGCTTGGTGATTCAAAACCTCTATCTTCTAGTTACCATGAGAAAGCTATCCTAGCCAAATCTGGCCTTCTTGGAGTGATGGGTTTCTCCATGGTAGATGTTCACCTTCCCTCTACCTTGTTCCACCATTAGATACCTTTCCCACACTTCATTCTACCTTTCCTACCATCTCCAAAGCTTTCGGCCTGTTTCCTGTAGTAAAACAGAGCATCCTATAGTAGAACTAGGACATCTTGTAGTAGTACTACAAGAAACAACAGATTTGTCTTGTTTTATTCGTATCTCCCAAACAATAAAATGGTTTTACTTGAAATTTTTTGAGAATGTTTCCATCATCCTTATGCACCTCCCCATCAAAAAAATTGGCCAATGGATTCACGAATCTCAAGAAACATTTAAAATGGTTAAAATTGATGGAGGCTAATTTCTTGGAAACTGTGCACTAGAATTTGCTAAAATTTTTGGGCATGTTACCATCATCCATATGCATCTCCCCATGAAACAACTTTCTAAATGGATGCACGAATACTAAGAAAATTCAAAAATTGTTGTAGGTGATGCAGGCTGATTTCTCAAAAAATGTGCACTGGAATTTGCTGAAATTGCTTGAGCATGTTACCATCATCCACATGCATCTCCACCTGAAACATCTTTGAAAATGGATGCATGTTTTTCAAGATATGAAAAAAATAAGTTCCTGCTCTATGTATTTCTATTTCCCTTAGTAAAACAAAGCATTCCTATAGTATTTCACGAGAGCAAGGAAAATGGGTGGTAAAAGCTTGGGAATAATGAGTGAATGGTGGAAATAGATGAGGGTGATGGATTTCCATGGCCTTGGTCCTTTTGGAGTGTCTAAGCAAAGGAGGATAAAGTCCAAGTTTGACTTCCTTTGACTAGAATTTTGAAAAAAAAAAATCTTTTCTTTGGTGTCAACTTGTTTTTGTTGCTTGCAGATGGTGGAGAGCACCTACATTCATCAGAGAGATACATGGAGTGAAGATTTCTTTTTTTTCTTTTTTTCTTCTAGGCCTACTAGCCGACTCAATGAGGTTTTTAATTTGTAGGTCTTCCTAGGCACCTCAAAGGAGGTTTTCACCTAAGATCTTTTTTTTTTTTCTCTTTTTTTCTTTTTTCCCCAACCCATTGGCCACCCCATGGAGGTTTTCAATAAATGACCCAATCTCAGGCGCCTCAAAGGAGGTTTTCACTTGAGATTTTTATTTTTTTCTCTTACTTTTCATTTTTTTCCCACCCTACTCTACTTGAAAAACATAATCTCTTTCAAGTATAATAATACTTCCAATGGAGCCATGTTCACATCAATATGACAGAAAAATTGATGTGTAGGCTTGAAATGTATGCTTTGACATGTACCTAAATTTGAGAGATCAAATGATTTGACTTTGATGATATCAAGCATAGTTGAAGAAGTGAGTGTTGCTGCAACTTAATGACTATCTAGAACCATATTTCAATATAGTTGTGATGCCCCTGGTCCACATGCCGATTTGGATCATCTTGGATGTCTTCTTCTTCCATGAAATTCAAATCTTCCTCTTTTTGCTGATTGTTCTCTTGAACACATGGAGGATTTGATGGTAACCATGAGGGAGATTTCTCAATGTCTGATTTTGTTGTATGGTCTTCATCAAATGCAACCCATAATCCTTTCGTATTCTCATTTGAATCTTCTTTTTCTGCATGTTGTGCATCAACGATATCAAGAGAATCCCTTTTTTATGATGTCCTTCCTGAGCTATGACGAATACCATTTAGATCAAGAGGACATATTTGGAAGTGTTGTACCTCAACATTGTAAGTGGGCTATGCTACTTCATTGTGTGGGTTTGGAAATGGTGGTACAGGTAGTTGAGTGGGAGTGGATATTTGAAATGAATGTGGTTGGGGTTGTGGTTGTGGTTGTGGTGGAGGTGGATGGTAGGGATAACATGGAGTTGAGTATGTAGGATATTGAGGAAAATATTGAGGATATTGTGGATGCTTCCCATAAGTTCATTGCCAACCTTGTTGCCAAGATTGGTTTTGGGGTTGAGATGGCCGAGGTTTCTAACAAAAGGGTGTGTTCCAATTACTTTGAGTTGGATGTGGATAAGCTTGAAATTCTGACTTAGTTTCTTGCATCATATCAGGTTGAATAGGTTGCCATGGTCCTCTTAGAGCTACATAACATAGTTGCATTGGAAGTTGAATTTATCCATTGTCCTCTTGGTAAAATTCCTTCAACCTTGGTAATGATGGACAATATTTAACATCATGTGATTCTGCATGGACAACACAAATATCAACATCTTATTTTTTCTCATTTTCTATTCTTAACATTTCTACTTGTTTGGTTAGATTGCTAAGAATTTATGTTTTAAAGTTGTCAAGAAAATTTCCAAGTTTAGTTTGAGTTACCTATATTGATGTTGATTGACTTAGTCTTTCCCTTCCTCTTGATATGTGTTTGCATGTTTCACAAATTTCTTCAAATGATAATTGGTATCCATCCCCTCTACTCATGAGATCAAAGTGATCAATCCATTCATCCCTAATGGTTCTAAGTAAGAGGTTTTTTAGTGTGTTGGATCCTAAATGGTGTAATTTTTATCTCTTAAAATTATATATGAACCTCTCTATTAGATCCTCTATACTCTCATCTTCTATTTGATTCATTCTAAATATTTCTTCTTTAAAATCATGATCTTTATATTTTTTTAGAAATATTTTTTGCATATCACTCCACGATCTTATTGAATTAGTCCCTAAACTCATGAACCATTTAAGATCTCTATCCTTCAGTGTTGCCGAAAAAAATCTCAATTTTTGAGTGTTTAGTAAGTAACCATAAGATCTACAAAGGATTTCAAATTCAAAGAGAAAGGTTTCCAAATCCTGTGACCTTAGACCATCAAATTTTGGAAGAAAAGATGGAGGGATGTTCTTCATGTGCACACTACCATCAATATCTTGAATGACAAATCTGAGAGGATCTTCCTCATTGTCATCATCTCCATCCATTTATTCTACATTCTTTGCCATCTCTTCTCCTTCTACCTACAAAAGTGGATGGTGATGTGGCTCTTATTGCACCACGTGATCAAATGGAGGGTTCGGTTCTTGTTAGAGATTTTTTTTTTGTTTATATCATTGAACGAAAACACTAATGCGATGCACTTTTATATTTTTGAAATGAAATATGCCTAGTGCAAATATTTTTTGCTTTTGAAAAAAGTAAAAAGAAATTAATCAACTAGGGAAGAAAACAATGCATGCTTTGACACCTCCCACGCAATGTCGCTAAAAAGTGATGAGCCTCAGTATTGCAACAAGAACGTTGCAACTCCTAGAGCTACCAACTTCAATTGTCAACCCGAGGTTCGTAAGAACTTAAGTATCAACACTATATGTGCTTCATAAAATGTGTCCTTCCTTTGATGTCATGATGTAATGGAGTGCATATAATGAAATCAAATCCTAAACTAATTACAAAAAATGAAATGATCGAAATGGAAACCTTAACCTATTGCAAGAAATAAAATACAAGGAAAGAAACATATTCTAATTGCATAAATTAAAGATCTTGAACTAAATTTAAACCATTACATTTCATTGGATGTGGAAATCAAGAAAATCATAATTGTATTATCCAATTCATGAATTTGTCCATTAACACAAATCACTGAAATGTTTTGCATGGGTAAAGAGGCAAGTCCTAAGTGGTCTTTAGTATTCCCTAATCATTTATTTACAACCTAGGGGTATTTATTCAACCCTAAGGGACAATAACCAAGCTTCTTGATTGAATATGGGCAAGTTTATGCACGTTGGAACGCTACTACAAGGATTACTCTAGTACTACTACAAGAAACAACAGATTTTCTATAGGGAGTTATAATTCACTGAATGTCCAAACAGATCAAACAAAAATTGGATGGGACAATTTTTTTATTAACTAGGATGTCTTAGATCTCCATTCCAAGTGGAATAACTCAAAAATACCTCTATTAACCCATGCTAAAAAATGGCAAAATATTACTAGTCTAAAATCCAGAAATTCGAGAACTAGTGAGCTAGTAAATCTATCAAATGCCTAACCTAATAAAGTGGAAATGCAATGGAGTAATTTTTTGTAATTAACTAGAATGTTTTTGTGATATAATTCAAGTGGAATAAACTCTATTGAAGCTCATTATCATGCTCTAAAAAATAGCATAAATTTACTGTTATTTTCCACAAAATACTTCCAGAAATCTTGATTTGGGAATAAGAAAACTAATCCAAGAAGCTCAATGATTACTATGAACTTAAAAAGCTATTCCAAGGATGAAATGGTGCTTTTGAACCTGAAAAATAACTTAATTCAACTATTTAACCCAATCATACAACAAGAAATCATTAACACTAAATGCAGAAATAGAAAGAAACAAGAACAAGAGATGCATGTGAATAAGAAGTGAAAAGAAGAAAAGTAAATGATATGAAAGGGCTCTAAGGCTCCTGGGATGGCCAAGCCCAAAGAACTCATAGTGCTATGAAGAGACCAAGATTCAGAAGCTGAACATAACACCAAACTTCATTATTTTCATCAATACAATTACATCCCTGCAAGAAATGACAATGGAACTGCAAAATATGAGTTATCTCCACAAGAAGACTAATAAAAATCTACCCATAGAGGAAAATTTGACTTGGTACTTATAAAAAAATGATTAGGAATCTTTCCCCATGAAAGGAGGAAGCTTTCCCCACTAAAATCCCTTGATTAGTGGATCTGGTTCCCAATACTAGGAATCTGCATTAAATGACACGGAACATTCCTAGATTTTCTCAATCATTGGAGCTCCAAAATCTGTGCCATAATTACATAATATATTGTTGATTTATTATTTAATATTGATTCTCCTGTATTAGGGAGAAAGTCTGTAAATTATCTCTTCCTCGAAATCTTCATAATCTGGCCAATATTCTCACAATATTTCACAAAAAGAAATAATATTAGGCACAAATATGCAGTTATCCATAAACCTTCCTAATGAACATATTAAAGTTAAAAATACATTATCTAATGCAAAAAGAGAGGTTTAATGTGTTGAAGGATCGTCAGGTGGGCCTTCATTAATGTCTAATTTAGAAGCCCATCACCAACTGTATGTGGAAGTCCAAAAATGCACTTTTGGATAAGAAGATATGGCATGTTGAAGTTTAAGGGTTTTGTTGCCTTTGAAATGGAGGAGAAGAGCATATCATAGGTCCCGCATATCGGAGGTCCCACAATATCAGAGGTCCTACAAATCAGAGGTCCCACACATCATAGATACCGCATATCAGAGGAAAGGCACAATATCAAATTGGTGATCGGTAGTTGGCGGGTCTAGGCCATATCGCATATCGGTGATTGGTGTTTCAAGAATTTCAACATTAACAAAGTTGTGATTGGCGAATGCCGATAATGTTAAATCGCCGAGATTGTGCATTCAGTGTTGAAGCATTGGGAAAGACGAAAGATGAATTAACAAAGCATTTTAGCAAAAAATCAGAGCAATTTTGGGCATTTTCTCTCTCCTCTAATGGGACGCATGGAAATGTAATATTGGTTTCGATAAGGGACATGTGGTGAATAGAGAATCATTCCAATAAGGGAGATGTGGTGAATAGATATTGGTTCCAATAAGGGACACGTGTTGAATAGTGATTGGTTTTGATAAGGCAGCTGATGTCATAATGACATGGAAGTACAGTGGACATGTGGCAGGAAGATTCGACATTTTCAGTGTTCATAAGAGGCCAAAAAAGGGTGACCTATGTCACCACTCATGAGGTGCCATGTGGAAAAGGATGACGTTAGATTCCAAATCAACGTTCGCAAGTTGAGCCATGTTTTTGCATGAAAGTAAAAGCTCCAACTGAAATCCTTCGATTGAGGGGATCTGATATGAGGGATGGCACTAGGTCATGAAGAGTTAAAGAACAAAGGGCTAAGGTTGAACACAGAGGGCTAATCGGCGCTTGGCGAGACCTAATGTCACAACTCCAGAGTATGGTAATCACCGATAAGGGAGCTCCAATATAAGGGTTGGCCCACGTTCAAGGGGGACATAAAGAGCTAGGAGCGAAGAATAGTTTACAAAGGAATGATAGCCCACGGAAGGAGTCTAAATGCTTTAGCACCTTAAGGCTGAGCACTTGGTCACTGGCCCTGACCATATGATGAATAAAACATAACAAGGCTAAATAAAAGGGGCCTGGGACCAAATTTAATCGTTGTTTCGTATTGTCTTTTAGAGTAAAAGTCTCGATGAAACAAAAACTTTCATATAACAGTATGGCTATATTACTAGGAATATAGCACTCCAATAGTGAAAGGTAGGGAGTTATGTGATGGATGAGTTGAGAGCTGTGATTCTAGGATACCACTAAGGCCATCACAACTGATTGATCCCAACTCTAAAAGGTGGGAATTCAAGTGGTGAAGGTGAAAGCAATGGGAACCATCTGAGCAGTAGGAGAGGCACAATAAGGCAAACAAGTGGCCTGATCATGGGAAATCTCAAGAATGCAATAAGGATATTTTCCTCTTATCATCATTTAGTTTTTTCTTTTTCTTTTATTCTATAATTTTTGGGTATTTTCAAAAACGACATCAAATCCTTTATAATAATTTTGGGTAGTAGATCTATCGCATGGTGAGACAGCTAGTCTATCAGACAACTAGAGCTCTAGCGGAAATATTTTGTAGCTATTAATTCAAAGCCCCCCCTCTACTTATAAATAGGGGGGAGAAACACTTAATATAGGTTTCATAATTCTGCACCCAAGGGGTCCAAATTCTATGATTCCATTTTTGGTTCTATTTTCCTATTCATGAGGGACTTGAGCTATGTATTGCTAAATGTAATGGACTGGTGAATTAGACTCATTTTCAGGATTAATGAAACTCTTTGGTGATTCCAATCAGAGAAATGCACAGTATGTTTTTCTCCTCTATATATCACTTCATGTATGTTCTTTATCCCTTTGAAATAGTGTAATGAAGCTACCAGTTTCACTCTTATTCATGGTTGTATGTTTGCTGCTAAGTAGTGATAATTACCTGCATAGTTACATATTTACTTGTGTTATTTGATAGCCTACAGTAGCTGTAATGTGCATAGATTTACTAATTGTTGTTTGGTGATAAATGTATCCATGATGCATATAGTTTGGGACCTTAATTAGTGCTCCACTATTTCTGCGATTCCACCTCTTCAGTCTTCCATACTTCTGATAGAACGTTGTTTCTTATGATTTTGTCTTGTTTCCAACCCTATGCACTGAATTCCCTCCTTTCTTTCCTCCTCTTCACTTTTACTACAACTCCAATATTAAACTGCTTATTGTTGTGTGTTGACCCCCAGCACCAGACATTTCTCTTTGATATCAGCTTGATTTACCCTCTGAGTATTTATATCCATGTATTCGCTTAAGTTTACCTTGATGAAGTACCATTGGACCAAGCCCCCCTTCATTATATTTTCAAACTACAAGAGAATTGGAGTGCAACAGAAAGCCCTAATCATAATATTCAAAAGCATTAATCTCTTTAAGATGTCGTAGGCACTGGTCTATAATCAACTTAGAGGTTGTCTCTAGGAAGCTTTCATATCTCTTGAAGCATTAGTGATGCAAGTGTTATAAAAGTGACAACACTACCTTCAGGAGATCCTTATCTTTTCTTTATTTTATTTTGGTGTCCCGTCCTAATCACTCAATGCATAAATGCCTGGAAGTTGTTTTCTCATATCTTGCCATAGGTGATTTGAGTCTTTAATGTCTCTGTCTATAAAAAAGTGGTTGACCGACCTATTTGTTAGTCTAGAAGGCTTCCTAGGATTTCACCTGCGAGTGTCAAGCCTTCACCTAGAAGGCGTAGGAGTAATTTTGTTGGTGCTTTTGAACCAGTTTTAGCTAACGCAATAGAGATAGATCCTTCTATGAGGGATCTTACATCATAGGATGAAACTAGTATAGTCCATAATACGGATGGAAATGCTCTGGTGGTTGCTAGAGTACTATTCGAATCAGAAGATGAAGTAGAAATTGATGATGTTTCAAAGCCTCATGAGACTTCTATAGAACCTCTTCCTTCTCATCTTCCTTACGTTGTATCATACATTGGTACTAAGACTCATAGGCCAGTTAGCCCTGTTCACTCTCCTTCTTTCTTCTCAATGGCCAATCTTAGTGGCTTTGTCAATACGCCCGATGTATATACTCCTTATTCAGTTGTAGGAGAATGTACTATTCCTATATATACTATTAAACCTAGTACGATAACTTTTGGCTCTACCACCATCTTGATTTCGTATGGGGGCACCAAACCTTCGACTCCTTTCACAAGATCTTATCCTTTTAGAATCATATCTAGTGTGATTCCCTCAGTTTCTTCAACTTTACCCGTTGCTTATTCTACATATATGACATCGATGGCTACTGATTCAACACCTTTACAAGGTTCTCACTTTGGAAGTGGACATGTTCCTCCTTCCAATCCATCATTGAATTTAGGATCAATGCCTTTCTCTGGTCATGATCAAAACATTAATCCTTTTATAGGGAACTAGTGCCTGGAATATCCTTCTGTTAGTGGTTTTGGCTGAGGTAATATTTCCCATTTATTTGGTTAGTAGGGGAGTATGCCCTTCCCTACTATCGGTACTTGATAGGATTTTCCTCCTTTGGATAGTGCTTGGAATCCTTACCAGGGGCTCTCCCTTTCATATAATGTTCCATTGGGAGGAATTTTTCCTATAATTAGTAATCCTGTAGTAGGGGGTGGATACCCTCCATATACCCGTAGACTACAAGGTTTTCCTTATGGTTTAGGTACTTGTACCAGTAACCCTTGGCAGTCTCATGCCTCTCAAAATCGAGGATACTTTTTTTGAATGTTCGAAATTTCACTCTTGGAGCCTAGAATTCTCTTGTTCCTCTGCACTTACCATTCCTGGAGACAGTTAATTTTCCAGATCTTTCGAAATTAACCAATGATATGAACCATTATAATTCGGCTTGGCCTCTGTTCCCTACTAAAATTCCATCTGATATTCCTAAATTTAAAGAGAAGTCTAGTGAGGACCTAGCATATCATATAACCACTTTCCATTTATGGTGCTCATCAAACTCCCTCATTGATGATTCAATTAGGTTGACACTATTCCAATGCACCTTAACTGGAAATGAAACTAAATGGTACACCAAGTTAAGGTGGGGGACATTTTCTACTTTTAGTAATTTAGATACAATTTTTCTGAATCATTTTTAGTTACATGTCCATTATGATGCCGAAATTGAACTCTTGGCCAATTTTGAGTAGGACAAGGCTACCCATATTTCTGACCACATTCAAGAGTGGCGCAGAAGGGAGATATTGATAAAGGCCTATATCACTGATGAGTTTCTTTTGGAATAGTTTTTGAAATCATTGTAACCAAATATTTCTAAGGATGTGTCACTTTATGGGGTGTTCACTCAAGAACATGTTATCTTTAGAGCCCAATAGTTAGATCTCATTTATTCCCAGTCAGGAGTTCTTTAAAAGATTTTTCCTAATGCTCCTAGATCTAAAATCAGTCTCTCTAAGCCAAATCTGGGCCCCCATGTTGATGGATTTGTAGGATCAATCAATAGAAATATTGATAGTTTATTGAATCAATTACAACAGTTGTCATTACAATATGCCTCTGTAGCACAAACTACATCGTTAATGTCTGCTCCTTATCAACCTTTAGCATTTAATGTTGTTCATTCCTCAAATCCCAAAGGAAATCAAAAATCTGATGGGAGGAAGAAGGGACGTGGGAAGAAAGAAGATAAGGGAGGGAAGGGAAATGCTAATAAACCAATTGATGACACTAGTGAGGGAAAAAAAGAATATAAAAGGAAATCTAAGTTCCCATGCAAGTTATGCACTGAGAATCACCTTACCCATATTTGACCCAAGATTCACGATGCTCAGCACTTGTTAGCTTAGCAAGGTTCTTCTAGTCCCCAAGCAATGCTCACCAACCATTTTCCCCAAGGGAAACAATTACTTGCTAGGGCAAATGCTAGTACTTGAACCCCTATAAGGGGAAACTAGGATAGGGAATCTATATCAAATGTATATATGGTTAAGTCTCATGTTGATGTTTCAACTAGACCTCATGATTATGGAGGGGTATAACCTTCTAAGGCTAAATCTTCTTCCAATATTCCAGAACCCCTTCATATAGAGAGGCCCACAGTTGAGCCTATACCTCGAACGCCGAAAGGCTCCTAAAAATGGTCGAATTATAATCCCAATGCCAGGGATGCTCAGATCTATTCCATTGTTGAAGATTTAGCCTAGAGCCCCTATGTTATGTTAGTGTTAGAGGTACTCCAATCGTGTTTTGTACAAAGGAGTGCTTTTCTCGCTACGATCAGAGAAGTAGACCCAAAAACCTCTCTAGTAATTACATTTTATATGTCAATTGTTTAAACAAGACTCCCTTATCATATGGATTTTCAAATAAATATACGTATCGTAAGAAGACCATATTTAAAACCATAGTTGATGAAGGGTCTTCCGTGTGCTTCATATCTACATCATGTTGGAAAGCTATCGGGTCACCTGAAGTTGTTCCCTCTCCTAATATCTTAATTGTATTATATAGTCATTCTCATAGACCTCATGGTATTCTACCTTCCTTCCTTGTTTGTGTAGGGGAAAGGTGGTTAATGTGGAAGTAGAGATAGTTGATGCTAATATCAACTAAAATATATTTGTTGGGTCACAATTGGGTTTACACAATGGATTTCATTGTCTCATTTTATTCTACATCCTGTGCTTTCCTCATGAAGGGAGAATTCTTACGATTGATCAGTTAGCCTACTCTCCCAACGACCCTAAGGCATATGCTGACTCCATTGTCCCCTTGGTAAAGAATACCAAGAAACCTATAGATAATTTAGGAGTCAGAATGTATTCTTCTTTGATGTGTACTTTTGATCTTCCATATCCTGTTTCTCATGTCAATTCCATTTCATCCTTAAGGATCGTTCCTCAACAATGTTCTTTTTGAACTCATTATTCTTAGATCCTTGGACCTTTTCCCCTGCTAATGCCACATTAAAAGAACGGAAAGTGGGTGGAATGGCTTATCTAATATATTCAATAGACATTAGATATCAATCTATTGTTAATTCTGCAGATTTTGATCCCATCCCTCTCCCATCAGAGGATGTATATGGTGATGTGGTGTTGTTCTGGAAAGTTGATTCCACTTTAGCTATGGATTTCGTTAATATTATTTTACCATCCGAATAGTAAATTCTAGGAACAATGACTGGTGTAGAATGACCATGGGTTGATTTGCATCCTCGGTGTTATTTTCTCCCTGACTTGTGGGAAGTTGAACCAAATTTGTCTAATCCTCTTTTTAGTGGAAGTGTTCGTAAAATTTTAAACCCTTTGGCTCCATCACATATTTTTGTTGAAGGTAACATGGCTAATATTTAAGAAATTATTATGGTGAACATTTCTAAGAGTCCTAATCTTATATTCATTAGAACTGATTGTTCCCCTAAAGAATATCTCAAGAAGTATTATGCCTAGGCTCTTGCGTAGCATTTTCTTTGTTTTGTAAATAGTGTACATAGCTTTAGTTTATGTCTATAGTTGTTTTGGTGGTGATGATATTTTTTATCTTCTTTGGTAGGCTTCGATGGATGATTCAGTGTACTTAGGATTCACAAATCCCGCAAGTAGACATACTCAGAATTTAGCTTTCGCCGCTTGGGTAATACATTATCCATCTGGTCAGTTGTTGGTTGTAAGAGGCATATGTATCGGTTCGACTTCTAATAATATGGTTGAGTACAGTGTCATTATTAATTTACTATCTCAAACAATATCTTATGGTATGGAATCATTAATGGTTTATTTGGATTCACAACTAGTTTCTCAATTAAATAATGTTTATCATGTAAGAGATTCTTCATTACATCGTCAATTTCTAAAAGTGATATTATTTCAAATATAATTCACTTTTATTACTTATATTCACATTCCACAGTCAGTTAAAGCATTTTTTTATTCTATGGCTAACTAAGCATTGAATTGGAATATTAATCATTCATCACATTAAATTGAAATATCAAAAATCATTTGTATATATGATCAAATCGCCTCAAAATCTTTGTATATAGATAGATATAATATGTCAAAATATTACAAAATGTGGACAAATGTCCTACAAAATTAGGGCTTAAGCCTCATCATGTCCATGTATTAAAAATAACATTCATCTAAAATATAAGTCTACAGGCCCTACCCTAGATGAGCATTCTGGTAGAAGACGATGGCATTCGCCACTCGTTGGAAGAACCACACCCACTCCCATGTTACTCCAACAACTCATCTCTATATGGCCTCAGGGAGATCCTATATTGCTACCATTGGAACCTAGCAAGTCAAATTCTCCACGTTCATCTGAATAGTATGGATCACTCTCTCAGACTCACCTGCTTCTCTCTCCATGTCTCTGCTACAACACCTATGCCTTAGTAGAGCGTCAAGTCTAACTGGTCCAATATTTGTATCATGATAATTTAATCTTGTAAGATTTTTTTTTCATGGAAAAAATATTTTGAATTTCTTGACATTATATTAAAAAATCAAAAAAATAAAATATGGTAAAAATCAAAAGTTACCAATGTTGCCCCATGCAGCTCTTTATGGAAGTACTAGCTCTGGGTCTTCTCGAAAGCTTAATCCTACATAAGGGTAATCCTCTATAGCCATGACTTGTTGTTCCCACCAATGGAAGAACCCATCATCAAAGTTTGCATTAGTGACTTCGCCTCTGCCAAGTCGCTTGATAAGATCTGCCCATTTGGCCATCCTACAATCTCTAGGACTACTGATGGTAGTAGCTACTCTAGGGCGAATTGCTAGAACCTACTCAAAGAAAAATGACCAGAGGATGGTTCCATAGCCAAAATTATTTGTCTTTCCCTATCTTATTGATGTTAACTATTTCTTGATATTGGTTAAGAGCATTGTGCACCAGTCATATACTACCGGTTTTAGGCATTCCACTGCCAAAAACATATATGGTCGAGAAGCCAGATGTAATGAAGCAGAACCTACTATCATGGAAATAGTAAATAAAATTTACTTCATAGGTAGGATTGTGATTTATTTGATCAAGACCTGTGATCCGACCTTTTTAGTATCTGATATGTAGTACACAAAAATGTAGTCAACAATATTGAGGCCTCCACGAGCCTTCCCTCTCATATCTACTACTTCTCCACTCTAGGAAAGTCTTGTTATGAAGTAGATATCCTCTACTTCGATCTGTAAGGGCATATTATCTATGATGAATTGTTCTTGCTCTGGGTCCCAATAATGAATCAACATTCCCAATAATCGAGTATGAGTTCTCATTTTGGGAATCATGAAGAAATTGAGAAATATGATTTTTTCAATCCATACAATGACTCTTAATCATCTAATACCTTAATATCAACCTCACTATGCTCTCTCTCTCTCCAAATGATCGACATCCTAGAAAATGAAAGGTTTTCATCCGTTAGAAATTATTTTTTTCATCTTTAGTCTATGCATACATGATTTTTATAAGATACAGTCACATACATATGCGGCTTTCCGTTAATGAAATTGTGTATATGACTTTTTACACTCAGATTTCAAAACTCCCAACCCACATACACACAAAATAGTTTTTGAAATAAAAAATTTCTCCATAATTTGACATGAATCTATCAAATTTTTTTATCAAATGGAAGATATTAAGGTTGTGAATTACTTGGATTATGTGTTTGCTGGATTTGTTAGTGGATTTGACTAGATCAATTTGTTCGAATTTTCTCCAAGAGGCCTCTTCTCAACACTTGGATGGTAAAAATGAAATGAGGTGATTTCAAAAACTCTTTTTATAGCCAAAATTTAAAACCCACTTTCCTAAAGTTCATTTAAAAAAAAATATTATTTTATTTCATGAACTTTTGACCTTTTGTTTGAAGTGTTGCGAAATGATATTTTCAGGTTGTTGAATATTTTTCATGACTTAGTTCTATTTTTTCCACCTCTTTGACTCCACGATCACTGGCCTATCATGACAGGCATCATTTTCTAAACTGGCATATAGGTTAATACATAGCACTTTTCCATTTCATTATGCATCTTGATCTCATAATGAGATATTTAGGCATAGGTTTGACCCCATTATGTTGCGATCTTTTAACCCCTCTCATTCACCGACTTGTAAAATCATAACATAGTGGTAGAGTCTTTCCTTCCATGGGATTCCTGTTTAGATCCTCGCTATCATATGTCACCCATGCTGCAAGTATTGTGTAGGCTCGAGAATCCTCGTTAGTCCTACCATGGCTTTGCGTTGAAGCCTCATTCTTCTTCTTCATTGCTATTTCTGGATTTATACCCTAGCGTCTCCCATGTGTTAAGTTGTACTATTGCATTCCATTTTGACCACTTGTACCTCTTTTGGCCTAAATCCAGCTTAATTTGGACTCGTGTATAAGCCACTTTTGACCATGACTTTTTACAAGTTCAAACCATGCATTCATTAGCCTTTCTGACTTGACATCCATTTTTCCATGGAGAGAACATCCCTTGAGTGTTGATGACTAGCATCTGCCACCTTTCATTGAGCATAAGATTGTTCTAGTCTGAAGAACTAGTGCACTTTCCCTTGACACTCATTCTCTCCACTGCACTATAGGAATTCTTTTATTCCTTTTCAAGCCTTAAATATGAAAAAGAATAAAAAATTAAATATTCCAAAAAAAAAGAGCGAGAACGAGATAGTTTCTTCATCATTTGATGGCAGCAAGATTCAATTGTGTTGCCCTTGAACAAAGCACTTAAAATGGTTCTTTGCTCCATTAGGATGGGACTTAGTTTGGCTTTAGGAAAGCCATAACCTTGTTCTTGAGTTAGTTCTCCTTAGGTTGGTTATCTCTTCCAATCATATGGAGAGTTTGTTAATGCTTCCTGCATTTGCAAACTTATACAAATTTGTCTTATGCTTCCATAAAGTCGCATCAAGTCGTGCTTTTGTTCAAGAGAAGTAAACCTATTGTCGATCATTCTATGGTATCTCCTAACTCACTTATGCCATCCATACCCAATCTGCCAAGTTATTATCATTATCACATCAACTACATGGTCCTTCACTCTTATCGACCATTTTATGATTAATAAATTACTTCTATTTAAATTTTTTATTTTTTATTTTAATTCTTCACAAAAACTTATATTACCAATATTTTCCACTCCATACCTATGCATTAAAACTTCTTTAAAATTTAACCAAATAAATTCTAACTTCAAAAAAAAAGTTGTAAAACCATTTATTAACTCACATCTCATTTTAACATGCACTAAATCCCACTAGCCATTTACTATCCATAAAATTCCATAGTATGTAGAAAATGACTTTCGTCTTCTCTACGTGTCTCAATAATGCTAGATAGATTATTTTTATTTATGCAATATTATTTTATGCTCATTTACACCCAAATTATTATATTTACGGATAATTATTTTATAATTATGTTATTCATGTTTAAACAGATTATTATATTTATGGATAATTATTTTATGCATATGTACACATTGGTGAGAATTCTCATCTTTTCCGCATTACTGCAGGAGCATCTGGCAGTAGCAAACGAAGTGAGAAAAGACTTTCGGTTTCTTTGTTCTATAGAGCATGGATGCAAAGGTGGCCTCTCGTGGATGAACTCTACATGTATGTTTATACACAAATATGACACAACAAGGCGCAGTATAATTTTTTGTTTTTATTTATTTATTTATGTTTTAAAGAATATGTTGATATAATTTATTGTAACATTATAATGTTTAATGTTTAGATGTTTAATATATTTTTTTGAATATATAAATAAATTTAGTATAAAAAAAAAATTCTCCACCTGCGAGAAGATTATATAGTTGAAACTAATTATTTCATAAAAAAAAATTGTTTAATTTAAAAAAAATTAATTTAAAGAAAGAAAAGAAGAAAAAGACAATACTTCTAACAATAAGATATGAAAATTGTGTTGAACAAGTCTATCAATAAAGGTTGAGAGGTATGTGATGTGAAGAGTGTATTCTAAAGGTCTATAAAGGTGAAGAGGTATGTGATGTGAAGAGTGTATTCTAAAAGTCTATGATATGAAAGTTTGTTGTACAAAGTTTGCATTAAAGAGAATTTTTCAATAGAAGCATTAATGGTTGAGTGGGTATTTGATTTGAAGTGTTTTAATGGTTGGGTAGATATTCGATGTGAAAGGCTTTTGGTAAAATAATGTAAGAAAATGTTTTAATAAAAATTGAGTGGGTATGAGATATTATAGTTGATTGTTATTATATGTTTAGTGTAAAATATTTTAATAAAAATGAAAATATTTTAATAAAATGAATAAGTTTATGATATGAAATATGTTTTTTTAATTAAATTTAAGTATGAGATATATCTCATTCATATAATTGTGTTATTTTTAATCAAAAAATTATTTGACTTTAAAAAATATAGAATATAATATAAAATTTGTAATATTATATTTTTTTTAAGAAAAAGAACATAATTCTCAGCATAAAAGTTATATTATACAATAAAAACATATTTTAAAATAATAATAATAATTTAAATTTATTTAAATTTAAATTTATTAATTATTAATAAAAATTAAGATTAATTTCAAAAATATTGTTAATTTCCCTTCATTTTCCTTTATTTATGTTTAGTGATTTTTTTTTATATAATATTGTGAATAGTTGTAAATTTATTGTATCATATTTTTAGTTTTGTATAATATATTATATCTGATTCGCATACCAATTATAAAATTATAACATAGACTTTTTTAATTATTATAATAAATAGAAATAGAAAATCACTTATTATTGATTTTTTAAACATAATTATAATAAGGATTATGTAATTTCTAACACCTTTGTCCTTAATCGTATTACAAACTTTGAGCTGCCTAACAGATTCGAGCCTGACTCTGACCACAGAACCCTGTCTCTATCCCTCAATCTTGTTATTCATACCACCCACATGCAGGAGATGAGTGAAAGCAAAAGATGCATATATGCTTCGATAGAAGTAAGGACGACCTTTTCTTAAGGGATTTAGGCTCCCTCACTTATAATAGCAACATTGATCAAATTTATTACCATTTTACTATTATCATTTCAACTGCCATTAGCAAGTTCTCTAGTGAGACATTGTACAAGAAGAATAATAGAATTTCCAATCCTTTGTATGAAAAAGACCATAAAATTCCCAGGAAAGTGATCAAAGACACTCCTAATGAAATCATTAAGCTTTGGAATATAAGTATATACAAAGCTCTCATCAAGTGGAAGAAGAGGTCATATATTAATAAGAGACAAGAACATCTTCTCCACCTTTCTAAAGTCACGCCCAGAAAGTTTTGGCCGAATGTGCTTCTTCGTAAAACTAAAGATAATAATTCTATCCCCTTAGAAAATTGGGACAATTATCTTAAGAAGTTGTATGACTCTCCAGACACCATGTGTAAGGACCTGCGGTCCGTGCGACGGGCAGGGCAACTCCACCGTGCGAAGGACACATGAACGAATGCGTGTGAAGTGTCTTGGAGACGAGTTTATACAACATTGGGTGAGTTGAGAGGGTGGTCCCACGAGTTGGGCGGGCCAACCCTCCACTCGGGTGAAGGAAACATGTTGAACAAGTCGGCTTGGGCGTTGGGCATGGGTCAGCCCGGTGACATAACCCACCACCCGCCCGTATATATTGGAGGGTGTTTGGAGGCAAATGATCATCATTCGATCAACACAAGTTCGATCAAGGAGTTCTGCGGTTGCGGATGAACCCACACGACGAGTAGAACTCAAGTGAGAAATTCGTTCAGGAAAGTATTCAGAAATTCGTTGTGCAATTGTATATGTGTTAATTGTTTTTGATGATGACTATGCATGGATTTTCATCTGTATAAAGGAAACATTAATAATACTTGGTTGCGAAAAACAAACTAAGTATACTAATGGTTAGGTGTAGTCCATGAACATAAGTATTGGTGAAAAGAAAGTGTTCGGTGGTACCGCACCTCGCCAAGTGCGGTTGAAAGACTAATGCAGGCCTGGGGGCGTGACAGTTGGTATTAGAGCTGGTGAACTGAATCAAGGAGCTGATTCTACAAAGACGGAATACTTGGAAGGAAGTTCAAATTTTGCAGGTGACAGGTGGAATATCAGGGTGATTTAGGTGAATGGTGAAATAGGTTTAGCAGAGGTGAAGCTTAGTGCTTGGGCCAAGCTAAACGACAAGGCATGGCAGGTTTGGAAGAATGCAAAGGGAAGCTCTTGCTTACCTTATACAGGTTGAAGCGGATGAAAGAAGAGAACCCCTAGATTCGAGAGAAACTTGAAGTCTTGGAAAAGAATGTTGAAGACGAACTTCTTCAACTTGGTTGGACAATGGAGCAGGATGAAGTTGCAGATTGTGCTAACAAGGAAGAGGAAGCCGTGATGATTGAGGATGTTGCAGATGTGACCATGATGGAGGATGAACTTGAGATTGATCAAGTTGGACCAGGATCATGCAGTTTGCAGACATGGATGAATGAGGATATTCATATGGAGGAGCCTCATGATGATAAAGTAAGTATTGATACTTGTGTTTCACTTGAGCATTTGGTAGATGAACCATATGCAGGGAAGGGAAAAATCAATTTTCCAAGGCTAGGGAGGATCTTACCATGGATGTCTATGATGAGACCTTGTATGGAGAAGCAAGGATTGTTCACTGTTGCGGGACTTGTTGGGGTTGTTTGTGACCTTATGAAAGAAGGTGCAAAGGCCCGTGACAAGGGAGGAACATGATGATCATTGCGAAAGGATTGGGTCATGCTTTAGCCACATGGAAGAATTGGCTAAGTGCCCGACATGACTCATGGACAGATTGGAGAAGGGCACACACTTGAGTTGCTTGGGTGGACTTCTCATGGCTGAGACCAGGAGATAGTCTTGGTGGAACCTTTAGTGGGGGAGCTGTGATGGAAAGACTCATGTGATGATGATATGGCTGGGAGACCGAGTTCACTAGACCGAAGATTGTAGACTTGGATGGGGATGATCAATTGTTGTGATGGGTCTACTTAGTTGGACAAGATGGGCAACATAGTCATGGACATCAGGTTGGAGACATGGAGCATGGCAGTGTTATGCAGGGACATTATGCAGGAGCACTTGTAGAGGTTTCATTTATGGGCATCCAATGAGGAGTGCCAAGGCAGGGATGTTTTGCAGATGGATGATGTTGGGATAGATGCGACTGATTTCATGTAGCACATTGACACCAAACATCATGGATAGCATGTTGTAGATGAGATGAGGACTACTTCATGGACCTGAGCATGGCTTACACTTGTATGGAGATGGATTCTTGATCGAGTTGAGGATGTGACAGGATGTTTTGAGAAACGACTGATGATGGCATGAGGATGTGCATTCTCATGGTTTGAACGTGACAGTTGGACTGATCACCCGAATAGTTCAAACATGGGGACGCGAAGTGTACAGAGATGTGTATGCATTATGTTGGAGTATCATGGAAGCAGTTCACATGAGGACGACACATGATGAGATCGACACGAGATGTTGCAGGAAGCATGTAGCTTGAGATGGAAGGGCCAACCTTCCACGGTGGGGAGCAACATGTGGAGATTGTGACAGGGTGGTTAATGATCATGGATTGAGATGATCTTTAGATATATGACATACCGATGGAGTATATGCCTTGGTATGGATGTCTTGGTGATAGGTGGTTGCCGGGATGAGATATTGTTGAGGACGACAATGATTTCAGGTGGGGGAGGATGTAAGGACCTGTGGTCCGTGCGACGGGCAGGGCGACTCCACCGTGCGAAGGAGACATGAACGAATGTGTGCGAAGTGTCTTGGAGACGAGTTTATATGATGTTGGGTGAGTTGAGAGGGTGGTCCCACGAGTTGGGTGGGCCGACCCTCCACTCGGGCGAAGGCAACATGTTGAACAAGTCGGCTTGGGCGTTGGGTGTGGGTTGGCCCGGTGACAAAACCCGCCACCCGCCCGTATATATTGGAGGGTGTTTGGAGGCAAATGATCATCATTCGATCAACACGAGTTCGATCAAGGAGTTCTGCGGTTGCAGATGAACCCACACGATGGGTAGAACTCGGGTGAGAAATTCGTTCAGGAAATTCGGGTGAAAAGCTCAGGTGAGAAACTCGGGTGAAAAACTCATGTAGGAAACTCGGGCGAGGGCAAACTCGGGCAAGGTCGTTCAAGCAGAACTCGGGCGAGGTCGTCGGGCAGAAAACTCGGGCGAGGTCATTGGGCAGAAAACTTGGGTGAGGTCGTTCGAGCGAACCGGGCGAGGTTGTTCGGGCGACCCGGGCAAAGTCGTTCAGGCGAGCCGGGTGAGGTCTTCGGGCGACCTGGGTGAAGTAGTTCGGGAAAACCGGGTGAGGGTGTCGGGCGACCTGGGTGAAGTCATGTGTGACTCGGGTGAACGAGTTCGGGTGGACAATTTGGGTGAACGGGTGGACATGCAGACGGGCGAGGGCGCGCCATGCATACCGAAACGAAGAATCGTGCGGACGGGCGACTCGGTTAGGGCGTGCCATGCATGATGAAACGATGGAAATGGTGAAGTGTTGGAGTTGTGAACAGAGGTGTGACTCGTGCGGAGGCACCCGTGTGTGGTGACTTGGTTACGACGAGGCGCGCCCAAGTTGGGAAAACGACACGATCGTGCAACAAGGTGAACGACGGGTTGGTGAGTCATGTAGCGACCGTGTGGAGGCACCGACAAACTGGGCAACCGAGTTTGCCGAAGTTGGAAATTTGGCTAAGTGTAAATTAGGGGTTTCCCAAGATTTAGCTTATACTTTGTAAAAGTGGAAAATTATATATATTGATATCGGGCAGACTCATATTACAGGGAGTTGCCCCTCCCTTTATATTATTGTGCAATTGTATATGTGTTAATTGTTGTTGATGATGAATATGTATGGCTTTTCATCTTTATAAAGGAAACATTAATAATACTTGGTTGCGAAAAACAAACTAAGTAGACTAATGGTTAGGCGTAGTCCATGAACATAAGTATTGGTGAAAAGGAAGTGTTCGGTGGTGCCGCACCTCGCCAAGTGTGGTTGAAAGACTACCGCAGGCCTGGGGGCGTGACACCATGGGTACCCTTATAAACACTCCTACTAAGGAGGATGTATTTTCTTTAGAAGACGTTGAGTCTGGGATAAATAAGCTCGCTAATGGGAAAGCTAAACATATTGAAGGATAGCAAGCTAATATATTTAAAATGGGAAGATCTATTCCTGTTCCTAATCTCCACAAGCTTCTCAATTTGGTTGTACAGCATGGCTTCCCTCATCTTTGTACGCAAAGTCTTATTGTGCCTATCTTTAAAAACGGAGACAAAAGCATTCCCTCTAACTATAGGACCATTATGATTAGCCACATGCTAGCCAAGCTATATGGGCTCATTATGGGAGAGAATCTTAGCCTTTGGCTTGAAAACCATGGGAAAGGAGCTAAAGGGTAAACTAGTTTTAGGAGACATCACTCAACTATCAACCATCTTGTCACTCTCAAGATCATTGCAGAGGAATGTCACAATAGTAAATCTGATCTCTTTTGTTGTTTTGTGGACTTTAGAAAAGCTTTCAATATTGTTCCTCTAGATAAGCGATGGGAGAGACTTGGAGAGATCATGGTCCCTCCTGAACTGCAGATTTTTGTGATCCACCTCTACAAGACTGGCATTGCCAAGCTTAAGACCAATGAATGGTGGTCTAAAGACATTAAATGCAATATCAGAGTTAAGAAACGGTGTCCACTATCCCCTGCCCTTTTTGGCATATACATCGATAAGCCAGAGGAGTGTCTGGTTACTACAGGTTGCAAGGGCGCCGAGCTTTCTGGTATAATCACTATTCTTCTCCTTTATGCTGATGATATCATTCTTCTTGCGAAAAGCCACGATGACCTTGACAAGTGACTTAAGACTATTCATGTCTATTGCTCCAAGATGGGTATGATGATTAATATAGACAAGACTAAAGTCATGATTAGTAAATCCAAAAAGAGAGCACATGGTAGCTTTTCTTATGATAAACATTTCTTAGAGCACGTTTCTTCTTATAAATATTTGGATATTGACTTTCCTCATCATCTCATCTAGAATGATAGCATCGATAAAAGGATTATTGGAGGTTGGAAAACTTATTATGAACTTGAAAACAATTGTAAGTTGGTTGATCTTAGCATTTGGAGTAAAAATAGGTTCCTCTTCGAGACTCTCGTCATCTTTGTTGTCTTATACAGATGTGAAGTTTTGGGTTGCATTATATCGAGAGAGTCATGGAGAAAGATTGAGATGATTCAAAAGCAATTCATAACCTATAACCTAAAGATCAAGGGAAATACTCCATATCATATCCTCTTGGTTGAAGTTGGGTTGTCCCCCATTGAAATTACGACTATGTTTAGGTATCTTATGTATAAGAAGAATCTTTACAACATGGACCCCAAGAGGCTCTCGAAAATTGCTTCTAACACTAGTCAAAACACCCACCTTTGCCTCAAGCGTAGTTGGCATAAGGATGCCCAGTCTTGGCTCAACCATTGGGGTATTAAGGAGGAGATCATCATGGGAAGCAAGGATAGTGTCAAAGATGCTATTACCTCAAATTTTAAGGACAAGTTGTGGTATGATAAGGCGTTAGAGGGTAAAAGGAAGCTAAGATACTATAAGGAGGTGATCAACTCCACCATTGATAACCAGAATTATCTCTTTGTGTTAAACAACACTATGAAAAAAATGAACATCGCTAGGATAAAAACTAATTCTCATGAGCTTCGAAGTGAAACTGGATGGTGGTCTACTCCCAAGACTCCTTGAGAAGATAGAATCTGTCAGATTTGTGATACTAAGAAGGTGGAAGATGAAACTAACTTCTTTTTAGACTACCCGACTCTTACTCACATCCACTCTCAATTCCCTAACATCTACCACACTTCCAATTTTCTTGACTTATTAAGCCATCCGAGCTATAGTAATATCGGAGCACTTCTTTCCCTTCTCTTTGATCATAGAAATAGACTTTTGAAAAATAAAAACTAAATTATTTTTCTTTTCTTGAGGACCCATAAACAACATTGGTCTTAATAAACGTTAACCATTATCATCATCATTATTTATTATAAATTTGATAAATAAAAACAAAATTAATAATATTTTTAATAAATTGTTTTTAAAAATTATATATATATATATATATTCTATTATTTCATATCATTTAAAATTAATTTAAATTTATTTAATTTAATAAATTTCAGCCTTATGAATTTCGTCTCATTACTTAATTAAAATTTAACTTTTTAAATGGAATAAAATATATTGATCCTTGTATATCTAAGCTTAACAATAAAATATGATCATCTCGAAACGTTTCGTTACTGTATTGTTATTTAGATATGGTGTAGATTTTTCAATAAAAGTACAGTATACTACTCAATTAAAAAAAAAAAAAAATTAATTATTTGAAATGATTTCTTTAATATGTATATGTATATATTTTTTAAATATATATGGTCTATGATGTGAGATATAAGAAATTACCAGCTTCTATTAAATGTATTATGCGATAGGTTATGAAATGTTTTATGATGTGATATTAGTTATATATTTTATATTATCAAGTTGTATTGTTTTTAATTAAGAATAAATTAGTATAGATTTTATATTTTTTATATAAATATTAATTTATGATAGGTATCAAATAATTTATTTTATCGACGTTTTATGTTGTTAAAAAAAAACATAATTTTATTTCAACTTTTATATATATATAAAAGTTAAATATATATATATTTAAAAAATATTTACTAAGTTTTATTTTAATTTTATTATGGAGATTTTTCATTTATAAATAGATTTTGTGATAATATTATGTACAAGTATTATTATCTACGAATACCATATGTTCAAAATACATAATTATGTTCATATGGCATAACTACTTTGAAAATAAATTTTAATTTTTTATCTGCCAATAATATTCCATTAAAGTTAAATCCCTATTATCCAGCTAATAATTATTGATAAAAAAATAAAAATTCTGGAAGTCTAATTCCGAAAAAGACATATCTATATATAAATATGATACAATTAGCTCATCAATATAAATTAAATGAAATAACAATAGACATCCATTTCTGATAAGCATCAAAGCATTTCATGATATATCTCTCATTACAAGATTTAAAAAATCATTAAATTTTAATTTGAACTCTACTTTATTATTAATAATTCCAAAAAAACATATTATTTAAATATATATATATATATATATATAAATTATTTTAATTATCGAAATCCACCTTTATTTTATTTGAGAAATTTTTAACTAAACTTTTTTTTATAGTAAATCAATATTATAATTTATAATTAAAAATGTTAAAAAAAATCATAATTTATTTTATCATACACTTTTCATATAAACCCTATTCCAAAATAAACTTAGTTATCAAATTGCTGCACCAAAACTTGGAAGTTTGTAGGGTGAATTGTAAGTTTGTAAGGTGAATGACCACATACGTCCCTTGCAAGACGATGAAATTAAGTAAAACCTCATAGCAATGTAATTCTTAAGAAAAATCAAAATTGACCAGCACATTCAGCCCATCTGGTAATGTTCATCACAACAACATGCATTTTTAATACAAGTTACCTTACAGTTCTAGTAGCAAGGCATAAATTCCATGTGGATTAAATATTTGAGGTATATCTTGAGATAAGGAGGCCACTGCACTCGTTCGTTCTTCCTCTGCTATCATGGCCGCTGTAGACGCAAACCTTTTCGTCAATCCAAAGGTGGGCAAAGTGATCCCCGTGGAGAGTGTGCAGGAGCTTGTCAATAATCATGACCACCCAAATGCTGCTGAAGCTGTTCCCCGGCGTTACATCAGACCCCATGAAGAGAGGCCAACGGTCTCATTACTTGCTTCTTCTGAATTCTCAATCCCTGTTATTGACATCAGGAAGCTGATACTCTTGCAGGCACAAGATGATCAGAGAAACCAAGAAATGGAGAGGCTTTCCGATGCCTGCCAGGAATGGGGTTTCTTCCAGGTGGGTAATTTCATATAGCAGCGAGATTATCTGTAGTTTAGGTAAGGGAAATATTTTTATTAGGCCTGATATATTTTTAGGTTTAGGTAATGATTAACAAAAGCCCAATTAATTATTTCACATTATTTCATTAAATTCAGTAATATTTCTAAAATCTGCAATCTATAAAAGGATATCCAAATAATTTAATTGTTAATTTGTGGATCTCTGCTTATCATAAATTATGATGTTACAAGGTGGAAAGTATTAGGTTTATAAAATTGAGGAAGATTGATGATCATTCATTATCATTTTTTTTTTACAGACTGTGAACCATGGAATTCCTAATACTTTAATAGATGACATAAAAGCTGTAGCTAAAGATTTCTTCAGCCTTCCATTAGAACAAAAGCTGAAATATGCTCCACAAGCAGGAGCTTCCCAGGGTTATGGTAAGATGTTTGTGACAGCTGATGATCAAACATTGGACTGGGGTGACTTGCTGGCTTTGGCACTCATGCCGAACAGCATTAAGAATCTTGCCCTCTGGCCAACCGTCCCCACACATTTCAGGTAACCAAAAGTAGCATGATTGTATTGTACCATAAAATTGTATTTATGGGCATGGGTTTTATTATAACTTTAATTCATTAATTGCAGGGATACCGTCGAGAGGTATGCAATTGAGATAGAAAGGGTCGCTCAAGAGGTGTTGAGTCTGTTCGCTGAAAACCTGCATCTGGAGGATGCTGATTATTTCAAGAATGTGTTTGGGTCAGAGCCCATGAATATGATGCGAATGAACTTCTACCCGCCTTGCCCTAGACCAGACCTTGTTCTTGCATTGATTCTTCACTCAGATGGAGGGGGAATAACTCTGCTCCTGCAGGATGACGAGTCTGTAGGCTTGCATGTCCGGAAGAACAATCGATGGATTCCTGTGCAGCCCCTTCCATATGGACTGGTTGTAAACATTGGGGACTTGGTAGAGGGAATCCTGTACGATAGTTTTATCAGTTCTCGTGCCAGCTGAAGTGAAAGCGAAATTTCATTTAACCTTTTGTAAGATAAAAAGGATTTTTAGAAAAGGTCATAGTATCTAGATTTTTTTTTGTTGGGATGGTTAGGTACAATAGTTGTCATTTTATTTGGGTGGTTGGGTAAAATTGTTTGTGTTTTTTTTTTTTTTTTAATGGTGATTTTGCAGAATAGTTTGATGGTTGGGCAAAATAATGTTATTTTTATGGGTGGTTGGGTAAAATTGTTGTGATTTCTTTTGTTTTGGGTGATTTCACAAAATAGTCCGATGGTTGAACAAAATAGTTGTCATTTCTTTTTGTGTGATTGGGTAAAATTGTTGTAATTTCCTTTGTTGTGAGTGATTTCGCGAAATAGTTAAATAGCTGAGCAAAATAGTTATCATTTCTTTTTGAATGGTTAAGCAAAATTGTTGCTATTTCTTTTGTTTTGAATTATTCAACCGAATAATTGTGATCCTCCCCCTTAGAATCAAATCTTATAACTCTGGAATAAAATAACTTACTATCTGTTAAATTATAAACCACCCAAATATTAACAACTTCCCTCTGACAGTCTAACCTCTCTTTGGCACTTTCTCTTACCTTCCGGAATGGTCCCTAATGCCTAAACAGATTTATCTCATTCACAGATACACACCAATACTCCAACTTGAATTAACAAATGCGTGGAGCACCGGGCAGTAACAAACGAAGAGAGAGCGAGACTTTCGATTGGTCTCTTCTATAATGCGAGTATTCATGCAGAGGTGGCTCCCTCATCGAAGCTAGTAGATGAACATCACCCATGCTTGTACAGGAACTTCATACACGAAGAATGCATTCGCTATTACATTTCCAGACCACTCGAAGGAAAACACAACCTTGCGGACTTTGCTAAACTTGATAGAACCAATAGCTAAGTTCGATCATTGTTCTTAGGGAAATTGGGCTGTCTAATGTCCTCAGCAAAGATAACCTTTTAGTAAAGGTTGAGCAGGTACATGATAAGAAATTTCTGTTGTAAAATGTTGTGAGAGAGAGAACAGTAGGTATATGAGTTGAAAGTAGTCTCGTCCACTGTTGAGTGAGTAGGTATATGATGTGTCACTTTTATGGAAAAATTTTAATATATTTAAAGTAGGTAAGTGTGTGATGTGAAAGGTGTTTCATGCAAACAAAAAAAAGATATGTTAATATGTATAAAGTAGGTATGTGATATGAAAGTTCTTTTTTAAGTACCTATCTGATATGAAAGTTACTTTGTAATTATCTTCTGTGATATTTTTATTAAAGAATTTCACTTTTTAATAAAGTATGTGATATGAGAGTTATTGTGTATAATGTTTTAATTTGAGATTTTTTAAGTAAAGTGGAATGTTTTAATAGAATCTTGAAGTGGAATTTAATATGAAAGAGATGGTTTAAATGTTTGGGTATATGATTATTGGTGAAATTATAACTCATAATTATTTACATTACATTATTGAATATATAACTATTTAAAATAAAATTAAAAAATTAAAACATTTAAGTTAGATTAATATGAAAGAGATGGTTTTAATGTTTATACTGTTGAATGTGTAAATGGATTTAACTTTTTAAAAAATCTTTACAACATTTAAATTATACAATTTTAACAGTGTAATTTTACAATTTCAATCATTTTTAATCAAATTAAGTTGGTTTCAAAATATGCTTTGAGTGAGAGAATCTTCTAATGAAAATTTAGATATGTAATATGAAGAATGTGTCCAATAAAATAAGCTTTTAATAAAAGTGGAGTACACTTGTAATATGAAATATGTTTTTTATTCAAATTTTTTTTTTTGTTGAAAATTCAATCATACTATTCAATTTATGTACTTTTGTTAATTTTTTTTGTAAGCTTGGTGAGACTATATTTTCATCATGTCCAATATATCACCCCAATCAAGTGGGGAATTGAACTGCCCACTTCACATTAAGGAGTGTCTCTATGGTTGAAATGTATTTAAAAATGTATATTTTTAATTTATTTTAATCCTAATTTATTAAGTGTTGAAAGATATTTAAAAACAATATAAATGTGGATTTTTTTATTTATTTACAAGATCTTGAGTTAAAATAAGATTTATGTTGTTGTTCTCTTTATATATGTGTGTGTGGGGAGTCGGTAGAGGGGGGCCGGGAGCAGGGTGTTTGGGGGTGTACTTTCCTCTTTTTCTTAATTTTGGTTGAAAATAATTAAAATTGATGTTAAATAACAATACCTTGTTTTTCTTATTTTTTCATATAATTTTTTTTTGTAAGCTCACAGTTCTATATTAATATTGAAAAGATTTACAACCCATGTAAAGTATCAAAAGTATGTCTTGCCTGGACCTACCTAATAGTAAACTAGACCAAAGATAGTAGATAAAAAGTCTTACAACATGACCATAGTTAATCAGACTAATAAAAATAGGCATAACATCCCCTAACATAACAGTATCAAAGACGTTCTATTACATGAACTCTAGCCTCGAAAATAAAACATAATTATTATCAATAGCACATGTTATTACATGAATTGACCAATAGAAAATAAAACATAACTATTATCAATAGCACATGCTATTACATGAATTTCCCAATAGAAAATAAAACATAACTATTATCAATAACATATTGAGTATTAAGAATAAGGTAGAATGACATGTGTTTGTAGAGCAGGCTCCTGAAGGAATATTTGGAGGAGTATTATGAATAAAAGCCTTCATGTTGGCCATAGGATCATCTACGAGTTGATATTGTAAGTGCAATTCCTCCATGTCTAGGAGAAGCTCCTCTTTACATTCATTGCTTTTAAATCAAACTTTCGTATTTTTTTTTTTTTGAAGTCTAAAAAGGGTCTAGAAAATACTAGATTATATAAAATTCAAGAAAGAAAATGTCATTGAAACTAATTGTATTTCTTTAGAATATAGTTTAAGATAGGTTCTTAAGTTTGAGAGGGTTCCTCTCAACTTCTTTCAAATATACAAGAGAGTGATTATGATGTACATGCAAATCTAAAAGTTAATAATCATATGTGACACAATGAAACAACAAAGGGATCAACAACCAGATCCTGAAAAGAATATTGCCATTGTATTATGAGGGAGAGGTCACATTTTATAAGAAATACACCTTCTTATTAACTTTATTACAAATAGTTTTACATGGAAACAATAAAACATTATTTATATATCTCCTTCCTTATTTTAAGTTGCATAACTAGTTTGCATGAGAAAAAATAAACACACATTTTATATGTTTCCTTCCTCATTATAATTTGCCTGAGTGGTGGTATGCCTTTATTGGTTTCCTAATTCCTCCCTATTTAGAGCTGGAAACATTGTTACTTCTACCACCAAATGAGGAAATTTTCACTACAATGTCTCTGCAGTCATTCATTTTTCCTGTGTGTGTGTGTGTCCTTCTGAGCTATAATGTATGATATGCATGTCTTCTAGTGAGATGTCCTCATCTTTGAATAAGGAATTGTATCCTTTAGTAGGGTAGGTTGAAAATCAAGAATATTACCCATAGGATGTTGAACTATGATTGATTCCTCTAGGGGGAGGTGGTTCAAGGAGATACAAATTGTTAACATTAAGCACATCATAAATTCCTAGCTGCGAAGGAAATTCCAAGCGATATGAATTTAGTCCAATTTGTTCTATAACAATATATGGACCATATCTTAGAGGATTCATATTATGGTGTTGGCCCTTGAAGCATTTCTTGTCAAATAAGAGCCATACATAATATCCTATTTTAAATGACAAGTGTGTGTGATGTTAGTCATGCCTTTTTCTGGTATGATCCTAGGTAACTTGCAAAGTAGTAGTTACCTGAGTATGGTGCTTATATATGGAGTGCATAAAACACTAAGATGATTTTTTTTCTTGTTGGTGATGTGCATAACCATAAGGGGTGATATTAAATGGCATCTCATAGGATGCACTTGGATGAATCCCAAAATAAACTTCTAAAGGGGAGAACCCATTAGAGGAGTGTGCGGCCTATTATAACTATGTTGAATAATTTGCAAATAGGAATCCCACTATTTGTTATTACCAAAATACTTAATAAGGGAGTGAAGGAGAGTATGATTGGCAGCCTTGGTTTGACCATCTATTTGTAGGTGAAAGGCAGTGGAGAAATGAAGTTGACAACTCAACATAGACTAACGAGTATGCCAAAAGATACTAAGAAATGAGAATATCCATAAAAAATATGCTACTCGGTATCTAAAGTGTGGCCAAATATGATGGAAGTATAGATTCGTGATTTGAGCAGCAAGGGTAGTCTTATGAGAGGCAAGAAAGATATCCATCTTAGAAAAGTTGCATACCACTACGCAAACAACGTCATGTTTTGCAGAAAATAGTAGGAAGAACACTAAAAATTTCCATGGAAATGGATTCCCAAGGATGAGAGGGAATAGAGAAAGGATGATACATAAGATGCTTACGGTTTGATGGCTTGATTTGTGAATAGAGTGAACATGCTTAAATGCTTTTTTCTACTTGCTTGTGT
Organism: Pinus tabuliformis; assembly: GCA_031772625.1. NCBI lineage: Eukaryota > Viridiplantae > Streptophyta > Pinopsida > Pinales > Pinaceae > Pinus > Pinus tabuliformis. The sequence continues at coordinate 251,791,541 of CM062808.1, read as the reverse complement.
AAGGCAGGTTAGTAGAAGTGGCATTAGTGATTGAGAATGGGATTGGTTGTGAAAATATGCCCCCCATATGAAGAGGCATGTGCTTCGTAGATAAAATGGAAATGATCATTACATGGTGGCACACAAATCTAGTTAAATTTATTTAACCAGGAATCACAAATGGTACAATCAAGAAAGGGAGTTTGGTTGACGATTGTAGGTTATGGAAATTCTTCCCTTATCTAATCAAAATCTAGATTTGTTCTATAGAATCTAGGTGATGTGCATGTTGAAGCATTTAATGTCCATAATCAATGAGTGTTGGAATAATGTAATTACTCACACTAAGCTACTTAGTAGAGTTAGTAGTGTTATGTGTTGTTTGTGCATCGTAAAATTGACATGGTCAAAATGCAATTAGATCTAGAAATTCCATCTATACAATTCTTAGTAGTAGATAGTTCTTACCATCTAGTTGTTTCTATAGAGGTATTCTTCAATTTATTTAAATATCATTTTAGGAAGTAATGAAGGGGATAGAAGGGAGAAATTGTTTAACTGTTTAGAATTATTTGGATGTAGTAATTGTTAGAGTGTTAATGTGTTTATCCTTCTATGTTCTAACAATTATTTTTATGTACAATTGTTCTATGTGCATATTTTCCCTTCCTCCCGTCATGATAATCTATGAAGTATTACATTCATAAAAAGAAGGAGGATTTATATTAATGCATATTTTTTCATAGAATGTGAACAATGGAATTCTTCATTCATTAATATATCAGATAAATGTTGTGCATAAATGTTTCTTCAAACATGCATTAAGAAAAATATAAATCCACTCCAAAATTAAAACACCTTTATGGCTATGGTAATATGTTCATGATAGATAAGGATCAAATGTTCAATAGCAATGAATTTCTTCCTTCGATAGTCATGGAAAATGACAATAAGAATCTATCCCTTTGGTTGATTGTTCCCACACATTTCAAGTAGCCAAAATGATTATATTATATTATAAAATTATACTGATGAGAATGGATTTAGTTATAACATCAATTGATTAATTTCAAGGGTAACATTGATAGGCATGCAATTGGGGTAGGAAGAGTCCCTCAAGAGCTTTTGAGTCCATTCAATAAACATCTTCATGTGGGGATTGTTGATTATCTAAAGGACATGTTTTGGTGAGAGCCCATGAATTTGATGTTCATGAACTTATACTTATCTTTCCCTAGACCAAACCTTGTTCTCACATTAAGTCCTCACTCAAATGGAGAAAGAATAACATTGACCTTACAAGATGATGAAATAATAGGCTTTCTTATCTATAAGGGTAATCAATGGATTGTTATGCAACCCTTTCCATATCAATCCATTGGAAACATTACTAACTAGGTAGAGGGAATCATGGCTAATAGTTTTATTAGGTCTCCTTTAAGCTCTATTAGTTTTATTTTCCATTGTTATATATGGTAGACATTTGTTGTAATTTTTCATAGCAGATGAACTAAGGAACTACACACTCTCTCTTGTACAAGGAATTTGGTTTTTTACAATGTTTCCTAATTCTAATCCATCTCATGAGAATGCACATGTCACTAGCAATTGTCATTGCTGAGTTAAAATATTAATTTGTCCTCACTATAATACTCACTCTTAAGATACAGTTGATGCCAAATAAAATGTTGAACCATAAAGAATCACTTGAGGAAGTATTTCACACCATTCCCCCAAAATGTTGAACTGAGTGGCTGTCCATGATGGTATTTATCATTAGATACCTAAGTTTTTGCACCTTAAGAGTGGATTTTATGTGACTAGTGGAAATATTTTCAAAGTGTTACTTACCATTTATCTCCATGGCTAGCCTTCTTTTGCAATACTTAGACCTATCCATGTTGGATTGTTTTCTACATGATTCTCATCATTGATGTCATGTTCAATTTTGCACCTCCACACTTTTCCATCATATGTGACATCCATTGCCATCGTCTACAACCACCTAATTAAGCATTGTGGGGGGATGGTATATAATCTTTTCTTGGGTGAATCTTTATGCTTCACCATTTTATTTGAAATCAATAATCTTTTCAGAGTGAACCTTATATTGAACATCTATCCTTATTTTATATTGACAATTGTATTAAGTGGCTACCCATGCACTCCAACAAAATGGATTTTCATTCATAAAGACACTCATTTTATCATGTTCTTGTTCATTATACATGAGTATTTGATTAGGATTTTGAGTTGGGACTCATTTCATAAGATGAGCCTCTTTGCTTTAGATGTTTGAAATTTGTCCTTTAAATTTCTGCATAAAACTTTAATAATGTTAATAACTTAGGGTTACTTAATCCTTTTTAGAATTTGATAATGCTTCCTCTTTAAACATTTCAATATCTATAAATCTTATTAATCATTTTATATTTGATAATGATTACTTCCATTTAATTTTCTTTTGAATCTTCACAAAAACTTATTTTTTTTAAATATTTATAAATTACCAATATTTTCGACTCCCATACCTATGCATTAAAATTTTTAAAAATTGAACCAAATATACTCTAACTTAAAATTTAAAAAAAATTGTAAAACCATCTATTAACTCTCATCTCATTTTAACATATAGTAAATCTCACTCCATAAAATCCCATATTAGGTAGAAAATGACTTTCGTCTTCTCTACCTGTCTCAATAATGCTAGATAGATTATTTTTATTTATGCATAATTGTTTTTTTTCCGAAGGTGGCAAAACCTATCAAACTCAGGTGTCAAACCAACAGTGAGGACAACCATCTCTGGCTGCTATCAGGGAATGTCGATTTATGCATAATTGTTTTATGCTCATTTACACATAAATTATTATATATATATATATATATATATATATATATATATATATATATATATATATTTACTGGGCCTGGAGTATGCCCTAAAACTGCTTCTGCTTGGCTAAGAGCTCGTCTTCCTCGGACGTAAGGAAACAGGTTAACGACCCAAGACCCAGAGGCATCTGGCAGGAGTGAAAGCCTGCTCCCTTACGGACCACCAGCGGGTTATTTCAGGTGGCGTGGTTTTCCTTGATAACAGTGATGTGTTAAACTAACATTCGCGCATAGCAGCCAGAGATGGCTGTCCTCACTGTTGGTTTGACAAAACTGAGTTTGATAGGTTTTTCCACCTTTTGAAAAAAAAAAAAAAAAAGAAAAAAAAAAAGAAAAAAAAAAAAATTATTATATTTACGGATAATTATTTTATTCATATTTCCACAGATTATTATATTTATGGATAATAATTTATGCATATGTACACATTGATATGAATTCTTATCTTTTCCGCATTACTGCAGGAGCATCGGCCCGTAGCAATCGAAGAGAGAAAAGACTTTCGATTGCTTTGTTCTATAAAGCGAGTATGGATGCAAAGGTGGCATCTCGTCAAAGCTAGTGGATGAACTCTGCTTATATGTTTACAAGCGAATAATACATTGGCTATTACATTTCAGGAAAACTGGAAGGGAAACACCGGTTTGAGAGGCTAGTGGAATATGACACAACAAGAGAATTTGACCATATGTGTTTTTCTAATGTATCGATAAATTTAGAGTTAAAAAATTCCTTTACATTTAATAAAATGTTATAGTTGAAATTAATCATTTCAAGAAATTCTTTCTAAATTTAAAAGAAAATTAATCAAAAGAAAAAAAAAAAAAAGACAAAAACCTCTGGCAATAAGCCTACTTGTATAAAAAATAAAGATATGAAAATTGTGTTGTACAAGTCTAACAATGAAGGTTGAGAGGTAGGTGATGTGAAGAGTGTATTGTAAAGGTATATCAAAATTTGTTGTACAATGTCTGTATTAAGAGAAATTTTCAATAAAAACATTAATGGTTGAATAGGTATTTGATGTGAAATGTTTTAATGGTGGAGTAGATATTAGATGTGAAAGATTATTAAGAAAATGTTTTAATAAAAAATGAATAAGTATGTGATATTACGTTTGATTTGCATCATATTTTTATTATGAAATATTTTAATAAAAATAAGAATATTTTAATAAAATGAATAATTTTATGATATAAAATATGGTTTTCTTTTAAATTAAATTTAAATTATGATGATGATAATGATGATTAACGTCTGTTGAGACCAAACATTGGTTTATTGAACCTAAAGAAACAAATTATTTATTTTTGATTTAAGGTTTTATTCCTATGCTCAAAAATTTTGGAGAGAAGTCTTCCGAGCTCACTATAATTTTGACATTGTAAAAGGCTAGGAAGGTCAGTATTGTAACAAAGATTATGAAATTGAGATCTAATGTGGTTGTACACGGGGCACTCTAAGAGGAAGTGGTTTTCATCCTCGATGTTCCTATTCTCACATGTATGGCAGATCCTTTCCATCCATGCTGTTTTAGGAACTGCCCAACGACCTGTTTCACTATGGAGCTCATGAGAATTCGTTCTAATCTTTGCTATATTAATTTTATTCTTTGAGCTAGTTAAAATAAAGAGATACTTTTGATCTTCTAGGGTGGGGTTGATGACCTTCTTATAATAACTTAATTTTCTTTTAGCCACTAAATCTTTCTCACACCACATTTTTTCTTTGAACTTAGAAGTAACAATATCTTTAATGTTATTAATTTTTTGCAATGAATCATTCTCATTGATCTCCCAATAGTTTAACGAAGCCCTTATGTCTTTATGCCACCCCTGATTGAGCCTTAGGTGGTTTTGGCTGGAATTTAAAGCTAGCTTAGGAAGTATATGATCATCTATGTTATTGAGTTTGTGCTTGTACAACAAAAACCTAATCATAGTTAGGCTCTCAATAGGGGAAAGACTTGCTTCTATAAGGAGAATAGGATAGGATGTATTACTTTTAATTTTCAGGTTATAAGTTATAAAACGCTTCTGGATTTGCTCAATCTTTCTCCATGATTCTCTGGAGATGCTGCAACCCCAAACCTCACAACCATATAAGATAACAAGTGTGAGTAAAGTTTCAAGGAGGAACTTCTTTTTATCCCACATTACGAGGTTTGTTGTTTTACAATTATTTTCAAGACCAAAATAAGCTTTCCACCCCCATTAATCCTTTTCTCAATGCTATGGTTCTAGTTGAGCTTGTGATGAATATCAATTCCTAGGTACTTGTAAGAATACACTTCCTCCAAGTTGTTATTATCATACATAAAATTAGTGTAAGTGTCCTTCTTGGATTTGATAATCATAACTTTTGTTCTGTCAGTGTTAACCGTCATACCCATGGTAGAGTAGAAATCATTAAGGAGCTTGAGTTGCTTATCAAGATCAGATGGGCACCTTGCGAAAAGAACAATGTTGTTAGCATAGAGAAGAAGGATGACAACTATCCCATCTAAGATCGTGCCATCACAACCTACTTCCTCTAAATAGCCTTCGAGCTTATTGATGTAAATGCCAAATAGGGTAGGGGAGAGGGGGCAACCTTGTTTAACTCCGATGTTACACTTAATATCTTTCGACCACCCCTCATTGCTCTTTAGCTTGGCAATTACATTCTCGTATAACCTTATAGTGGCAGCTCTCAACTCGAGAGGAACCTTTAGCTCTTCTAATCTATTCCAAAGGTTGTATCTAGGAACCGTATCGAAAGCCTTTCTAAAGTCCACAAAGCAACAAAATAAATTGGATTTATCATTACGACATTCCTCCACAATGATCCTAAGCGTAACGAGGTGGTCTATTGTTGAGTGATGCCTTCTAAAACCTGCTTGGCCTTTAGCCCACTTACCTTCACTTTCAAGCCATATGCTTAACTTCTTTTCCAAAATACTACCATATAACTTGGCTAAGAGAGGGTTGATCATAATTGTCCGATAATTAGAGGGGTTATTTGTATCCCCACTTTTAAAAATAGGGATAATGAGGCTCTCAGTCCAAGGTTTAGGGAACCCTTGCTTGACTGCTTGATTGAAAAGCTTGTGGATGTGGGGGATGAGGACAGGACCTCCAATTTTTAAGATTTCCGCTTGGTAACCTTCAATGTCCTTAGCTTTCCCATTAGCGAGGCGATTAACCGCAAATTTAATGTCTTCTAAAGAGAAAAATTCTTTCATTGTCAGCAGGGTTTCCAAATTATCCATGACATTAAAGCTTTTTAAGATAGGAATTCCAATCGTGAAGAGCAATTTTATTATTATATTTAGTCTTCCTAGTCAGAATCTACCTCCAATGATCATAAGTAAACACCTATGATGAAATATCATCCATGCTATTTCATTCATATAATTTTATTATTTTAAACAAAAATATTATACTTATAAAAATATAAAATATAATATAATATTTTAATAATAATAAAAATCTCAACATAAAAGCTATATTATACCATAAAATGCATTTAAAATAATAATTATTATTTTAATTATTTTAATTTTAAGTTATTAAATATTAAAAAAAATATTACTCGTTGCCCTTCATTTTCCTTTAGAATTTCTTTTATTTTCATAATATTATTTTAATATAAATATTTGTGAATAGTTGTAAATTTATTATATTATATTTTTAGTTTATCATATATTATATTGGATTCACATACCAATTATAGTTTTATATATTTTTTATTACTATAATAAATAGAAATAGAAAATAGAATTTTTTAAATAATTTTAATATTTTATAAAAATGAGTTTAATAAATTATTTTTAAAAATTTAGTTAAAAAATTCATATATATATAATTTTTTTTTTTTAACATTAAATTTAATTTAATAAATTTCAACAGGGTAAATTTCATCTAATTACTTAATTAAATTCAACTTTTAAATTTCACTTCTATTTTATTATGAAAATTTTTAACTAAGAATTTTATTACTACACTATGTACCATAATTTATAAATACCACATTCCAACAAAAAAATTATCAGGTAAATGGTAAGTTTGTAAGGTGAATCTTGCAAGACTATGAAATTAAGTAAAACTCAAAGCAATGTAATTCTGAAGAAAAATCAAAATTGAGCCGCACCTACCATCCAATGGGTAATGTTCATCACAACCACATGCATTTGTAATACAAGTTACATTGTCCTAGTAGCAAAGCATAAATTCCATGTGGATTAAATATTGAGGCATATCTTGAGGTAAGGAGGCTGCTGCACTCGTTCGTTCTTCCTCTGCTATCATGGCCGCTGTAGACGCAAACCCTTTCGTGAATCCAAAGGGGGGCAAAGTGATCCCGGTGGAGAGTGTGCAGGAACTTGTCAAAAATCATGACCACCCAAATGCTGCTGAAGCTGTTCCCCCGCGTTACATCAGACCCCAGGAAGAGAGGCCGACGGTCTCATTAATCGGTTCTTCTGAATTCTCAATCCCTGTTATTGACATGAAGAAGCTGATTTTCTTGCAGGGACAAGAGGATCAAAGAAAACAAGAAATGGACATGCTTTCCGATGCCTGCCAGGAATGGGGTTTCTTCCAGGTGGGTAATTTCATATAGCAGCGAGATTATCTGTAGTTTAGGTAAGGGACATCTTTTTATTAAGCCTGATATATATTTATAGGTTTAGGTAATGATCGACAAAAGCCCAGTTAATTATTTCATTAAACTCAGTTGCAATCTATAAAAGGATAGCCAAATAATTCGATTGTTAATTTGTGGATCTCTGCTTATCATAAATTATGATGTTATAATGTGGAAAGTATTAGGTTTATAAAATTGGGCAAGATTGATGATCATTCATTTTTTTTTCCACAGATTGTGAACCATGGAATTCCTAATACTTTAAGAGATGACATAAAAGCTGTAGCTAAAGAATTCTTCAGCCTTCCATTAGAACAAAAGCTGAAATATGCTCCACAAGCAGGAGCCTCCCAGGGTTATGGTAAGATATTTGTGACAGCTGATGATCAAACTTTGGACTGGGGTGACTTGCTGGCTTTGGCACTCATGCCGAACAGCATTAAGAATCTTGCCCTCTGGCCAACCGTTCCCACACATTTCAGGTAACCAACATTATCAGGATTATATTGTACTATAAAATTGTATTTATGGGCCTAGGTCTTATTATAGCTTTAATTTATTAATTGCAGGGATACTGTTGAGAGGTATGCAATTGAGGTAGAAAGGGTCGCTCAAGAGGTGTTGAGTTTGTTCGCTGAAAACCTGCATCTGGAGGATTCTGATTATTTCAAGAATGTGTTTGGGTCAGAGCCCATGAATATGATGCGAATGAACTTCTACCCGCCTTGCCCTAGACCAGACCTTGTTCTTGGATTGAGTCCTCACTCAGATGGAGGGGGAATAACTCTGCTCCTGCAGGATGACGAGTCTATAGGCTTGCATGTCCGGAAGAACAATCGATGGATTCCTGTGCAGCCCATTCCATATGGACTGGTTGTAAACATTGGGGACTTGGTAGAGGTAATCATGTATCATAGTTTTATCAGTTCTCCTGCCAGCTCAAGTTTCAGTATTTAGATTTCTTTTGTTTGGATGGTTGGCAGAATGCTTGTTATTTTTTTGGTGGTTGTGTAAAATTCTTGTGAGTTTTTTTTTGGTTTTGTGTGATTTCGCAAAATAATTTAGTGGTTGGGTAAAATAGTTGTTTTTTAGATGGTTAGGTAAATTAGTGTGATTTCTTTTGTTTTTGGGGGATTTGACAAAATAATTAAGTCCTTGAATAAAATAGTTGTCATTACTTTTTAGGTGGTTGAGCAAAATTGTCATGATTTCTTTTGTTTTGAGTGGTTTTAGAAAATAATTGTGATACTCTCCATTTAGAATCAAATCTTGTAACTCTAGAATAAAATAACTTACTATATGTCAAATTATAAACCACCTAAATATTAACAACTTCCCTCTAACACTCTAACCTTTTTGGGCCACTTTCTCTTACTTTCCAGAATGGTTCCTAATGCCAAACAGATTTATCTCAGTTATAAGTAGAACTTCAGCGTAAATCACATATAAAAAAATTTATCTCATTACAAATACACACCCAGACTCTAACTTTATTTCTGTATGTATGCAGGTAATGACAAACGGGAGATACAAAAGCGTAGAGCACCGGGCAGTAACAAACGAAGAGAGAGCCAGACTTTCGATTGCTCTGTTCTATAATGCGAGTATGGATGCAGAGGTGGCTCCCTCATCGAAGTTAGTAGATGAACACCACCCATGCTTGTACAGGAAGTTCATACACGAAGAATACATTCGTTATTACATTTCCAGACAACTCAAAGGAAAACACAACCTGGCCGACTTTGCCAAAATTGATAGAACCAATAGCTAAGTTCGATAATTGTTTTTACGCAAATTGGGCTGTCTATTCTCCTCAGCAGAGATAGTCTTTTAATAAAGGTTGAGGAGGTACGTGATAAGAAATCTGTATGGTACAATGTTCTTAGTCAGAGAACAGTACTTATGATGTGAGGTGAAAGTTGTCTTTATCCAATGTTGATTAGGTATGTGATGTGAAAGGTTTCTTTTATGGAGATGTCTTAATATTTATAAAGAAGTTATGTGATATATAAATTCTTTTATCAAGTAGAAAGTTACTGTGTAATTACCTTGTTTGATATTTTTATTAAATAATATTATTTTTTAATAAAGTATGTGATAGTAGAAAGTTACTTTGTAAATATCTTTTTTGATATTTTTATTAAAGAATTTTATTTTTTAATAAATTATGTGATAGTAAAGTTACTTTGTATAATGTTTTAGTTTGAGAATTTTTCAAGAAAAGTAGAATGTTTTAATAAAATGTTGAAGAGATTGTTTAAATGTTTGGTTATATGAGTATTGGTAAAATTATAAGTCATAATTATTTACATGGTTGAATGTGTAATAGATTTAATTTAAAAAAAAAATTTAATAAATTTAATCATTTAAATTTACAATTCCAATAATTTTTAACCAAATTTAAAATAAAATTGGTTTCAAAAAGTGAAATAGTTTTTAAATAAAAAATTAGATATGTAATATGAAGCACATGTACAATAAAATAATCTTTTAATAGAAGTGATGTATTATTAAGTACATGTCCATAATTTTTATTTTTTAATAAAAGTGGAGTACACTTGTCATATGAAATATGTCTTTTATTCAACAAAACTTTTTGAAATACCAATCATGGTATTCAAGTCATGTAATTTTGCAACTTTTTTTTTTTTTGTAAGTTTAGTGGGACTATATTTTCATCATGTCCAATATATCACCCCCTTCGGGTGAGGAATGGAATGGTGACATTATCAAGGAGTGCCTCACATCACATCAAGGAGTTTCTTAACAGAATAGCGGATCACCATCTATCAAGGATCTCAAGGACGTAATTTACCTACTTTTAATAATAAGAAAAAAGACTTTATTTAAAAAAAAAGAGAAAGAGAAAAAGAGAAAATAAATAATCTAAACATATGATATCAAAGCTATATTGTGTGGGTTAAATGTATTTAAAAATATATAATTTAAATTTATCCCAATCCTAGTTTATTAAGTGTTGAAAGGTATTTAAAAACAACAAAAATGTGAATTTCTTTTTATTTACAAGATCTTGAGTTAAAATAAGATTTATGTTGTTGTTCTTTTTTCCATATATATATATATATATATGGTGTACTTTCATTTTTTTTAATGTTGGTTGAAAATAATTAAAATTGATGTGAAATATTTTCTTATTTTCTCATATATATATATATATATATATATATATATATATATATATTTGTAAGATTATAGTTTTATATTAATATTGAAAAAAATTGCAATGCATGCAAAAGTATAAAAAATATGTCTTTCCTTGACTTACCTAATAATAAACTAGACCGAAGATAATAGATAGAAAGTCTTACAACATGACCATAGTTAATAAGAATACCAAAAATAAGCATAACATCCCATAACAAAAGAGTAGTAAGGATTTACTATTACATGAACTCTCTCATAGAAAATAAAACATAACTATTATCAATAGCACATGCTATTACACCAACTCTCCAATAGAAAATAAAACATAACTATAACCAATAACATATTGAGTGTTAAGAATAAGGTAGAATGACAGGTGTTTGTAGAGCAGGTTTCTCGAGTATTATTCTAAATAGCAGCCTTCATGCTAGCCATAGGATTATCTATGAGTTGATATTGTAAGTGAAATTCCTCCATGCTTAGGATAAGCTCCTCTATTCTTTCATTGATTTTAAATAAAACTTTTCCTAGGAGGTTCTTGGTGATGTATGAACATCTCGCATGAAAAATATTTGTATTTAATTTTTATTAAGTCTAAGAAGGGTCTAGAAAACACTAGATTATATAAAATTCAAGAAAGAAAATGTAATTGAAACTAAGTGTATTTGTTTAGAATATAGTTTAAGATAGGTTCCTAAGTTTGAGAGGATTCCTCTCAACTTCCTCCAAATATGCAGGAGAAGAATTATGATGTACATGCAAATCTAACAATTAATAATCATATGTGACACAATGAAACAATGAAGAGATCAACAACAAGATCTTGGAAAGAATATTGCCATTGCATTATGAGGGAGAGGTCACATTTTATAAGCAAGGCACCTTGTTATTAACTTATTTACAAATAGTTTTGCATGGAAACAATAAAACATTATCTAGATATTTCCTTCCTTATTTTAATTTGTACAACTAGTTTGCATGAGAAAAAGTAAATACTTATTTTATATGTTTCCTTCCTCATTATAAGTTGCCCGCGAAGTTGTATGCCTTTATTGGTTGCCTAATTCCTCCCTATTTAGAGTTGGAAACATCCCTACTTTTACCACTCAATGAGGAAATTTGAACTACAATGTCTCTATAGTCATTCATTTTGCTTGTGCCTGTGTGTGTCCCTTTTGAGCCATAATGTATGATATGCATGTATGCTAGTGAGATGTCCTCATCTTGGAATCATGAATTGCATCCTTTAGCATGGGAGGTTGAAAATTAGGACTATTAAACATAGGATGTTGAACTATGACTAATTCCTCAAGGGGGAGGTGGTTCAAGGAGATTCAAATTGTTAACATTAAGCACATCATTGATTCCTAGCTGGGAAGTAAAGTCCAAGCGATATGAATTTACTCCAATGAGTTCTAGAACAATATAGGGACCATATCTTAGAGCAATCATCTTATGGTGTTGGCCCTTGAAGAATTTATTGTCAAATAAGATCCATACAGAATATCATAGTCTAAATGACAAGGGCATGTGATGTTAGTCATGCCTTTTTCTTGTATGATCCTAGGAAACTCGCAATGTAGCAGTTACCTGAATATGGCACTTAGATATGGAGTGTATAAAACACCAAGATGATTTTTTTTCTTGTTGGTGATGTGAATAACCAGAAGGGGTGATAGTCAATGGAATCTCATAGGACGCACTTGGTTGAATCACAAAACAAACTTCGAAAGGGGAGAACCCATTAGAGGAGTGTGTGGCCTATTATAACTATGTTGAATAATTTGCAAGTAGGAATGCCACTATTTGTTATTAGAAAAATACTTGAGAAGGGAGTGAACCAGAGTATGATTGACTACCTTGATTTGACCATCTATTTGTAGGTGAAAGGAAGTGGAAAAATGAAGTTGATAGCTCAACATAGACTAGCAAGTATGCCAGAAAATACTAAGAAATGAGAATATCCATAAAAGATAATGCTACCCAACATCCTAACATGTGGCCAAATATGATGGAAGAAGAGATTCATGATTTGAGAAGTAAGGGTAGTCTTATGAGAGGGAAGATAGATATCCATCTTAAAAAAATGGCATACCACTACCCAAATAACATCATGTTTTGAAGAAATTAGTAGGAAGAAAACTCAAAAATTCTATGGAGATGGATTCCCAAGAATGAGAGTGAATAGATAAAGGATGGTACATACCATGCTTACGGTTTGATTGCTTGATTTGTGAATAGAGAGAATATGCTTGAATGAATTTTTCTAGTTGCTTGTGAAAGGTAGCCTAGTAGAAGTGACATTAGCAATTAAGAATGGTCTTGGTTGTGCAAAAGTTCCCCCCATATGAAGAGGCATGCACTTCATACATGAGAAGGAAATGATAATTAGATGATGGCACACATATCTATTTAAGTTGATATAACCAACCATCATAAATGGTATAATCAAGAAAGGGAGTTTGGTTGATGACTGTAGGCTATGGAAAAGCTTCCCTTATATCATCAAAATCTAGATTTTTTGCATACATGTCTTTCGGGCATCAAAAGTAGCACAACAAACCTATACAATATGAAATACCTCAGTAGGTAGTTAGCTTAACAAATCGTTCATTCTATTAGTTGTACCATTCTTATATTTAATCACAAGATGGAACTGTTGAATGTAAGAATCCCACTTCAAAAGGGTTTTCTCTTGAATCTTGCTCTGTGAGTGGATGAAAATCAATGGATGATGATCGGTATGGATTATGGCTTATTATATAAGAATATAATGATGGTGCTGCTTTAATTCATGCACTAAGTTGTAGAATTACTTATCATAGGTGTTTTACATGAGCTTCACCTTTGCAAGCATCTTGGAATGGTATGCTACAAGATAATGTACATGTTTAAGAACAACTCCAATGGAAAACTGAGAGGCATCAATTTCTATTTTAGATGGTTGATGCATATTTGGAAAATGAATAAAGGAGAAGAGCATGAAGCATTATTGAGCCTAGAAAAATGGTGTTCAACCTCAATATCCCAAAGAAATTTTGCTTGATTTGAAAACTAGTGAAAAGGGCGGGCCAACTAAGAAAAATGAGAGATAATTTTTCTCTAGAAATTAATACCTACCCTGGAACTCTTGAGTTTATGAGCATTGTAAGACATTGGTCATTGTGCCAAAGCCTATACCCAAGAGGGATCTAGTTGAACTCCTTCTAAATTAAGTATGAATCCAAAATATTGAAATCGAGGTTGTGAAAAATATGATTTCTTCTATTTTACCTGAAGTTTATGTGTCCACAATAGATGAAGTGTGTTGTGGAAGTGTTGTAGATGTTCTTCCCAAAATTTATTGAATACCAAAATATATATCAAGATAAATGACCAAAAACATACCCAGATGTGTCGTGAACACATCATTTATTAATCCCATAAAGGTGTTGAACACATTTGTCAACCCAAATGGCATAACCAACCATTCAAATAGCCCAAACTTTATCTTGAAAGAAGTCTTCCACGTGCCTATTGCATGCATACGAACTTGATGGTAGCCGAATGTTAAATATATCTTTGTGAAGAAGCAAGACCCTTGTAAGTGGTCAAACAAATCCTTAAGCCATGGTACGAGATAATGCTTTTTAACAATAAAATTATTAAGGGAATGATAATGCATCACCAAATGACATTTTAAATCGTCCTTTTTGGGAATAATAAAACCAGATATTCACATGGGGAGGATGAAGGCTCAATATGGCTTGATGTCAACAGTTGTGTAAGTTGGCCTTTTATCATTGTTTCCTCTTGAGGTGCAAGGTGATAGGATGGGACATTGGGTAAAGAAGCACCAGGAATATGATCTATTATGTGTTTATTAGAGCATGTTGTGGGTACCCCCATGTGTTGTGTTAATACATCCATGAATTATTGAAGCAAGGGAACCAAATCAGGGGGCACCAAATTAGTGAGGTTCTTTGGTTTGATAGAGAAAACCAAACACAAATAAATGCATTAACTTAAACCAACTTCCTTAATGGGAACTTTTCTAGTAAGAGGTTCACTTGATTTAAGTGAGGAGGATGTGAGCATTAGCACATATTTGTGACCCACATGATGTAAGTGGTATTGATGATCTTTAGCATGATAAATAGTGTGTCTCACCCGTTGATACGGAATTCTAAGTAATAGAGAAATAAAATTGTGAGGATAAAAAGTACACACCAAAATATCTCAGAAAGGGTCAATAAGAAAGGTCATTACACAATGTCGGGAGACAGTAAGATGAGGGTTTTCTTTTGTACCCAACCAAGCCAATTTGTGGATGGGTGTGGAGTTGTGGGAAGGTTAAGGCATTGAACTAAGTTCTAGGTGACCATATTCTTTTGAATCTCATTGTCAAGGATAAGAGTAGCCAATTCATGCCTCATACCATAATTATGGGTAAACATAGGTCCAACAGAGGGGTTGGCTTCATTAGTAGTCATGAGGATGAGAGAGGGGTCCACTTCGGTAGGATTATTGAGAGAAATACATATGGTATGGGGAGGTAAATCTAGTTGCTTGACCTTGGTAAAGTGATTCTTACTAGTGCTAATATTTTTAAGTCCTTGGCAATTGGTAGAAGTATGTGAATTGGTCATATGGAAAGTACACTAGGGAGTATTGATGGGTGTGGAGGAGGAGGGAGGCGTCACATTAGAAGGACTAGAAAGAGAAGAACCTCTAGGAGAGGGACCATATATGGGTTGAGGAGACTAGATTTGAAGATTCAGTTTATGTTTCATGGCCAATGCTCGATGAAAGGAATTGTCTAAGGAAGTACTATCAAACAATTCAACTTCTTGATGAAAAACCAATAACAAACGAAAAAATTAAATTTGATAACGAGTGCCTCTTATATCAGAGATATGTAGCTGAATGTGAAACTTGTAAAAGACCTTGATGTAGGCTAGTACTGACTAATTCAGTAGTTGGTAGAGCTACAACCATTTTAAAAAGAGATTATGGAGATATCTTCGGGGATAAAAGTGTGATCTTAATGCTTGGTAGAAGTAATCCCAAGATGCAATGCCAACAAGGTTGGTCTCATCTATCTCTCTGTGCTCAATGACCAAGGATATATTGTCTAGTTGGGTATCCAACCATGCTTATTCCATGGCTTCCAACCACAGGTTGGTGATTTAAAGCTTCATGTCCTCTATCATGTTAGGACATGTTTTCAAATAGGTGGAGAGATTGTGGATCTAAATGTCAACAACCTCTCCATTCATTTAGCTTGAAATTTTGGAAAAATTGAATGCATGTATCTAGTTACATGTACTGTGGAGGGTGTCTTTGTTGCTTCAGATTCATTAACTCATGGAGAGCCATCGTTGAATCCTAGATTGGTTATTCCTTGGATGAGTCCACATATGTGGTTTATTTACAAGGCAACATGATTTTCATCCACCCAAATGGATCGAAATGTAGCTTTCAACGATGAGATAGCTCCAATTACCTCAAGGAAGGTGCACTACGAGGGGCATTGAACTGTTGAGCCATGAGTCTATGAGAAACAAATTATTTGAATAGATGGATGGCTTCTCATCTACTCCTTGATGTTCGAAAAAAACTTTTTGAGATCATCTCTTCTGATACCAATTGATCTACAAGCATATCTCAAAATTATGAATCATATGTGACACGATGAAATGACAGAGAGATAAACAAAAAGATCCTAAAAATGATACCACCATTCTCTTATGAGGTAGAGGTCACATTTTATAAGAAAGGTTCATTCTTATTTACTTGATTACAAATACTTTGGAATGGAAATAAGAGAACATTATTTATAAATACCTTACTTATTTTAAGTTTCCCATTTACTTTTCATGAGAAAAAGAAAATGCATATTTTAGATATTTATTTCCTCAATATGAAGGGGTACACCTTTCTTGGTTACCCAAATTACCTTGTGAAAATCAATATCTTTTCTTCTGTGAGAATAAATATGGATGTAATGCATTCGCTGAGATAGCAACGAAAGTCCATAATTAAATAAAATATTGTTTTTGAGAAATTAATGGTTTTATGTCTGAATTATCCTATTAATGTGTGAGTTATGGCCTTAGTGCTATATTTTTTGGTATTAGAGAAAGATTAAAAACAATAGCTAGATTTCTCTTATAAAGATCTAAAGTGAGCTAAATTTTTACTCAAAATCATATTGAATACATGTACCTATTAAAAAAAAAATTCCAAACCATTGCAAAATGCATGTAACTTCTTTGATTTTGGCCAAGTTGTTGGATGTTAAGTCAAAGTTTTTTCTAGGTCATATGCTACAAGAATGAGTTCATTGTTCCAACCTTGACCTTGTTTACAATTTTGATTCGAAAATAAATCAAGTGAAGAAATTTCAAATGAAATTGATGAAAGAAAAGACCATTAATAATAGGTTTTAGTTTAATCGAGTCTTGTATGCTCGCAATATTTGTAGTTCTTGATATCATTAGAATTTCTATTGGAAATTATTGTCATGTATTATTGGGTATAGTGTAGTGAAGTTCAACCATGGGGGCACAACCATCAGAAATTTGGAACTACTAAATACAAATGTAACACCATGTCATGTTTTCAATGGATGATTGTTTCTTGATACAAAATAATTTTATAGTGTTTTCTAGGAACGTATTGGTTAGTGATTGATGTATTCCTTGAAATGCTTAACTTATTGAATTGAGGCTTCTGTGATCCATATCAAGTTTAAGAGAAATTCTTCGGCGTAAATCACAAGATAAATCATTTGCCGACGCGTTTCGAACCAACTAGTGTGGTTCATCGTCAGGACAAGTTGAAGAGACAGATCCAGCTTAACATGTTAAATATTTTGAGCAGAGCCTCCAATAGTGATAGTCGTTGGAGGCTCTGCTCAAACTATTTAACATGCTAAGCTGGATCTGTCTCTTCAACTTGTCCTGACGATGAACCACACTAGTTGGTTCGAAACGCGTCGGCAAATGATTTATCTTGTGATTTACGCCGAAGAATTTCTCTTAAGCATGCTTAACTTAGTCTGGAACAACGAATAGAGCTAAATAGTGTGTAGATATTAGTTGTGGTAGCCATAAGTAGTCCCAAGGTTAGGGACCGAATTTGATATTGAAGCCATGACCTATAAATCAGAGTCATTCTCCCTTTCCTCTATAACTTTTTGTTCGATTTCCTTAATTTTCTACTAAATTCCCAATGGGGTATGCTCCTGAAATTTATCAATTGAAACATGAGCTTTGGCCTTACTCAGGCACTATTGAGAGTTCCATGGCCCCCATATATTCATCTTTGGATATTTAAAGAGGTGTATTGATAAAATGAGAGAACATGTTCACTCAACATAAAGTTAGAAATGAGAGACAGCTAAAATAAAGAGAAGCAACACTAGGTTTTTGCCTTGAGATAACCAAATTAACCATTCCGTGTGTTATCACTCTGTAATTTACCGAGTTGTGAAAGGAAAACCCAGAGATAACATTGAACCAATCTTTCAGATAAGAAGCTAGCCCTTCCAACCTAGAGAGGGATCTCTCTACAACTCAGTTTTCCAAGGTCACTTCAACAGTTGGTTGTGTGATGAGATTGGTGGCTAGATCTTTGGTATGACATGGTTTAAAATGTGACCGGGCAGAGTAAAACATTCATTGGGTGATGGGGTCAATGTTAAAGATATCAATGAAAAGAGCTTCTAAGAATGGGTATATGAATAGTTTCTCTCAAAGGCGAGATATGCAACATCACCATAAACAAAATATCAGTTGTAGTATGGTGGCAGAATTAGGAAAACATGTCATTAACACAAAGCCTAAAAGTATGAATTCTTAATGAAATTAGAATGATATGGTGAAATATGGAAATCCAGAGCATCAATCAAAGATGAATTTTAAATTCATTAAAAACACAGAAAAATAGACTATTAAAAATTGTAACATGAATCTTTGACACAAAATATAAATCCTTCTATATAGAAACTTTATTGATAATAACAAAATCAGACACAAAAACCCAAGGAGTTTCCATGCAGTTTCGAACCCCTGTTCATTACAAATGAATAAAATATATAGAAATTATAATCTCAACTATCACTAATTTTTAGGAAATAAAATTATCCAATAAGTACAAAATAAAAGTAAATATATAATATAAAATTGTTGCAAAATGTCACGAAAGTTGAAGGTTGGAGTCAAATCTTCTTAGATTAAGAACGGTCCTCTTGGTTGACCTTTGATGATTCAGTGCATTGTAATATGGTATATGATTTGTTGTTATCAACTAATCCTCTGCCAGTTACATCTTTGACCATAGTATTTGTTTTTAATTTGGAACCATTATTCCTCCTTCTATTGATGTTTTTCCACTTTTTATCATGTTGATACTTTGAATGTTGCTTCATTAAATATGGAGATAATCCTTCTAAAACTAATTTAGTGCCTTGATACTTGGGATATAATCAGTTTGTTCGAGATTTTCGCACTAGAGTGCTAATATTCTTCCTTAAGAAGCTGAAGTAAGTCCCCGAGCCAAATTGATGAGGTGGCACATCAACTAATGACTAAGAATTTTTTAAGGAAAATAAATATTGTGAATTCCTGAAAAATAAGGTCCAAAGATCCCTTCATATCTCCAAAATAGTGATTCTTGTGCAAAACTTGAAAGATGTTTTTTTAAATGATCCCATTCACAATAAAATGGTTGTTATGTTTTAAAAAATTAATTTCCAATTGTTTGGAAACCAAACCCAAAGTTACTGTCTTTTCCAGGAAAAAACCGTCTTAAAAACAAATTTTTGTCATCATGTTCAAAATAGTAAGTTCTCCATCAATCTCGCGCTTGATTCGTAAGAAATAAAGCTTGGTGTGTGAATCCATATTTTAGTGAGATTTATCATAACCAATCTACTTATCACTTCCTCAAAATATGCATATTATTCAGGCACTGATAGATCAACTTGGCATATGTCGTGGAGATAAAAACTGCAAAAGCGTTGACAAATAATGTATTAGTGCTTGCCAAAAACAGGGCAGATTCTAGTGCTAAAAAATTAACTGGCATTATTTTGTCAAAATTAAGAAAACATTTCACTAATGAAATGTTTGGTAGTGTTGTCTTGAATTATTTATTTTATTGTTTTTGTTGCCTCTAACAAGAGGTCCATATTGATTACTAGAGCTTATTTTACCCTCTTGTTTTTCTTGGTCTTGGGGCCCTAATTGAAATGTCAACCAAACTTTCAATGTGATAACATTATGGGAGAGACTCATTAGATACAGAGAAGGTCAACCAAAGCAAGAAAGAGAGTGCTCACAAGTGGGTGAGGCAAAAATGCCCCACCCATATGAATAGGCATGTGCTACACAAATGAGAAGGAAATGATCATTAGATGGTGGCACACATAGCTAATTAAGTTTATATAACCAACCATCAAAAATGGTATAATCAAGAAGGGGAGTTTGGTTAATGATTATAGGCTATTGAAAAGCTTCCCTTATCTCATTGAAATCTAGATTTGTTGCATTCATGTCTTTTGAGACATCAAAATCAACACAACAAACCTACACAATATGGAAGACCTCAATAGGTGCTTATCTTAACAAATCATTCATTCTAGTAGCGGTACCATTCTTATATTTAATCACAAGATGTAATTGTTGAATGTAATCATCCCACTTCAAATGGAGTTACTCTTGAATCTTGCTCTGCGAGTTGATGAAAATCAATGGATGCTGATCAATGTGGATTATGGTTTATTTTCCAAGAATATAATGATGTAGTTTCTGCAATGCTTGGACTAAATTGTAGAATTCCTTGTCATAGGTGTTTTAGATAAGCTTCACTTCTGCAAGAGTCTCAAAATGGCATGCTAATGCTGATGCCCCTATTTAAGAACAACTCCAATGGAAAACTGAGAGGCACCAATTTCTATTTCATATGGTTGATGCATATTTGGGAAACGACGAAAGGAGTGTATCATAAGGAATTATTGAGTCCAACAAAATGGTGCTCAACCTCAATATCCCAAAGAAATTTTTCTTGATTTGACAACTGATGTAAAGGGCAGACCAACTAAGAAAAATGAGAGACAATTTTTTTGTAAAAATTAATACCTCCCATGGAACTCTTTAGGTCATGAGCATTTGAAGGCATTGGCCATTGTGCCAAATCCTATTCCCAGGAAGGATCTGGTTGAAATCCTTCTAAACTAAGTATCAATCCAAAATCTTGAAATGATGGTTGTAAAAAATATGGTTTCTTCTCTTTTACCTGAAGTCTATGTGTCCACAATAGCTCAAGTGTGTTGTGGACATGTTGAATATGTTCTTCACAAAATTTACTGAATACAAAACTATCATCAAGATAAATGGCCACAAACTTACCCAAATGTGGCTTAAACACATCATTTACTAATCCCATAAATGGGTTCAACACATCTGTCAACCTAAATGGCATAACAAACCATTCAAATAGCCCAAACTTTGTCTTCAAAGCAGTCTTCCATGTGCATATTGCCTACATTCGAACTTGATGGTAGTCGGATGTCAAATCCATCTTTGTGAAGAAGTAAGCCCCTTGTAAGTGGTCCAATAAATCCTCAATCCATTGTAGGGGATAGTGGTTTTTAACAATAGATTTATCAAGGGCACAAAAATCTATCACTAGATGACATTTTGAAATTTAGAATAATAAAAATAGAGATGCCCAAGAGGAGGATGAAGGCTATATATGGCTTGACGTCAACAGTTATGCAACTTGGCCTTCTATCATAGTTTCCTCTCAAGGGGCAAGGTGATAGGATGGGACATTGGGCAAAGAAGCACCAGGATAAAGATCAATTGTGTGTTTGGTAGAGCATGTTTTGGGTAGCCCCATGTGTTTTGTGAATACATCCACAAATTATTGAAGTAGGGGACCCAAATCATGGGGCACCAAATTAGCGAGGTTATTTGGTTTGATAGAGCAAACAGAACACAAAGAAATGCATTGGTTCAAACCAAATTCCTTAATGGGAACTTTTCTAGTAAGAGGTTCTGTTGGTTTAAGTGAAGAGGATGTGAGAACATAGGTGTGACCCACATGTTGCAAGTGGTATTGATGATCTTTAGCATGATAATATGTGTGTCTAGCCTATTGATATGGAATTCTAAGTTATAGAGAAACAAAATTGTGAGGATAAAAGTTACACACCACAATATCTCAAAAAGGGATGATAACAAAGGTCATTACACAACGCTGGGAGACGGTAAGATGAGGGATTTTCTTTTATACCCAACCAAGCCCATATGGGGTTGGGTGTGGAGTTGTGTGAAGGTTAAGGCATTGAAACAAGTCTTAGGTGACTAGATTCTTTTGATTCTCATTGTCGAGGATAGAGTAGCCAATTCATGCTTGATAAAAAAATTATGGGTAAACAAGGTCCAACAAAGGTTCTAGTTTCATTAGTGGTCATGAGGATGAGAGAGGGACCCACTTTAGTAGGATTGTTGAGAGAAATAAATACAGTAGGGGGAGGGGAACTTGGTTACTTGACCTTGGTAAAAAAAATTCTTATTATTGTAGATATTTTTAAGTCCTTGGCAATTGGTAGAAGTATGTGAATTGGTCATATGGAAAGTACACCAAGGAGTGATTATGGGCGTGGAGGATGAGGCAAGCGTCACATTAGAAGGACTAGAAGTAGAAGGACCAGTAGGAGAGGTACCATATATAGGTTGAGGAGACCAGATTTGAAGAGTCAGTTCATGTTTCGTGGCTGAGGCTCGAAGAAATATGTTTTCTAAGGAATTACTATCAAACAATTCAAATTCTCGATGAAATACCAATAACAAACTGAAATTAAATTTGATAATGAGTACCTCTTATATCAGAGATATGTAGATGAATGTGAAACTTGTAAAAGACCTTGATGTAGGCTAATACAGACTAAGTCAGTAGTTGGTAGAGCTACACCCATTTCACAAGGAAATTGTGGAGATATCATGGGGGATAAAAGTGTGATATTAATGCTTTGTAAAAGTCATCCCAAGATGTGATGCCAATAGGGCTTGTCTCTTCTATCTCTCATAGATCAATGACCAAGGATATATTCTTTAGCTAGGTATCCAACCATGCTCATGACATGCCTTCCAACCATAGGTCCGTGATTTAAATCTTCATGTCCTCTGTCATGTCAGGACATGTTTTGAAATAGGTGGAGGTATTGTGAATCCAAGTGTCAACAACCTCTCGATTCATTAAGCTTGAAAATTTGGGAAATTGAATGCATGTATCTAGTTGCATGAACCGCGGGGGCTGCCTTTGTTGTTTCAAATTCATTAGCTCATGGAGAGCCATTGCTTAATCCTAGATTGGTGATTCCTCGGTTTAGTCCACAAATGTCATTTATTTACAAGGAAACATGATTTTCATTCCACCCAAATGGATTGAAATGTAGCTTTCAGTGATGAGATAGCTCTAATTGCCTTGAAGAAGGTGCACTAAGAGGGGCATTGAACTATTGAACCATGAGTCTATGGAAAATAAATTCTTTGAATATATGGATGGCTTCTCATCTACTCGATGTTCAACAACAAATTTTTGAGATTGTCTACTTTGATACCAATTGATCTACATGCATATTTCAAAATTTTTAATCATATGTGACATGATGAAACAACATAGAGATAAACAATAAGATCCTGAAAAGGATAGCACCATTCTATTATGAGGGAGAGGTCACCTTTTATAAGAAAGGTGCCTTCCTATTAACTTGATTACAAATACTTCTAAAGGAAACAAGAAAACATTATTTAGATATTGTCTTCCTTATTTTAAGTTTCACAAGTTGTTTGCATGAGAAAAAGAAAATGCATATTTTAGATATTTCTTTCATCATTATGAAGGGGTAAAACTTTCTTGTTCACCCAAATTATCTTGTGAAAATCAATGTCTTCTCTTCCCTAAGAATAAATAGGGATGTAATGCATTCGTTGGGATAGCAAGGAAAGTCCAAAATTAAATAAAATATTTTTTTTGAAAAATTAATGGTTTATTGTCTGAATTTTCCTATTAATGCGTCAGTTTTGGCCTTAGTGTTATCATTTTTGGTACCACATCAAGGAAAAGAGAATAGCTAGATTTATCTTATAAATATATAAAGTGGCCTTGACTTATACACAAAATCCTATTGAATGCATGTACATATTAAACAAAATTCTTTGGACCATTGCAAAATGCATGGAACTTCTTTGATTTTTCCCAAGTTGTTTGATGTTACAATCAAGTCAATTTTTTTTTCTATGTCCTATGATACAAGAATGAGTTCATTGTTCCAACCTTGACCTTGTTTCAAATTTTGATTCGAAAAAAAATCAAGTGAAGAAATTTTCAAATGAAATCGATGAAAGAAAAGATCATTAATCTTAGGTTTAGTTTTAATCGAGTCTTGTATGCTCATGACATTTGTAGTTCTCGCTATCATTAGAATTTCTAATGGAAATTATTGTCATGTATTATTGGGTACAGTGTTACAAAGTTCAGCCATAGGGGTGCAACCATGAGCAATTTACAAAAATTGAATACAAATGCAACACCAGGTCCTCTACTATATGGATGTTTG
This sequence comes from Pinus tabuliformis, assembly GCA_031772625.1. Classification (NCBI taxonomy): domain Eukaryota; kingdom Viridiplantae; phylum Streptophyta; class Pinopsida; order Pinales; family Pinaceae; genus Pinus; species Pinus tabuliformis. The sequence continues at coordinate 251,767,264 of CM062808.1, read as the reverse complement.
TTGCTTGATACAAAATAGTTTTATAATGTTTTCTAGGAACGTATTGGTTAGTGTTTGACGTATTCCTTGAAATTCTTGACTTAGTTTGGATTGATGAATAAAGGTAAATGGTGTGTAAATTGTGGTTTTGGTAGCCATCAGAAGTCCCAAGGCCAGGGACCTAGTTTTATATTGAAGCCATGACCTCAAAATTAGAGTGATTCTCCCTTTCTTCTGTAACTTCTTGTTCAATTTCCTTGATTTTCAATTGAATCCCAGTGGGGTATGCTCTCGAAATATATCAATTAAAGAACAAGTTTTGGCCTTGCTCAAAACTATTGAGAGGTCCATGGCCCCATATCTTCATCTCAAGTTGGATATTGAAAGAAGCGTATTGATAAAATGAGAGAGCAAGTTCATTCAACACAAAGTTAGAAAGGAGAGACAACTAAAATAAAGAGAAGAAACACTATGTTGTTGGCTTGAGATAACCAAATTAACCTTTCCATGTGTTATCACTCTGTAATTTCCTAGATGTGAAAGGAAAACCCAGAGCTAAAATTGAACCAATCTTTCAGATAAAAAACTAGCCCTTCCAACCGAGATGGGCCTCTCTCTACAACTCAGTTTTCCAAGGTCACTTCAACAGTTGGTTGTGCGCTCATATCGGTGGCAAGATATTTGGTATGAAAGGGTTTAAAATGTGGTCAGGCAAAGTAAAACATCCATTGGGCGATCGAGTCAATGTTGAGGATATCCATGAAACAATCTTCTAAGATTGGGTATATGAATAGGTGCTCTCGAAGGCCAGATATACAACATCTCAATAGGAAAAATGTCAGTTGTAGTACGGTGGGAGAATTAGGAAGACATATCATTAACACAAAGCATACAAAGATGAATTATGTATCAAATTAGAATGACATGGCAAAATATGAAAATCCAAACCATCAAGCATCTGTGAATTTTGAAATTCATTTAAAAAAACAGAAAAAGGCAGATTATTAGAAACTGTAAACTGAATCTTTGACACAAAATCTAAATCCTTCTACTTTTAAACTTTATTGTTAATAAAAAAAATGACACAAAAATCCAAGGCATTTCCATGCAGGTCTGAACCCCTGTTCCTTACAAATGAGTAAAATATATAGAAATTACAATCTCAAATATCACATTTTTTAGGAAATAAAATTATCCAATAATTACAAAATAAAAATAAATATAGATATTAAATTGTTGCAAAAGGTCTCGAATGTTGAAGGCTGGAGTCAAATCTTCTTGGATTAAGAACGATCCTCTTGGTTGACCTTCTGATGATTCGATCCTTTGTAATATGGTATATGATTTGTTGTTATCAACTTATCATTTTCCAGTTGTGTCTTTGACCACAGTATTTTTGTTTAATTTGGAACCATTCCTCCTCCTTCTATTGTTTTCTTCCACTTGTTATCATGTTGATATTTTTACTATTGATTTAGATGTCATCGAATATGGAGATACCTTCTGAAAGAGATTTAGTTCCTTGATACTCGGGATATAATTAGTTTTCTAGAGATTTTATCCTCAGAGTGCTAATATTATTCCTTAAGATGTTGAAGGAAATCCCCAAGTCAAAATGATGAGGTGGCTGATCAACTGATGAGTAAGCTTTTTTTAAGAAAAATAAATCTGGTGAATTCCTAAAAATATGTTCCAAATATCCCCTCTTATCTCCAAAACTGTCATATTTGTGCAAAAAATGAAAGAGGTTTTTTAATATGAGCCCATTCCCAACAAAAAAGTGTATTTTCTTTCAAAAATTCATTTCCAATTGTTCAGAGACCATGCCCAAAGTTACTATCCTTTACAGGAAAAAACAGTGTTAAAAAACAAAGTTTTATAGAGTTCAGGCTTCTGTTGTCCATATCAAGTTTGTGAGAGATTTTTCAGCGAAAATCACATGGAATACCATTTGTCGACGCGTTTCGAACCAACTAGTGTGGTTCATCGTCAGGACAATTTGGTTCGAAACGCGTCGACAAATGGTAGTCCATGTGATTTTCGCCGAAAAATCTCTCACAAACAAAGTTTTGTCATCATGTTCAGAATAGTAAGTTCACCATGGGTCCCAAGCTTGGTTCATCAAAACTGAAGCTTGGTGTGTGAATCCATATTTAAATTAGCTTTATCATAACCAATATACTTATGACTTCCTTAAACTGTGCATATTATTCATGCGGTGACAAATCAACTGGGCAGACACTATGGAGATAAAAACTGCAGAAGTGTTGAAAAATAATTTGTCAATGCTTGCCAAAAAAGGGCAGATTCTGAGCTGGCATATTAAATAGAATCATTTTAGAGAAAAAAAAAAAAACATTGACGAAACATTTGGCAGCATTGTCTTGAAATATTTATTTTTGTGTTTTTGCTAACTCTAACAAGAGGTCCATATTGGTTGTTGGAGTTTTTTTTTACCCTCTTGATTTTCTTGGTCTTGGGGCCCTAATTCAACTATCCACCAAACTTTGAATGTGATTAAATATGGCTCTAATGGGAATGTATCACCTTGAGAGGAAGCAAAGGACCCCGTAGACGAGGTGCCCAGTCCATTGGCTATCCCCAACTCCAAACCTACAACCTATTCCAATCCTCAAACTCAAACCATCCCAAACTGAAACTAAAACTATACACTGCTAGAAAGTGAAATTTGAAACATAAAAAACCAATATTTCTATCTAAAGCACACATTTTCAAAGGATGCTTAAACTTTGGGCTTATTCACAAACATTCCTAGCTATTGATTTAAGGCATGAACTATTCAATCAAGTGAAGTCAAAAATCTAGTGCAACCATGCAAGCATCTCATTCACTAATTGAACTCTTTTCATGTCTTTGATAAGGGAAGAATGAAATATCTATATAATAACAACTCAAATAAAAGCTTGAAAACAAACTCAATGTTGACAAAATCTAAAAATTTGGGCCTGCTTACTATCCCTAAACATGCTGCAAAAGGATCTTCAAAGTAATGAGCATTGATGTGACTTTGTATGACTTCACAAAATGTTCTCTTGCTTTCATGAAATTCCAACTACTAGCTATCATGAGAGGGCTAAAAATTTTCATGAAACTGCTACAATGGAATATTTTCTAATAAAGAAAATATCTCTAGTTTCTTTTGAAAATCAACACCCTTAAAAGCGTCACTTTCAAAATCTTCGTAAGTCAATGATTGTATATCTTAACTAATAGAAATTTCCATATAAAAAGTCACGGAATCATAAAAATCATTAAAAGGTCGTTTCTTATCTATAATATTTTCATCCTGCTCCAAAAAGCCTATATGATTTTGCATCAACCCACCTTACTATATTTTATTAACAATTTTAAAATCCCCTTTCAAAAACTTGAAAGAATAAAATCACACGTGAAAAGAGTTACCTTCAGTTGACTTACGAATTTCCTTATGTTCTATGTTGTAACTATGATATATGAGCTAAATTATTTCATTAGACTGCTGAGATTAAGAACTCTTTGGTGGAGATTTTTCTTTTAATTGTTCTTGAAAAGCAACATCCTTATATTCATCATATATAGGTAACTATAAAATCTCTTAAATATCATCAAAAATAAAATTTGAGACAATGACTTGCCCTTCAACAAGCTAATTATTAATCTCTACAAAAACATCATCATTGAGACTTTCAAGAAAATGCATGACATTAACAATCCTTTCTGAAAATGAAAAGGATCAGGATTATGATCAAATCTCTATTGAAAACACTCATTCTCTTGTTCATCTACATCTGTAACTTCATCCAAAATCTATTTTGGGAGTTTCTCACATTCTTGAAGATTGTCATCTATTTTGTGAGCATCAATGGACATTTGTTGCAAGGTCAAATACCTTCTATTCATGAGAAGGTAAGAGAAATCTAAATGAAAAGTTCTTGCATAATGCAACATGAAATTAGCATGAGGATGTTGAATGTCTCTAGGCATCTTTTGATAAAAAATGAAAATTTTCCTATTCAACATAGAGGCACTTTCATCCCTATGTTTCTCTATGACACGAAACTCTGAAATATTTTGATCTTTGGATTTCCTCTCGCCCCAAAATTTCAAAAAAAATATCACTTAGTTCTTACCATGAATTGAATGATTTAGGCTCCAAATGTCTAAACCAATCCTCAGACTCCCCTTGTAATGGTTGAGAAAAAATTCTCATGTAAACATCATCATGCTCAACTTTGAAAAGGTCTATAAATTGCTCGAATGTCTGAATGTGTTTTTCAGTTGTAATATTTTCTCCATAAAACATAGGGAGGTATTTGTAATACTTTGCAGGGAAGTTATTAAGGGTATATAGTAATTTAAGAGGTCTATATCTCTTTGAAAGCTTTGAATGTATAAGACTAGGTACATGAGGTGTCATATCAACCTTGGTCTCATAAGATTCACAGGACTGACCATGGACATCATATGGCTGAGATGAAAAATCTTGGTTAAGATTAGCAATGCAAAAAGAAAGTATATCTACATCTTTTAAACAAGGATATACGAGTATAGATCTATGGTCTTCATTCGAATATAATAAGTAATGGAAAATTGTTTTGATATGCTTTGGAAAGGACAAAAAGTAGTTGAAAAACGAAATATTACATCTTGGAGAAAAATCGATCTTTGATACCTCATTTTATGATGGTGTCCTTTCATGTCTCTTTCAATAAGGTTTTTCCTCCAATGGAGTCTTTAAATTTGATTTAAAGCTTGATTGAAATCACCAAGTGAATGATGTAGGGCATGATTATGTTTGAGCCTTGTTCATAATTAATGATCAGATCTATACCTTTGTCATTCCCTAGGGTAATTTATTTGAAGCCTTTGCCTCCATAGAAATGTGCAAAAATTTTGTCAATTTGTAATTTTCCCATCTGTGAACGAAAAACTCAAAGATAACATTGAACCAATATTTCATATCGGAAGCTAGCCTTTCCGACCCATAGAGGGCTCTCTCTCTACAACTCACTTGTCCCAGGTCACTTCAACAACTGGTTGTGTGCTCATATTGGTGGCCAAATATTTGATATGAAATGGTTTAAAATGTGGTTGGGTAGAGTAAAACATCCATTGGCCGATGGAGTCAATGTTAAGGATATCAATGGAACAAGCTTCTAAGACTGGGTGTATCAATAGGTGCTCTCGAAGGAGAGATATACAACATCTCAATAGACAAAATATCAGTTGTAGTATGGTGGTAGAATTAGGAAAATGTATCATTAACATAGAGAACACAGAGATGAATTCTGCGTCAAATCATAATGATATGGTGAAATATGGAAATCCAGACCATAAATCATGGATGAATTCTAAAATTCATTAAAAATAGAGAAAAAATAGACTATTATAAATTGTAACATGAATATTTGACACAAAATATAAATTGAACTACTTGTAAACTTTATTGATAATAACAAAATATGACACAAAAATTGAAGCATTTTGCATGCAAGTCTGAACCCTTATTCCTTACAAATGAATAAAATATATAGAAGTTACAATTTCTCAGATATCACTAGTTTTTAGGAAATAAAAATTATCCAATAACTACAAATTGAAAACAAATATATAATATAAACTTGTTGCAAAAGGTCTCAAATGTTGAAGGATCGAGACAATATTCTTGGATTAAGAACGATCCTCTTGGTTGACCTTTTGATGATTCACTGCCTTGTAATGTGGTATCTAATTTCTTGTTATCAACTTATCCTTTGTTAGCTGCGTCATTGACTGTAGTATTTTTGTTTAATTTGAAACCATTTTTCCTATGTTTTGCCACTTGTTATCATGTTGATACTTTGATGGTTAATTTAGATGTCATCAAATCTGGGGATAATCCTTCTGAAACTAATTTAGCGCTTTGATACTTGGAATATAATCATTTTTCTCGAGATTTTATCTTTAAAGTGCTAATCTTCTACCTTAAGATGCTGAAGGAAATCCCCAAGTAAATTTGATGAGATGTTTCATCAACTTATGACTAAGAATTGTTTAAGAAAAAAAATCTAGTGAATTCTTGAAAAATAGGGTCCAAATATCCCTTTGTATCTCCAAAACTGTGATAGTTGTGTAAAAAATGAAAGAGGATATTTTAAATGAGTTTGTTCTCAAAAAAATATTCCTTTTTTTTTCAAAAATTTATTCTCAATTGTTGGGAAACCATTCCCAAAGTTACTGCCTTTTACAGGAAAAAAATATTCTTAAAAAAACAAAGTTTTGTCATCATGTTCAAAATAGTAGGTTCTCCATGGATCTTGCGCTAGAAAATCAAAATTGAAGCTTGGTGTGTTAATCCATATTTTAATGATATTTAACACAACCAGTCTACTTATCACTTCCTCAGAGTATGCATATTATTCAAGCACTGACAGATCAACTGGGCATATTATGTGGAGATAAAAGCTGCAAAAGCGCTAACAAATAATTTGTAAGTGCTTGCAAAAAACAAGGTAGTTTCTAGCACTAGCATATTAACTAGCATCGTTTGATGTGAATGCCCTTCCTTTTCTCATCCCCAAACACCCCATCAAGGATTATTTTCTCAAGGTTAATTTGATTTGATTTTTATAACTTTTTTTTATACAAATATTTGTAAATAACATATTATTAATAATAATAATTAATTAGGATAACATATTATATTTAATGGATGTACATTACAATTTAATGGATGTACATTACAATTTATTCAATATTGATTATGAAATATATTTATTTTTCGTTTTAGTAGAATAAATAAAATTTATTCTTTATCTTTTTAAAATAATTATAATATTTACATGGATTTGGAAAAAAAAAATTATCTTTTCATGAGAAGTTTTGGGAATATTTTTTTACATTATTTTTAATATATTGTTTTTAAATAAATTTATATGATGTGTAAGGTGTATTTTATGGAAATTTTTCAATATATATAAGGTACGTGATGTGAAATGTATTTTTTTTATGGAAAGTTTTTGATGATGATGATGATAATGATGATAGTGGTTAACGTCCACTAAGACCAAATTGGTCTATCGGACCTATAATTTAGTTTTTAATTGTCTAGCTCCTCGTCTTTCTTGGCGAGATTGATGTTGTAGCTTTCTTTTTTTCTCTACGGTCTTCCAACTTCCTTTATCGTACATCTCCTTCATCTCTTCTGGTTCTTGGGACATTGGTGTCTTAGCTTCGCGATCTATTGTGTTCGTCCTTCCGAAGATAGTCGGGGAAGAAGTTTGTCCTAGGAGATTTGCTTTGTTGTTAAATGAAGACCTCCTTTGTGCGGTATTCGAATCCTCATAACTGTTAATGCTTGAGGGGTTGTCAAGTTCAATTTATTGTATACAGAGTAGGTATGTGATTCAAAATAAAATTGAATAAATCTTATGTTTTTAACTTTTACATATCCATGTATTTTAAAATTGAATATATGATTTATTTCAATCATATTTGAGTTTTCAAAATTGAATCAAACTTGTTTCCATCATAAGGAATTGATTAAAATACTTGGATATAACTCTTTGTAAATTTAAGAAAGTTTATAACATTATATAAAATTATTAAAATTTTGTCATATATATTGTTGAATAAAATCTATTTGTTGTTTACATGACATCCTTTATCAAAATTGAATAAAATTGACTTCAATCTTATCTGTGTTTTTTAATTGAACCCTCAGATAAGAAATTGATTGACATACTAAAAAAAATAGCCCATGCAATGGTATATGTGTGGGTCAATTTCTTTTTCATATATATATATGACTTTATAATTCAAATAATTTACTTTTAAATTGAATTGTAATAACATACATGTTGATTGCACTAAAAGACACTTTCTACAAGCCGATATGAAGCATGATTGGAATTCTTTCCATGTTCGATATTAAATTGATACATGATATATTTTAGTTCATTTTAAGTATCAAAGTGACTTGCATCATAACATAAGATTCTACTTATTTTCTTAGACTATGAAACTGGAAACCAAAATTGAACGTATATTTTACTAATAAAATTTATAGTATATAGAAAAAAAATTAAATTAGCGAAATAATTTTAACAGATCCATAAACTGAAATAATGAGTATATGTATCAATAAACTATCCATGTGAAAATATACACAAATTACAAATATCACACATGAACATCCATAAAATGAAATAATAAACAACAATAAACTAAGATAATGTTCATGATGTACATCCATAAACTGTCCATGTATGAAGATATACAAAGTTTGTATCACACATGTGAATATGCCCTATGAAATGAGCCTGAAATTATACAAACTATGACACTCTAGGTACCACAAAAACTCATATGTGAGTTCTTCCATGCAAAGTAAGTGTCCATAAGTTGGGATGATAATATGACACATTCAAATTCAAACTAATTAGATCATTATCTGTACAAAATAAACAATATGGAAATAAATGATTTTGAACCACATTTTCAATTACACACACACACACACACACACACACACACACACACACACACACATATATATATATATATATGTATCTACTAACTTCAGTCGAGTCCAATTTTAAGTCAGATAGGATGGGGGTCTGATCATGAATCTGGGTTTGGTGCTCCCCCACCAGTGGCTCAATGATTAAGGCATAATCGATGGACTCGTATCATTAGTGCCTATAAATCCATCATACCACTCATGTCTCCACATAATATTGACACCAACGACACTCTGAATATGGGCCTGTGTACACAATGGCAAGGAAAAATTATAATTAGTCTACAAATTAATTAGCATATATGTGTAACTTAAAAAAAGAAAATGTTGAAATCTTAGGAATAAAAAATTTTACCTCAATTGTTGCTCCATGCGGTTGTACATAGTGACTTTACTCCACACTACTGAACATATAAGGTGGAGGTGGAGGTGGAGGAGAATCCATGGAAACATGCTCTAGTTGAGGATGGCCTAGCTGGTTAACTACCCCCTCAGATGACCTCATAAGCTCATCCATGTAGTTGGGATGTGTCTACATGCTATCATGACCATTAATACAAATGAAATCTAATTTGAACTATAAATTTTAATATAAATAATTATGCATAATTTGACAATAAGAGTCAAAAGTTGTGTGTGTGTGTGTGTGTGTGTGTGTGTGTGTGTGTATCTATACCTATTATGTGTCATGCACGCCATGCACCCTCCAAGTCTCACAAATGGAATCAAGATAAATAGATGTATTTGTCAAAAGATGGTCAAAGGGTAAACTCATGAGAAATGCATAAACATATAAGGGCACTAGCGAGTCACAAAGAAATGGTGGTGGTCTCATAATCTCTCCATATAATGCAACACGTGCACTGACCAATGACATCAGCATGTTGTCTGCAATAGTCCCCCTGATATCACCACCGAGCTGCGACAACTCTTATAACTTTGTCGATAATACCAAGCTCCGAGACAATAGTGGAAAGAATCTCAAAGGTGGTGGTATATGCCCAGGGTCCCTACGAGCCCCTTTGTAGTCATAGGTACATCACATATCAATTCCATAATAATGAGATTTGGTATCAGTATAATCCGACATCATATGTAACACGAAATTTGCATATAAATGCTTGGAAAAATAAATGATGACTTGGTCATGGTGGGGGAATTGGCCCAAAGATCCAATGAATCTATCATAAACAAAAGGGGTTGTATTAACATTTGTAAAATATTTCAGTGGAATTGGATCTTTATGTCTAGCAGGGCGATCTGGAGGGATGTCAAACAACTCCCCATGAACATCAATGTCCTTGGTGGCCTCTTTCACTACCTCCCAAGTATCTAGGCTTGAACCTCATGCCTCTTAATCCTCTCTATGGACTGTAATATGTGGCTATGTGGGCCTTACCTCTAATATGTCTCCATTAACCTATTGATGGTATCCAACATCAAAGACAATGTAATATGAGTTAGTGAATTGGTGGGTGATCTAAATCTAATCATAGACTTAAACTGATGTAGAAGTGATTAGCCATTTATGATTTGAATGTTAACTAAAAGTGTGGAAAATCGAGAAAAATTGCTTGAAAGAATACTTTACAACAGCTGATTAAACACAAAATAGATTCATAACAGAAGTGTAAATAGTAAAAACACAGCAATACCAAACAATGAGATTGATGATGGAGTTCGTCCCTGATGGACTACGTCTTTGGGTCCGCTTTCAAGATGGGCGACCGTTTTTATTAGGAATGAAAAGAAAGAGTTGATTACATAAAGATTTTATCAGTATGAATAGGCACACGGGCACTACTGATCACTGTCATCAGATTTCCCTCTGGACCAGCTTTCCAATACCTAACACGATTCCAAATTTCGACTCCGGATGCTCCCGTAACACTGAAAACAAAACTGCCTATGACCTCCAAAATCTACAAGGAAAAGTAAAAAACTACTCTCTTCTAATCAATGAAGGAAAATCTACCTTTTAAAGGCATGTAGCTACATGAAAACCACCTTGGCTGAATTCATGATGAATTTGGTTTGCTTCTGGATGGTTTGAAGCTCGGTCCTGTGGTTCCATGACACCTAGGCTAGGTTTAATGGTCATCACATTAGTTTGTTTGATAAAACTATTCAAAAACCCAAAATAAACATTGTATTAACTCCTTAACCTTTTGCAGTTATATTAACTGGGCAGAGGTTGGACAACTCATGTGAGTGATGACCAAACCTATGGTTTGGGTGCAGGCGGTTCCGCTAATGGTTTAGAACTAGCGGCCTATGCTACAACACGGTCACATTTTTCTGTTGCGGTCAACATCTGGTGGTTAATGCTAACTCCAAGCCTGATGGTTAATTACTAACTCGACAGTCTAATCTTCATTTACATGTGCCTGACCAATGAATATTTCATGTTCATAACCCGTGCGGTGATGTAACCTCCTGACGGTCTATACATACCTGTTCACATGATCGCCTTCTCCGATGCGGTTTGCCTCCGCAATTAGGGTTGTGTATTGTTATTGTATTGTTTTACAATGTTTATGCCGAGGATTTATATTGGTTAGGTTTTTTTATGTATTACACATGTTTTTGGTAATGTGGTAGGTTTTTAGGATTTAGAGCATAGGTAAAGGGTTTTATCACATAGTTTCAATGTAACCATTGGTGTTTAAGACTTAGGTGATCATAGGTTTGAATTTATAATGTTGTTAATATAGTTTGAATGTAACCATTGGCGTTTAGGACTTAGGTGATCATAGGTTTGAATTTGTAATGTTGTTAATACATGATGCTTAGATTTAGGGTTAGGTTGAGTCTTAGGCTTAGGGTTTTATGATTTCTTTTAAAAACCCATGTACAATGGATTGTCACAATGTGACTATACCAATGCATATCGTTGACACAATCCACAGTTGCGAAGAAAAACTTGATGACATATCGAACCTCTGCCACAGACGACACTCATGTCGACACCAAATCCTGTGAGTCGAACAACAACACATGTCATTGACCAATCCTAGCAGAACTGTTGATGAACACAAGTCGATAGCCAGGTACAAACCCATATCAACTGAACACCATGCAAAACCAGAAACATTACCTAAACAACCTAATCCATAACCAATACTGTCGAAGCTGGACTGATTTGACGATGACGACACTTGAACACCTGTGCAATTGAATCAATGGAATCCTCCTAGATCATTCCTCTCCACTTGAAAGATTTTGGACCATAAAAGTTTGACTAAACTAATAGTTGATGAGGGTAGAACTCCCTCTCTTTCCATCTTGACCTGACAATGTACCAATACATTCGATCAATCACCTGCAAGTGAAGACCCTAATGATATTGACCATGGTACTTTTTAGTCAGTGACCTGTTTCATCCATCTACAGTATGAACAACTTGCGATGATGGGAAAACAACATGTTATGAACATGGAAATTGATTTCTTTCCATGAAGAACCATGTGTTAGTGATTCATAATCTTTGAAAATAGTCTCTACTAGGGAAGGGTTTCTATTCTTTCCTGAGTCACCCCTAGGCCTATATTCTCTTATTAATTTATCATTGAGGAAGGAAAAATCCCCCTATGGTTTAGAGTACACCTCCATCATTTAGGAAGAGATTTGTTGAGTTGAGGAATCTAGGGTACAACACTTTGAGCCTATAAGTTCTAGGATTTTGTCTGCTATTTTGTAGCCCTATCGGATAGGTTTATTCATCATTTTACTCTCTTTATATTTTGGTTTTTCCTTCCCCCTTAGGATCCCCTTGTGTCTCATAGTTTTTTGGAGCTTCTTTCTTATCCCTTTTCAGCAGTTTTACCTTTGATGTTTGTTGATTGTCTGTGCCATTTTCAACAGCCTTGTGCCTTTAGATCCCAATCCCTTAGACATTAGATATTTTGGCCATTTATGTGTATTTTAGTAAAAAAATTTCCACCTATTTATATTTTTCTTGTTTTCCTCTTTGGGTGGGGGTTTGTGTGCTTGGATTTTTTGTTCATTTTACTCTCCATTTTCAACATTATTTGCAGTTTGTCAACACTTTATTATCAGTAGCACATGGAATCATAAAACATGCTCAATTAACTCATCCATTTGACACATCATTTTCACAAACACACACCCTAAGAGAATGTGAGCTTGGTTAACACCACCAAGAAAAGACTTGAAACACTACAACTTAATAATTGAACACACATAGATTAAGCCCACTTAGGCACCGGGGCCAAACAATATGTGTAGGATCAATGGGATAGGATTATAATACCACCCATCGATCACTTACAATGAGACATATGAGTTGACATATTAGGGATATTAAAATCCTTCACCAGCCCACGATCCAAAGTTGGAGTGCATTAGAAACCTAATTTAGAGGGGGTTAGGCTAGGTCATCATGCGAGTAGTTCTCCTCGAGGATGTCAAACCTGTGGTAGGGAATCCTATGCGTTGGATGATAACCAAGAAGCTCAATAATTGACCACCCCCACGGGACCAAGGTAACCATAGTGACCAATCATAGGAAAACACCCTATAGGACTCGTTATGGGAAATAGTTGGTTCTCTACCCCACCTTTCTCTAGACAACGTTGATTGTGGTGATTGGATCCAATCAAGTAAGAAGTCTTTTGGAAGGCCATTTGAAACAATAAATATAGGACTTGTTTGAGGATTTAGATCACATATAGGCTAGAGGTCATTTTTATTTGGTAAGACTTGTTTTCTTGAATTAGAGTAACATATTAATATAATTAGTTTACACTTGGCACCACTGCACTAGGTGTTTACGTGTTTTTTGTTGCTCTTTTTCTCCTATCATCACCTTTTAGTCTATTGAGTCATCATTTTCTTGACATCATTACACCCCCTAGGCATTTTTTATGGAGACTTTGTGGCCTTCACCCCCAGTTTCCTTTAGGACATATTACTCCTCCCCGTTGAGTTAGAGTTCATCCTCCTAGTCATCCATTGAGTCCCCATACTGAATTTGGTTCTTCTGATTCTTCTATTATTTCCTTTGATTCTACGTCCTCCCAACCCCGTACCACTGCCATGCCAAGCACCAACATGAGTGTGGGAAACCAAGGTGGTAACCAAGGCAACCCCATAGGCGAAACCTCTACGAGTATGGTCATCAATCCCCCATTACTGCCCTATATGTCTAGTTTGATCCTTCCTGATTTCAACCAACTCATAAACAATCCTATTCTCCATGAGCCCTATTTGTATGTTATACCTACCAAGATTCCTTCTAACATCCCCAAGTTCGAAGGTAATCCTAGAGAAGACCCCACAAATCATGTTTGTTCTTTTCATATGTGTTGTTCATCTAATTCCATCACTGAAGACTCCATTTGTCCTTGTCTTTTCCAATATACACTTAATGGAGCTACCACTAAGTTGTATGTGGACCAATAGCATGCCTCCCATTCAGCATTCACGACTCTTGACGCATCTTTTTTGTCATATTTCCAGTTACCCCTATGATATGACACCGATACTTAACTCTTAACCTCTTTTCGTCAAAATTTTGCCACCTGCCTATCTAACCATGTTCAAGAATGGTGTAGAAGGAGAAGCATGTGTAGAACCCCTGAGTTTGAAGACCGTGTCTATATGGATTGGTTCCTTAGAATTATTTTTTCCCCCATATGTAAATATTTCATGTCCCACTTCCCCTAGTCTAATGAAGAAGTGCTCCAAGTAACTTTGAAATATGACCTGATCTATGCATAATCAGGATATGTTTATACTATCCTTCCCGATATGCTTTGGCTTGGTGTTACTAATTCACCAATGGCATCACATGCCACTACCGGTATCATTGTATCCCTCTCGCAGCCTCAACCTTCAACATATCCTAAGCCTCACATGAGTTATGGTCAACCCTAAGGGGGGACTAGTTCCACTTACACTTACCCCCCTCCTAATCCTCTGTGTATCAATGGTTACCAAAGTACAGGCGCATCATATGCATATTCCCATCTGCATCAGTAGATGTCAGGGCCAGTTGTTTCTCCACCTTTTTATCCCAACATTGTCACTAATCCTTTCTATCCTTATGCACCACCCAACACTCTAGCCCCTTCGGCACTAGTGCTTCAACCTCCCATGCCACCTCCACCTCTGCCACAACAAAAACCACCTCCTCAAGGTTAAGTGTATGCTTAGTAGAGTGCAACAAATCCCCCCAACCCCAAGAAAAAGAATAAGGGGAAGGGTAACCAAAACCAACCATATCAAGGTAACCAAGGCAACCAAGGTCCACCACTTAATGTCCCTCAAGGTGACCAGTCTAATCCCGCAACCTAGAAATACAGCGGAAATCCAAAGAAAAACAAGGCTCTTCATATGAATAAACCTTATGCTTGTTGTAGAGTATTTGGCCATTATACTCACGAGTGTCCCATTTTACCTCATATTCACTAAGCATGGGAAGCTCAAGAAATTACTTCTACAGGACCTCAACCTCTTTCTCCACCTTCTCCCCCTCCTTCTTCATCACAACTAACTATGCTTACAAATCCTTTTCCCCATTAGGTATATGTAGTTGCCCAACCCACACAGGGTAATGCAGCTCCTAAACCTCCACAATCTGGCCAAAACAATTACCATATCCTCATGATGAATTCAACAGTAAACAAGTCAACCTCAAGAATCAGTCGTGCCAATATGACAAGCCCCTTGCAAATTCAATGACTGATTCCCAACCTAAATTTTTCACTAATCCTTTGTCATCACTAAATGGTCCCTTACAGATCTCTCTACCTAAAGTCGAGGTCCCCTCCCAAATCCCCAAAGGACCATTACATTGAAATGTTGCTTCTTCTAAAGTTTCCCATACATATACCATAGCAGATGACTTGGTGCAGTCCCCTGCTGCCATGTCAATGTTACAAGTCTTCCAAATGTTCCCATCCCAATGGAAAGCTCTACCATTTTCATTAGGTATTCTGGATCTCTCTGAAAATCATCTGTTGTCTTTGACATTGAAAAAGTGGAACATCCCCCCTTCCTTCCTCAGTTTCCTTTGAAATACTAGTCTCAATAAAGAACACCATGGTCTAATGGTGTATCATAGATAAAGGTGCCTCCACCTATGTCATGGTCCCTAGTGTATGGAAGCAACTTGGTTCCACTGACCTGTCCCCATCCATTATCACTCTTCGTGCTTCGGATGTTCATCCCTCACAACCCCTTGGTCTATATCATAATTGTCCCATTACTATTGCTGGAAAGATTGTCTTGATTGATATCAAATTCGTTGATGTCCCATTAGATTATAACATCTTTTTAGGTCGTAGTTAAACCTATGCCATGTATGCTCTTGCATTCACTATCTTTCACTAGATGTACTTTCCTCACAATGGAAATATCATCATTATTAAATGATTGACTTACTATGACCCTCGGTCTCATACATTTCCTCAGAACACTACCTCATTAATGATTTGAAATAGGACCATCACTTCCTTTACCAATGTGTCTCTTGGAGTCTATAAATATTCGACATTTCTTGGGGCTTATTATGGTCCACCGCCTACCTCATCTGAGCCTAGCTTGTCTAGTGTTTTATTATTTCAGGCATCACGAGCTGCCAACAAGCGATCTAGTATGCTTTCACAAAAACGAGCCCCTCTGCAACCACCTTCTCCCATCTCGATGCAACCTTTAGTTATAATTCCTTCAGTTCTATTTCCTTCTACGAGTATCTCTCCCTATCCTTTTCATCCCAGAACCATTCCCCCATGTCTTAACCATCGAGGAGTAGTTCCCTCAGATCAGATACATTTCTTATTCCCTCCACTAGGAATATTTTCTACCATTGTTATGGCTACGTTGATTATACCTAACATTAACTTAGGGATCTCAGTATGGTACATTGATCTTCCTGCAAACACTCCTCCTAATCAACTCAAACCTTACACAATTGTGACCTTGGTTCAACCTGTTTTTCCTACCCATTCCTTTGCTTCACTTCCACAACAACCTCAATAAGGATCCACTCTTTTTGTGAAAGCATATGGTGAGGGGGAAAGCCTAGCAAAAGCGACCCAAAGACAAGGCATCCCAACCAACTCCCACTCCTCCTAAACTACCAAAGCCTTCTCCTTCATGCACTTTGTGTCATTTTGTTGGGCATACCACCAATAATTGTCTTGAGCTCCCTCATATTAAGAATGTGGTGTTTGATACCTTTTTTTACTCTAGGATTCATGAGGTCCATGTCACCTTACGTAATTCCACTAAGACGAAACAATTACGCAAAAATTACCCTTGTGCTTGGTGTGATAATTATGGCTATTCTTCCCATCATTTTCCCTGTATCGAAGATTTTTGTGATACACTTCAAGTTCTTTGCGAGTTAGATGTCGCTCGTAGTGATTCTACTTCCCCTCTACCTATGGGTTCTGGTCTCACTCTTATGCGAGAACAAGAGATTTCCCAACCCATCGTTGTGACTCACCCCTCCTTATGTTGAGATGACAAACAATTATGCCCTTATTCTCTACCTGTCATCATACATGGGATCGACCTATTGGGATTCTCTTGGATTTTCCTATTTTGATTCGGTTGAACCTTCTTCGATGAACATTTTGGTCTCAACATTGATAGATGTTACATCTACTAGTCATTTGTCCACCCCTTTTGATGATGTGCATGAGAACATGATATGTAATTAATATGTCTCATGTAGATCATCTTCATGATGTGGTTTCTCTTCCTCTTATCCTCCTTCACTCCAATGAATACATCGTGGAATTCACAACCACCCCTGATTATCCTTGGGATTATATGCACCGTCGTGTGTACTTCCTTTCACAGCAAACCCATGATGAATATGTTGCGGAGTCCAAAGACTTCATCCACAGTGAGGTCGATTAGATAAATAAACCCTTACTTCGAACCCATGAGTTTGAACCAAATCCTCCTTGTGGCCATTACGTTGCTACTCAATGTTTGGGTAAGGGGTCATACACTTTTGTGAGCCTAGGAGAAGAAACTCACCATCCCTCCTAGTGCAGCTGGTAGTGTTGATTCTAGTGCCATTATTCTTCCCCATGGTGAAGAAATTATAGAGTCCCATATCACTCTAGATCACCATGGGAATGATCCACTAAATCATTCCTCCATCTTCCATCAACAACCTAGTCCCTTACGCATTGTTGTTTTTCAACCCTAGTCTTGTCTAAGTGACAACCAATTCATTCTATCTGAAGTTAATATTTTGTATAGTGACATCATGTATGCGAACCCAGAAATTCAATCCATTTGACTTATATATGTAGTACCAAATGAGATTAGTAATCCACCCTTTCCTTTCTCTAACTCTATCTGTCCATTCTTCCCATAAGAATACAACCATAAACAACAAATGGAAAACCACATCATCAAAATGTATTTACATCCCACTATTCTAAATACCTTTGGCATGCCCATAGTATGCTACATTCATCCATACAAAATTAGGGGTCAGATATTCCCCCACATCTACTCATCATCTTCTGAAGGCTCTCGTGCCAGTAGGGTCAAATGCTTGAATCCATTATTTGAGCACTGGGCACACAATGGCACTCCATAAACTCATATAGGCATTATTCCCACCATTTCATACCCGATCAATCACCTCCATCGTCATTTACTGGGAAGCAATATCTCATGCTTGGGGGCATGATTATCCCTAGCCACATTTTCACTTGATTAACATAAGTCTCAACCTAGACCCCAATGATCTAGGTATGGTCAATTATCCTTTCATTCCTTGGATAGTTTGTCCTACAGGCCTCTCCGATGAGCCATATACACATCATATATTGTAGATGCTTGATACCATATCTTAAAATATTTTATTATATGTGATACCACACTTACCACCTGGTCCCCATGTTTGACTTTGTGGGTGGGGATGATCCTAAACCTTCTTTAGCAGTTCATTCATGTATTCTCTTCTTTCCCTTCTTACCTTGATTCTTCACGAGGAACCATCTTTCCAAGAAGCATTAAGGCCATCATTAGAAAAGTAAGGCCACCTACCTAAAAGTTACATATCCAAATTCTGGCAGTCCATTTGTCTGCTACGATCTCCAGAATATTTAGGGCCATATCCTCCTCTCCAAATTCTCCAATCGATCACTATGAAAATGAGTTGGATTTGGGGGCAAGAAGCCCTTTTATAGGAAAAGAACTAGTTTTTATGTCACACATTACGACCAATCATAGTTGAGCTTGACAAACTATCAACATCGTTGGAAAGCTCTCATTAAGCTCTATAATGGGTCTCTTTTTTTCTTTGGTAATTTAAAACCTCACTAGGCAGCCATTTTTTCCTGAGGTCTCACTTTTCCACCCATCAAAACTGAATTTCTTCATGTGAGTCACCTATTCTCTAGTACCACTTTTCCTTTGCACTTGTTGACTTATGTGTCAATTTTCTTCATGAGTAACCATTATTTACTCATGTGTTTATGGTCCCCTTCGAGCCTCAACTATGTGGCAACATTATTGAGTTAGCCTCGTTTAAAGCATCAGAGATGAGGCACCCGTGCATCCATGGAGTTTGTTCAGAATCTAATTGAATCCTATGTATCATCCATCTTTGTGTTGCATTCATCCCATTTTTCTCATATTTGGCCTCCAACTATACTGCTCCATCTTTGAAAAGCCTTCGTCTAAGTAATTGACTATCCCCTCTGAAATCGAGTTAGTCGATGCCAGGTCAGCCATGCATATCATGCTCTGACAAGTGAAGTCATTAGTCTTCCTCTCATATTTTCTTCTTCCATTGTCATCCCTGGTATCAATCCTTCAGTCACATTACTATGATCCTCGTGCCTTTGTTGAGGAATCCTCATTGCCTCAACTCTAACGGGCCCTCTTCTATCAACTTCATCACACTTAGTCCAAGAGATTTGTATAGAGGGAAGTGTACCTTGGTTCCAAATTTCATCATTTTTTAGTGCCTCAGATCAAGAAAATGGAATCATCATTTCCCTTCGACTTGGTTATTCTTGCATGCTCGACTCCAACTCATTATTGCATGATCGATAATCATACAGTTGATGATCTGGTGATCCTGTAGATTGTACCTAAATTTCTTGGGTGTGTGTGAGATGGTTCAAAATTCATGAGTGGGTGGCCCTTCAGATAACCCCCCACATGCCCAGATGTCCACAACTCATGATTTAGCCTCAGATGCAGTTCCACAGATTTTATGGGTTTAGTTTCAGCCGCTTGCAGTGCCCACATCATGCATGTCTCCTTTAGATGATCGATTTAGATATTCATAGCCATTTCCAGTTCAAGAAGACTTCTTTGGTTGTGCTCCCCCCTTGCCATGTCAATGTGAGGGGCATTATGTCTCATGTACATAGATGTTATAGTATTCAGTCTTGGCCTCTATTTCTGAGGCACATTATGCATATGGGACTCATTATATTACTGTATCACATTCTATCCCATTGATGACAACGTATAATGTATAATGTATCATGTACTTTGTAGCTCAATCCCACATTGTTGGGCACACCATTATTATTTGTATTGAGTTATCTCGGTGGTTATGGGTATACCTCGCTCGCCTCATTTGAGATCATATACTCCAAAATAAGAGGAGACTTATATCATATTAGTAGGTCTCACCCCCTCCATTTCTCCATCCTTCCTTGCATTGCTTCAACTATCTCTCCCTCTCTCTCTAAGTGTCTCGTGGAAGTGTAACCTACAACATATTTCAAACATATGATTCACTCTTGATGCTCATATGTTGGGGGAAATTTGTTATTGCCTAAAAAATGATCACCTATCCATTTCTAACTAGGTGGATCATAATACACCGTGTTAGATTGATTTTACCATAGTTAAATCACTTTCACCATAGGAAATAGTTTAGTAAACCATTATTTTTAAATTATTTGTAATTAAAATTTAAAAACCCCATGAGAATAATCGAATAAATCATTATTTATATAATTTTATCTATGAATATTTATTAAATCATTATTTGATAATTATTCCTTGTCACATTTGACTAAATCACCTTGGAATAATTAAATAAATCATTATTTACTTATTATTCTTTAATTTTATTTTTGGAATAATTGTTAAATCACTATTTAATAATTATTTCCAATTCACATTTTTATTAATTCTCACAAAGTAATAAATAAATCATTTTATTTGTTAATTACTTCAACCATTTTCTAAATAAAGATATTTGACCATTCTAAATATCTTTTCCCTCTCCAAAAAATATAATAAAGTATTCCTAATGGCTAGATTTCGATATGGTCAATAATATTTTATTATTTTCCAATTCCTAATTTAGCTCAGTACTTTGTTATAAATAAGAGGGTTTCCATGCATTGTTCACCGTGATTGTTATTATTGTCACCATTATGTTCTTACAACATTTGAGCTCCCACTTGAGTTCCATCTTGTTTTTTTAGATTTTTCTGCATATTTGAGAGGGAAACCAAGATCACTGAAGCACAAGGACATCAGAAGTACCCATCCCATGGAGGGAGATATATAGACTCATATTTTAAATCTTCTTCACCAGGTGCTTGAATAAAATTATAATTCATTGAAACTCTTCTATTAAGTTATTAAACTTCTCTTTTCTGTTGCTATATGTTTTGGGCTAGCATCAAATATTTTCTTACAGGGTTTTATCATGTTTTATTGCAAATATGAAGCATAAAAGTGGTCAAATCTTATTGTTAGGGTCACTTGTCACCAGTGACTTGAGTGAAGCATTTTTGGTACACATACTAAGAATTTTCATACTAACACTTTGAAATCATTGGAACATATCTCATGCCTTGGTTCTTTCTTAGCTTCACCAGATGATTAAAATTTAAATTCCCTAATCTATTGTGCTAGATCCAGCTTCCATCAATATTTCCCAAACACATTTTTTCATTTTCCTCATTAAGTATGTAAACATTCCTTGGATTTCTTATTTCCTTTGAAAATACCTTCCTAGTGTTTTCATTTTCTGTCTCGCAACCATTAGAGTGAAATGTGACACCATACCGATGGTTACACATCCGAATCACACTTAATAGGTTTTGTTTGGTTCAATCTACATAGAGGATATTCTTAACCTTTCCATTTCCATTATTCAAACTGACTGCACCTTTACCAATGATTTTGCCTGGTGTGTAACTTCCTAAGGTAACACTACCATTCTTATCTTATTTTAGTGATATGAATTTACTCTTGTCATCAGTCATGTGCTTTCAACACCCACTATCCACATACCATTAGTTTCCTTGATTCTAAGCATATGGAACAATGCCACACTTTTTTGCTTTTCTAACTTCTTCTTCCATGTCTTATACTCTTCTTTTGCTTGATTAATCTATGGGGGCGATCTAAGTATATTGGTTCTACATTTTGATTTTTATGTTCATAATTATGAAAATTATAACATTCAATGTGATCTACCAAAGGAGCAAAGGTATTGTTACTTCTAGGGTAATTTCATTGTGAATTTGTAGATATTATATCTCTATTCCTTGGGATCTGGTAAGAACCTTTATTTCTATTTCTAATGTGATCATTTTTAACATAATCTCTATATCTAACAACCTTACAACCAAATTTAGTACAAGAATAACAATAGCCATAGAATAGATTTTGGTACCTGGGAGAAAATGACCTTTGAGGAAAAGTTCTTATGATTCTTTATTGACTTTGTTTGATTGGTTTACTTTTTATTTTCTCCTTTATCCTTTGGTGTATTTAAATTTATTTTATGAACAATTTTTTGTTGCATCTTAGCTTTGTTATTAGATACCTTGAGCTTTTTACATTAGAATTTGAGATGTTTATCTTAATATTTCTTGGTACTTGTTTCTCCTTCATGACCTAAACTAGTGTTAATGAAGGGAGATCTTTGAACAATTAGAATTTCATTTGACTTTTCAAATTCTTTAATATATTTTAAACTCTAATTCATTTGAGACTTGGTCTTTTCTAATTCTATTGTAGTGGACACTATTTCTTCCTCTAGCTTCTCCCATTCATTTTCCTTCTCCTTTAATGTTCTAGGAGAGTTTCTTCAATCTTCTTGGCTTCCTCTAACTATTTTCTTAAAATAATGAGTGATGAATTAGTAGATTTATTCCCTTTCTTGTCATACTTTACTAATAGATATTTTTTCTTCTCGTTCTTTTTATTGAGTTTTTCTATTTCTTCCAGGGCACTAATCAATTCACCTTCAAGATCTACATCACTTTCAACTCCTTTTGATTATGAATCTAATGTCTCATTCTAATTGACTTTAGTTTCTTGAGCAATATGATGATCTTATATAGTCATGAGCAGAGGTCCTTCTTCTTCGCTAGTAGATGTACATCTATCACTTTCTTTTGATGTGTCATCATATTCTAATGAATAAATACTTTTCTTATTGATCTCATAAAAATATTTCTTATCTTTATATTTCTCTTTACGATCATTATCTTCTAGAAATAGATATGAACAATTAGAAACATGATGACCTATATAAATACAATAGAGTGATGAATTACCTTTGTGTTCTCTATATCTTCCCCTTCTGGGTTATACTTATATTGTTTCCTTTGGAGCTATGGACACTGCTTCCTCTTGATCTCACATTTTTGTTCTCATTTCATGTGCACTATGAGGTTCACATAGTTCATCAATATTCAAAGCTTTTTCTTCCTTTATGCCACCTCTTCAATATAATTTTTGCAACTTATCCTATATTTATTTTGCTATTTCATAATTCATCATCTCAGTATGCACTGAATTTGATAGGAAACATAATATGGCATGCTTGTATTTACTATCACTCTCACATGTTAGCTTTCTATCTTTATCTATTGAAGTAGTTATAGGAGTAGTGTAACCATGGATCATATATTCCCAAATGTTTACACCAAGATACATTAAATAAACTTTCATCCTTCTCTTCCAGTAATCATACTTCTCTCCATTCAATAATGATGCTTCATCTTTGTACAATCCTTTCTAATTAACCATGGTCCCTTTAAGGTCTACTTTTCAGTGGTTAAATTTATTTTGTAGACACCTACTCCAACACCAATTGTTGGAAATTATGTTTATACTGAGAGGGGCGTTAATAAGTATAAATAAGTTTTGAACAATCTAAACAATTATATAACACAACCATACAACAATTAAGATGCACACACTATGAACACAGAATATATGTAGAGATCCATTCAAGAACAAACCACAACATTTATTTTGATTAGATTAATTGCAAGAAACAACTTCAAATTACATCAGTATTTGTAGGAACCCATATGTAGGAGACACCAATCCGCTTTTCTTTGTGAGTGCCAACTTATTAGAGACACCAATCTCCCTGATCTTTACATGCACCAACCTGAAGGAGAAACAAATCCCCTAAACTTTATAGGAACCAACCTAATGGAAACACCAATCTCTCAATCTTTACAAGAACTAACCTAAACGAGGCACCAATCCCCAAATATTTATAGGTGCTAGCCTATTCTTCCACTTAGATCCATTTTTCATATATTTTCTGACACATATCCATAGGATTTTAAAATCAAATTACTCATACAAACTTCTTAATCGTTATACAACTTCTTAGATCTACTTTGGACACTAGTTCTTTGTTTTCATTTCCAGTCTAAACTTAATTACATCTGCAAGGAACCTATACACAAATTCTTTAGATTCTTTTGCTATTAGTTTATATCTCAGTGTTGTATCTCTTCACTTCTAGGTTAGGTCCGATCTCAACAACATCACAGTTTGTATGTTCTAAATTCATATTTTCTATGGTCTTCATTGACCATCCTACACAATCTCCACTGTCAGGTTCCTTTTCCCTCACACACCTAACACTTCTTCAAGATATGTACTCTACTTTTATATTTTTGGCTCTTTCCTTTACCATGGGCTTAGATCCATAGTGTTGACACATGGTATCACATCTTGACTAGGACACTCTACCTTCTTGACCAATTCAACATTCCATCTTCTATTCACACACCACAATCTCATAGTTCTCTTACTTTTTTCTTTGACTAGATTTGTACTCTCTCATTCCAACCAATTTTCTCTCTTTGTGTGTGTACTCTCTATATCAACCATCTCTCTCTCATTCACTCTACTCCTTTCTCCTCTAGATTCATCAACATGTTCAATCTTTACTCTCCACACAATTCTCCACTCCTTGCATGCATGTTGTTGTCCCTTATGCTTTGGGACAGTTCTCTAATAGCCCCGATAGTCTTCTAACAACCATGATCATTTTCTAATAGCCCACATTACCACTGTCTCCATAGATTATATCATTTAACTTTTTTATCTAATCGGTCTATACATTAACAAAACATTTTTTAAATCTTACCAATTCATTTATATTTAAAAACGGCCTGAGAGTGCTTAGGCACCTTTACCCTTTCTCTGCGTTCGTATGGATCAACGATGTAAGAAGGTGCTTAACATGCTATAGGTTCTCAATCTCAGCCTTTTATGATAACCATGCACCGAACACTCAAATAGAAGTGGATGTTCCATGCTCAGATTTCTATTCATGTTAAATTTTTTCCCTGAGAGATTAACATCTCCTTCCTCAAGATCAGGGGTTGGAACCTTAGGCTTAAAATATTTTTTGAACAGATTCAAGGCCCAAATGGTTGGGGACTTGGATTTTCTACATACCCCTATATGATTTTTACACTCCAATGTTTGGTGCCTCAGTACCCCGAGATTTGTCAACTTCTGGTTCTACTTCTAGATGGAAATGTATTTGTTACCTTGGCCAAGCACATGACACACTGATTTTTAATTGTTTCAACCTCTTGATGCTTAGTATCCCTGTATGGGACCCATGCAAGCCATCCATTTGTTGTGCCACTAAACCTTAGGTTTCAACCAATTTTTTCAACATGATATACATATAAAAACCTCTCTAAACACAGTTTTGGCATGGATCCTTAGACCGTTGGGTTTTTCAATTCAATCCATGGTGGACCAACTAGGAGCTACCACATGTTGTTTTTTTCCATATCATGATTACCACATTGTACTCCACCAATTCATATCAGCCCAACCTTGGCTTTTTACATTATAAATGACACTTTCATGCATGGTGTCTTGGTGCCCTAGGGAAAGACCAACCATATCTACATCACCTTCCAAGTCACAACCCAAATTAACTAATGTGACTAGTCAGGGGTTTCCATGTGTCACTTGCAAAATGTCTATTTGGGTGACCAAAAATACCAAATATGCATGCCACATGTCATGTATTGTAGCTTCCACATCATGAATTTTTCCTCTTATCATCCACATAAACTTTCCACATCATATTGGTGCCAGGTCATATCAGCTGAGGGGTTTTGGTATCCTAGTATAACTAAGATTCCTTAACCCTCTCTGGTATCCACTTAATTTGGTTTATTTAGCATTAGACATAGATTCTTGGTTGTGATTAAGACAGTTTAGGTTCACAACAAGGCATTATTTTCTAATTATAACAAATTTTTACCCTTTATGAATTTCATATGTTGAACTATGTTGTGCACCCTTCTATCGATCCCTGGCCTACTAGGCTTATCCATACCCGACATGGGATCATACTAGTCCCCACTTCTTGGTGAGTCTATACCGACCTATTTTCCAATGGTGTGGGCCCTTCTACTAGTCCTTGGCCTACTAGGCTTATCTATAATAGCTTGGGTTCATGCAAGCCCCTGATTCTTAGGGAAGTCTATACTAGCCCTTGCTCCAATGCTATGGGCCCTTCTACTAGTCCTTGGCCTACACAGCTAGTCCATATCGGCCCAGGCTCCAATCTAGCATATCAAAACTTTGACCATGTTGGAACCTTTATTGATCTACCTCACTTAAAACATGTTTTTCTCGTAATCCTTTTGGAGTTAGGAGAAGTTCCACATATTGTTGGAAAGGTCTCAAAACAAGCTATTCTATCACACAAATTTCGTTCTCATTTGAGCTAAGTAACTAGAGACGGATTGATCCAGATTTAAACGGGAATGTAACAAATTACAGATATAACCATCCATACATAGATGCAATAGAAATAATACTTCATTTCATTACTGTAAAATACTGAAATATGCTTACAAACAGAAATGGAAATAAACTAGCTAGGGCGAAGGTAGCTTATTTCTGAGAAGAGATGTGGTGGCTACATGCCTCTGAAATGTCTTACAATGAGGCTCGAAGGCCTATTTATTGTTGAGAAATAATGGAAAACCCTAAACATCCAAAAACCTAACCCTAGGAGATGAAGCGCCAAACTATGGGCCCCATTTTGGGAAAATTGGTACATCAACTTCCCGGGGTCATAACTTTGGCATATGATCTTTGTTTGACGCGCACAATACCTCGTTAGAAATATCTATCCAAGGAATACAACTTTGGGAAGAGAAACATTAGTCCATGGACCCATGTTGCTCCCAATTTTCCCAAATAATGTCGTTTAGGGCCTTAAAACGGCTCCAAAAGTTCAAGACCCGCAAAAGTGCTAAAAATAGTAAACTGTGGTACAATTAAGGAAACTGAAAAGATGAAAGAAACGATGGTGGGGGTCCACGTGGAATTGGTGGTTGGCCACCAATATCCACCTAGATCATTCCTCCCCACTTAGGAAGTAATGGTCACCATTGCATTGAGTTCCTTCATGAGATGAGGAAACTTCTGCTGAACTTGGTCCTTGGTGAGCCACTTGCCCTGGTGAAGGAGTTGGCCTGCTTTGAGAACTCGATACAGTTGGATATTATGCTGGCAAGTGTTCTTGATCTATGTGTCCATGATTCAATCAGTTGCATCTTGTTCCATGCAATCTGGATTTAACTCTATGGGTGTGAGTTGTTCTACGATGTCAAATATGTCTAGTAATGGTGGAAAGTATGGCTGAAGGCAGTCCACATTGAACACTGGGTGTAGGCCAAGGAATGGGGGAATGCTGAGCTCAAATGCATTATCTCCCATAGCCTTCGTAATAGTGTAAGGACCATATCGGAGTGGTCTGAGTTTCCGATAGGCTCCGGTAAGGCGTTCCTTTTGCAAATGCAACCAGACTTTGTCGTCCACCTAAAACTTGTGTGGCACCCGATGTTGATCATGTCGTTGCTTGTAATTGGCATGTGATTTCTCCATAATGTCATGGACCTGCTGGAAAATATGTTGGATGTTCTCAATGAAGTTGTCTACCTTATCTATTTCGAACTAGACATGAGCTTAATCGGCCTTAGTAGCTGCAAATGGCATGGCCACATCAATGGGACATAGTGGCTGGAATCCCAAGCCCGCCTGAAAAGAGTTGTGGCTAGTTGAGTTGTGGAGAGCTTGGTTATAGCTATGCTGAACATAGGGGAGGCTCTCATCCCATGTACATGGATTCTTTGAGTTGTACATGCACAGAATTTCTACGATCATCCTATTAACAACCTCTGTCAGGCCATCAGTTTGGGGATGGAAGGATGTGGACTTAGTGAGTTTGGTGTCCAACATCAACCAGATGTTGGGACCAAATGTATTGAGGAACCTGTTGTCCCAATCTTAGATGATAGATTATGGGATACCAAAGTGTACCCACACTCATTCAAAGAAGAGTTTAGCAACGACTTCTATTGTGATATTCTCCTTACAGGCCACCATAATGGCCACTTTCGAGAACCTGTCAACGACCACAGAAACACAGTCATTTCCATGCTTAGTAGGAGGACATGTAATCCATGGAGATGGATTCCAAATGTTGAATAGGGGTAGCTAGTGAGGTATAGAGGCATTGCTTCTTGATGGTCGGTTTGGAAATGGCACAGGAAATGCATGATCTGATGTACTTCCTGACATCCTGTCAAAGATTTGGCCAATAGAAATACTTTTTTAGTATTGCCACCATTTTCGGGACCCCAAAATGCCCAGTAGCTTGACTGTAGTATGCTTCCCAAATCATCTTGGCACACTAGTTTGAAGGAACACAAAGGTGACATAGGTGGCATAATAGGGCATCCTGGAGGTGAAAATCTGGAACATGTTGACCCTCCAAGAGTGTCTAGTATGTGTGGTCGAATTCTGGGTCTCTTTTGTAGAGAAGTGGCCAATCCGAAGGCTCATGCCTGCAAGATTTGAGCACAGTGGTTAACGTCATGATCGGTGGTTGACTGAGTCAATCTACAACATTATTGGTGTTGCCCTTCTTATACTGGATATTCAAATGGAACTGTTGCATGTATGTGGACCACTTCTGATGGCAATCATTCTGCAATTTTGCTTGGTTCTGTATGAACTGCATGGGTTGGTGGTCTATGTGGATGATTGTTTCTTTCCCAAAAATGTAATGCTCCCATTGTCGACAGTCCTGCACAATGTAATACATCTCTTTGTCATAAGTGGGATACTTCCGGAATGTGTTTGAAAGTGTCTCACTGTGATATGCCACTGGATACCCATGTTGAGTAAGGACTGCACCAATAGCATATTCAGAGGCATCTGTCTCGACCTCAAATGGTTGTTGCAAGTCTGGTAATGCAAGCACTGGTGCTGAGCAGAGGCGATCTTTCAACTTTGTGAATGCCTTCTGTTAAGATTCAGACCAAAAGAATTTTTCTTTCGCTCCTCCGTTGGTGACTTGACTGAAGAGCCATGTGATATGAGAAAAATCCCAACACAAACCTGCGGTAGAAGTTGGCAAGACCCAGAAAGTTGCGGAGCTTTGTCAGAGTGGTTAGAGATGTCCAATCCCGAATGACCTGGATCTTGGTTGGATCCACATGCACCACCCATTCATCAATAATGTATCCCAGATACTAAACCTGGGTCATGCCAAAAGTGCATTTCTCCAAATTGGCACATAACTTGTGTTGTTGCAGTGTTTGAAGAACCTCTCAAATGTGGTGGAGGTGCTCTTCCCAACTCTTGCTGAAGGTCAGGATGTCATCCAATTATACCACTACAAATGAGTTGGTGAATGGACATAAGATGTCATCCATTAGCCTCATGAAGGTTGCAGGAGCATTTGTCAATCCAAAAGGCATAACCAACCATTCAAAAAGGCCCTCCTTGGCTTTGAAATAAGTCTTCCACACATTAGAGAGTTCGATTGGTACCTGGTGATATCCTGACTTCAAATCGATCTTGTTGAAATATTTTGCCCCCTTCAGTTGGTCCAGGATGTCATCAATCTGTGGGATTGGGTACCTATTATGGACAATGATCTTGTTCAGTGTCCAATAGTCAATACAGAGTCTCCAAGTCCCATCCTTCTTCTGTACCAACACGATCGAGCTCCCACAGGGCGATGACCATGGACGGATGTGACCTTTCTGCAGTAGCTCCTATAGATTGGTCCATTGGGCAGCGGTGCACTTGGGGTCAGATCGGTGTTATGCTTGACCTAACAATGCAGAGGAACCTCTGCGGTGGAGGTGAAGATGTCATCATACTCCTCCACGACCTCGTCCATCTGTAGTTGTCGTGTGGAGGGTCCCTGTTTAGAGGTCGTGGCCACCGTCTGCTTCTTTCCTTGAGGGCATATCATCAGGAAAACAAATTTCCCAGTTTTGGAAATGAGCTTACTGCATTGTTTTGCAGTAAAAAAAGAGATGGCGGTAAGCAGTGCTACCTCTAGTATCATGTACAACTTATTTCCCAAAGTAAAAATAACAGCACGGGGCCTTGAGTCATACACAACATGTCACTTCCACAAGTATCATTGGCCTAATAATACATCACAAACATCAAGGGAGAAACGTCACACAATACCTCATCTATGAAGGGCTTGATGTTGTATGGAAGGGGACACTACTGGCTCACGCGAAGATCCGTCCTTGATGAAGCCACCGGATGGTGTACAGTTGTGGATGTGCTGTGGTCGGTAAGCCAAACCGCTTCATGACCTCTATCGAAATGAGGTTTTTTTGGCTCCTGCTATCGACAATGAACTGTAGTGGGGAGCCCTTTACCCACATCTAAGAGTGGAAGAGGCACTCCTCCTCCTCTGGATCTTCGGGTTAATCCTTCTAGATCTTCGTGGTGGCAACAGTGGCATTGGGCTATGCATCAATAGTCTGCTTCCCATTGTCATTCCCCTTGTCGGGTTCTGACTCAAAGTTGGAACATGCATCTGATTCTGAAACCTTTAGCTCAACCACCAGTGACTGCTTGGCCCAACACTCACTTGTGTTGTGAGTGGAGCTCTTATGGAACTCACACCACTTTCCCGTGTCCTTTTTTGGCTTTGTTGCACTGTTCTTTGCTTGCAGCTTTGGCAGGTTGTCTTGGACCGCCTCGCCTTAGCTTTATCCTTTGTTTTGTAGTTTGGAGGCACCTTTCCCTTGCTTCAGATTCATAGATCCAAAGTCTCGCTTCTTCTATTTAAACTTTTGCTCGATCCTGACGACATATTGATATGTCATGCCGAGTGAGGAGATGTTCAGGAATTCTATTTCTTCCTGGATGTACCTGTGCAGGCAGCCATGGTATTTGAGCACCAAATGCTGCTCCGAATCCTTGATACCCAACTTTGTACGAAGGGTATGGAAAATATTGGTAAACTCTGGCACGTCTTGGTCTCTTCCTTAACCCAACATGGTCCACTTTATGTATTGATCCTCGTAGCTTCCGACAGGGTAGTACTGCTCTTTGATGACAGCCTGGAAAGAATTCCAAGTGGGTGCGGCTGAAAACACTGAGGTCATACTTTCATCCTTCTACTCGCAGTAGGTTTCCCACAAGTCCTTGACGTGGGGGGTGGCTTTGAGAGGAGCGAATGTAATCTTTTCCTGGCCGAAAAAATCATGAACAGAAAAATACCCTTCTAGTAGATTTATCCATTTATCTACGACGTCTACATCTATCTGACCCTTAAATATGGGAATGTCAAAGTTAAATTATACCTTAAAGGATGTGGTGCTTCCAGAGTAGCTGCTGGAAGTAGATGTGTCACCCTTGGGTAGCTGCTGAAGGATCTAGGCAAAGTTATCCATCATCACGTTCCTTTGTCGCTCAAGGGCCTCTTCGAGAAAATTTTTGATTGGATCTCCTGCCCCCTTGTCTTTGTTTTCATCCGCCATGGGAGGCCGTCGTGATTTGTGAGGCTCGTCTTGTAAAGGTTCGACAAGTTCAAGCCCTAACTCCTTATATCCCGACCTTGTTGGGGACACGCAAGGAAAGACAGAGAAAGAGAAGACCGCTATGATACTATTGATATGGATTTAAACAAGAATGCAACAAATTATAGATATAACCATCCATACAGAGATGCAAAAGAAATGCTACTTCATTTCATTACTGTAATATACTTAAATATGCTTACAAACAAAAATGGAAATAAACTAGCTAGGGCGATGGTAGCTTATCTCTGAGAAGAGATGTGGTGGCTACATGCCTCTAAACTGTCTTACAATGAGGCTCGAAGGCATATTTATTGTTTAGAAACAATGGAAAACACTAAACATCCAAAAACCTAACCCTAGGAGATGAAGCGCCAAACTATGAGCCATGTTTTAGGAAAATTGGTGCATCAACTTCCCAGGTTCGTAACTTTGGCATATGATCTTCATTTGACATGCACAATACCTCGTTAGAAATATCTATCCGAGGACTACAACTTTGGGAAGAGCAACATCAGTCCATGGACCCATGTCCATTTTTCTCAAAAAAGGTTGTTTAGGGCCTCAAAATGGCTCCGGAAGTTTAGGACCCAAAAAGCTGCTAAAAATATTAAATTGTGCTACAATTAAGGAAGCTAAAAAGATGAAAGAACAATGGTGGAGGTCCAAGTGGAATTGGCGGGTGGCTACCAATATCCACCTGGATCACGAATGACCTTCAAATATAGGTTACCCAAACAACATCTTCAACCTTAACATCAAGTTAGGTATTAGAATGACAAAACGAACAACACCACTGACATCAATGATAGTATACTTTTAATCATGTCTCTTGAATTTGGTACCAATGACAACACACACTGAGTAATATGCCAACACACAATAAAAAGGTGAGAAGCATTACCCTCTTTCCATTTTAGGTTCAAAAAAAATAAAAAAATCAACAAGGGCATTAAAACCGAATATCATAGCTACAAACAGAAACGAAAAACATGCTAAAATGAAAAAGAGGTCACCTCTTTTTTTTTTAAGTGTTAGAATTTGATGCGGGAAAATTTGATTTTTCCTGGAATTTTACCTTCTCTAGAGCACACAACAAATCACTTCAGCATCAAGCCCTTAGTTTGTTTTGCAAAAGTATTTCATATAAAAAATTTACTTCACTTGCATGGATTCTAGAGCATGGATAGAACTATTATCAATCACACAGATACACCAGACATATTGGGAACATAATGAAAATTCATTTCATTAATAAAATCATGTCCATACAATTGCAAAACAATTACATAAGTATTCATTCCCCTCTTGACCTGATATCATATTCATTTGGCCAATAACTTTTCCCTTAGTCTTACATTGACTAAATACAACTTTTGTAGAAAAATAGATTTTTCTAGATCCATAAATTACTCTATTCCCTAAATTTCTCATTATTTATTCCATAAATATCTCATGCTTTTCACAGAAACTTTTCTTTTGCCTTACAGAAAAAAATCTTTCCTATCCATAGCTTTTCTAAAACTGTTCTATAATAAGTAAATGAAACTAGAATATTTACAATTAAAGAATTATAATTCATTTACAATATTGAAACCCCTTTTGGAGATTTTCTTCAAAAAACTTGATGGCTTTGAAGCTTTAATCAAAATTCCAACAATTTTCAACCATAGCATTAAAAATAAAAGATTGTGACTATGAAATAAAAAATCCACCGCCTAAATCAAAGAATAGTCTTACCAAGAGAAATTTAACATTTGAAAGTTAAAATTATAGCTCATTTGAGACCCTAACCTAAGATAACCCTCTTTTCATTATGTTTTCTTTAATCCATTTTACAAGCATGCTTAGGCATGTAATTGTAAGAATCCATTTTTGAATTGTAATCCAATCATATAGATATAATAACTATATTAGTATGGGTTCTCTTAGTTTGATATATTGAATATTTGTAAATTCTATAGGTTGAGCTATGTGATTAAGGACATGTTGTATTCCTCAATACTATGTTAATAAACTTGAGAGAATAGATGTTTATCTCAATTCAAATTTAAAATGAAAAATACTAGGTTAATCTTAATTGGGTCATTAATAAATTGGTAAATTTCCAATTAGTAAATTATAAGTAGGTGGCATTAGAAAACCTATACTATTTATGTGATAAATCCTTTTTAAAGACTTAAAAGAACTTCATTGTATAATACCTCATAATACAAGGCCAATAGTTGGACTATTGGCCCACATAGGCGTGGTTGGGTAATGTAATATAGGACAGCATATACAGGCTTCATTATTCTATACAACCGAACATGAAAGTATTCTTATTAGAAGCATAGCTTGAGAAAGGATATTGTAACCTCTATATGGCTGAAGAATGCACTCACCTTCCTTTAAAGTGATTTTTTTTTCTTCCTAAAAACAAGTTTTCTTTTATTTAATAGTTTATTGTTTCATTCAATTAATTAGAGTTGTCTTGTTCCTTTTTTCTCAAAAACATATTCTCTTATTCCTTTTTTTCACTCCTCTATTTTATAGTTTATTATTTCATTCACTTAATTATAGCTGTCTTAATTACGTTTGTCCGCTCATTAACTTCATTGTCTTACTATCAGTGATCATTGAAATCAATGTGTACGCAAACACAACATCAAAACGCAGCGTATTATACTTTCTCAATCCTCGGTCCTGATTTCTAACGTTCAATTAACGCTAATATTGATATCGAGATTGTTCCTTAATATTGATATTGAGATTGTTCCTTAATCGAAATGACCGATAAACAATGATTATCAGTTAAATATTAACATGTTAACATGACGTGAGAAGGATGATAGCATAGTTAAAGCAAATAGATTTGACAGTTCAACAACAACAAATCACTGAGATCATATTCAGCAGAAGGTGAGATCAAGAGTGACAACATATATGGTGAAATTAAAATTCAACCACATGAACGGCAGTTCTTACTGAATGGTTGGTGAGACCATATTTAAGGGTTGATGATCAAGATTAAGCTGCAATACGAAATTCCTGGTATTAAACACACCTGGACAGGATTGTACTTGACCATATTCAAGTGTGGATAAAGATTAAGTTTTAATATGAATAACAATATTTAAGGGTTTATAAAGATTAAGTTACAGTATCAGATTCTTGATGTTAAATACATATGGACATATTGTACTTTTGGGTTACAGAAGCAGTTAGTAATAGGGTCATTATTGGATGATCTAAATGTGAAATAGCTAATTATTTTTGTATGGAGAAGTTCGTTAAAATTAGAGACTTAGTTAACTGATTTAAGTTGAGTCAACTCGAGTTAAGTCAGTAATATTTAGTATGTGGTTGCATGTTAAGTTATTTTAGGTGAGTGGCTAGTTGGAAAAGATTTAAATACTTTTTACTGGGTTCACTGTAACCATCAAATTTTTATAATCAATAAAAGCACCGCAGCAGCTCGTGTGTTTTGTATGTATTATTTTATGCATTGTATCATCGAAAAAAGCATAGATCATTGCCATCTTTAAAAAGGTTCATGCCGCAACCTAAAAAGGAATACAAATCTGTGGTACTTGCATTGCCAGTGAAAAAAAGACCCAGAAAAGAAAGACTACATTTATTAAAAAAAATGTGTTGCAAAATCGTCCCACTATTAAGGAGTTACAAGTGTGCAGGTATTTCGCACTTCGTTAATTCAAATTTTGGGTTATTTCCGCAGTTTGGCCGTGGCCAGGTCCACAAGCCCTGTGACGGATCGAAAAAAAGGCGAAGTGTCAAAGTTTTTTTTGCCACGTGGGTTGTTTTTATCTTATGTGAAAGTTTCAAACAATACGTGACTATTGAAAAAGGCTTTCTTGAAACAATATGTGAGCTTTGTTGAAAAGGCTTTAATCAAAAGGATTTTATAAAAGTAATTTTATAAAAAAAAAAATTAAAGGTTTTCAAGGAGTTTTTTAAAAGGGGTTTAAAAAGTTTTTATAAATAAATAAATATAAAGAAACTTTTATAAAAACTAATAAAGGAGTTTTGCAAAGTTTAAAACTGATTTTTTTTTAAGAAAGATGGTTTTCTCAATTTTTTAGCTCCATTTTCTACCGTTTACAGGGAAGGATTATGATATGTGGGTCATTAAGATGAAGACCATTATATGTGGGTCATTAAGATGAAGACCACATTTATGCCCAGTTTGGGTTTTTAGAACCTAAGGATGAAGCAAAAAAACGAGTCTGCACTAATGCAAAGAGGGAACTATGGAAGAAATACAAAAAGAAGAACGCACAAGTGTTGCATCTTATCTAGCATGATGTGGACCAAGCAGTGTTCTAGAAAAATATGATCACGTCTTCAAGAAGACAGCATGGGAGACTTTGGCGACAAGCTATAATGTTATGGCCAAAGTCAATACTATTAAGTTGCAAAATACGAAGAGAGATTTTGAAACTATGTAGATGGAAAAGATAGATGACATTGATTCTTTCATGAATTAGGTCATGACTGTCGTAAATCAGTTAAAATTTTATGGTGAAGATATTAAAGATCAAACAGTGGTTCAGAAGGTCCTCATATCTTTGTCTTTCAAATTTGACATTGTAGTAGCAGCCATAGAAAAGGCCAAGGATTTGGAAGCATTGACAGTTAATGAGTTGATGGGATCACTTCTATTCCACTTTAGAAACCACTTGCAAAATCTAGGTTTCTATTTCAAGAAATAAAGGTCGAGGCAAAAGTAGATCGAGAGGCAGAGGACAAGGCAGAAGACATGGTGGTGAGAGAGATGGCTGAGAAGAGCATGAACATGAAAGTGGAAGCAACAACTGGAGCTTCAACAATAATCAAAGAGTTGACAAATCAAAGGTGATATGTTATTATTGCAATAAATTTGGTCACTATGCCCGTGATTATAGGAAGATGATAGTTGATCAAGGAAACCAAAGAGTTAATGTCACTACAGATAATACTAACCCCATGTTCCTAGCTTTCCATACCATGCATGAAGCTTCTGATAATGTGTGGTTATTAGACAATGGTTGCAGTAACCACATGACATGAAACAAGAATTTGGTTACAAATTTGGATCAATTTGTGAAGACTAAGGTAAATTTGGGGACTCACAAGACTGTGGATGTAGATGGCAAAGGAGTGGTCAACATCAAACAGGGGGAGACAAAGACAATCTCAGAGGTATATTATGCCCCTAGTCTCAAACATAATTTAATAAGTTTTGGCCAATTGACATAGAAGAGATATAGAGTTATCTTTCAAGGACAATAATGTGTTATATATGACAAGAACCCAAGCAAGAAGCTACTAGAAAAGGTTCATATGATGAGGAACAAACTATTTCCTCTAATTATGAATTATAGTGATCAGGTGAGTTTTGTTACAGTTGCATGTTCTGATGATTATTGGTTATGGAAATTTCGATTTGGACACTTGCTCTTTTCTAGTTTAATATTGTTGCAGCAGAAACAAATGGTCAAAGTATTACCTCCCATCAAAGAACCTGCTAGTACTTGTGAGTGTTCCATCTTGGGAAAGCAACACTGTGAAATTTTCCAAAAGGGAGTTGCTTACAAAGCAAAGCAACCTCTCGAGCTAGTGCATACAGGCCTATGTGGACCTATGAGGACACAGTAGATTGGTGGAAGTTATTAATTCCTCACTTTCATCGATGATTATAGAAGAAAGACATGGGTTTATTTCTTCAAGAAGAAGTCTGAAACTTTTGCAAAGTTAAAAGAATTCAAAGCCTTAATAGAGAACCAAAGTGATCGGCAAATCAAGGTATTAAGGTCATATCGTGGTGGAGAATATGATTCAAGGGCATTCCATGATTACTACAAACACCATGGAATCAGAAGATAGTTTGCAACTAGGTACACACCGCAGCAAAATTGTGTAGCAGAGAGAAAGAATAGAACAATTATGAACATGGCAAGGAGCATGTTCAAAGGAAGAAATGTGTTTAATGAGTATTGGGAAAAAGTAGTTGCATGTTTTTTTATGTGATAAACAAATCTCCTACACAAAGTGTGATGAACAAAGTACCGGAAGAAGCATGGTCAAGTATGTCTTGTAGTGTATCTCATCTCAAAGTGTTTGGATGTGTAGCTTATGCACATGTGCCTTAGGAGCCAAGAGGCAAATTGGATGATAAAAGTGAAAAATGCATATTAACTAGTTATATTGAGCATTCAAAAGCTTACAAATTGTATAACCCTATCACCAAGAAAACCATAATTAGCAGAGATGGTGTGTTCAAAGAACAAGATTCATGGAATGGGATTGTAGACAAAACAATTGATGCACAAGCACCATTGATAACAGAAGATGTAGTAGAAAAGGAGAAAATAGAATCACAAGAGCAGACACCAACAAGGACTCCAAGATTTTGTCAACAGCATGGATCTTCAAGTAGATCAACATATTAGAATTCTCCTAGCAGCCAATCAAGTGATGAATCAAGCAATGGTAAAAGAAAGATGAGACGTCTGAAAGATATTTACAAATGAAACAATCAGAGATGAAAATTGGGTGCAAGCCATCGATGAAGAAATTGATGCTATTGAAAAGAATGATACATGGGATTTGGTTGATTTACCAAAGGTTAAAAACCTCATTGGAGTAAAATGAGTGTACAAGCCAAAGTTGAATGAGAAAGGTGAAATTGACAAATTTAAATCAAGACATGTAGAAAAAGGATTCTCACATCAACTAGGAATAGATTTTGAAGAAATGTTTTCTTCAGTAGTGAGATTGGATACTATAAGAGCAGTTCTAACCACAACAACTTAGAACAATTTGAAAGTATATCATGTGGATGTGAAATTAACCTTCTTGAATGGAATTTTAGAAGAATAAATTTATGTCCAACAGCCTCCACGATATGAAATTGAAGGTAAATAAGATAAATTTTACAAGTTGAAGAAAGTGTTCTATGGACTCAAGCAAGCACCTAGAGCTTGGTATAATAGAATTGAAAGCTATATGATCAAGAATGGAATTTTCAGAAGCAACATTGAACCTACCTTGTACACAAAGGTAAATGAGCATGGACAAATTTTGATTGTTTATTTATATGTGGAGGACATGATTTATATAGGTTATTTTGAATTGCATGAATTTAAAGTATCCAATGATGAAATAATTTGAGATGACAAATCTTGGTCTCGTGAGATTTCTTGGAATAGAAGTTGAGCAATCTAAAAAATGAATTTTATTTGCCAAAATAAATATGCTAGAGATTTGTTGAAAAGATTTAGGATGGAGAATTACAAACCTATCCCTACACCAGTTGCAATAGGTACAAAATTAAGCACGGATGATGAAGGATCAGATGTCAATTCAAATCTATTCAAAAGATTGGTTGGTGGCCTAATTTATCTCGTAGCTACAAGACCAAATATTATGCAAGGAGTGAGTTTGATTTCCATATTTATGGAGACTCCAAAAGACACACATTGGAGAGCAAGAAAAATAATTCTGAGATACATAGCAAGAACTAGAGATTGTGGCATAATGTATGCAAGCACAAAGAAGGAGTTGGCTAAAATGAGAGAGTCAATTAATTGAGTCAAGTTGAGTCATGTCCTAGCTTAGTGGTCGTAATTAAGAGGGAGTGTTAAAATAGATAATTACTCCCACTTGAAGAAGTTGGATAAAATTAGAGAGTCAGTTAACTGAGTCAAGTTGAGTCAAGTCAAGTTAAGTCATAGTCGAATTTAGTATGTGGTTGTATGTCAAGTTATTTTAGGCGAGTCTCTAGTTGGAAAAGATTTAAATACCTCTCACTGGGTTCATTGTAATCATCAAATTTGTGTAATCAGTAAAAGAGCCGCAACTCATGTGTTTTGCGTGTGTTATTTTGTGCCTTACCT
Organism: Pinus tabuliformis; assembly: GCA_031772625.1. Taxonomy (NCBI): domain Eukaryota; kingdom Viridiplantae; phylum Streptophyta; class Pinopsida; order Pinales; family Pinaceae; genus Pinus; species Pinus tabuliformis. Next base: position 251,727,788 of record CM062808.1, on the reverse strand, counting down.
CCTTTTCCTTTCCAATACTGAATTTAAGATTGGAGTATTTAAGAACGAAAGCACAAATGAACGTTGAAGACCTGAAGAGTAGGATGAGAAAATGTTTGAAATCAAAATCGTACTGGGGATTGTTGAATGCTGTATAATTTTCACGACAAATAAATGGTGTGTTGTGGGGCGGGCAAAGAAAGTGTAAATTCCATGTTGCATGAGATATAGCTTGCTCCCTTGGGATAACAAGGTTGTGCAACCCTTTGTTATTCCACTACGCTCATGGCCACTTCAGATGCAAACCCTTTCATCCATGGAAACACGGGCAAAGTGATTCCCATGGAAAGTGTGTAGGAGCTTGTCAAAAATCATGTCCACCAAGATGTTGTTGAAGTTGTTCTCCGATGTTACATAAGACCCCAGGAACAGAGGCCAACTCTCTCATTACTCGCTTCTTCTGAATTTTTAATTCTTGTTATTGACATGAAGAAGCTTATCACCTCGCAGGGATAAGATGATCAGAGACAAGAAGAAATGGAGAGGGTTTCCAACGCCTCCCAAGAATGGGGATTCTTTCAGGTGGGTAATGAATGCCAATAATGGGGTTTCTTCCAGGTGGGTAATAAATTTCATATAGCAACGAGAATATCTATAGTTTAGGTAAGGGGGGGTGTCTTTCTATTAGGCCTAATGTATTTATAGCGAAAAACCAACTGATTATAGAAATTTTGAATAATATAACACTTATTAACAGAGATTATCCTGATTATACACTATTTGCGGAATGCATGCATAATACATAACCTCCTCTACCATTGATCATCAATTTGCAGAATTCAGAAACAATCGCATGCGCACATTGAAGCATCAATCACACATATCAACATAGTATATCACAGGGAAAGCATACAGCTGAAAACCCCCAACTATCTGTATATTATATTGATTGAGAACATGTAACAATACATAGTACAATACTCCTCACAAGTACTCAGTATTATCTCCACCTGTTACACACAAACTAGCTCAGATCTGAATCAATCACAGGTTCAAATCTCCTCCACTACTTGCCTGCCTCCACTGCGCAATCCTGCATGAGAATAGATGAGAATGGTTGATCCAAACTCGTATTTCCCTTAGCTGAACCACGCAATCCTCATTGGCAATACTCAATCCAATCATGCATAACTATAGTCACAACTAATAGGTGTCTTTTCCTTTCACTCACCTCTAACACTTTTCTCCACTGAACTGTCCATGCACTGAGTTAACTGATGTATTCTTTAGTTGATTTATGAGTTAATAATTAGTGAATTAATTAATAATTAATTCACATCACTCATCACTAGTGTATTCTGCAGTTAGACTAAATACAACTAGTTCAACTAAGTCAAACTGAACACAACTCCATCAACTCCTTAATCAACTCCACCAAACTCAATCACTTGAGTTCTAACTGAAGTCCATCATGCAATTGCTCAACTAACCCATAAGAAAAGCATATTTCCTTCTGACAGCAGCATGTGCCACATCTGTAGCTCGAACTGAAGTGCTCCAAGAGGATAAGATAATGTTTATAGTCCAAATATTATTAAGAGCTAATAATATTCAACTGCTCTATTTTTATTCTGGCAGTCTAAAATTAGACTCCGCCCATATGTCTAAAAATAGAAGTCCATCTATTTTTACCAACATGACCAATCATCCATAAATAGCATCCTGCAACTCATAGACCCTGATCCATATGTCTAAAAATAGACAGTCTAAAAATAGACTTTGCACCAAAAATAGCCTATGGGCCCACTTAGTGAAGGCGACTTCTTTTCACTAAGCTCCATCATCTTGTTGCATTTTCAACACTCCCTCTCAACAAGATATTGATTATCTGCAACCCCTATCCTGCAACTCTGGAATGTTCTGCATGCAACACATTTGCCCGATCCACTTGCTCCAGCAACACTTGGAACAAAAACACTCCCAATTGACCACTCTGTTGGGCTAGGAACATACTTTGATGCTGAAGCTCTACTTGCTATTGACAAGTGCTCCCTCTTTGACATCTGCTCTACTGCAACATCTCCATGCATCTCACACCATTGCACACCTCTCTGTGCCACGTAGCACTATGCAAAACATTTGTGCCTCTCACATTACTGCAGCCTGCTAGCTATGCGTTGTCCTAGGATTCCCTGCACTATCACTCTCTCTGCCGCTCCATCCACATCTGTCTCTACCTAATCAGTCAATTCCTGCTACTCCACATCGGGGCTCCCATAGCAAGGTCTCATCCAAGAGGTTAGGTACCTCAAGGATCCTGCCCCTCCTCCTTGGGACGATCAATCCACATCACCCCACCTCCTACCTGGAGGTATGGCTACATGTGATCCCTCAACCCACCTGGCTCGAAGTTTCCCCCTACTGGAGGTCTCTGCATGAGTATATGTCTTTACTCGATCTCCTCTTAGCTTCTCTAGTTGTGGCTGCTCCACAACCTCCTGAAGTTGCTGCACCAATCATGGCTCCTCCACAATCATCTGAGACTTCTTTTGGCTCTACATGTTGAGAGGTTATATACGCTCCCTCTCAACCACCAAGTCTCCATCAGTTGCCTCGCTGCTCAAGGCGTTGCATGCATCTTGAACCTCAAGAGCATACAGGTTCTTGACCCGTGAACCAATCTGCCTCACCTGTCTAGTGATGATGTGTCTAAGGAAAACCTTTCCCTTATTGAAGACTACATCATAGCCTCTGTCTTCCAGCATCGCGATCGACACCAAGTTTCTCTTTAATCCTGGTACATACTTTACATCGGTCAAGGTAAGGCGAGCTCCATGCTCCCTCTGAAAAATAATCGTGCCTACACCTGAGACACTATACTTCTCATCATTACCCATCACTATGAGTATGTGGAGATCTTTCTCCTCCAAAGTACTGAACAAACTCTTGTCACTAGTCATGTGGAAAGAAGCTCCACTGTCAAGAAACCAACCACTTCCCACCATGGATGAAACCATGCATGCGAAGAGTGTGAAATCCAACTCAAACTGTGAAGCAAGTGCCTCACCTTCAAATCCTTCCTCGAATCCCTTCTTGGACTTCTTCTTTGGGCAATTAGTAGCATAATGGCCCAACTCATGACAACGAAAGCATCTCACCTTCGACTTGTCAACCTTCTTCCCATCATTGGAAGAACTGGATTTAGAAAGAGAAACCTTCTCCTTCCCCTTCTTTGCTTTGGCAGCCAAAGCACAATTTTCTTCATCAGATGCCTTTGATGAAGATCCGTCCCTGGTATTCCGTCTAATCTCCTCTTGCACAAGATCCGACTAAAGTCTCTCCCATCCTAGCAATCTATCTTGACCATTGATAGAGTCCTGATAGGAATGCCAACTCTTCGGAAGACCAAGGAGAGCCAAGCTCACAAAGCCCTCATCATCGATAGTCACCCCCACACTTCCCAGCTCATCCCGGCATTGGGTGAACTTCGTGAGATACCTGGGCATACTGTCTCCATTCTCACACTTAATGTTTCTAATTTTATCCTTGAGCGCCAACTTCCTCTGGTCGCTCTTGCTTTGGAATAGATCTATCAACACTTTCCACATCAAGTATGGAGAAGCCTTTCCATGCAGGCTGGAGACAATGTGATCCTTCACGCCCTCCAACAGAATCCTTCGACACTTTGTTGTCTTCTTTTGCCAAACCTCAACGTGAGCAGCATCAGTAGGCTTTGGGACTTCAACATCTATGAAATTCCTTCAACCCATTGTCATCTAACACCCCCTCCATCCTATCTTTCCATGCAATATAATTCGAGCTGCCTTCAAGAGCATACTCCAATCGCAATCCATTGCAAGACATTTCAACTTTGACACCAAGAAAACACTGCTACAAATTCGAATTCCACCAGCTCAAAACTCAACCGCTTCTAATCTAAAATTCGTGAGAACAAAGTATTTCTCGTACAGAGATTGACTGTATGGGCATTCACTGGATATCTCACCTTCCAAAAGAAGGATGAATCTAGAGGCTACCTAGCCCGATTACAGACTCTGCCTGAAGAAATAAAATGTAATCACTTTCTGAATAATAGATCTGATGATCAACTCTGCTTTGATACCATGTAGAAATTTTGAATAATATAACACTTATTCACAGAGATTATCCTGATTATACACTATTTGCATAATGCATGCATAATACATAACCTCCTCTACCATTGATCATCAATTTGCAGAATTCAGAAACAATCGCATGCGCACATTGAAGCATCAATCACACATATCAACACAGTATATCACGGGGAAAGCATACAGCTGAAAACCCCCAACTATCTATATATTGTATTGATTGAGAACATGTAACAATACTCCTCACAAGTACTCAGTACTATCTCCACCTGTTATACACAAATTAGCTCAGATCTGAATCAATCGCAGGTTCAAATCTCCTCCACTGCTTGCCTGCCTCCACTGTGCAATCCTGCATGAGAATAGATGAGAATGGCTGATCCAAACTCGTATTTCCCTTGGTTGAACCATGCAATCCTCATTGGCAATACTCAATCCATTGATTGTGCAAATCTCATGCACAACTATAGTCACAACTGACAGTTGTCTTGCCCTTTCACTCACCTCTAACACTTGTCTCCACTTAACTATCCATGCACTGAGTTAACTGATGTATTCTTTAGTTGATTTATGAGTTAATAATTAGTGAATTAATTAATAATTAATTCACATCACTCATCGCTAGTGTATTCTGCAGTTAGACTAAATACAACTAGTTCAACTAAGTCAAACTTAACACAACTCCGTCAACTCCTCAATCAACTCCACCAAACTCAATCACTTGAGTTCTAACCGAAGTCCATCATGCAATAGCTCAACTGACCCATAAGAAAAGCGTATTTCCTTCTGACAGCTGCATGTGCCACATCCATAGCTCGAACTGAAGTGCTCCAAGAGGATAAGATAATGTTTATAGTCCAAATATTATTAAGAGGTAATAATATTTGACTGTTCTATTTTTAGCTTGGCAGTCTAAAAATAGACTCCGCCCATATGTCTAAAAACAGAAGTCCATCTATTTTTACCAACATGACCAATCATCCACAAATAGCATCCTACAACTCATAGACCATGATCCATATGTCTAAAAATAGACTTTGTGCCAAAAATAGCCTGCGGGCCCACTTAGTGAAGGCGACTTCTTTTCACTAAGCTCCATCATCTTGTTGCATTTTCAGCACTGATATTTTCCATATAACATTTTAAACCTTATCATATGTAATTGGGATGATTCTAATCATGAATTTTTTTTATTTTCCATAAATCCGCTGCTACTCTCTCCTCAAATATAACTATTTATAAATGTTATTAATTTGAAAACTGCAATATGTCTCTAGAGACTTGAACTCAAGAAAATAGAGAAAAAAAATTGTTCACCAAATAATTCCAGCTAAGATCCTTTCAAAAATAACATTATTAACCATATCATATTTGAGTGGGAAGATTCTAATCATGAAAAAATTATTGATATCAAACTTATAAAATACCCAACAATATTTACAAGCTTTCCTTATGAATAATTGAGTTGAAATTAACTCCATCATAAATTAGAGGAATATTTAGGAATAATTAATAGAAACTAAGTTAATTGTTTCACCTTATTTAGTGAAATTCTATAATATTTCCAAAATTTGTAATATGAAGAAGGATAGCTAAAAAATTCAATTGTTAAAATGGATCTCTCATAAAATATCATGCTATAATTTGTAAAGTATTACATTTATACAATTTAGGAAGATTGACGATCTTGCATTTTTTCTTCACAAATTGTAAACCATGGAATTCCTTATACTTTAATAGATGAGATAAAGGTTGTAGCTAAAGAATTCTTCAGCCTTCCATTAGAAGAAAATTTGAAATATTCTCCACAAGTAGGAGTCGCTCATGGTTACGGTAATATGTTTGTGACAAGTAATGATCAAACTTTGGACTAGGGTGACTTGATTTTTTGAAACTCATGCCAAACAACATTAAGAATCTTACCCTCTGGCCAACCATCCCCACACATTTTAGGTAACCAAAATTATGCCTGTATTATACTATAAAATTGTATTTACGAGCATGGGTCTGATTATATCATTAACTAATTAATTGCATGGATACAATTGAGAGGTATGCAATTTAGATAGAAAGAGTCGCTCAAGATATGTTGAGTTTGTTCGTTGAAAACCTAGATTTGGAGTCTCTTGATTATTTCAAGAATGTGTTTGGGTCAGAGCCCATGAATTTGATGCGCATGAACTTCTACCCGCCTTGCCCTAGACCATACCTTGTCCATGGATTGATTCCTCACTCAGATGGAGGGGGAATTATTAGAAATTAGAGAGAGATCAGAGAGATATTCATACACAACACAAATCACACTCTCTTACTATTGATCACATAAAGGAGTTACATATAATATAATTAGATCACCGACTTTTAGATGATGAGATACAAAGAATTTGGATCTATGACACATAGACAACTCACACACATAGGGAAATAACTACTTCTAGAATGACACCTAGGGAGTCATAATGAAAATTCACAACAACACATGGAAGCATTACTTCCAACACCCTCCCTTAATTCTTACATGGAAAACAATGATTACACTATTTATAGCAACAAGGATAATATGTCTAACTAGTCTTCATCAACACTCACATCCACTCTGGAATCTTGCAAACACCACTCTTTCACCACCACATCTTCGAGCTGTTACTTGACCTCAATTTAAAATGTAACTGCCTTTGACAATCATCGATGAACTTTGCAAGATCAACAATATTGACACCCCAACTCGTTGGGGCTTCCACGATAAGAGTCGTCAAGTAATGAGCCATCCTATGGACCAACCACCATCTGTCAGATATTTCGCTTTCGGCTATCCGTGAGTTGCTAGGATGGAGGTTTGGATACAGAATGTGTTCAAAATTTGATCAAACAACTTGACTTTACTAACACAAGAATTGGTGTTTCAAACACCGGGGCCTCCAATTTAAGAACCACAAACCCTTTTTATAGCTAATAAAACACACAAAAATTGATATTTTGGACACTGAGGCTTCCAATTTAAAAACCACCAACCCTTTTAATAACCAATAAAAACAAAATCACCAACATCATCTCTCACACTCTCTTTTTTTATATAATAATAGTTAATAAATACAGAGATATTTCCCACTAACTAAATTGAAAATGGAACTCACCCATAAAACCTCTACGACATTAAATCCTTTCTTTCAGTAACAAAAACTTGATTTCAATGTGATAACTCAAATCCACACGCTTTAGCTTTTCTTAAATCAAGACTCCATCAATTTATTATACCCAAATCCTTCGACAAGCCCCAACAAAACATTTTATATATATTTAATACATTAAATGGCTTGACTATAGAAAAAGGACGAAGACTTTCTCCACGTGGAAACCAACTTCGAGACAAAAGCTTTTTCCACGTGGAGGCTTCCAAAAAAATGAACTTCTAAATGAATTGCGAACAAGGCTCACCTCCGTATTAATTGAATGAGTCAAACCATTCGAATCAAAAGGCTTGTCTTTTAAAACAAAGCTTGAAATCCACCCAATTCATATTGTTGTCTTAAAAAAATGCGAAGAAAGCTTGAAATCCACCCCATTCATATTGTTGTCTTTAAATCAACCTTTCGTATTCCAGTTCCGGCTTTGTCTATATCTGAGCTTGCATGTCAGTCTCGGTTTTTCCTATTTTCATCTCTATAGGTTTATAAATGTCTTTTGACATATGGCTTGTTTTCTGAGTGACAGTACGCAAACCAATGAATGAAACGTGGAAAGAAAGAGCGAACAATATTTCTCTCATATGTCAGAGGACATTTATAAATCTATAGAAGTGGAAATAAGAGTTTCCTGCCCGTCCCTATCTCAGTGAAATGAATCAAATGATCCACAACTCTATGCCACAAGGAATCACGGTACATGATCTAGGACTGATCACCACTCTACAAGCACGACCTTGTACCAACGACAAGCTTCTGCTACAGATCTGCCAATTCTGCCGTCTTCTGCACAGATCTGTCTCCAACGACGATAATGTGGTGGTCGTGATGTGAAGAAGTCGTTGGTCAACAAGCTTTACCCTTCGCTGCAACATATTGGGCTGCATGTGTTTCATGCTTCTGCAACATATGAGACTGCAAGTGTTTCTTGACTTGGGCGAATTTCTTTATCTTCTTATCGTTATAATTTTTATCATTCCCTTATGTCGGCATTCCTGTATGCAGGTAATGACAAACCGGAGATACAAAAGCGTAGAGCACCGCACAGTAACAAACGAAGAGAGAGCCAGACTTTCGATTGCTCTGTTCTATAATGCGAGTATGCCTCCGTCACAGAAGCTAGTAAATGAACACCACCCATGCTTGTACGTGAAGTTCACACATAAGAATACATTTCCACACAACTCAAAGGAAAACACAACCTCGCCAACTTTGCCAAACTTGATATAATGAAAGGTTATAATCGATCACTGTTTTCAAACAATTTGGATCACTGTTTTCAAGCAAATTGGACTGTCCACTGTCCTCAGCAAAGATAATCTTTTAGTAAAGGTTGAGCAGGTAAGTAATAAGGGCAAGAGCTCACGGGCTTGCCATTAGGTATTAAATGCCTGGCTACATGTGTTCCTATATCTTTTTAACACACACTTTATTATTTTTATTTATCTAGTTCCAATAGCTTTTTAACACACATATTATTATTTTTATTTATCTATCACCGTTATTATTTTTTATTTATCTATCACCGTGTGGGTGTTATAAAAAGCTATCGAGACTCATGTAGCCAGACATTTAATGCCCAATGACAAGCCCCTTAGCTCTTGCCGGTAATAAGAAATGTGTGTTGTAAAATGTTCTTAGTAAGAGAACAGTAGGCATGTGATATGAAAGGTGTCTTGTCCAATGGTGAGTAGGTATGTGAGGTCAAAGGTGGAATGTTGCAGGTAAATTTTTAATATATATAAAGTAGGTATGTTATATGAAAGCGCTTTTATAAATTACACATTTCATGTTAGTGTTATTTTTTAATATGAGAATTTTTTAATATAAATGTTTAGGTTATATAAATTATATACATCTTTAGATTATATAAATTTAATATTTTAAATTTACCAAGTATAATAAATTTTTATTAAATTTAAAATAAAATTGGTTTCAAAATATGTTTTAAGTGAGAGAATCTTTAAATAAAAATTAAATAGATATGTAGTATGAAAGGTGTCTTTGCAATATATCCAATAAAAAAATATTTTTTTAAAAGTTGAAGTTTGTGATAGGCAATATGTATTTTAACAAACAAAATTCTTTGAAATATTAAAAAGATTTTATTAAAAAACTAAGTTCTTTGAAATATTAAAAAGATTTTATTAAAAAAATTATTATGAAACTTATATTTCGAGGGTAAGATATATTTAAGAAAAATATAATTTAATTTTTTTTTTTTTTTTTTTAATTTATTAGGGGTCGAAGGATTTAAAATATAAAATAAAATAACTGAATTCCTTTTTATTTAGAACATTTTGAGTTAAATATATCTTTCTTTATATATTAAAAACAATTAAAATTTGTGTTAAATAACATTATTTTATTTTTCTTATTTTTTTATGGTTTTTTTTAAACCTCACAATTCTATATTATTAAAAATATTTACAATGCATATAGAGTATCAAAAATTTGTCAGTGTTGACATGCCTAGTAGGAAATCACACTAAAGAAAATAAATGACATAGATGACAAGTTTTATAGTTCTCAATGTTGAAGAATGTAAATAGTGTTGGTCTTTATAATTATACTTGAGTCATGATGTAATATATTTGTCAAAATAATTTTTTTTATTATTAAATTGAACTGTTAAAGCATGGATTTCATGCTTGGGGGTCATAGGTCAAGCATCCATTATAGGCTTCTAAGATTTTCGTTTAAGTCAAAGTAAAATTTAATATGTATGAATCTATTATTGGGTTCATGGTGTCAAAGGTACAAATCTATTTTGTCATGTCAAAACCTCCTCCATCATGTCACCTTGCAAGTCGGCCTCCAGATTGATCCTCTACAAGTCGACTTCCATAAATTATTCATGTCAGCTCATTTATAGTCAGAAACAACTATAAATACCCAAAGGAACTCGACCCCACCTAAAGCAAAAATAAATACCCAAATGAACTTGACCCCACTTGAAGAAAAAAAAGTTCAGATATACTTTTTAGAGCAACTCAGATTATAGGACAGCGAAGTAAGGATGATTCACATGATCGAAGCAATGGGTGATTACAAGACCGAGGCACTAAGTTATTGTGAACCGAGGTATGACTACAAACTTTTATGATCACAGAACCGAAATAAGGTATTACTACAGAATGTTATGACCAAGAACAAAAATAAGGTATGACTACAAGACTGAAGTATGATGTGACTACGGAACTAAAGCATGATGTGTCACTTATAAACAAGGTTGACTTGATGGATGGAAGGTTTCCTTGGTCTTAGTGATAAGGGTCTTGGTCATCTCAATTTGATTTTAATAAACTAAAGGAAGAGTTCTTAACTGGGTTTTCCCCTACTTAGGGGTTTTGCCTGACAATGTCCCTACATCTCGTGTCCTCTTTTTTTTATTGAGTGGCATTAGTCTTGATGATAAAAACAAGATAATTTGGAAAGAAGAACTAATAATTAAATATCATAAGATCATGCCATAATAAGATAATTCAATTAAAGTAAAAATCTAAGTTATTTCCCTAACAAATTTCTCAACATGGTATCGAAGTTGAGGTTAGCAAGGTGAAAATCACTTCTTGTTGGTAATTCTATTTGAATCCCTCTTTGAAATCCCTATGAAGTTTGAGTTTACATCTTTGTATCTAAATTTAAGAAGTATGAAAAATAAGTGATACAAGTCCTTGAAGTCTAAGATCCGAAATTCATATTGTCTTCATACAAGATACTTCTGCTTTGAAATCTGAAGGTTATTCCCAATAATTTTGTGGCGAATTTTCATTCATAAGGCCTAAATTAAACATAAATGTGAGTCTCTCCCTTGAGATATAATACAAGAATTAATTTCTGGGGAAATCTATGATGTATGATTTGATACAAACGAAGTTGTGATAATGAGAGATCTCAAACAATAATTTAATTACTCACGCACTATGATGCAAGGTTCTTCTTCGTATGATTGAAAGTCATATTATTATGATACAAGTCACTCTTATTATTGGAACTATGACAATATCCTAAGTACGAATTATCTTCTTTGATGCGAATAAGTACTAGTGATGCAAGAACAATAATGCAAGTTATGAAGTTACTCTATGGCTGACGTTCACCCTTTAATATAATGCGAAGTAATACAAAAGAATGTGAGTCCTTTCTCTGTAGAATGATAAGAAGCACAGTTACAACACATAGGCACCTTGTCACAAGTCTCTCTTCTGAGTTACTAGATAATGACAATAATGGAAGGAATGACATTGGTTTGAAGTCAAACACATTCTGACAAAAATCTAAAGGAAGGCTGACAAGTAATAATACACAATGCATGACAAATTATGACAATATTGCAAAGTTTAGAAGAATTCGATTTGTGTGATCTACTACAACATCGAGTTGCCCTATATATATATATATATATATATACAAACTACTACAACAATGTCTTAGATTATTTGTTGTCACACTAACCAATATATTGTGTTGATGACTTGACAACATTTGACAGTGAGAGGTCAAATATCTCCCTTCTTCACCTAATGAATGACATCATTCAGAAGAAATGATAAGACTAAAGATTGAAGATTGATGGTAAGTCAAAAGGACATGATCTCTAAAGTAAAGTTTATATAAGGTGTGTATAATCCTCTTTCTTATAAGGTTTGACTCAACTTGATTAGGGTTTTGAAATCCCATTCTTAGATTTGTAACATTTTGTTAATAAATGTTAAAATTCTTGTAAAACCTAGTCTTTTTAGAATCCCTACTATTTGTTCTATAGGAATTCTAGGATGAATGGCAATCCCCTCTAAAGATTCCACGAATTCTCTAGTTTGTTATCTTGCTCTTGTACTTGTATAGTTTTTGTGGTACTTGTCTATCAAATACTATAGGTACATAAATAAATGTTAAATTTATGCCAGATGGGGCTCTTTAATAGGAATCCCTACAAGGTTTGTAAAAGAAGCAAGGTATGTAAAAAGTCTTCCTAATTGAAAGTATGATAATTTTAAATTTCTCTCCTTCATATTACTAACTTTGTTATGTCTAGGTTACCTAATCATGAATATTATTGTTAGGGTAATTACTCTCTTGATTAAATATACCCTCATCATATTATCTATTTTGTTTATGAAACCCTAATCTTAGGGTTCACTATAAAACCCTAACCTAAGGGTATGTCAATGAAACCCTAGCCTACTTAAGATTTGTAGGATGAAATTATATCATTTCTTAGGATATGTTGCCAATAATATTGAAACCCTATTCCTCTTAAGGGTGTTAATAAAGAACCAATGATGAAAAGTATATTCTTGTAATATTTAGGGTTTTGGTATTGTTATGAAAAAAATCATATTCATTTAGGGTTTGTTGTTATTATCCTAGTAATAAACCAAAACCTTAGATAAGTTAGGGTTTTATACTAATGATCAAAATGCTAGATTCTTATGGTTTGGTAAATTAGGGTTTATAAGAAGAACCCTTCTGAAGTCCTAGGAATGAAACCCTAGGTGTGCATTATTTCGTATAATTGAAATCCTAACTTGGTTTAAATTGTTGTATATCTAATTTTGATGTAGAGATGTTTGTGTCAAGGATATACCGAAGTAAGTTTTGATAAGTTAATGAAATCATAGATATGCGTATATTAATATGACCATTAATGTGTCTGAGACCTGATGATATTGTTTTTTATTGTTAATATGATTTAGCCTTGATAATAAAAATATAGGGTTTGTAATAAATTCTAGTAGAGTCAATCATTCTGACAGTAATTTTGAATTCCTATATGCATAAGACTTTGATTGAATTATTAACTAATTTACTTGTTGAAATCTAAGTTTTAATGTTTCAGAAATGAATTCTAGGGTTTCTGACAAAATCCTATAAAGAAGTTGAAGTGTATAATGTAAAAATATGAGTCTCCTACTAATTATGAACCTAACTAGATTTAGGAACTTGATGCTTTTATTATGATGACATGATATAGTTGACTTCATGTTTCTATATACATATACTTGGTTGTACATGTTGTTGAATTTTTGCATATGTTTAGGATGTTTATAATTAAAGATGATAATATTAATGAGATTGATGAAGGAAGCTATAATAGTGATGATGATCAAGGTGACCTTGATGACATGAGAAAGAAATAAAGTCTTAAAATATTGTAAGATGGATATGATTGATCTCCCTAAGTTGAGAGGGAGACTGGATAGAAGAAAGGGTTTATCTTTCCAGTCGAGATGGAGGGAATATTATGAATGCTTTGAAGTAAGCAAAAGTATTGTCGATAAATGTTCATAAAGTTGCAAACAAAAGACTTGAGGAAATATGAAGATGTATTTGGTGTTGGTGAAGAAATTAAAAAATAAAAAAGCTTATGATAAGTTGTAGATTTGATAATTTAATGATGATATAAACAACATTTGAATGAATAACGACCCCGAAGGTTTGAATTTACTTATATGTATATTTTAAACTTTGTTACTAATTGGGTTTGTGTTTGTACACTAAAATATCTCCACTAGAATATTGAACACTTTGAAATCATGCTTGGACAAATGGATATATTTGGCTTAGTTTATAGGGACAGTTGAAGCATATTATGGAAATATGTTTGGGAGGACATTCAAACGACCTATATTTTGATGTACAGATCCCGAAGATGGAGGGTGGCATTGGTCATGGAGCTCTAACCTTGGATATGCACATAGATCCCTAGTTTGATGGTTAGCAAGTAAGCCTGATGGTACCTAGAGTGCCTCAAAGCTTGACTCTATCGTAGTCCCACACAGATAGAATACCCTAGTGTGCTATAGCTCTTTGTAGTTCATATCATTTTGATATCTCCCATGCACCTCTGTGTACATAATTATGAATACTTCCCTAGTTAAGATGGATTGTTGAAGAATGTAACTATTATCAATCTTCATAATTGTACTTGAGTCATGATGTAATATATTTCTCAAAAGAATTTATTATTATTATTAAATTGACTTATTAAAGCATGGATTTCATGCTTGAGTGAATTGTGATAGGTCAAGCCTCCATTGTAGGCTTCTAGGATTTTATCTTGGGTTCATGGTGTAAAAGATAAAAATATATTTTTTCATGTCAAAACCTCCTCCATCAAGTCACCTTATAATTCAACCTCCAGATTGATCCTCTATAATTCGTCTTCCATAAATTATTCATGTCATCTCATTTATAGTCAGAAATAACGATAAATACAAAGATGAACTCAACGCAACCTAAGCAAAAATGGTTTGAATACATTTTTCAGAGTAGTTTTGATTATAGGACAACGAAGTAAGGATGATTAACATGATCTAAATAATGGGTGACTACACGACCGAGTCACGAAGTTATTGAAGAACAAGGTATGACTACAAACTGTTATGATCACACAATCAAATTAAGTTATGACTACAGGACTAAAGTATGATATGAATGTAGAACTAAAGCATGATGTGTCACTTATAAACAAGGTTGAGTTGATGGATGGAAGGTTTCCTTGGTCTAGCTAATAAGGGTCTTTGTCATCTCAACTTTATTTGAATCTACTAAAGGAAGAGTTCTTGACTGGGCTTTTCCCTACCTAGGGGTTTTTCCCTTGCAGTGTGGCTACGTCTTGTGTCCTCTTTTTCTAATTGATTGGAATTTAGTGTTGATGATAAGAACAAGATAATTTGGAAGTAAGAACTAATAATTAAATATCACGAGATAATGTCATACTAAGATACATCAATTAAATTAAAACTCTAAGTTGTTTCCCTAACAAATTTCTCAACACTCAGCATAGGAAGGACATGAACATTGTTAATTTGAATAAAAAAATGATTCATAACATCTCATGACATAAGATATGTTATTACATGAACTATCCAATAGAAACTAAAACATGACTATAATCAGTTGCATATGTAATGTCAAGACTAAGGTAGATCGATAGGTTCTTTTTTATCATGGTTTCCTTGAGGATGATTGTGTCAAAGAATATCATCCTCCATGGGTGCCATGCTATTAAGTGCAATTACTCCATGGGGAGGAGAAGCTTGTTTTTGTTTTCATTTCATTCAAATAAAATATTTTGCAAGAGGTTAGGGGGGGGGGGGGGGGGGGGGGGGGTGTATAGCAAAGCCAACTCATTAAGTGATAAAAATTCAAGTTTAGATAAAGGAGATATGCCATAGTAGAATCCTCAAAGATTAGTCAAGAGTGGTAGGAACCATCAACAAAAAAAACAATATGAAAAATACAAAGATCAAAGTTATTATTGTAAAAATTATGGTCATTTTTCTAATGAATGTATGGAAACATAGGTTGACCTAAAAAAAAAACTAATTTTACAAATAACTCTATAACTACTTACAATTTTATGTTTACTATTTTGCGATGTTTCACAAAAGAGTACCAAAGACCTTTGGTTGCTAGATACAAGCTATACTAACCATAATACTAGAAACATGAATATATTTGCAACCATATTTAATTCCATTAAGGTTGGAATCAAATTGGGTGATGACTATGTTGTTAATGTTTTTAGCTAGGGTATAGTCAATATCCTTACTAAACAAGGTAAAAATAACAACATTTCAGATGTGTTATTAGTAAAAGGATTAAAATATAACCTTAATAGTGTTCGTCAACCTAATCAAAATGGTTATAGAATTATTTTCAATTGTAATACTTATACAACCTTGGAAAAACTTCCTAGTAGGAGTCTAATTACTAAAATTGAAATGACCAGGAATACGATGTATCCTTCGATTATGAACGATGTCTTGATGAGCCTTGGATTTACCATTTGAGATCAAGGAAAATTTTAGGTGCTAATATTCACAAGTGGGCTAATTTTAAATGTTTTTTCCAATAACAATATTCACCAAATTCCATTTTTTCTAAAAATGATTTGCCAAAATTTATAGTATAAAATTATTTTACCTTAGAAATTGCCAAAATCTTACAAAAACTATATAAAATCATTATAAATATGAATATTTTTACAAAAGTATCTTCAAACATTTTATACTTTGCATGTTAGCGACGACTAAGATTCGCCAAGGTTTCTAAATTTTAAAATAAATTTGTATCCATATAATTTTCCTTGTTTGAGATTTGGTCACTTGCGTTTTGGAGGATTAATTCATTGCAACAAAATTAGTTGGTTAAAGGCATATAAATCATACATGAAACAGCTAGCTCTTGTGATAACTTTATATTGGAAAAAAAACAAAGGGATGTCATTCTAGCTACCATATCATATAGGGAAAATACATCATTGGAGCTAGTGCATATATATTGTGTGCCACTATGAAAACCTAATATCCTTGGGGGAACTCTTATTTATTGAAATTCATTGATCATTTAAAATGGAGGACATGGGTATACATCTTGAAATTCAATTCTTAAACTTTTGAGAAGTTTGAGGAGTTTAAAATTGTACTTGAAAAGCAAAGTTGTCAATACATTGAAATCTTGAGATCTAATTGAGGAGGATAATATGAATTTAAAGGGGCTATAACATATTGTAAACACCATGGAATATAGAGATAATTCATAGCCAGTTACACACCATAGTAAAATGATATAGTAGAAAGGAAGAATAGAATGAGTGTGAACATGGCTAAAACTCATTTATTGGAAAAACATCTATCAAATTAGTTTTATGGTGAAGTAATTGCTTCTTTTGTATAAATTTCGAAAAGGTCTCCCATAAATAGTGTTAAAAATAGAGAACCTTAAGAGTAACATAATGATATGAAGTGTAGTGTATCACATTTCAATGTGTTTAAATGTGTGGAATATACTCATGTACCTGAATAGTTAGGAAAAAAATAGATGACAAAAGTGAAAAGTTTATTTTCATATGAACAGTTCAAAGAATACATATTGCAAAATCGAGTGGAAAAGAGGTTTTAATCAACGTCAATGTAGATTTGAAATAGGTTGAAGCTTGGAATTGAAGTGTAGACAAACTATGGTTGTTGAAAAATAATTCCTTATGGAGAAGTTGATATAGAAGAATAAATTGAGAAAGTCCAACATCAATATACATAGCTTAATTTCTTATTAAGGGTCCTCCAATAAGGACTCCAAAAAATTATATTCAAGGTGAGTCATAAAGGGAAGTAGGTTAATCTACTCCCAATCCTCAATCTTGTAATCATTCTAGCCCAACTATAAGAAAGACTAGAAGTTTGAATTTTTTTATGAAGAATTAGATAACCATTCAAATTTTTCTTATTCTCATGTCAGCCTACATTCTTTAAAAGACCAATTAAAGAATAAAATTGGGTCAAAGTAATGGATGATGAAATGTATTCCATAGAGGGGAAAGATACATGGGATCTAATATATTTTTTCCAAGACAAGAAATATATTGATGTGAAAAAGGGTTTATAAAACCCAATTTAACAAAAAGGGTGTTGTTGAAAGATACAAGGCATGATTAGTGGAAAATGTGTTTGCACAACAACTTGTAATTGATTTTCGAGAAACTTTTACACTAGTAGCTACATTAGACCTTAAGGATGGCTTTAGCAATACCTTCTCAAAACAAATGGAAAATATGCCAAATGGTTGTCTACATTCTTAAATAACATTTTAGAAGAAGAAATCTATGTGTAGTAGCCACTAAGGTATGGAATAGAAGAACAAGATGATAAGGCATACTTGATGAAGAAATATCTCTATGGGCTTGAGTAAGATCCAAGAGCTTACTCCTGCAAGATAGATTCTTATTTTATAAGCCATGGATTTAGAAAAAGTAGTAGCAGAACCACTCTATATAAGAAGGTAAATCAACAAAAGAAAATTTAATTATTCGTTTACATGTTGGTGACATGATTTTCACTCGAAAACAATCAGTAGATAAAATTAAATCAATAATTAAATAGAATTTGAAATGATAGATTTGGGATTAATGAACTACCTCCTTGGAATATAGATAAATTAGTTAGATTTTTGAATCTTTATATGTAAAAAAATATGCATTGGATGTATTGAAAAGATCTAGAATGATGAATTGCAAGGAAAAACCCACACCAGTGGTATTATGAAAAATCCCAGTAAAGAAGATAAAGGTTCAAATATAGATCCTACATTATTTAAGAGATTAGTTGGTAATCTTGTGTGTCTGACTACCACTAGACTAGATATTATGTTTGTAGTTAGCCTACTTTCTATGACTATGGAGACACCTAAAGAAATGCATTAACGAGTTGCGAAAAGGATTTTTGGAAACCTTATAGGAAATAATAGATATGGTATATTATATTCAAACACTGAAAATCAAATTTTGGTAGGAAAAAGTGATGATAAATTTGTAGGCATATTAAATGGTATACAAAGTACTTCATGGTATATATATTTGATCATGGTTTTCTTATGATTTCATGGCCATTAAATAAGCAACCCATTGTAATGATCTCATTAGTAGAAGGTATGTAGCAACAACAATGCCAGTTTTTCAAGCCATTTGACTGTGTATAGGATAGCATGATCTTAAATAACGGTAGGAAAGACCAAGTCTAGTTTATTATGATCACGGGGGCTTAAATGGGGGAGAAATACCATACCATGTGTGTTCGTATAGGGGGATATATATTGAGGAAAAAATTTACATGATATATTCAACATATAATAGGGGGTAAAGGGCTTTTATATTGGAAAGTATAAAAAATAGAGCTCAAAGGTAATGAAAAAATATAAAGGGGTATAAAAAATGTTAATGAAAAAATGGGTACTTATAATATCGAGTGAAAGTAAGGGTTTTCTAAATTGGGAAGGTGTATTGGGTTCGTATTGGTAGGGGATTAAATAATTTGATTTTTAGAGGAATTTTCCAATATGTAGTCAAATTAAGCGTATTGTTTAGAATGCTAAGAACACATGTGATATGTCAAAGGTTCATTGAGTAAATCCCCGATGATTATGACAACAATTCAACCATAGCTCTATCCAAGAATCATGCTTTTCATTATAAAAGAAAGCATATATATACTATATATCATTTTATTATATAGCTTATAAAAAATGGTGATATATATTAAATATTTTGTAAGTCAAAAGGAGAAATGGCTAATATATTCACAAAGCCATTAGCAAGAGCTAATTTTTAATTTCATAGATATAATCTACGAATTGTAGATGTTGAAGCATTTAGTGGTCATAATTAATGACGAGTGTTAGAGAAATGTAATTATTCACACTAACCTAGTTAGTGGAGTTATTTAATTTATCTATTGTTTGGGCATCCTAAGATTGACATGGTCAAATGACTCTTATATCTGGAAATTACATCTATACAATCCTTCGTAGCTATATCTAAATAGTTCTTAGCATATAATTGTATATATATAGATCTTCTTCAATTTATTTAATATCACCTTAGGAAGTAATAAAATGAATGGAAGAGAGAAAGTGTTCAATAGTTCAAAATTATTTGGATGTAGTAAGGGTAAGAGATTTCATGTGTTTATCCATATATGTTGAAGCAATTTGTTATGAAACCAACTTAAGAAAAGATAGAAAAGATAGATCAACACCTTAGAATTCAGCCTCTTCGAGGGGGCAACCTCCTTCACATTACACAAATGAACAATTCTTGGATGATACAAATGAAAAGACCTCCTTTCTATATATAGGAGTCTAAGGGGTCATAACATAATCAGAGCCAACATAACAATAATAATGTAAGGGCACAATAATAACAATAGTGGGCTTCTATGGGGCACAATAGTAACAATATGGGCACTACATGGGTACATCAATATAATAAGTCGGTTGTACTAATAACAATAAGGGGTTACACTAGTAGTATAGGGGCCTAACACAATTTTTCTATGTGAGTATTTTTCCTTCCTCCTTTCATCATAATTTGTGAATTAATACACTTGTAAAAATTAGGAGGATTGATATTAATGCATATTTTTTTATATTTGTGAGCCATGGAATTTCTCATTCTTTAATATATGAGATGAAAGTTGTACATAAATAATCCTTCAACCTTCCATTAAGAAAAATAGAAATCCACTCCACAAGCAAGAGGCCCTCCGGGCTATGCTTAGATTTTCATGACAGATAATGATCAAACCAATATGAGTGAGTCGCTTGCTTCAATAGTCATGCTAAAGGATGTTAAGAATCTATTATTTTAGTTAAATGTCCCCACACATTTCAAGTGACCAAAATTATGACTCTATTGTACTATAAATTTTTATTTATGAGCATGGGTTTAGTTATAACATCAATTGATTAATTACAAGGATAACATTGATAGTCATGAAACTGAGCTAGAAAGAGTTGCTTAAGAGCTATTGATTCCATTCAATAAAGGTCTTTATGATATGAAAATCACTCATGAGTGATCTCAGCTACTTAATTAATAAATGAAGGTATTACAGACTCATGTGTTGGTGTGTGTCTATGTTATCTTAGGCAACGGATCGATCAAATTGCAAAATACATAGACACTGGAAGAATGGAAAATAGTAGGAGAAACACAGTAAGAAAATACAAGAACACAACAAATTAATAAGGAGTTCACCCTATCCTCCAGGGCTACATCTCTGGTCCAGCTTTCAGTGGTGGCCTTCTTTTATTGTGTCTTTAAAGCAGATATTTACAATGAGGAGCTCAATTTGAGTCTCCTGAAATAGATAATGTTTGGTAGGGTGGTTCTTGGATCCCCCAAGCCACTAGAGTACACAGACTCTTTTCCTTACCATAACTTGACCTCTCTAGTCTCTAATGGGAGAAGCCCAATGTGGTGCTCAATTCTTGACAAATCCTTTCAGGGATTGCTTGAACCTCTCAAGCTTTCTGTCAGCTCGATGTTGTCTTAGCTTAGCTCGGCTCTCTGTTTTCTACTTTTTGCTTCACTGTCTCTTCTTTGCTCTCGCTCTATTTGTCTTCATTCCCTTCTTCTCTCTTATTATTCTTCTTGTTCTCTGTTTGTTCATGGCTTAAAGCCAATCTATCTCACGACTGTTTGATTCCTCTTCCACCCTTCGAATCACTTGTTGTTGTTCGCTTGGAGTTCCCTGCCTCTGTGTCATCGCCATCGTCCACAGGGAAGTGGCCACTTGTCCTCTCACGAACTGCGCCAGCTCTTCCTCGACAGTTCAATAATTCAGTTACACTGTGGAATGACTCATCCACCAACTCAGCGGTCAAATCGGACTTCAAACTTCTTTATGTCATGGCTTAATTCCCCTGTCAAATCCAGTTTCTCCATCGGGCACAATCTCCGCCATCAGATCTGTAGCTCCTAGATCCTATGTTATTCACTCATTTCGCATGGTTGATTTGCTTGACCGTTAGCACGTGATGAGAGGTGATTTTCTCTCTCATCCGTCGGACACACGTCATGTGATGAATGGAATCTCTCGGCTTCAGCCAAATCCGCTTACCACCCAAGGGTGCCCCTGATATACCACTGGTTTTGGAGTGCGGGTCCCGCCTTTCACCTTAGCGCCTTCCCCACGGTTTCCCAACTTCCCATGCGACCAAGCGCTCGGGGACTTTCCTTCTCCATGGGTTTTAAGCGCTAATCGCGCATCAGAAATGGCCTCCGTTTCCCGATCCGGGTTTCCCAAGTGCTAGTTTTGCCTCCTGCGCAAACTCCATGGGCCTCGGTCAGTGCACTTTGATCGAGGTCCTCGTTTTTCTTTGTTGGCTTCAATATACCACTTTCTAGAGGTCTTCCTAATCACTCTGTGTTCATAAATTCAAAGTCTGTCCTGTCTTAATACAGTCATGGCACTTTGATAATCTTCATGGATCCAATTCAGATCACGGCCTTCCCACTGAAAAAGATTTTGGACCACCAAAAGTTGGTTTTCAAGCATCGACTAAGTGAGGGTACAATTGTCTCACTTGTCAAATCTCTATCCACTTTGCACTGCTCAACCTTGAACCTTTTAGCCCTACTCTGAGGTACTCAACATCTCCTCTGTGCGTCATCCTCACCTTCCTTTCCAAAACTGTCTTCCTGCAATTAATTAAGATATTCAGGTAGCAGGTCATCAATAGAAGGCAATTGACTCTGCTCTTTGGGATCCTCAATTAGAGAGGGTTCAAACAATCTTAAGCAATTTGCATTTACGACTGAGTAGATGCACATGTAAGCTGGTAGATCAAGGCGAAAAGCATTTTCACCAATCTTCTCAAGTACCTTGAAGGGTCCATACCTAATAGGCTTTAGCTTTTTACCTTCACCTTGCATCCCGTCCTTGCTGATATACAACCAAACTTGGTCACCAACTTGGAAACTATGCTCCATTCGATGCTTGTCATGCCTTGCCTTGTATTTGGCTTGGCTATTTTCCAACTGTTCCTGTACTTCCTGGTCAATCTCTTGGATCTGTTCAATGAACCTAGTTGCCCTATCCACATCACTTTGTCCATCAATTGTGGTATCTTTGCCAAAGACAAAATCCAAAGGAGACCTTGGTGTGAAACCAAAACAGGTCTCAAAAGGAGATCTCTGCATAGAAGAATGTTTTGCTCTGTTGTAAGCATGCTACACATAACACTAATGCGCATCCCAAAGCTTAGGATGTTTGCTGCAATATCCTCTGAGTAACTGGATCACTGTCCTGTTAACTACTTCTGTCTAGCCATTAGTTTGTGGATGAAAAGCTGTGATTTTCTTCAGTTTGGTGTCCATTAGTTCCCATAGACTTGACAAAAACTTCCCCACAAATCGGTTGTCTCAATCAGATACAATGGAAGTGGGTAATCCAAAATGAACCCATACATGTTCAAAAAATAATTTTGTAGTTCGTTCAGTTGTAATCTGTTTATTACAAGGTATCAAAATACACATTTTGCTGAACCTATCCACAACAACATATAGATAATCATGACCTTTCCTAGATTTACGTAGTCCTCCAACAAAATCCATGGAAACACTTTCCCAAGGGTGAGAAGGAACAGGTAATGGAGTGTACAAGCCTAGTTTTCTGTTGCTAGGCTTGCTTTTAGCACACATAGTACACCCTCTTACATATCTAGAAATTGTCTCGTTCATTTTTGGCCAATAACAAAGTCTTTGCAGCTGTGCAACTGTTTTACTTACCCCAAAGTTACCTAATATCAGAGAAGTGTGTGCTTCTCTAATTATCTTTACTCTCTCAATTTGTGGAACGCATAACTTCCCACAATGGTATAAGAATTGGTCCTTTATATGATAATCCAATTCTTCTACTCGTTTGCCTTGACTTAAAGTTGCATATACATCTTGAAAGTCTATATCTTGAGCATATTGTTCAATGTTGCTTTCATGTAGCACATAATTATGCTTAAGTATAGTAGATGCATTTATAATAGGTCTAGATAACATGTATGAAACTTTATTGTGTATGCCCTTTTATATCTGATGACTAAATGAAACTGTTGTAGAAAACCCATCCATCTATAGTGTCTTGATTGCTGAAACTTAGTTTCAGAGTGTAGATATTGAAGTGGTTGATGATCAGTATGTATTACTATCTCTTTGCCCATTAAGTAATGTTTCCACTTTTTCACACTCTGAACTAATGCATACAATTCTTTATCATATGTAGGATAGTTAACTACTGCAGGATTAAAAGTCTTAGAATGATAACATATGGGTTTACCGTTCTGTGTCAACACTGCTTCCATGGCATAGTCACTGGAATCTATTTGGATCTCAAATGGTCTTTGAAGATGAGGCAATGATAGTACAGGTGTTGTACTAATCTTTTCTTTCAAGGTGTCGAAGGCTTCCTGTTGTTTGCCTCCCCACTGAAACACCTTGTTCAATCCCGTTAAAGCATGTAAGGGAGCTACAATTAAGGAAAAGTTAGAAATGAACTTCCTCTAATATTGTGCTGCTCCTAAGAAGCTTCTAACTTCTGTAGCAGATTTGGGTTTAGGCCAGTTTACAATGACTGCCACCTTAGAGGGATCTATCTTCAATTCACCACCCCCTACTATATGACCCAAATAATTCAGACATGTTTTTCCAAATTCACATTTTGAGAGTTTAACATGAATTTTTTCTCTTTTCAAAACATCTAGTGTCTTCTTAACATGCTTTAAGTGTTCTTCCCTTGTTTTTCTAAATATTAGAATGTCATCCAGATACACAATAACAAAATCATCAAGAAAAGGTCTGAGTACATCATTCATTAATCTCATGAGAGTAGCAGGAGAATTAGTTAAGCTAAAATGCATAAACAACCACTCATACAATCCCTAATTTGTTTTAAAAGCAGTCTTCCATGCATCTTGTTCTGCAACACTGACCTGATGGTATCCACTATGCAAGTCTAGCTTGGAGAAATAAACAGCTTCTTTCAATTGATCTAAAAGATCATCTATGCGAGGAAGGGGATAACGATTTTTTATTGTTATCTTATTCAGTGCTCAGTAATCAATGTGCATTCTCCATGAGCCATCTTTCTTTCTCACCAAAACAACTGGTGACCCACATGGTGATGTGCTAGGTCTGATGAACCCCTTCTCGGGAAACTCCTGCACCTGCTTCTTGATTTCAGCATTCTCTAAAGCGGACAGCCTGGACATTCCAATGTTAGGCAATGGAGCATATTGCTGCAAAATAATATCATGTATTATTTCCTTTTTGGGTGGCAAACCTTTAGGTTCTTGAAACAAGATATCATACTCTGAAACAACCTTTTCTAAATCAGCTTGTTGTTTAGCATTACAACCCTCAAATACATTGGTTTTATCACGTTTCTTTTCCGTTACAACCATCAGTAAGAATTGTTTGCATGAATTTATCATTCTTTTCATCTTCCCTAAGTTTATGAGAGTATAATTATTCTTGAGCTTATGAGCTCTTACAAATTATTCGATTTCATCTTTAACAAGTAGATACTTGTTCTCAGCTCTATAGAAAATAGCCTTCCTATCATACAAGTAAGGACTTCCTAAAACAATTCCACATATATCCAAAGGAATTATGTCTAACTCAACCTCATCTACAAATGCTGACCCAAAAGAAAACTTTAGTTTGCACTGTCTAGTCACTCGTAGTTGTGCTTTATCATTTAACCATCCTAATGGGTATGGTTTCTTGTGAGGTGTAGTTGCTAATCCCAAATTCTTTACAATTGCTTTAGAAATTAAATTTACTTATGAGCCACTATCAAACAAAGTATCAATCTTTTGATGTTTGGAAATAACTCGAATATGGAAAAGCTCATGTCTTTTTCTCTCATTTTCTTCATCAATAGTAGATTGTGCAGAATTACTAGTAGATGCTTTAGAATTCTTACCTCTTATACATGTGGCTGCAATGGTTATTTCATCTCCTGAGTCTAACCCCAAATATTTCTAAATAGCTGCAACAGTCTTCTTCTTCTTGCCCTCGAACTTCTTAGGTCTCAGCTCTGGATGCAGAATCCAACAAGGCTCATCATCATGCCCATCCTTTTTATAGTGAGTGCACGAAGCCTTGCTTTTATGTGCAGTGTTAGCCTTCCTTTCTTTCCACTTCTGCTTTCTTTTCTCCTTATTCTTGCTTGCAGTGGGTTGGGATGATCCCCCAACTTCTGGACTTCCATTCTTTCCTCTAGCTTCTAGATGAGTAGCTTGTATAGATACCTCATCTATACTAGTGGGATTAAACATGAGGATGGTGTGCCTCATGTGGCTATGTAGACCACTAATGAACTTCAACAGAGTCTCAGGTGAGTCTAATGAGATTCCTAGAATCAATGTTCTCTTTCTAAATTCTTGAGTGTACCCTTGCACACTTTTCTCTTTCAACTGCCGAAGAGTTTTCCAACTCATCATGGCTTGCTACATGTAGGCCAATGGATAGAACTGCTTTTTGATTGCAGAAACAAATTCACTCCAGACAGAGATGGTCTTACCATGTCTTTTCATGTCAACTTGGGTTTTGCCTTCCCACCAAAGCAAGGCAGTGCCTCCAAGGTGTAGGCTTGCCAGCTGAATCTTGCTGTTGTCTGAGTCGATATTCTACACTCTGCAATAAACGTTATTTTGTCTTGTCCAATTGTCCAACTTTTCTATATTCAACTCTCCATCATATATAGGTAAATCAAATTTAACATCTAGTTTGATCAAAGATGCTTTCTTTTTAGGGCTATCAGGAGGTGTGAGAAAGCTTTCCTCTTTCCCTTTGCCTTTTGAGTGGTCATGGGAATGTGACTCATCTTCTCCTTTGTCTTGCTTAGAGCGTGATGAATCTTCATCCTTATGTTTTCTAAAGTCCCTATACATTTCTTCTACCATGGAATTTATGGCTAGGAAACTATGTATGAATTGAGGGTCTGGCCCCATAAAACCTTCCTCTGACATTGTCTTTCAAGGATAGACTCTCCCAATTTCAGGATTAGTTTTGACCAACTCTCCTTCTCCTAATTTGAGCTTTGATCTAGTTAGCATCCAACAGCTAAACCAACACAAGCTTGTCTAACTTTAATAGCCTAAAGCTCTGATACCACTTAATCTAAAAATCACTCATGAGTGATCTCAGTTACTTAATTAATAAATGAAGGTATTAAAACTCATGTGCTGGTGTGTCTCTATGTTATCTTAAGTAACGGATCGATTAGATTGCAAAATACATAGACACCAGAAGAATGGAAACAGTAGGAGAAACACAGTAAGCAAATACAAGAACAAAAAAAATTAATAAGGAGTTCACCCTATCCTCTAGGGCTACATCTACGGTTTAGCTTTCAGTGGTGGCCTTCTTTTATTGTGTCTTTAAAGCAGAGATTTACAATGAGGAGCTCAATTTGAGTCTCCTGAAATAGATAATGTTTGGTAGGGTGGTTCTTGGATCCCCCAAGCCACTAGAGTACATAGACTCTTTTCCTTACCAGAACTTGACCTCTATGGTCTTTAATGGGAGAAGCCCAATGTGGTGCTCAATTCCCGACAAATCCTGTCAAAGATTGCTTGAACCTCTCAAGCCTTCTGTCTGCTCGATGCTGCCTTAGGTCAGCTCGGCTCTCTGTTTTCTGCTTTTTGCTTCACTATCTCTTCTTTGCTCTTGCTCTCTCTGTCTTCATTCTCTTCTTCTCTCTTCTTCTTCTTCCTGTTCTCTGTCTGTTCATGGATTAAAGCCGATATATCTCACGACTGTTCGATTCCTCTTCCGCCCCTTCAGATTGCCTGCTGCTTTTTGCTTGGAGTTCCCTGCCTCTACGTCATCGCCATCGTCCACAGGGAAGTGGCCACTTGTCCTCTCATGAACTGCGTCAGCTCTTCCTCGACGATTCAGTAATTCAGTTACACTGTGGAATGACTCATCTGCCAACTCAACGGTCATATTGAACTTCAAAATTCTTTATGTCGCACTTAATTCCCCTGTCAAATCTAGTTTCTCCATCAAGTGCAATCTTCGCCGTCAGATCTGGAGCCCCCAGATCCTACGTTATTCACTCATTTCGTGCAGTTGCTTGACCGTTAGCGCGTGATGAGAGGTGGTTTTCTCTCTCATCCACGGGACACACGTTGTGCGATGAATCGAATCGCTCGATTTCAACCAAATCCGCTTACCGCCCAAGGGTGCCCCAGATATACCGTCGATTTTGGAGTGCAGGTCCCGCCTTTCGCCTTAGCACTTTCCCCATAGTTTCCCGGCTTCTCATGTGACCAATCGCTTGGGGCCTTTCCTTCTCGAGGAGTTTTGCCTAGCGATTAGTGAATCGCGCATCAGAAATGGTCTCCGTTTCCCTATCTGGGCTTCACAAGTGCCAGTTTTGCCTCCTACGCAGACTCCATGGGCCTCAGTCAGTGCGCTTTGACCGAGGTGCTCGTTGTTCCTTGCTGGCTGCAATCTGCCAATATCTAGAGGTCTTCCTGATTGCTTTGTGTTCATAAATTCGAAGTCTATCCTGTCTTAATACAGTCATGGCACTTTGATAATCTTCATGGATCCAATTCGGATCACTTTATGTGGGGATTGTTGATTATCTAAAGGACACGTTCTGGTTAGAGTCCATGAATTTGATTTGTATGAACTGATACCTTCCTTACCCTATACTAGACCTTGCTGTCAATTGGAGTCCTTAATCGTATGGAGGAATAATAGCATTGATCTTACAAGATGATGAAACAATAGGTTTTAATGACTAGAAGGTTAATCAATGGATTCTTTTGTAACCTTTTCCATATGGACTCATTGTAAATAATAGTGACTTGGTAAAGGAAATAGGATATGATAGTTCTATTAGTTCTCCTATAAGCTCTATTTTTTTTTTTGTTCCATTGTTATATATGGAAGACACTTTGTTGTAATTTTTTTATAGCATATCGAATAAACCATTATGCACTCTCTTGTAGAAATTTTTCTGCTTTTTGTAGTGTTTCTTGAATCTAATCCATCTCGCTCAAGTGCATGAGTCACTAACCACTGCCACTGTAGAGTTAAAATAGGAAATTGTACTCAATATAATGCTCACTCTTAAGAGATAGTTGATGTCAAAAAAATGGTGAAGCATAAAGAATCACTTAGGAATCATTGCACACCATCCCCCCACAATGTTCAACTAAGTGGTTTTCATGATGGCCTTTATCACTAGATACTTGTGTTTTTGCACCTTGAGTACTGGATTGTGCGTGACTAGTGCAAATATTCTTAAAGTGTCACTTTCGTTTTAACTCCATGGATAGCCTTGTTTTACAAGGCTTGGAGCTAGCCATTTTGGAGCGTTTTATGCATCGCTATCATCGTTGATGTCATGTTCAATTAGCACCTCCACACTTTTCCATCATATGTGACATCCATTGCCATCATCTACAACCACCTAATTAAGCATTGTGGGGGGATGGTGTGCAATGCGTTCTTGGGTGAATCTTTATGCTTCAACATTTTATTTGACATCAGTTATCTCTTAAGAGTGAGCCCCATACCGAGCATCTATCCTTATTTTACATTGACAATTCTATTAACTAACGAACCATGCACTCTAACAAGATGGATTTTCATCCATAAAGACACTCATTTTATGATGCTTTTGTCAATTATACATAAGTACTTGATTAAGTTTTTTGAGTATGTTATGGCTAAAATAACCTCCCTTGCACATAGTTTTTTCCGCATGCAATAGTCTTTTTTGGAGTTATGGGACATCTATTCTTTTGTGCATGTGGTGAAGGTTAGTATAGAAAGAGCAGTGAGTCTGGGCCTGTGAACTACAATATCATATAAGGTCAAAAGAGTGTTTTCAGCGTGCTAAAATGAGCATAGAATTCTTTCTTCTAAGGTAAACGTATTAGTGTTCCCCTTCCTTCTCCACGGCCAGCTCCTAAAGCCCCCCATCCAGCCATCCAGCAAGCTAACCAGCTAACCAGCCCGCCGATTCTTTCTTGGACCAGCCAGGAGTTGATTCGACCAGCAAGCAGCAGCCGGGTTCGTCTAGCGTCAAAGCAAGCCTTCAAGTTCTTCCTTCATCGTCAGGTCGCAAAAGATAAGATCATATCAGGTAGGTAGGTGTCAAGGTCGAGATAAGGGAGATAGAAGATCACCCTATAAGGCCGGGTTCACAGAGTGAAATTTCCCATCCAGGTAAGGTCCGATAGATAGGTCTTGCCTTTCATACGCCACCTATCCACTCTAACAATTACCACTTCAAGGCGTATAATTTCTAACGGGCCACCCTTCCACTAGCAAATTGGCCATCTGTATAGGCACCCACCCTTTAAGTAGTAAAATGACCGGCTAGCTATTGGATCTCTGGTCAATTCAAAAGTGATAATTCGGAACTCAGGAATTGATCATCTGAGCAGTACCCCTACCCTCTTCCCCGAATCGGAAGAGTCATATCATCAAAATAGAATAAATCCGATCTCAACCAATAGAAGGTCCCGGAGGGGCTTGCGCTTCTGAGGGCAAGGAAGATCAATAGGGATAAGGAGATGAGCCGGACAAGCCAGACAAGCTGGACAGCCTAGCTCCTTCGCTTCATGAGGTCTAGATCTTGCTATGATGCCTCGATAAGCGCTTTCTTCAGACTTCAAATTTCAATTTACTTATTGGGTGGGGGGGGCTAGCGGTCGAGCCTGCTTGCGCATCCTCTAAGATAACTGGCTTGAGTTGTATTGCTCCTGTTCTAGATGAAAAACAGCAAGCGGTCCAAGTGAGTATAGCATTCGATGCTGACCTACTAAGGCCTAGTCCTCACCAAGACTCAGACCTAGACGGTAGTACTACTTATGTAATACGGCTGTACTTAAAGGTCTCGTCTCTAGTAGTAGAGATAAGTGGGGAACTAAGAGAGACGAGCGAGGGAGTGAAGGATGGATAGATAGAGAGTTGTAGGTGAGTCGGGATTATGGATAGGTAGGTTCTTGTGACCTCGAATAATAAAAGGGGAATAGTTCACTTGCTTCCGTTTTGATTCAATTTCATTCTATCGTTATTGCGGCTGAGGGGGGAGCCAAAATATGCCAGATGGATTGAAGCAAATCAATATCCTCTTTCCTTTCGACGATTGAGAAGAACTTGAGCGGGGAGAGCATCTTTCAACCCTGCAAGTAAACGCCTAACCTTGCCGATTGGTGTGGGATTGCCCGATCGCTAAGTTCTTCCAGTCATTCTATTTATATATGTAATAACACTCTATTCGGTGTGAGCCGAAGGTTGAAAGCGTAGTAGCGTAGTCTACTTGCACCGGAGACTAAACTCTACTTAGTTGTAGATGGTTTGAATGGCTCAACTGCGATGGATTTTTAGAGGGTGCGCGGCAATCGACGCCAAAGGAAGGAAGAGGGAAAAATGGGGTCTATGCTAAGCTAAGCGAACTGCTTAGGTCAAACATAGGTTTTGAATTCAAGCTTAAAGGCAGGATAGTATTAACTGCCCTAGAAAGGCTTTAAAGGGGACTAATCTGTCTTCAGGAGTTGGTTAAGATGAAAGCACCCTCCCTCAAGTCTCATTTCATAAAATAAGTCTCCTTGCTTGAAATGTTTGAGATTTGTTGTTTCAATTTCTACATAAATTTTTTATAGTATTGATAGCTTAGAGTTGCTTGGTATTTTCAAAGTTTAGTAAAACTTCCTCTTTAAACTTTGCAATGTTTGAAAATCTTATAAATCATTTCATAATTAATAATAATAGCTTCTATTTAAAACCTTTGTTTTGATTCCCCGCTAACATTTATTTTTTAAAACATTTATAAATCATTACCAATATTTTCCACTCCATACCTATTCATTAAACCTTTTTAAAATTTAAACCAAATATATTTTAGCTTACAACTTTAAAAAACAAATCTAATTCCATTGATTAACTCTCATCTTTAACATTTACTAAATCCCACTCCCATTTGCTAAACCCCATTCCATAAAATTCCATATTAGGTAGAAAATGACTTTCTTGGACTCTGTGTCCCAATAATCCTAAATAGATTTATTTATGCATTATTATTTTAGGCTTATTTGCTCGCAAAATATTATATTTACAGATAATTATTTTATTCATATGCATAGATTATTGTATTTATGGATAATTATTTTATGCGTATGTACACGTTGGAATGAATTCTTATCTTTTCCAGATTATGAGCATCGGGCAGTAACAAACGAAGAGAGACTTTCTATTGCTTTGTTGTATAAAGCGAGTATGGATGCAAAGGTGGCATCTTGTCAAAGCTAGTGGATGAACTCTGCTTATATATTTAGAAGGGAATAATACATTGGCTATTACATTTCAGGAAAACTGAAAGGGAAACACCGGTTTGAGAAGCTAGTGGAATATGATATAATAACAAGGAGCAGTGTAAATATTTTTTATTTATATTTTAGTATATAATTTTTTTATAAAAATATAAAATTTAGAAATTTAAAATGTATTTTAAATGGTGTAAATATTTTTTATTTATATTTTAGTATATAATTTTTTTATAAAAATATAAAATTTAGAAATTTAAAATGTATTTTAAATATATAAATAAATTTAATATTTTTTTTTTTTAAACATATAATAAAATTATATAATGGATTATTTTAATTTTTTTTTATATAATGGATTATTTTAATTTTTTTTTATGAAATTAAAATAATTATTCATTAAACAAAAACTTTTAACAATAAGACTTCTAGTATAAGAAATAATAAAGATATAAAAATTGTGTCTTAAATTGTTTACATTAAAAGAATCTATGATAAAAGTTGAAGGGTGTATTATAAAAGTTTTTGATATAGAGTTATGAGAGGTGTGTGATGTGAAGGGTGT
This sequence comes from Pinus tabuliformis, assembly GCA_031772625.1. Lineage (NCBI taxonomy): Eukaryota > Viridiplantae > Streptophyta > Pinopsida > Pinales > Pinaceae > Pinus > Pinus tabuliformis. The sequence continues at coordinate 251,695,296 of CM062808.1, read as the reverse complement.
ACTATAAAGGTTTTTGATATAAAGTTATGTTGTATCATGTTTGTATAAAGATAGCCTTTCAATAAAAACATTAGTGGTTAAGTTAAAAGTGGAGAGGTATGTGATGTGAAGGGTGTGTTATAAAGGTTTTTGATATAAAGTTATGTTGTACAATGTTTGTATAAAGACAGTCTTTCAATAAAAACATTAGTGGTTAAGTAGGTATGTGATGTGAAGGGTGTTTGATAAAGCTTTTAATATGAAAGTTATGTTGTACAGTGGCTTAAAGATAATTTTCCAATAAAAACATTAATGGTTATGTAGGTATGTGATGTGAAGGATTTTTTTTAAAATAATATAAGAAAATGTTTTAATAAAAATTTGTGTAGGTATGTGATATTATAGTTGATTTGTATCATATTTTTATTATGAAAAAATTAATAAAAAAGAGTTTTTTTAATAAAATGAATAAATTTAGAACATGAATATATTTCTCTTTTATTGAATTTAAGCATGAATCATCATATTTCTTTTCTATAATTTTGTTGTTTTTTAATAAAATTATTTACTTTTTAGTGAAAAATGAATTTTTAATTTTTTTAATATATATGTGAATGGTTTATGGTGTGAGATATAAATAATTTGAAATCTAAACAAAAAAAAATAAAAAAAAAATTGAGCAATAAGGATCAAATCACTTATTTCATAATACATTTTAGGTTAAAAATAAAATAAAATTATATATATATATATATATATATATATATATATATATATATATATCCCAATTTTAACACGGAGATTCTTAATTTGTAATAGACTTTGTTACAATACCATGGACCAACATATTGTTCATCAGTACCATATGCCCAACATACCATAACTCATTTCATACAATATGAAATTTTATTAATTGATCAATTTAATTAAAATGGAAAAAGAGGCATAAGTGCTTTGGAGATACATCTCAACCTTTGATTTGTGAACATTGCTAGAATATTCTATGAAGATTAAAGCCATACTAGCCACCTAATAATTGATAATTAAATTAAAATTCTAGAAGTCTTATTCCAAAATAGACCTCCCTACAATATAAATTAAATTGCTAGTAAATATCAATAGACATCAATTCAAGATAAGCATCAAAACACTTTATGATATATCTCAAGTTATAAGATTAAAAAATCATTAAAATTTAATATTAACTCTAATTTAAATTATTATTATTGATTCAAAAAGAAATAATTCTCTTTTTTCTGTGAATTAATAATTTTTTACTAAGTGACAATACAACATCCGACCATTTTGTGCTTTCTCATAGTACTTCATAGGTGGTTTCAATATGCCATGAGGGAAATATCATATTTTTAACCACCTACCCATTAAAAAGTAGTATAAAAAAGTATATAATTTTAGTACAATTGGACAGACTAAAACATAACTCTAATCCAAAAACAATCATCAAACATTCTAGCCATTTAGGAGTCTGAGGAAGTAGCAAGCATCGAGTTCTTGGCGCTAGATCTGGGAGGAGCAGGAGTAGGAGGGTCAAATTCAGACTGAAGGTAGCCTTCTAGATGTGCTAGCCCTCAATCTAGTCTATCTAGAAGAAGAAAAAAGAAAAAAATAATAAAAAAAGAAGGGGTTGATTTCTAAGAGCTCTTTTAATTCTTGCATAGAAGTAAATACATTATATCTCCCCTCATGTTTATCCTTTAAAACCCTGTCAAGCAAAGTTTTGATGTGTTAATTAAATGCTACGGAGTTGAGATATTGTTTCCTTCTTCCCCTAGTGTGACTAGGTCATAAACTCAATTAGAGACCTCTTCCAAAATCTTTGAATTAGAAAAGGATTGGTGTTCTACATCAACTAGGGACTCCAGCTTATAGGTTTGATGATGAGTCTCGAGGGGGGGGCAACAAAATAGAAAGTCCCTACGACTTCATGTGTATGTTGTTGAGCACGATCCCTTCCTTGGGGGACTAGGCCACCTCCTCCCCTAAGACTGTGGATATTTTTCCTTAGTGGCATATTGCGTAGGGATTACACTCTCCCATGTTTCTCACAAAGGTATGAAGACACATGTGGAGGTAAGAAATATCAAGCTAAGTCAAACCTACTGATAGAAGACTGCAAACAGTCTTGAGAGCACATATGAAAACCCAAATAAAACACAAGCCAAGGAATGACATTCTTGCGAGAGAATTGAGAGGAAGTTAAAATATTGACTTTAATTCACCATCCAAGGAGACGATACCACACCCACACAAAAGAAATCGCCTAGTCAATGTCAATTAACTCTCTACCCCACAAATTAACCATGCCAAAAGGAGGAAACACGAAAGCCCTTACTAGGGAATCTCATAAATAACCAAAAATTTGAACCAATTAGTTATGGGGGCCTCTGAGTACCCTCTAGTATAGAAACCAACACAATAAAAACTAGACATACAAGGTTAAACCACTCAATGCCACACCAATTGACAAGCCAAGAGCGGAATAAGAGTAATGTTATTTTTTTGGCGACCGTGATGAATATCATTGGAGAATCGTGCACCCATCCACTAGCATAAGCACATCTCTCCTGCTAGAAGTCAGGCCCTACAACTCCACCCCTTTACTGGATTTCTCTCCACCTCTGTAGGTCCCTTAAATATCACTAGCACCCACTAACCTTGCTTTCACACAACCTAGTAATACACTGTAACCACAGGATGACACACACATTCCCACAAATTGCAACTCAAGTAAATTGCTTCGGTTTTGAACCAAACACACCACTAATAGAAAAATCATCACACACTCCTTTTGCAACAGGGCCTCGAGCTTTTTCGCTCCACTCATGTGCTAGTATTCCTCCTCTGCATGAACACAAAACCTCTCAAACATTAACTCTCACACCACACTTAAATATGCTCTAGGTGATCACATGCTTGCATTGGGCAAGCCATTCCACCCCATTCATAAATGCCCATGTCTTCAAAGGAGTGGTGGGCTCACCCTCCATGTCCCTCTCTCTCATTATCCACCCCATCAAAGAAAAAAAAATATTGTTTAAGTATATATTTAGAGAAATACATAACATATTATTAACAATAGAGATCTATCTCTACTTTATTATGGAAATTTTTAAGTTTTATATAAATTTTATAAAATAAAATTATACATGAAAATAAATAACAACCTCAAAAACTTGAAAGATGGTAAGCCAAATAGCCCACATACCCTTGCTAGAAAATTAAACTATGTAAAACCTCATAACAATGTATTTCTTACGAATCATCTAAATTGACCAGCATAAAATAAAATAAAACTATATATGAAAATAAATAGCAACCTCAAAACTGGAGGATTATTGTTGCTATATGCGAGACCATGCGATGATTTGTAAATTCATAGGTTTTTGGCCTTCTGAAAGGGATCTATTGAGATGGATCCAACAGAGATGGAAACCGCGCGGCCATATTGATCTCAAATTGGGTGCTAAGGGGTTCTTTACCGTCATTTTTGCCAATTTACAGGACAAGGCCAGGGTTTTTGAAGAGGGACCCTATTTTATGAATAATGCGGGATTATTTATGCGGTATTGGGAGGATAGATATAATCCGGATGCAGAACAGATCAAGGCTGCCCCGCTCTGGGTGCGTCTCTTTGGGTTACCAGATGAATTTTGGGATCCAGAGATATTGGAAGGAATAGGGAATTCAATTGGCTCCTTTGTCAAGGTGGCTGAGACCACGAAGAGGGGTAAATATACATCGTATGCAAGGATTTGTGTGTATATGGATATCTCAGCCCCTTTACCAGACTTTATTGAGCTTGAGTATCAGGATGAAATTTGGCAGCAACCTATTGATTATGAGCATATACCATTTCGCTGTCGACGATGCCATGTTTATGGTCACCTTGCAAGGGATTGCCCACAAAGTAACGAACAGCCGGTGAGGGATTGCCCACAACGCAATGAACAGCCGGTGACAAAGGATACGCCTGATGGCACTCGATCACGTGAGGGGATAGTTGGGGAAGTATCTGAGTTTCAAGAGGTGCAGAGGAAAAGGAGACCTCCTCCTGGGCATCTTAAAATCCACACCCAGGAACGAAACACAATCCCTGCAAGTCAAAATCAGTATACTATTCTTCAAACACAGGTTGATGAAGGAACTCAGGGTATGGAAACCAACCTAATTGTACAGGACCAGGAGATCACCGTGACTGCGCCGATGGAAATTATCAAGGATGGCAAGAGGAAAAGTCGAAGCCCAAGTCGAGAACCGGAAGGCGAGGCCGAAGCCCGAGATGATAAACCTATAGCTCCAACTCAGAAGGGGCAGGAAGCTATAAAAGCAGTGGGTACTGAGGAAGAACTCATCCTGAAGAAGTTACTTACTGATTGGAAAAAATTGGATGAACGGTTTATTCCAGAGAATGAGAAACAATTATTTAAAGAAACCTTTCAACGGTATAAGGAGAAGACGGCTGGCTGTTTAGAATCGAGATTGGTATATGACACTCAGGAAGGGGATAGTCAAGGTAAGCCCGGTAGGAAAAAAGGGAGACGAACGTTGAACGAATCCATTCAAGTAGTGGGCGAGAATTTGGTAAACTCTGGAAAGGTGATACCTCTCTCCGAGGTATTCCTACCAAATCCTCGAAAGTTTTAAATGATTGTTTTAAGCTGGAATATACGGGGACTTAATAGTCAAGGGAAGCAGCGATATTTGAAGGAACGCGTAAAGAAAGACAAGCCCAGTATTCTGGTAATCCAGGAAACGAAAATGGAAAGTCAACAGATGGAAGAAATTGTTAAGAAAATGAAACTCGGATATGAGGTTATGGCTCTAGATGCAATAGCGACAGCAGGGGGATTGGCTGTTTTGTGGAATCCAGAGGAGGTCATTTTTGAGCATTGGTATTCTCTTCCTAGAATTCTTTCAGGTCTGTTTCGTTTAGTTGGGATGGGGGAAAGGATTTTGTTCACGGGGGTTTATGGGCCTCATAATCATCGCGACAAGCAGGCTTTCTTGAGGCACCTCCATACTATGAGGAATCTTCTTCCGCACATTCCATGGATGATTGGGGGGGATTTTAATCTAATTAGGCATTTAGGAGAGAAGCGAGGAGGGGTTAGGAGAGAAGATTCACTTATGGAGGAGTTTAATGATTTGATTAGGGATCTAAGATTAGTAGACATACATACAACCAATGGTGTACATACTTGGAATAACCGGCGTGGAGGACAGAGCCAAATTGCCTCTCGACTGGATCGATTTTTGTTATCAGAGCAAATTTTAAATAGGGATGTCTACATTGAAGCTACAATTCTCCCTAGCATTGGCTCAGATCACTGGCCAATTCGGTTGGAGGTAGATATTAAGAAGATAAAAGGGAGAAAGCCTTTTCGCTTTGAATCTTTTTGGTTGAGGGATCCCCAATTTGTTCAGAAAATGGAAACCTGGTGGAGTCAGTGCACTAGTCGAGGAAAAGGAAGCATGCATACAGTCCAACTGAAGCTTAAGGCACTCAAGCAGCGCATCAAAGAATGGAATCGAACAGAATTTGGGCATATTCTGGAGGCTAAGCAGCGGTTGGAAGGAGCAATGGAGACTCTACAGCAAAAAATAATATTGGACGGCAGAGATGAAGCTACAAGTAGAGAGGAAGGATGTCTAATCAGTCAGTTAGAGGAACGTCGTAAACAGGAGGAGATTTTATGGCGCCAAAAATCAAGGGTAAGATGGCTAAGAGACGGTGAACGGAATACCAAATTTTTTCACCAAGCTATGGTTCAACATCGGCAGCGGAATCGGATTTTTTCTATCAAGAATGCTGCGGGAGAACGAGAGGTGGAGCAGGCTGGTATTGAGAAGACTTTAGTGGATTATTTTCGGGAGGTGCTCACAGAAACTCAAAGGGATAGAAGGGAGGCTATTAGTAATATATGTAGAGACATACCAAGAATAGTCACAGCAGACCAAAACAAAGCATTAATGCGGGCAGTCACTATGGAAGAGGTAGAAGAAGTAGTGATGGCCATGCCTAAAAATAAGGCTCCGGGTCCGGATGGCTATACCATTGAATTCTTCCAGGCAAGTTGGAAATTTATAGGTAAAGATATCCTGGAAGCGGTGGAGGAATCAAGAATCAGACAGCAAGTATGGCCAGGTATTAACTCAACTTTCTTCACTTTGATCCCTAAGAGCACAGCCTCTGATGAACCACAGGGTTTCAGGCCCATAGCCCTGTGTAACGTAATTTATAAGATTATATCTACAGTGATAGCGAAACGGTTGAAACCTCTCCTACCCACTTTGATTGCGCCTGAGCAGACTGGGTTTGTGGAGGGTAGGCAAATTTTGGATGGCATTGTGGTATCCCAGGAGGTGATACATTCTTTAAAACAGAGGAAGAAAAAAGGGATGCTCATGAAACTGGATTTATCTAAAGCATATGATCGTTTGAATTGGGATTATCTAAGAGCGGTTCTTGAAGCTTTTGGTTTTGATAACAGATGGATAGCTTGGATCATTAACCTGGTCTCCACTCCGAATTTCTCAATATTGATTAATGGGATACCTTCAGATACGTTTAATGCCACAAGGGGTATCAGACAGGGGGACCCAATCTCGCCGTTTCTGTTCATCTTGGCTATGGAAGGATTAAGCAGAAAATTAAGCAGGAGGTCAGGGCACGAAGGATCAAAGGCATTCGATTATGGGGAGAGAACCTAATCATAACACATCAGCAGTTTGTTGATGACTTGATGTTGTTTGGAGAAGCATCACTCAGAGAGGTAAGGGGTTTCAAACATGTCTTAGAAGGTTTTATGAGTGCTTCAGGTATGGCGGTGAATAACGATAAATCTTGTACTTTTATTTTTAACTCACCTGAAGCTGTTAAGGCCCATTTAACTCGTGTGCTAGGCTTCCGACAGGGTGAATTACCCACCAGGTATTTGGGCATTCAGTTAGATATTAATTCAAAGCGGATAAAGAATTGGCAAACTCTAGTTGATAGGATTCGAAAAAGATTGCAAAATTGGTCGTTTCGCGTGCTGAATTTAGCAAGTCGGGTTGTACTTTTAAAATCTGTTTTACTCTCCATTCCTATATACCCGCTGTCAATAATGCCTGCTCCTAAGGGAGTTTTCTGTAAATTAAGGGAAATCTTCGGTAAATTTCTCTGGGGAGGACCAAATCAGCAACGAAAATGGACCTTGGTTTCATGGCAACATGTCATCAGGAGGAAAGAGGAGGGTGGCCTTGGTATCAGGGATCTGGAGCTTGTCAATAAGGTTTTAGGGGCGAAGTTGTGGTGGAGATGGGTGCAGGGGGGTATGGATATTTGGAAACGAATATGGACTCACAAATACAATATGCCGCGCTCAGTGGCAGGACGCCTTCGGGTAGCAGAAACTCCAAGAGGGTCACACATCTGGGAACTCGCAAGAAATAACAAAGATCTGGTTCGGGACTTCGCTTTCTGGGAAATCCGTGAAGGCAATTTAGCGAGGTTCTGGACGGATGGATGGCAACAACGGGAAAAGTTGGAGAGACATCCAATTTTACATGACCTTCAAGCTGAGGCGCAGCAGGAAGGAATGGAGTATGTTAAGGATTATTGGCGCCAGGCAGAGTTGAATGAAGTGTGGAGAGTCTGGAAGCGACCTCATGAATGGCATGCGCGAATAGCTCCGGAGACGCAACAATTGTATATCAGAGAATTAGATTCGAGGAAAATTAAGATACGACCAGGCAGTGATATCCTACGCTGGGGTAAAGCAACGCAAGGTATGTTCACAGTCAAAGAAGCCTATTATTGGTTAACAAAGGAGGATAGAATCGCTGACCCAACGCCTTGGAAAAAGATCTGGGATGCTAAATGGTGGCCTAAAGTTACAATTTTCGCATGGCTGGTGTGTAGAGGTAGGATCTTGACGTGGGATAACCTACAGAAACGTGGCATGATTGGACCATCCTGGTGTTCTTTGTGTAACAAGGAATTTGAGACACAGGAACATTTGTTGAATCGATGTCTGTATATTCAGAGTCTGTGGGAAGAAATTCGGGTTCTCTTCGGTTACTTGAATAGGGATCCTGACAGTCTTAGGGGTACCATTTTACAATGGGGAGCGGGGCATTTTCATAGCAAACTTGTTAGGAGGCTCTGGAGTCTGTCGCTGGGTTTTGTAATTTGGGAGGTGTGGAAAGAACGAAATCGTCGAATTTTCAAGGGTCGAAGCTGTTGTGAGGCAGGAATATGGGAGGTAGTTTGCCGGTCGATTAAAGAAACGGTCCTCTCCGAATCTTGGGGAGAGGAGGATTGGAAATTGAATGTGGAAGAGCAGCGAATAATAACCAAATTGAACATAGATTTTACGATGTTATACCCCAACACTGATAGGCGTCATAGATATAGTATGCAGAGCCCCAATTATTTTCGCTTCCCAGGAGATAATCAAATTAAATTGTCCTTCGACGGTGCATCAAAGGGCAATCCTGGGGAGGCAGGATGGGGCGGGATTTTCCGAGATAGTCGAGGGGTTTCGCGTTGGGCATATGCAGAATGGGGCGGGGAAATGTCCAATAATGAGGCGGAGCTCTGGGGGGTCTATCATGGCATCCGCATTGCTATAAGGAATGGATACCGAAACATCGTCATAGAAGGCGATTCCCAAATGGTCATTGAAATGCTCAGGAAATTACAGCAGGGTAAAACATGGGACCACGTTGCCAAGAGCTGGCGGATAGCTGCCATTATACAGGATATTGAAGGCCAGATGAGGCAGATCGATTACATTATACTCAATCATGTATTGCGGCGAGGAAATAGGGCGGCCGATTATTTAGCCAATTGGGCATGTGGCGAATCCAACCGGGTGATGGATGGATGCTGGGGTGTGTTACAGGCGGATCCACGGTGGGCTGAGTTGGCCACCATCCTACGACAGGATAATGATGAGGCGATCGGGCGTGACAGGACGGCTTAGGAACCTTTCCATAATGATTCGGAGGCGCGCAGAATGGAACAATTATGAACACTGCGGTGGGATCATGGATGAAACTGTCAAAATTCCCATTTGGCAGAACGCATTTATGCAGTTATGGGACGAAATGACAATCCCAAGGCCGAATGCAGGGAGGGTACAGAGGTGGGAGTGCGGTGGCATCACGACGCCAAGAAGCCTATCACATCAGGGCCCTAGTCCTGCGACGTGTAATAATGAACAGGGCTGGGAGCTAACTAACAATAACAAGGGAAGGTGGTCGATCAGAGGTATATTGTTGCATGGACGGGTTATGCTGCATGTTTGTAGAGGAATAGGGCTCTGTCTGTATAAAGACTACCAACGAGTGGGAGGTTCGGCGCTCACGTTGGCGCAGTGTAGGGTGGAATTGGGTCCGTCTGAGAAACGAATTCGGCAATTGCTGTCTACGCCGCCTACGAGTATGGATGCAGTTCGAAATGAGGGTAGGAAAACGCGCAGTCAGGGGGTAGCTCTGGAGGAGAAAGGGAAACCGACGGTTGAGGAAACTTTGCGGTCCATTTACCTGGACATCTCTGATGAGTCAGAAGACCAGGAAGGAGATAGCAGGGAGTATTCTGCAGAGCAGGCACCACGGCCGACCTCGGGGGGAAAAGTAGGCAAATGGCTGAAGCGCTCTGGTTCAGTGGGCGCCAGAGATGATGATGTTGGGGAGGATGCTGGACGTTCGGAGGATGACGACGATGAGGAGTTTCCTGGAAGCCGTGGTCGCGGTCGAGGTAGAAGGGGCCGCGGTAGTGCACGGGGTCGTGGCAAGAACCGAGCTCACCGAGAACAGTATGAGGAAGGCTACAGTGCTGGGGTTTCAGGCAGGAAGCGCGGTAAGAAGGACATGCGGCGGAAATTGCAGGAAGCTGAGGATGCTTACGTCAATGAAACTCATCACCATATTCGCCGGATTATAGACCACCTGGAAGAAGAGGCGCTGCAGGACCAATCGGACCCTGAAATGGCAGATTGGGAGACTTTTCTTCCTGATCCGGGCCATACCCGAGGGAGGATGTCCCTCTACAAGCAGTCCCTGCATGTGTATTGGGGCATGAAACGTTTACTTGCCAGGGCACTGGAGCAAATCGCAGGTGAAATGGTGGAGCTTGCCCAAGCGAACTTGAAAAAAGAAATGAAGAATCTTCAAATGACTCTCATGATGCAGGACAGGAAGATGGACCAGCTGATCCAGTTGCTCAAAGACAATGGAATAGTTAAGACAGAACCTGATACCAAGACTGATGCTGTCATGAGGCCGTAGATTATGGAGGTTATTATATGACTTTTTTGTATTTTTGATATCGATTCTCTTTACAGCTATGCATAGTATGTTTCTAGGTAGAATAGGGGGTTTTTCAATCAGGTTTGATAAACTGGAACTCTACTTCTTTTGGATGGGTGTCATATACTTTCGAAGGCCACCCGGTTTCCCTTCTGGGCGGGTGGCGCCATGTTTATGTACATAGTTTTTTCTTTTTATAGTAATAGAATCATGCCTCAGCTTACAAAAAAAATAGCAACCTCAAAACTTGAAAGATGGTAATCCAAATAGCCCACATACCCTTGCTAGACAATTAAACTATGTAAAACCTCATAACAATGTATTTCTTACGAACAATCTAGATTGACCAGCACCTACCGCCAATCAATGGGTAATGTTCATCAGAACGACATGCATTTCCCCTTCAAGTTACGTTGTTTTAGTAGGAAAGTATAAATTCCATGTGGATCCCTTATCTTTGAGATAAGTGGGCTGCTGCACTCGTTCGTTCTTCCTCTCCTGTCATGGCCGCTGTAGACGCAAACCCTTTCGTCAATCCAAACGGGGGCAAAGTGATCCCCGTGGAGAGTGTGCAGGAGCTTGTCAACAATCATGTCCACCCAAATGCTGCTGAAGCTGTTCCCCAGCGTTACATCAGACCCCAGGAAGAGAGGCCGACGGTCTCATTACTCGCTTCTTCTGAATTCTCAATCCCTGTTATTGACATGAAGAAGCTGATCATCTTACAGGGACAAGAGGATCAAAGAAAACAAGAAATGGAGAGGCTTTCCGATGCCTGCCAAGAATGGGGTTTCTTCCAGGTGGGATCATCTAGGGAAGGGATATCATGGTATTTGCTGATATATAGAAAAGGGATATCCAGGTTGTCTTCCTGTAACAGTGGATGGCATTTTAATGAACATATGTACATATTTCTAATTCCAATGGTCAGGTAGATACTAAATTAACCATATCCCTACAAACATTTACCAGAGGCATTCATATATAAACAGATAATTTTAACTCTCTACTAATTAAAACGAAAAATAAAAAGTATATAGCAGGATTTTGGTTTACATTAAGCAAATCAGAGAGTTGGCTGAGCGCTATAATGGATCTCTGATAAAAAAACTTGTATGCTAAAGCTTTAGATTTGTAAAAATCAGTAGGATCTCAGCTGATTATTAGTACGAATTAATTTCTGATTACTTAGATTTCTAAAAATCAGAAGATTGATACTAGTGCATTACTTTTCACAGATTGTGAACCATGGGATTCCTCATTCCTTAATAGATGAGATAAAGGCTGTAGCTAAAGATTTCTTCAACCTTCCATTAGAAGAAAAGCAGAAGTCTGCTCCGCAAGGAGGAGACCCTCAGGGCTATGGTCAGATGTTCGTGACAGCTGAGGACCAAACGTTGGACTGGGGTGACTTGCTTGCTTTGTCACTTAAGCCCAACCAGATTAAAAATCTCGCCCTCTGGCCAACTGTCCCCACAAATTTCAGGTAACCAAAATTAGGACAATGTTGTATTGTAATATTAAATTGATGAAAGTGGGTATTGTCTATATTAACATTAATTTATTGATTGCAGGGATACCGTTAAGAGGTATGAAAGTGAGGTAGAAAGAGTGGCTCAAGAGCTGTTGAGTCTGTTCGCTGAAAACCTGCATCTGGAGGATGCTGATTATTTCAAGAATGTGTTTGGGTCAGAGCCCATGAATTTGATGCGCATGAACTTTTACCCACCTTGTCCTAGGCCAGACCTTGTTCTCGGATTGAGTCCTCACTCAGATGGAGGAGGAATAACTTTGCTTCTGCAGGATGATGAGACAGAAGGCTTGCATGTCCGGAAGAATAATCAATGGATTCCTGTGAAGCCCATTCCTTATGCCCTTGTTATAAACATTGGGGACTTGGTAGAGGTAATGATTTCTAGTCCCTGCTTTGTGCTTCAGACATTTCATTTATTAGAAATTGGCTACCTCGAGGATAGTTCCATGGGCTTCATGGGTGGGGACTGTTATCCAATTGATGCCACATTCATTCACTGATAGTATGATTGGTATTTTTGTTATGGTTAGTTGTTTATTCATTGTTGATCTCTTTGATGGTTCTGATACTACTTAGTTTTCACTGATAGTATGATTGGTATTTTTGTTATGGTTAGTTGTATTTTCACTGTTGATCTCTTTGATGGTTGTGATGCTACTTAGTTTTCATTTGAATTATTATTAGTGGATGTCAAATTGCTATTTATGGTGTGTGCCATTTGAAATGCAGAACATTTAACACATCCTTCTACAGTTCCATTGAATAATTTTTTACATCAAGCTATTAGATTCAGTGACTCTAGGTCATGGTTGGACTGATAATTTATTAAGCTGTTTCGAACATTTATAATATCACTTATTCAGTGTCTGATTCACTAATTGTCTATTCTTCTTTATTAAGGTGATGACAAATGGGAAATACAAAAGCATAGAACATCGGGCAGTAACAAACAAGGAGAGAGCTAGACTTTCTATTGCTAATTTCTACAATGCAAGTGTGGATGCAGAGGTGGCTCCATCGCCAAAGCTAGTGGATGAACACCACCCATGCTTGTACAGGAAGTTCATTCACATAGATTACATTCGCTATCACCTTGCAAAACAACTCAAAGGGAAACGAAACCTTGCAGACTTTGCCAAAATTGACATCAGCAAAACTTGAAGCTGAACATTGGCATTTCATCATTACTGCAAGGATCAACCATTGTTATTTCAATAAATTTGACTGTCTAGTGTTGTTCGCAATAATTAGAAGTCCAATATCGTCACAATATCTAAGGTTAATTGGTTTCTCCAGTAGTGTTATGCACTGGTTGTGTTTTGTTATCCACTAATTGTGTTTTGTGTATACGGTCATCGATAATATTTAAAATAAGTAGATTCCTGACCAGCTGTTGGATTTGGAGGATTATTACCATGCATTATCATTGTTATTTGCATAAATTGTTATGTTCAATATTGTCAGTAACAAGTGTCGTTCTGTTATTGTTCTTTCGACAAGGTAAAAGTGCTAAGGCAGTTAACTTCTACTTTAAGGCTTAAAATTATGTTTTCCTTTTTCTTTAGTTAATAATGAAAATAATGAACATTTTAAAATAATGACAATGGTTTTTTTTTTTTTTGCTAAGACTAACCTACGTACTCACAGGGATTTGAACCAGTGACCTATCATAAGGAGTGCCTTAACAGCGCACCCATTCACTGTCAATCCAAAACCCCGTGGGCAAAATAATGACAATGTTGTTAATTAAACTAAAAAATAAAATCCAGAAATTTAATGTAAAAACAATCTAAGTTATTCAAATCCAGAAATTTAATATAAAAACAATCCAAATTATTCAAAGATATTAGCTTTGTTTTTACATTAAAAAGAAGGTACACATTCACCGATTAAAAAAAATATTTAATGTAGTGTTGAGATCCTTTACCTTTGTTCTTGCTCTGTAATATTTTTCTTGCCTATGGAAAAATAGTTTCTCATTGATCCTCGATTTTACAACGGTTTAGTTTCTCATTGATCCTCGATTTTACAACTGTTTAGTGCTAAATATAATTTTTGTGATTTGATTGATTTCTTTATGAGGTTTTTGCTGTTTTTTTTAATGGGAGAGGCTAGTTCTTTTTCAAAGCATTATGGGTCTTTTTTTTACATATATATTACATATGTGTGTCAGATTACTAATAGCCATCACATTGAAATTTTAATCGCCATCATCTCTATGGATCAACATAAGCTGCAGCAACAACTCCACAGGAATAGAAACCGGCCGATGGTGCAAACCAACCCGCCGGACCGCCACATCATGCACTGGTTAAAGATATTTTTGTTTGTGTTTAAAAACAGCTTGTGTGAGTTGCTTGATCTCCTTGTGCGGTTTTTGCTGGTTAAAAATAGCTTGTATGAGTTGCATGATCTCCTTATGCGGATTTTGCTGGCTTGTGGAAATATATATTATGTGGTTTTTACTCGTGGGAAATCTTCGCTGCAGCTATAATTCAGATCTGTAGATGGTTTTCTGCATTAGGTCAATCCTCACTTTGATAAAAATATGTAACGTTACAATGGACAAGATGGTAAAATCAATTGCTACTCTTGTATGACAATGTGAAAAATGTACATTCTACGCTATCTTTTCTGCAGCTTTAGTTTTAATAAAATGTTTTCAGGTAGGAGATAATTACATAGAGAGAGGGATTTAATGCGCATAAGTATGAAGTTTTTCAAAAAACGAAAAGAAAGAAAATAGAAAAATTGAATTTTAAAAGGATTAAATTTAAAAAACGAAATAAATTAATTTGAAAAGATTTTGATGGATTTTTTTCAAAGAGATTAAATTTAAAATGGATTTACAATGCTATAGAAATTATAAATATGAAAATAAATTTTGCATAAAAATGGGAGGAAATGTTTTAAAAATAATTATATTAAAAAAATATATACTTTTCAGCTCATCATAAATTTAGATTTAAAATGATTTTATATTGATATAAAGTTATCAATAATATTTATATAGTTAATAATAATAATAAAATTATTTCAAACCATTTTTTTACCTGTCGAAATAAAATATTAACTTGTAAATAAATCTATCAAAATTTAATAATTAATACTTATTCCATAACAAAAATATCTTTTTATTAATAATAATTAACTCAAAAAATAAATTAACAAATATGTTTTTCTCACTAAAATATTTCATTAGTGGAGTCTACATAAAGTTTCAAATAACCAAAAAAAAATTATCTAGTGATCAGTTTCAAATAACCAGGAAGAAGTTTATCTATCGATCACAGTGTTAAATAAAAAAGCTCTCAAACTTCAACACTCAAGTGATTTTTTTTTAAATTTCTTTTATTATAAGAAACTCTTTTGTCAATATTTTATAACATATCAAAAATTATAATTCATATGAAGAAAAATATACATAGAATTTAAATATTTCAAAACAATTAATGATTTTTCCTAATTTTCAAGAAAACAAGAAAAAGGTTAATTATTTAGCAAATCAAGCTATTCTAGCTACTCAAACTGGCTTGAAATTTAATGTTCAATGGACATGGTTAAAAAATATTATGATACCAATTAATTCTTGGTCAAACCATTTTGGTTGTTGGGTGTAAACAATTGGAAGCATGGTAAACTAATTTTTACACAGACAAATTGGATGTAAACTATTGGAAGCATGGTGAACTAATTTTTAAAAAACAAATAATAACGGGATAACTTCCACTCACTGTATCACAACCCCAAACTATTGAAAGCATGGTGAACTAATTTTTAAAAAACAAATTATAACGGGATAACTTCCACTTACTGTATCACAACCCCAACCCCCTCCTCTGGCTCAGTGCTTCCATCATACCCAGCAGAAGACAAGGAAGCATGGTGAACTAATTTTTAAAAAACAAATTATAACGGGATAACTTCCACTCACTGTATCACAACCCCAAACTATTGAAAGCATGGTGAACTAATTTTTAAAAAACAAATTATAACGGGATAACTTCCACTTACTGTATCACAACCCCAACCCCCTCCTCTGGCTCAGTGCTTCCATCATACCCAGCAGAAGACAAGATCATGCCAATGCATTATTCCTCACTTACACAGGCACATGTATACATGATGCAAAGGACATGGACTATCCCACTAGGTAGATGTATACATGATGCAAAGGACATGGACTATCCCACTAGGTAGATGTATACATAATGCAAAGGACGAGGACTGCCCTCTTCTTGATATTAGAGCAGCCCTTCGTGATAATAGAAGACCCGTTCTTAGTCAATTGGCAGCACAAGCATTGGCCTCCAATCCCTTGTTCAGGCTCGCTATCTCCCACAAGATAATAGAGGACCCCTTCTTGGTCAACTAGCAGCACAAGTATTGGTTTCCAATCTCTTTTTCAGGCTCACTATCTATGGGAAGAGAGTAAACGGTAAACCCCACTTTATCCACAGGTCCATCGGGCGCTGGGGTAAGCCCAAGTACTGATTATGGCATCAGTAGAGTAATATTCAATACAGTGGAGTAGACCGATATTCGAAACTCAAATTTAGGGATATCTGAGGTAGCTTACTTGCGACATTGGGCCAAGTGGTATCATGGTAGATGGGATCGTTGATGAGTTTGGTCAAATCTGGGAGATGAAACCTAGCCATGTAAGGCAAAACGAGTTGGTTAGCATTAGTTCTTTTCACAAGATGGATTTTGGGTTCACTATCCAACCAGATGTGTTGTGCCTTGTCTTGTGAATGTGGGGATAAGGATAAGGATAATTTTCAGGAATCCACAAGATGGAGTTTGGGTTCACTATTTAACAAGATGTCTTGTGCCCGTTGGCACAAGGATAAGGATAGTTTTTAGGAATTGAAAGGAAAAGGTTAGCCATCTTCCACAAGATGACTCAGTGTTGTGGGGATAAGGAAAAAGATAAATTTTAAGTATTGAAAAGAAAATATGAAGAACTGCAAATGGAGAATCACTACTTGTTATATGAACAAGTTCAACTCTCTAATAGTTGGTTAACAATAATGGATGTCTTCTTTTCGAGATAGTGGATGTATCAAATGGAAGAAGAAATTTAGGTAGGTAGTGGATGTATGAAATGGAAGAATAAATTTAGGTACTTGGAATGGGTAGGCCACAAGCTATATCAAAATCAGATCTTAATTTTAAAAGTGTCTCCTAACTTTCCAATAATAAAAGTGAAGTATCAAGAAAATTGAACTCTAACTTTCTAATAATAAAAGTAAGAAAATTAATCAATTTAAAAAATTAAACTTTTATTAATTTATTATATAATTTACATTACTAAATAATATATATATAATTTTATTTATTTAAAATATAGACCTTCAATCTTATTGATCAAATAAAATCCCATGCATTTTTTAAATGTAATGCCTGTTCACCCTTATACTTTGGACTCAAACTTATTTCATTATATAAGATTCTATTCTATTTAAAATATAGACTTTCAGTCCTACTAATCAAATAAAACCACCCAGACATTTTTAATGTAATTCACCCTTCTACCCTTGACTCAAACTTATTTCATTGTAAATTTCATGATTATGTTTTCAAGAGAACTAACAAGGACAACCAAGCTTGCAATGCTTTCATGATGATGTTACATCACTTGGATGCTTTCATGATGATGTTATATCACTTGGATGTAATCGATGAAGACGTGTTTGATTGTTCTATAGAATGGGTTAGAAATGGCGAACGCTATTTCCAACCCTATAGCAATATAAATTCCCTCTGATATGAGAGGGAAATAGCGTTCCCTTCTCTCTCCACGTTCCATTCATTTGTTCACGTGTTGTCATTTGTTCACGTGTTGTCAGGACGAGCGCTATTTCCCCATGTGAGAAGGCATTTATATTGCTATAAAGTTGGAAATAGCATTCGCTGATAGAAATGACCAGAATTTCAATGGCCTGAGACTAACCGTATATACAACAATGTTTATCCAAATAACGCGTACTCAAATGTTGATGTATCTCTCAACCTACAATCAATTTCATGATGTTACTATTGCATAATAAATGAGGGAGAGGTGGTAATTATTTAATAAGTTATCGAACCATAAATTACTTGTGGCATATATTGTCCTACTTATTTATGGTTTAATAGCATTAAATATATTGGTTATAAATCAAGATAATAATAGTTTTAGTTTTTAGATGTATTGGTGGTCACAAATCAAAATGGTGAGATAATGTACTTGTGACATATATTGTCTTACTTATTTATGGTTTAATAGCATTAAATATATTGGTGGTTATACATCAAGATAATAATAGTTTTAGTTTTTGGATATATTGATGGTCACAAATCAAAATAGTAAAATAATTTACTAATTAGTAGATTATTAAAATTGCAAAGTTATAATTTCATTAATATATTGGGTAGTATATGTTATTCATTAAATTTTATATTTAGTTAAATCTAACTGATAACCTAAACTGCCCCAATACATTAATAAAACAATAATTACACAAATATTAATAAAAACAATCAAATATAACATCCCTTCATATTTCTATGTCTACCCCATCAAACTAAAGATATTTCCATACAGATTCTCACGACAAACGGTACAATATTCACGTGTATTCTCACGACAAACTGTACGCGTGCAATATTCAGAAATTTCAATAGATGTTTTGAGGCCCCTGCAATCCAATGAAAAATCTTATGGCATTGAATTTGTTCACATCATCTCGTCATAAAAGTTGATCATGGTGAAACATAGAAATGTGAGGAGAAAGAGACAGGCAGCACCCAAGCTTTTCCGTGGCCTCAATGGTCATCCGGCCCATCCCGTGATATGCTGCAGGAACAAAACATTAAATTGATTGTAGGTCAGAGTTCACGTCAACATGTGGACAAAAGAAAATGATAAATGATGTACGTTGGACAAAAGAAAATGATAAATGATGTACGTTGTTGTTTGATGTACGTTGTTGTTTGTATGGTCAATTCTAGGCATTTGAAATTTGGCTTTTCTTATTTCCACTTTTATAGTATTATAAATGTTTTCTGACATGTAAGGAAAATAATTGTCGTTATTTGAATGACAACATGTGAATAAATGAATGAAACATAGAAAGAGGAAAAGCGCGATTCCTCACATATCAAAAAACATTTATAATACTATAGAAGAAATAGAAAAACCCTTTGAACTTCTTGTCATATCTGTTCCATTCCTAAGAACTATCAAACTCTGTCAGGAATTCAAGAATCGCCTTCATCAGTTGAATCGTAACATCAGCATGGAAGCATCGTAGGATTGTTTTTTTCCTGACAAATAATTCAGGTTGTTTTTTATCCAAATAATTAAAGTTTGATAAAACGGCATCAATTATTTAAGTTGTGGATATGGATGTTAATGATTAACTATTATGTATAACTCGATGTTTTAGATGTCAAATTTATGTTATATTTACTAAAAAGTTCATAAGTTTATATTAAAGATATGACTAACATATCTCTTGATGAAATTAAAGTTTGGTAGTAAAGATAAAAATAATTTCTCTCGGTCACAATAAACTCAAGTTTTTAACTCAATTTTTTATATTTATAATTTTGGAGTATTTTATTTATAATACATATGTCATGTTTCTTAGTATTAATAAAAAGCTAAAAGGTAAATTTATTATCGTTTTTTAAAAATAATATTATTTAGGTTACTTTAAAATTTTAGAAAATAAAATATTAATTTAAAAAATAATATTTTTTTATAATTTATAACTTGTAAATAAATTTTAAATCAATAAAATCTATCAAAATTTAATAATTAATACTTATTCCATAACAAAAATATCTTTTTATTAATAATAATTAACTCAAAAAATAAATTAACAAATATGTTTTTCTCACTAAAATATTTTATTTCATTAGTGGAGTCTACATAAAGTTTCAAATAACCAAAAAGAAGTGTATCTAGTGATCAGTTTCAAATAACCAGGAAGAAGTTTATCTATCGATCACAATATTAAATAAAAAAGCTCTCAAACTTCAACACTCAAGTGATCTTTTTTTTAATTTCTTTTATTATAAGAAAACTCTTTTGTCAATATTTTATAACAGATCAAAATCTATAATTCATTCCAAGAAAAGTATACATAGAATTTAGATATTTCAAAACAATTAATGATTTTCCTAATTTTCAAGAAAACAAGAAAAAGGTTAATTATTTAGCAAATCAAGCTATTCTAGCTACTCAAACTGGCTTGAGCTACCCAAACTGGCTTGAACTTTAATGTTCAATGGACATGGTTAAAAAATATTATGATACCAATTAATTCTTGGTCAAACCATTTTGGCTGTTGGGTGTAAACAATTGGAAGCACAGTAAACTAATTTTTACACAGACAAATTGGATGTAAACTATTGAAAGCATGGTGAACTAATTTTTACACAACAAATTATAATGGGATAACTTCCACTTACTGTATCACAACCCCAACCCCCTCCTCTGGCTCAGTGCTTCCATCATACCCAGCAGAAGACAAGATCATGCCAATGCATTATTCCTCACTTACACAGTGACATGTATACATGATGCAAAGGACATGGACTATCCCACTAGGTAGATGTATACATAATGCAAAGGACGAGGACTGCCCTCTTCTTGATATTAGAGCAGCCCTTCGTGATAATAGAAGACCCGTTCTTAGTCAATTGACAGCACAAGCATTGGCCTCCAATCCCTAGAAGACCCGTTCTTAGTCAATTGACAGCACAAGCATTGGCCTCCAATCCCTTGTTCAAGCTCACTATCTCCCACAAGATAATAGAGGACCCCTTCTTGGTCAACTAGCAGCACAAGTATTGGTTTCCAATCTCTTTTTCAGGCTCACTATCTAAGGGAAGAGGGTAAACGGTAAACCCCACTTTATCCACAGGTCCATCGGGCGCTGGGGTATGCCCAAGTACTGATTCTGGCATCAGTAAAGTAATATTCGATACAGTGGAGTAGACCGGTATTCGAAACTCAAATTTAGGGATATCTGAGGTAGCTTACTTGCGACATTGGGCCAAGTGGTATCATGGTAGATGGGATCGTTGATGAGTTTGGTCAAATCTGGGAAATGAAACCCAGCCATGTAAGGCAAAACGGGTTGGTTAGCATTAGTTCTTTTCACAATATGGATTTTGGGTTCACTATCCAACCAGATGTCTTGTGCATTGTCTTGTGACTGTGGGGATAAGGATAAGGATAATTTTCAGGAATCCACAAGATGGAGTTTGGGTTCACTATTTAAAAAGATGTCTTGTGCCCGTTGGCACAAGGATAAGGATAGTTTTTAGGAATTGAAAGGAAAAGGTTAGCCATTTCCTACAAGATGACTCAGTGTTGTGGGGATAAGGAAAAAGATAAATTTTAAGTATTGAAAAGAAAATATGAAGAACTGCACATGGAGAATCACTACTTGTTATATGAACAAGTTCAACTCTCTAATAGTTGGTTAACAATAATGGATGTCTTTTTTGTGAGATAGTGGATGTATCAAATGGAAGAAGAAATTTAAGTAGGTAGTGGATGTATCAAATGGAAGAATAAATTTAGGTACTTGGAATGGGTAGGCCAGAAGCTATATCAAAATCAGATCTTAATTTTAAAAGTGTCTCCTAACTTTCCAATAATAAAAGTGAAGTATCAAGAGAATTGGACTCTAACTTTCTAATAATAAAAGTAAGAAAATTAATCAATTTAAAAAATTAAACTTTTATTATTTTATTATGTAATTTACATTACTAAATAATATATATAACATTTTATTTATTTAAAATATAGACTTTAAAATATAGACATTCAATCTTATTGATCAAATAAAATCCCATGCATTTTTTAATGTAATTCCTGTTCACCTTTATACTTTGGACTCAAACTTATTTCATTATATAAGATTCTATTGTATTTAAAATATAGACTTTCAGTCCTACTAATCAAATAAAACCACCCAGACATTTTTTTAATGTAATTCACCCTTCTACCCTTGACTCAAACTTATTTCATTGTAAATTTCATGATTATGTTTTCAAGAGAACTAACAAGGACAACCAACCCTGCAATGCTTTCATGATGATGTTACATCACTTGGATGCTTTCATGATGATGTTACATCACTTGGATGTAATCGATGAAGACGTGTTTGATTGTTCTATAGAATGGGTTAGAAATGGCGAACGTTATTTCCAACCCTATAGCAATATAAATGCCTTCTGACATGCGAGGGAAATAGCGCTCGCCCTCTCTCTCCACGCTCCATTCATTTGTTCACGTGCTGTCACTCAGAGGGCGAGCGCTATTTCCCTCGCATGTCAGAGGGCATTTATATTGCTATAAGGTTGGAAATAGCATTAGCTAGTAGAAATGGCCAGAATTTCAATGACCTGAAACTAACCGTGTACACAACAACATTTATCCAAATAACACATACTCAAATGTTGATGTATCTCTCAACCTACAATCAATTTCATTTCATGATGTTACTATTGCATAATAAATGAGAGAGAGGTGGTAATTATTTAATAAACTATCGAACCATAAATTACTTGTCGCATATATTGTCCTACTTATTTATGGTTTAATAGCATTAAATATATTGGTGGTTATAAATCAAGATAATAATAGTTTTAGTTTTTAGATATATTGGTGGTCACAAATCAAATTGGTAAGATAATGTACTTGTGGCATATATTGTCTTACTTATTTATGGTTTAATAGCATTAAATATATTGGTAAGATAATGTACTTGTGGCATATATTGTCTTACTTATTTATGGTTTAATAGCATTAAATATATTGGTAGTTATACTAGTAGATAATAATAGTTTTAGTTTTTGGATATATTCAGTGTCACAGATCAAAATGGTAAGATAATCTACTAGTTAGTAAATTATTAAAATTGCAAAGTTATAATTTCATGAATATATTGGGTAGTATATGTTATTCATTAAATTTTGTATTTAGTTCAATCTAACTAATAACCTAAACTACCCCAATACATTAATAAAACAATAATTACACAAATATTAATAAAAACAATCAAATATAACACCTCTTCATATTTCTATGTTTACCCCCATCAAATTAAAGATATTTCCATACAGATTCTCGCGACAAACGGTACATTATTCACGTGTATTCTCACGACAAACTGTACCCTTGCAATATTCAGAAATTTCAATGGATGTTTTGAAGCCCCTGCAATCCAATGAAAAATCTGAAGGCATTGAATTCGTTCACATCATCTCGTCATAAAAGTTGATGATGGTGAAACATAGAAATCTGAGGGGAGAGACAGGCAGCATCCAAACTTTTCAGTAGCCTCAATGGTCCATCATATGCTTGGGAAATAGGGCCTGTTCTCTGAGTGACAGCACGTGAACAAATGAATGGAGCATGGAGAGAGAGAGCGAGCGCTATTTCTCTCACATGTCAAAGGACATTTATAATGCTGTAAAAATGGAAATAAGAATTGCAGTCATACGACCATCCCGAAATATGATATAGCAACAAAAATATTAAATTGATTGTAGGTCAAGAGTTCACATCAACATTTGGACAAAAGAAAATGATAAATGATGTACGTTGTAATTGTTTGTATGGTCAATTTCAGGCATTTGAAATTCTGGTCATACCTGTTCCATTCCAGAGAACTATCAAAGGCTGTCAGGAATTCAGGAATCGTCTTCATCGGTTTAATTGTAACATCATCATGGAAGAATCGTAGGATTGTTTTTTTCCTGACAAATAATTGAGGTTGCTTTTTATCCAAATAATTAAAGTTTAATAAAACGACAATTTAAATTGAGGATGATTTCTAAATTTATTTGCATATACTTTTTTATTTGATTTCTAAAGTTTACACTCTTTTTTATTCCAATGTGGCAAGATGAATATTATCTAGTATTTCATGTCACATTTTGCACAAGTCTCATCCAAACTATATTTTGTTGATATCTCTATAGCACTTGAGCCTTATAGGCATTTCTCCAAGTTTTTCCTCAAACATGCAATGTGAATCGATTACTAATATACCCAAGTCAGTTCTATATATACTCCATTTCTCTTTGAATAAAGATGTCATTTTTTACTAGGAATAAGTCATTTCAAATGAAATTTCTTTTCGATTGGTCACTTTTTATAAGAACTAAAGATTCTTTATGATGACCAAACTAATGATGACCATTTTTCTTGTAATTCATTCAATATAATACATGAAAAATATAATATGAATCCTACTACTATAGAACCAATGCAATTATGGTATCCTATTCTATGGAGGCATAAAGTCTTGTTCCATTGGCCAATTTTTAGATCAATTCATCAAAACTTCAGCCAAGTGATACGAGGGCATGACCGTGAAAGAACATATTCAAGGAGAAAGCTTTTTTTATGGGGAAAATGAATGTACGAAGAAAAGGAACGCCATACTCTTGCAAAATTATACTGATATTAAAACAAACCACTATTACGATCGATGTATATTCTACATAGATATTTTATTATTGAGGATTATAGAAAATATCACCCATGTTGGTTTTGTTTAAAAGAAAGAAGAAGAAGAAATTCACAACATTATCTTTCATTGTACGAGTTATTACTATAAATAATTATGCTCCCCTTGTAGAATTTTTTGAGTTACTGAAACCTTTTATTATGGCTGAAGCCGAACCCACTCAATAATTTGAACATGAAGGAACTTTCTCAAGACACCTGGCATTGGTAAGATGTGGACACTTGTTTACAACAATCTTAGTAAAAAGTGGAGAGAATCAAATTGGCCCATCCAATGAGAAGGAGAGACCCATACTAATTGATGATCTAGTGATAAAGATAAGTATTAATATTGATGAAAGAACTAAGTAGAGAGGGAAGAGGCCTACTAGTGCTTATCCAACTTACCTCCATAGGCTTGTCCTCAACTCATAGAAGAAAAAATATGTAATAATATTTTGGTTAACGGGATTTTCTCAAATATCAATAATTCCCACAAACAATATGTAAAAAAAATTAATATTGAGCAAAAATCATTTTATTATAAAGAGGAGCTCAAGCAATACTTTGGGCACATAACAATTCAATAAAATGGCAATAGATATGAGTGGGCCCTGAATAATCTTCTAAGATATAAAATAGAACCTTCATTAAGTCGCTTTACCACAACAGAGCCTTTTTATTAACCGATTGCAAATGAATGATTTTCTCCAACAGTGCATTGCTGCAAACAAGAGCCTGGGCTAGTTGTTGCTATTAAAGTGCTCGCCTCAAGGTTCATGACCTCTCTCTCTCCAGCGTGTGCAATGGTAACAGGCCTCTTCTGAGAATGGTTTCCCCTACTGTTGGGAATTTCTGGTAATTCCAAACAAAATGAATAGAGAAAAATGCTTTGTTTTAACACAGGATCTTAACACAGGGAAGCTAAAAATTGTTTGGGAGAACAGAGTTTTCAACACACAAAAAAAACTTTGTATTCATTAATAAAACAACTGCTGTTACAAAAGGGATCTTCCTCTCTCAGAGGGATTACAACCAGAGAACGCTTTAGTTCCACAAAAAAAATTACTCTGTCTTGTCCTGAAAAATACTCTGTCTCAGCTGCAAATTTTTCATTCATGTTGTTGCATAAATTTACACTGTTGTAAATATTTCTTCACATGTGCGCTACTGCGTGCTTCCCTTACATTACATATGCAATGAAAAACAAAACATTACATTCAACCTGCTGTAAAAACTTCTTACATTCACTGTGGCGAGTTTTTCATATATTCCATTACATACTCCATGACAACAAAAAAAAACATAGCTTGAATTTTTGTTTTACCTGTGCCCTAAAACAAACTCCCGTAAAATAAAAAACAATAAAATTAAAGACTTTACCTACGTTCTATCAACTGGAGTAAATTCCATTTAAATTACTTTACTGACAAAAACCGGCAGTCAATGAGAATTTACTTCACGTCAAGTCCATATGGTGCAGGCTTGTACACAACCGTTGATTTAATTGGACGGTTGACGGAAATTCCCCGGAGGTCCCTTTCAACCTAACTTTATGCGTCGGGGAAAGGTTGTTTTGTAAAGGACGGCTCAGACACGTGGTATCAGTTGATTGTGATCGCTGCCCTCGGAGGAAAAACAGTGTTCTGTAAAAGCAGTGCGGGGAGGTACGTTGGCGGTTTTGCAAAAACAACGCTGCAGTTGGAATTACATTTCAACACTCCCCTTTAATTTCAACTGCTGGGTTATCAGTCATACCCAGGCATTTTCTCAAAAATTCAAAACTTTTCTATCCCAATGGTTTGGTCAGAATATCTGCAACCTGCTCCTGAGTTCTGCAGTGTTGTAAAACAATTTCTCCATTGTTTACCAATTCCCTGATGTAAGGAAACTTTGTGTCAATGTGTTTCGTTCTCTTATGAAACACAACATTCTTAGATAATGCAATAGCTGAGCTATTGTCAAAAAAAATCACAGTTCCTTTGGCTTAATCTTGGCATAAACTCCTTAACATCCTTCTCATCCAAATTGCTTGACACGCTGCTGCTGTAGCTGCCACATATTCTACTTCTGCTGTAGAAAAAGCTATAATAGGCTGTTTTTTAGAAGCCCATGAAATGGCTCTTGAACCCATGTGAAAAACATAACTGGATGTGATTTTTCGATCATCTACACTTCCAGCCCAATCACTATCAGTGTATCCAATTAAATCTGAACATTCTGAAGTAGTATATAAAATGCCAAACCTTTTAGTACCTTTAACATACCTCAAAATCCTTTTTGCTGCCTGCCAATGTGCTTCTTTTGGCCTCTCCATGAATCTGGAAATTAAACTAACAACAAACATTATATCCGGCCTAGTTGTAGTCAAATACATGAGGTTGCCAACTATGCTCTTGTACAAACTAGGATCAAAATCCTTGCTGTTGTCCTCTTTGTTGAGTTTTAATCCCATCACTGTGGGAGTGATCGCTGCTTTGCTCTCTTGCATATTAAATCTTTCCAACACTTCATTAACATATTTTTCTTGTGAAATAAAAATCCCATTTCCATTTTGTTCTACTTCTATTTTTAAGAAGTATCTCAGCAAACCCATGTCAGTGATTTCAAATTCTTCTTTCATGACTGTTTTGAAATTTTCAATAAGATAATCATCATTACCTATGAAAATAACATCATCAACATATAACACAACAATTAGTAATTTACCATCCTTTTCTTTGATGTAGAGGGTGGGTTCTCCCTCACACTTTTCAAATCCATTTTCCAATAGATAGGAATCTATCCTATTGGATCACTCTCTTGGTGCTTGCTTCAGCCCATAAAGAGCTTTCTTCAATTTGCACACTTTGTGCTCTTGGCCTTTCTTTTCATAGCCTAGAGGTTGTTCAATGTAAACCTCTTCCTTTAACACCCCATTTAGGAATGCTGACTTCATGTCCATTTGGTAAACTTTCCACTTGTTTGTGCTGCTATGGAAAGCACTGCTCTCACTGTTCTAGCAACCGGTGCAAAAGTTTCCTCATAGTCTCTCCCATACTGTTGCTTATATCCTTTGACAAGTAGTCTTGCCTTGTGTCTTTCTATTTTGCCTTCAGCATTACTCTTGGTCTTGTAAACCCATTTAAATCCAATGACTTCCTTTCCTTTTGGTAGTTCAACTAAATCCCATGTCTTGTTTCTTTCTATGGCATTGATCTCCTCATCCATAGCTTCTATCCATTTCCTATCCTTAATTGCTTCTTCGAAATGAACAGGGTCATCAACATGACAATATAAAGCAAACAAAGAGTTCATACCTTCATTTTTTGCCTCTTGTTCATAAATGTCACTTAAATTTATGAACTTCTTACCTCTTTCATTTGGTGTACAAGTGCTTGAAGAAGCACTTGAATTTCCTCCTTGTGATGTGCTTGGAGAAGCACTTTCATTTCTCCTCAAGGGTGTCTCTTTTTGTCCTTGTGTTGGTGCTGCTATTTGGGGATGTATTTCAGCCATATCCTCATCATCTTCGTCATGTGACAAAGAGTTTTTAACATTCACTGTTTTCTCTATGCTTCCATCCCAAGCTTCCTCCTCAATGAACTGAACATCTCTACTCACAATAAGCTTCTTGGTGGATGGGTTATACAACCTATAAGCTTTGGATTCCTCACTGTATCCAATGAAAATACATTTCTCCCCTTTGTTGTCCAACTTCTTCCTTAGTTGATCTAGAATGTGTGCATAAGCCACACATCCAAAAACTTTCATGTGGGTGACTCCTTGCTTTGTCCCACTCCATGTTTCTTTCGGCACTCTGTTCATGACTGCTTTTGTATGGCATCTATTCAAAATGTGCATTGCACAATGTACAACTTCAGCCCAATAATCATTTGGCAAATGCTTTTCCTTTAACATACTCCTCGCCATATCCATGATTGTCCTATTCTTCCTTTCGGCAACCCCATTTTGCTGCGGAGTGTACCTAGTGGTAAACTGTTTATGAATTCCATTTTCTCTACAAAAAACGTAGAAATTCTTTAGAGATATACTCACCTCCTCTATCAGTTCTTAGAACTTTGATATGCAGCCCACTTTGGTTTTCTACAAGTGCTTTGAAATTGCAAAATCTTTCAAACACTTCACTTTTGTTCTTCAGAAAATAAACCCAAGTTTTTTCTGGTAAAATCATCAATAAATGTTAGAATATAGTGGCTGCCTGCAAGCGATGGAGTTTGCATCGGTCCACATAAATTTGAGTGGACAATCTCTAAGGGTGCTTTTGCCCTTATGCTTTTCCCAGATGGAAAACTTTCTCTGTGTTGTTTCCCCAAGATACAACGTTCACAAAAGCTGTCTGGTTTCTCTATCAATGGTAATCCTCTTACCATTCCTTTTGTATTCAACAAGTTAAGACCTCCAAAGTTGAGATGTCCAAATCTCAAGTGCCACAACCAATTTTCATCTTTTGGTTTGCTTTGGAAAGCCTCTTGTGTCACTGTTGCTATTTCTTTTCCATTTTTCAAATCTGCTTTCATTTTGAGAGGGAACATCATGTTCCTTGTCATCTTCACTTTAGCAATACATCGTTTACTGGGTGTTTTATCCATGATGGTGCATACATCATCCACAAAGAAAACATTGTACCATTTTTGAATAAGTTGTCCAATACTTAAGAGGTTACATTTCATTCCAGGAACATAATAAACATCTGCTATGGTTTTCTTTTCACCTTTCTTTCTTAAGACATTTACTTCTCCTTTTCCCATAACAGAAACTTTATTATCAGTCCCTAGTGTGACTTGTGATTTCACATTCTGATCTAACATAGAAAACCGAGCTATGTTTCCTGTCATATGGTTGCTGCAACCAGAGTCTAGAAACCATATATCTTCACACTTTTCTTCAGCCATATTACAAGCTAAAAACAAATTATTTTGGCTGATATTTTCTCTAGTAAAATTTGCACTATTTCTATTATTCATATCATGCTGCTTCTTCCTACATTCATTTGCATAATGCCCATATATTTTACAATAGTGACATTGGACATTGGATTTATCATACCTTTGTCCTTGAGCATGATGTTGTCCACTTTGTTGGCTGCTGCCTTGGCCTTGGTTCTGATTTGGATTGCTGCCTCTTCCTTTCTTGTTTCCTCTGCCTTGACCTCTTCCTCTTCCAAAGAACATCTGGGTCTTAAAGGCATGCTCTAGAGATGAGTTTTCATTCCTACTCAATCTTTGCTCATGTGTTATCAGTGATGCATGTAGTTCATCAATTGAGAAGTTTTTGAGATCCTTTGTCTCTTCTATGGTGGTGACAATCACATCGAACCTTGAGGGTAGGATCCTCAATAGTTTCTCCACAATCCTCCTTTCTTCAAGAATCTCTCCATGAGACCTTATCTGTGTGACCAGACCAATCACATGTGTGAAGAATGAGTCAATATTATCTGACTCCTTCATGCAGAAAGTCTCAAAATCTCTCCTTAGCAACTGTAGTTTTGCTGTTTTCACTTTCTCCATGCCTTGATAGGCTATCTTGAGAGTTTCCCATGCTTCTTTGGATCCCTTAGCTGCTGCTATCCTTGGAAACACACTCTCATGCACTGCTTGATACAAAAAGTAGAGGGCTTTAGAATACTTCTTCTTATTGCTCTTCAACAGATCTTTCTCTGCCTGAGTTAAGTTATTAAACTCATTTTCATCTGTTGGTTTCTTCAAAACCATCCTCAACAAATTCCCATAAGTCTTGGGAAGCAAGCAAAGCTCTCATTGTTATTGCCCAATAGTCATAGTTTTTCCCATTAAATTGTGGGAGCTGAGTATTACAGAGACCCATGCTAGTGCTGGCTCTAGCCATTCTTGCTCTCTTAACTATGCTTCAAAATAATTGACTGTGTATTTAAAATCACTGATTGTCCTCAACAGTAACAGAAAAAACTAGCTTGAGAAATACCTTGGATTTTTCTTGGCTGAGTCTTCACTCTACTGGAGAAGCTACTGCAGCAAGAAACCCTTCCTTCAGCTTCTTTGACACCTTCAAAGAGCCTGGACAAGCTCCGATACCATGTTGGGAATTTTTGGTAATTCCAAACAAAATGAATAGAGAAAAATGCTCTGTTTTAACACAGGATCTTAACACAGGGAAGCTAAAAATTGTTTGGGAGAACAGAGTTTCAACACACAAAAAAAACTTTGTATTCATTAATCAAACAACTGTTGTTACAAAAGGGATCTTCCTCTCTCAGAGGGATTACAACCAGAGAACGCTTCAGTTCCACAAAAAAAATTACTCTGTCTTCTCCTGAAAAATACTCTGTCTCAGCTGCAAATTTTTCATTCACGCTGCTGTGTAAATTTACACTGCTGTAAAAATTTCTTCACATGTGCGCTACTGCGTGCTTCCCTTACATTACATATGCAATGAACAACAAAACATTACATTCAACCTACTGTAAAAACTTCTTACATTCGCTGCGGCAAGTTTTTCATATATTCCATTACATACTCCAGAACAACAAAAAAAAAAAACATAGCTTGACTTTTTGTTTTACCTGTGCCCTAAAACAAACTCCCGTAAAATAAAAAACAATAAAATTAAAGACTTTACCTATGTTCTACCAACCGGAGTAAATTTCATTTCAATTACTTTACAGACAAAAACTGGCGGTCAATGAGAATTTACTTCATGTCAAGTCCATATGGTGCAGGCTTGTACACAACTGGCGCCGGGGAAAGGTTGTTTTGTAAAGGACGGCTCAGACACGTGGCAGTAGTTGATTGTGATCGCTGCCCTCGGAGGAAAAACCAGCGTTCTGTAAAAGCAGCGCGGGGAGGTACGTTGGCGGTTTTGCAAAAACAACACTGCAGTTGGAATTACATTTCAACACCTACGATCCTAGGCCCACTGTTGAAAACATGAACTTGGCCAAATGATTAGTGATGGATCTCAGCAGGGTCTGACTCCAACGATGACTGGCGTTCTCCTCAGTGGTTCGAGCCTACTCAATTTATTTAGCATGCATTAATTTAGCCAATAAACATGGGTTCCAGCATGATGATATATTTAATTTAATACGTTGTTGTCAATGCGGTCACATTC
Organism: Pinus tabuliformis; assembly: GCA_031772625.1. Classification (NCBI taxonomy): domain Eukaryota; kingdom Viridiplantae; phylum Streptophyta; class Pinopsida; order Pinales; family Pinaceae; genus Pinus; species Pinus tabuliformis. The sequence goes on along the minus strand of CM062808.1, from coordinate 251,663,857 downwards.
AGCCTCTTGTGTAGCTAAACTTTCTATATTTGTGCTCATGCAGTTCTCAATCCATCATTCTTCCAGATAACAAACTCCCGCTCATAATCAATCTCTGTATGACTTCACTACTCTGACTTGATGGCTGGAAGGTTGTATTCTGGGTCCGAGTGGTGTTTTGTTCACCATTTAATCCTTTCTCTCGTCCCTAGATGCCATAATCCTTGAATTAGTTGCTCCAAGGGACAACAATAATCCTTAGCACTCACTCCTCCTGAAATAGCAATAACATTCGACCCTAAGAATGGAGAAGATAGACCCATCAATCGAGCATATAATATTTGTAATTTACGATTAGATATTGATATGCACAAGAAGGAACTCCACTAGGGTGGTATTTATGCCCACCAAATATGGAGGGTGTCTAGGGTGAGATCGGATCCCACCGAAGCTAGGCTGGCTGAGGATCTCACCTAAAAACTCGCATGAGGCTTCAATTAAAATGCCAAGAAGAAAATCCCAAATTCCATGTATGCTCTTGTTCCCCCTCTGTCCTTTTAAAGCTCAATAGCTTGAAGAAAACCAAGGGAAATTACATTGGTTGAGAGTTACTTGGGGCCAAAAATACGTGTTCTAGGTCACACACACACACACACACACACACACATATATATATAAACTTAGTCAAACTGGGTGAATTGGTTGGGGATCTTACAGTTCCCCCTACCCGAAATTGCTTGCCCTTAATTAATTTCAATGTTGAATATTGCAATATGTGCTCTCCTTCCCAGGTGGTGTCTTCAATTGGCAAAAAGTTCCATCGTGTCAAATATTCATGGATGGTTTTCTTCGAAACTTCTTTTATCGAACCTCCAACACCTCATGTGGAACTAATTGAAGATGTCCTTCCTCATCTAATGGGGGTAAATCAGGTGATGATTTGACGTTCTCCCCTACTTCCTTCTTCAAACAAGAAACATGAAATATATTATGAATTCTGCTCTCTGCTGGAAGCTCCAATTCATATGCCACTTCTCCTATTTTTCAGATAATTCGATAGGGCCCGTAGAACCATGGCTTTAACTTTTATCCTCATTTCTGCTTCAAGGTACACTGTTTGTACGGTAGTAGCAGGAAACAAACTACATCTCCCACTTCAAAACTCCTTTATAGCCTTTTTCGATCTGCATATAACTTCTATCGATTCTGAGTTGTCAATAGGGTTATCCTTGAGTGCCTAGAGAATATCTTGACATCCATGAATCCAATCCTTCACTAATGGTGCCCTGTTATCTCAAAGTGTTGTGTCTGCAAAAGACAGTACCTCATATCCATGTATGGCTCAGAAAGATGGCATCCCTATGGACATGTGATAAGTGTTGTTATAGCAATATTCTCCTAAATACAACCACTTGGTCCATGCTCTTTGTTGCCCTGTGACATAGTTTTGTGAGTAACCTTCCACCCATTTAATTATTGCTTCTATCTGTCTATTTGTTTGCAGGCGGTAACTTGTACTAGGAGTGAGATATATGCCTACTAACCTGAATAACTCCTGCTAGAATGCTCCCATGAACCTACTATCATGGTCACTGACAATGGTTTTGGGAAAACCATGTAGACGAAATACTCCTTGGAAAAATATTTATGTTATCTAAGATGCAGAGCTTTTGGAGGAAATCACAAAGAAGTGGGCATATTTGGTCAGATGATCTACCACCATGAAGATACAATCTTTGCCTTGGGATGAGGGTAGCCCTATAATGAAATCCATGGAGACACTCTCCCATTTTTGTTCCGGAATGGGTAGCGGTTGTAACAAACCTGTTGGGTGTGTATGTTCAACCTTATTTCTCTGATAGGTACCACATTCCTAGACATATTTAATAATGTCCCTCTTGAGTCCCTTCCATGTGAACCTCTCCCTAATGGTCCTGTAAGTCTTCAGAAATCTCAGATGTCCTGCTAGAGGGGAGTCGTGGGCTGCTTGTATGATATTCATCTTCAGCTGGGACTCTGGTACTAGATAGATTCAATCCTTATAATAGATAATGTCATTGAAAACTCTATATTGGTTGTCTAATGACTGCCCATCAAGAATCTCACAGGTTGGCCGGTTCTTTGAATATTCCACCAAAAGATGGGACTTCCAGTCTTCTACAATGTCTATGAGGGAGAAGGTAGTTGATCTCCTAGACAAGGCATATGCAACTACATTGTTTTTTCCTTTGATGTATTCGATCTTGAAGCCATAGGCTTGAATCTTGCTAAACCATTTTTGTTGCCTCTTGTTCAATCCCTTCTGATCCAGGAAGTACTTGAGACTATTATGATTAGTTTTGACCTTTAATATGTTGCTCACTAGATATGGCTGAAACTTGGCTAGTGCATGCATAATTGTTATCATTTATTTGTCATAAATGGAATAAGAGCGCTCATAATCCTAGAGCTTCCTACTCTCAAAAGAAATCAGATGATGATTTTGTGTTAAAAAAACCCCAATTCCCTCCCGAGAACAATCACACTCCAATATGAATGGTTGGGAGAAGTCCGACAAGGCTAGAACTAGGCATTAACTCATCAATTCCTTCATTCTCTCAAATGTCTCCTATGTTGTGTTTGTCCATACAAAGGCTCCCCTTTTTGTCAGGTCGGTAAGAAGCGCTTTGAGCTGTGAATATCCCTTAACAAATATATTCTATAATAAGTACAAATACCTAAGAAGCTCCTTAATTCTGTTACATTTTTGGGAGTGGGCCAATTGAGAATGGCTTTAATCTTCTCCTCGTGCACTTTGATGGATTGGCCCCCGATGATGTGACCCAGATATAAAACATTTTTCATGCCAAACTCACATTTGTAGATTTTGTCATAGAATTGTTGTGCCTCTAGTATTCCCAAAACCTCATCCAAATGTTGTAAATGCTCCTCCCATGTTCAACTGTAAATCAGGATGTCATCCAAATTAGGATGTTGTCGAACAATACTGACATAAATTCGCATAGCTTCTTGTTAAACACATGGTTCATACATGATTGAAACATCATAGGGGTGTTGGTCAATCCAAAAGGTATTAGTAGGAATTCATAGTGTCCATAGTGGCATCTGAAAGTTATCTTTGGAATGTCTTGATCTTGAACTCTGATCTTGTGATAACATGAGTAGAAGTCAATCTTTGACAAGTACTTGACCCCCTTTAGATCATCCATTGGCTTGTTGATCCTGAGGATAGGATACCAATTTTTGATGGTCCTTTTGTTTAGTGCTCGATAGTCTATCGACACCCTTAGGGACCCATCCTCGTTCTTGACCAAACCACGGATGAAGCAAAAGGGCTTGAGCTTGATCGAATGTGTCCCAATGCCAAAAAATCTTGGATTTCCTTCTCTATCTCATCCTTATATGATTTGGGATGTCGGTAAGGGGTAGTGATGACAACTTGTACCCCTTCCTCTAGTTCAATGATGTGCTCAAATCCCCTATCTGGTGGTCGTCCTGGTGGTATATCTCCAAAACCCTTATGGTGATTCCATGATGTCAGGGGGATACTCCTTATGTTGTTATGTTGGTTTCTTCTCCATGATTCAACACTCCACAACCCATACAATATCCTCATGTCAAAGATCTACCTCCATCTTGTTGGATGTCACAATCTTAGGGGGTATGCATGCATTCCTCTTAACATCACCTTCTTACCATCTAGACCTGTAAATGCAAATTCCAAGTCTTGATAGTTCACTGTATGAGTCACAATTGAATATAACCATTGAACCCCTAACACTATAATGGGAGTCTAGACAATTCACAATTTTTTTTATCTGGAACCGTGCAGTTCCCAATTGTTAGACTCACATTAGGGAATATTTTAGTGCATGTCAAAACTGTAAACCCTCCAAATGCTTCAGCTGTGAATCCTCTTCTAGCTACAAATTCTACATCAATGAAGTTGTGGGAAGCCCCACCATCAATCATCATTATCCCCTTATGTCCTTGTATGGTGCCCCTAACTAGAAGAGCTTGGTATCTGGGGACCCCTATAAGAGAATCAATAATACCTTCCTAGGTTTCCTTCTGTATTGCCCCCATACCTTGTGATTCTCCCTGATCCACCTCTCTCTGCTATTCTTCTAATTCACTCTCAAAAAATACTTCAATATAGTGCACCTTTCACTTGGTACACCAATGCCCTAGTTCCCAAGGTTCATAAGAAGAGAAGCCTAGCCTTCTCCTCCTGAGATATTTCTTGGTTTCATCATCCAACTTTCCCTTCCTTAATGACCCCGTTTTTTGTTTCTTGACTTCCTTTCCCCTTTGATGAATAGTTGGTTTGGGTAGGAATCTAGCCTTGGGTACTACGTCTTGCATATCCCTTCTTCTTCTAATTGCGTCTTGTAAGGTCACAGTTTGGTAGGCCTTGACCTAACCATGCAGCGGTTCTAACAACCCTTCTATGAACAACATGACCATCCAAGCCATTAAGAGGTTGGTGACCATTAATACAAGCTTATGGAATTCTTCGATACATGATTTAACGTAACCTGTCTTCCACAGTTGGATTAGCTCCTAGAGGTACAACTCAGGTTCCTTCCTGTCAAATATCTCTATCAATATTTCTGTGAATTATGTATAAAAGATTATGTTTGCATGTCCTAGATTGATCATCCCATGTTGCCACCATTCGTGTGCGTCTCCATCAATATGAAGTGTGGCATATTTAATAGCATCTCTCTCATGCATGGGACTAATCTGGAAATATATATCCAACTTCTGCACCCATGATCTTGCAAAAAAATTTGTTGGTACATCAAAGTAAGGAAGAGTTAATTTCCCCACAACCTTTTGCAGATCCTTGTTTGACTGAGGGCACACATATTTGGTTGCCTTCTTCTTTTTTTTTTCTCCTCATGAAATAATATCATTGATGGTTAAAGTTTCTTTCATGTTGGGGGGAAACAAACCATATTCCTTCATCCAAGTTGTAACTATCTCTGCAATTTTTGGAGAGTCTTTCTCCCTGGAGGGATCATCCAAGAATGGAGACATAGTTGGTCTGCTAAATGGTATGCTCTGAAGGTTGGCATCTTCATGCGATGGACCATCCCAACCTAAATGAGAGCCACCTTCCCCGTAGTTTCTTTGCAAGTTAGATTGTCTGATTTGCAATTTGAGAAGTTCCACAATTGTTGCTTGAGTGGCGACGATCTTTTGTAATGCATATTCAAGCTTGGAATTTTTGTGATCACCCATCGGTTCGTCTAATGCTTCTGACTCTCCCTAGTCCTTAGCATTGATCTCTTTGTTTTCCCCTCCTTGATTTCTAACCTTTCTCCCTTTCCAATTAATACAAATCCATTTTTGTTTTTCTTTTCTTGGCATCCCACAGCTGGCCAAGGTTGTGGCTCTAATACCACTATAATAATATTTTGGCTAATAGGTTGAGATTTTCTCAAATATCAATAACTCCCATAAATAACATGTAAAAAAAAATTATTGAGCAAAAATCATTTTATTATAAAGAGGATCTTAAGCAATACTTTGGGCGCATAACAATTCAATAAAAAGGGAAATAGATATGAGTGGGCCCTGAATAATCTTCTGAGATATACAATAGAACCTTTGTTAAGTTTCTTTACCACAATAGAGCCTTTTTATGAACCAATTTTTAAATGAATGACTTTCTCCAACAGCACGTTGCTGCAAACAAGAGCCTGGTCTATTGCGTTTTGTTGATGCGCTTGCCCCAAGGTCCACTACCTCTCTCTCCAGCGTTTGCAATGGTAACATGCCTCCTCTGAGAATGGTCGCCCCTATGATCCTTGTCCCACTGTTGAAAACGTGAACTTGACCCAATGTTTAGTGATGGATCTCAGCAGGCTCTGACTCCAGTGATGATTGACATTATCCTAAGTGGTTCGAGCCTCCTCAATTTATTTAGCATGCAATAATTTAGCCAACAAACATGGGTTCCAGCATGATGAGAGATTTAATTTAATACATTGTTGTCAACGTGGTAACAGTCGGCCTCTTGTGTAGCTCAAATTTCTATATTTGTGCTCATGCAACTCTCAATGCATCGTGCTTCTAGATAGTAGACTCCTGCTCATAATAAATCTATGTATGGCTTCATTACTTTGACTCAATGGTTGGAATGGTTGGGTTCTCGGTCCTGGTGGTATTTTGTTCACCATTTAATCCTTTCTCTCGGTCATAGATGCCATAATCATTGAATTCATTGCTCCAAGGGACAACAATAATCCTTCGCACTCGCTCCTCTTGAAACAACAATAACATTCGACCATGAGAATGGAGAAGATAAACCCTGCAATCAATTATGGAGTAGATAATATTTTCAATCTATGATTAGAACTCCACTAGGGTGGTAGTTATTCCCACTGAAGATGGAGGGTGTCTAACTAGGGTGAGATCGGATCAGATGGGATCCCACCAAAGCTAGGCTAGTTGAGGATCTCACCTAAGACTCTCAACTGAAAACATGACTGAGCCTTCAATTAAAATGCCAAGAAGAAAATCCCAAATCCCATGTCTTCTCTCATTCCTTCTCTATCCTTTTAATGCTCAATCGTTCGAAGAAAACCACGGGAAATTACCTTGGTTGAGAGTTACCTGGGGTTAAAAGTATGTTCTTTATGCCACTTATTTATTTATTATTATTATTATTATTTATTTATTTATTTTTAATGCTCAATAATTTGAAGAAAACCACGGGAAATTACCTTGGTTGAGAGTTACTTGGGGCCAAAACTATGTGCTCTAGGCCACTTATTTATTTATTATTATTATTACTTATTTATTTCAAAATCGGTAAAACTAGGTCAATTGGTTGGGGATATTACAAAATAATCTCACAATTCAAAGAGAGAGTAAAGAATGACATTTTTATAAAAGTGATGGAGAAGAAACACCCCCTCAAGTTACCCTGGTAAGATCCTACATTGTGAATTCAACAAAGTAAATGTTTGATTAAGAAATTTCCCAACAAATAGAAGGACCCCAAAAAATGGAAATACACAGTGTCACTATTCCAAAACAGGTGGTATTTCACATGGATGAGACCTAGAATTTAATTGAAGTATGGGTTGTTAAATAATCAATCATTTTTAACGATCAATCCTTTACCATACATAATACCTATCATGATAAGGCCACCAAGAAGCTACAACTTGAAATGGTGTGTGTAAGGAATAGAATAATACTAATTAGTGGAAGTATGAGGTAGACATCTTAGAAGTTAGACCTACAAGGCTCATAAAATTACAACAAACTATAGGGCATTACCTTTCTCATTCCATCATTGAGAATGTGACACCCTTTTTATTTTCCCACTTTCGTGATGTGATTGAGAATAGTATAATGCTAGGGTACTAGAAATTATGCTATGTGTAAAAATTTTATTATGTGATGTAATATTTATTTTTATTAATAAAAAAGAAAATACTAAAGTTGAAGGAAGGTGGATAGCTAACAAATTATGATGCCTTGAGAAGAAAAATAGCATTTAATTTTTCCTTTTGATGTGATGGTTAATATTCCAAAGAAGCTTCTAGTGTTATGAAACCAACTCACAAAAAGATAGAAAATATAGATGAACACCTTAGAATTCAGCCTCTTCAAGGGGGAAACCTCCTTTACTATACAAATGAACAATTCTTGGATGATACAAATGACAAGACCTCCTTTCTATATATATGAGTCTAAGGGGTCATAATATAATTAGAGCCACATAACAATAATAATGTAAGGGCACAATAATAACATTAGTGGACTTCTATGGGGCACACTAATAACAATATGGGGACTACATGGGCACACCAATATAATAAGGGGGTTGTAATAATAAAAATAAGGGGTTACACTAGTAGTATAGGGACCTAACATGCTCCTCTCCTTCAAAAAGTGTTGTCCTCAATGCTTGAGTAGTTTTGATGCTTTTGTATAAAATTATTGTCCTCCCATGTGGAATCTTCAGCGAGTAGGTTCTTCCACTTGATGAGCTACTTAGAAATTGATCGATTTCATAGATGTCGGGTTCTTGTTTCTATGACTGCTCCAGGCTCCAATATGATTTTTCCTTCCTCATCAAGTTCTGGAAATATTGTTTGAACTAGGATCTTCTGCAACTTTTGAATGAGTGGCCACACTTATTTTTCCTTCTTCCATTCATCCCTTGCTTCATTTACCGAATCTAGTTGGATAATAGAAATATTACAAAATAACGTTTCCACATCCTCATCTTTTCTTGAGAGTGCATCGGCAACAAAATTTTGCTTCCCTTTTTTGTAGATGATTTCAAAGTCATAACCAACATATTTGTGACCCATTTTTCCTGTTCTTCTAAAGATAATCTTTTTTCTAAAAAGTATTTAAGACTATCATGATCCATTTTTACCTTGAAGTGTCTTCCCATTAGGTAAGGTTGCCATTTCTTAAGTGCATGTAGTATTGCCAACATTTCCTTCTCATAAATAGCTTGCTTGAGATGTAGCCATAAAAATATGCAATCGCCTACATCAAAACTTTTTTCACTGCGATGTTGATTTGCTCGTTGTTTCATTCGATTATGTACCAAAGTGGCGTTATCCTTTAAAATTTGGAGAACTTGTTGTTGATGCTGGATGTGATCTTTCACTACTTGAATATTTTTCTTCTTGATATGTCCTTCTATCTTGAGAGTTTGAGAAGTCGTAATTTCTTCCAATGCATTACAAGATATGGCTGGATTCATTTCTTGATGCTCGATGTGATCTTTCACTTCTTGAACATTTTTCTTCTTAATATGTCCTTCTACCTTTATAGTTTGAAGGAGTGGTAAATCTAGCCAATGCATTACAAGATATGGTCGGATTCATTTCTTCTTTCTCAATGTGATATTTCACTTCTTGAACCTTTTTCTTCTTGATATGTCCTTCTACCTTGCAAGTTTGAGGAGTGGTAATTCTTGCCAATGCTTTACAAGATATGTTCAGATTCATTTCTTCTTTCTCTGGGTTAGTTCCTGGGGTATATCCTCTTATTTTGATGTTTCTTGATCCTTTTCTTCCTCCTATTCATAATCTATTTAAAATAATTTCTTCTTAGCACACTTATGACCTTTAGTGTATTTGCTATCACAAATGTAACAAATCCCTCTTTCTCTTTTTCTTCAAATTGTTGTAGTGTAAACCCTGTAGGTTGTGGAAGGCTAGGAGAAAAACACTTCCATATTTATAGTTTTGAGTGGTGGGCTGCCTTGTTTCCATAATTTCGCTTTCAATTTTTCTTGCCAACCTGAATGCCTTCTCCAATGAATCAGGTTCCTGAAGATGAACCTCATGTTGAATGTTATCCTTTAAAGTCCCTATGAAGACATCAATCCTTTGCTTCTCCAGAATATCATTTACCCTTATATTCAATTTTTGAAATTCCTCAATGTACTCTTCCATTGAACCCTTTTGTTTCAGATTTATCAATTGGCTAAAGAAGGTGTTTCTCTTTGTATCCTCATAATGTGCTATCATTTCCTCCGTGAAAATTGACCACGTAACAAGTGGTTTACGAGAACAAAGCCATTTATACCATAAAAATTGATTTTCTTCTAAATAATTAGATGCAATACATACCTTTTGTAATAGTGGTACACCATGTATATCAAAATATTTATCCATCTGTAGTATCCAATTTATCGGATCCTTGCCATCAAACTTGCTTATCTCGCATTTCCTTGATTTTAGGAGCTCAATCGTGAAATGACTATCTCTGTAATTTTGGATCTTTAAGTTATGAAATTTTTGCCTGTAATAGCCCTCTGAGTCCTCTTTCTAACTCCGGAAGTCTCATTGTAATTGGATTCCCGAAGAAATATTTATTCCCAATCTCTTGCGATGACCTAATTATATACTAGTTCAGTAGAGTGAACTTGTACGATGTTCCACGTGTCACTATTTCAATATTAGGTTCTAAAAATTATACTCAAACAAAAAACTGTCTGTCCTCTTTCTGTAACTTCTTACAAAATTTCAATCTGATGCTCAGAGAGAAAGTTATGACGATTTTCCCAAGGTCACCTGTTTCGGATGTAATTCGGGAGTCTACAAAAACCCTAACTTCCTCATATCATATATCTGAAAATATAGCGAAACAAGATTTGAAATTTAGACCTGAGCTTTATACCAGTTTCGTCTCATATGGGTTTTTTCTTTAGCTTCAGAAACTGCGTAGTAAAAAAGTTATAGAGAAAATTCCACGATGACCTGTTTTAGATGAAATTCTGGAGCTTGCAAAAACACTAACTTCCACAAATCATATATCCAAAAATATAGTGAGACAAAATCTTAAATTAAGGCAAAAGATTCAACATGATTTCTTCTCAAATGGTTTTTTTCTGTATATTTTGAAACATCGTAAAAATTAAGTTATAACGAAAATGCCACGCTGTCTTGTTTTTGAGCAGCGAAACCCTAGAATCCAAAGCTCTGATACCAAATGTTAGGAAACCAACTCACAAAACGATAGAAAATATAGATGAAAGCCTTATAATTCAGCGTGTTAGAAGGGGCAACCTCCTTTACATTACACAAATGAACAATTCTTAAATGATACAAATGACAAGACCTCCTTTCTATATATAGGAGTCTAACGGGTCATAATATAATCAGAGCCGACATAACAATAATAATGTAAGGGCACAATAATAACATTAGTGGGCTTCTATGGGGCACGCTAATAACAATATGGGGACTGCATGGGTGCAACAATATAATAAGGGGGTTGTACTAATAACAATAAGGGGTTACACTAGTAGTATAGGGACCTAACATCTAGCAAGGGGTTAGGAAAATGAAGGGTCAAGGTAGGATTATAAAGACAAGAGGGAGGATCCATAAAGAGGTTCTTATTCCTTTAGATACCCTTCCTATTCCATTTTCTCTCTCCTACATTCTTTTTCATCTCACTTAGAATTTCAATTTGGAAAGAGAGTTGGTGGCAGAATCGAGAGAGGTTTAGACCTTGTGAACGGTTAAGAGTTGCAAGTGACAACTTATGTGACTTGAAGAGAATGTGTTGCAACACCTTTATTTGGACTAGATGGCTCCGAGGAGTAGGAATGGTGTTTTTTGTGTGTGGCACATAGAGCACTAAAGAGGGAAGGGTCAAGGGACTACAGAGATCGGAGAAGGACTTGTGTTTTGTAGACCAGCATAGTCATTTTGTGAATGCTTATGATCCTAGTCAAAGATGGAAAGGCTAAAAACTGATTTTTTCCTTTTTGTGAAGGAGGGTTTCCTTCACTTTTATGTTTAATTTGGTTTGAAAATTGCATGCTCAATCCCTATGTTTAGTTTTCTTTCAAGGCATCAAGAATTTGGCTTAAGGGTGGATGGCTGCGAGAAATATTATAGCATAGTCTTGTCTATGGTTGGGTGGATAGTGGCTCACCTTGCTTTAGATCCATATTCATTTTTTCTGAATAAGATAAGTACATGTGTGCTTCGTAAATGAAATTGATTATTGCAGCAATATATGTATGAAATTGTAATAGTTGAAATTATGTATTCTCAACAGTTTTTTCTAATGAGATCTATTTATGAAACATTACAGGAAATTTTAGGCTAAAAATGCCCATGAATTTTTCATGTAATTTCCATGTCATAATATGTAAACCAATCAAAATCCTTTATCTTTTTAAAAAGAGGTACATGTAATTATTTTGGAGGGAAAAGAAGAAACCTATTTTTTAATTATGTTTTTAGCTTATATCCTTGTAGGTTAAATCAAATTTCAAGTGTAGACACTCATTGGATGCATAATTAAATTCCACATTTAATGAGTACCCATTATGCATACTTTTGAAAAGACCCACTGAGAAAAATGAAGATACATTAAAAAAGCATGCTGAACACTCCTTTTTAATGTATCTTCATTTTTTATTTTATCAATTTGGGTTCTCTTAAATGTATGCATAATGGGTACTCATTTTTTGTAGAACTAAATTCCGCATCCAAGGAGTGTCTACACTTGAAACTTGAGTAAAATTATAAGGAGATAAACCAAAAACACAAATAGAAAAAGTATTTTTTCTCTTTTCCCTCCAAAATTCATAACTCTTATTTTGTTATTTTAACTATTATTTTATTATTTTTCCTTAGGAGGCCACTTTTAGGCTGAAATTTCCTCTAATGAATAAACATGTAGAGCATATGAATTCTATTATTGATAAACTTATTAATTGTTTTCTTAACATTTGAGTAAATAAATTGAATTGATTTTGGAAATCTTCTCTTCCTAGTAGAGATCGTATCAATAAACTTTCAAATTCATGAGTTGCTTTTATGCATGAATGCCTTCTTTGTTAATTGCATGCTTATTTTTCTTTAATTTTATCTATAACCTATAAGTCCCAAAATTTTCTTCTAATTTAAAGAGATATGAGGTGCAAAAAGAAGCTTAGGAAGATCCTTGGGGTTATTCTTGGAGTTTAATGGTGGATGCCAAAATGTGATTTATGGTGTAAACTATCACATTTTATATTTCTATTTATTTATATTTATATTTTATTTTATTTTATTATTATTATTATTATTATTATTTTTTTTCTGAGGGGATTTAAAGGCTAAAACATGAACCATAGTGATGGGAAATCTCACTGAATATTTGGTTCTATTTTTATATATTATTTCTCTATATTTTCAGATATATGATCTCATCAAGTTGAGCTTCCTAAATGATTTTTTCAAATAGGTCATTTTAGAAGTTTGACTATAAGTTTTCTTCTAAGAAATTTCAGAAGCTAAAACTTTGACCATAATGAGGAGAAACCTTGCTAAACATATAGCTTAATTTCTAGACCTTGGTTTGATATAATTTTGAAGATATGATCTGAGCAAGTCATGTATCCTAAATGTTCACGAGATCAGGCTTCAAATAGATCAACATGGTATTTTCCATATAAATTTATTTCTTTAAGATTTTGGATCTTGAAAGTTGGAGGAGACAAAGAAAATATCTCAAGGCACACATGGTAGAAGTTTCAAATATTAGTTCTCTATAATTTTGGAGATATTCCCTAAGGATTTTGGGTCTTCAGAATGCTCCTGAAATTAGAACTAATTGTTTTGTTAGAAAGCACAAAAGAAGTAGGAGAAAAATTGATACCCCATATCCTTAATGAGGATTTAAATGACTAGGTTTGAGAAAAATGTGATACTCCATAGACCTGATGAAGGATTAGAGGGTTGGGTGTGTGACAAAGTGGTATCATAGCTAAGTTTCCACATAGACCCTAGATGGGCTTGAGTATAGGAAATAATTTAAGTTTTAAATTAATATTTATGCATTCATGTGTACTTATGTGAACGAACTTTGTTGTATATCTAAATAAAATGTAGGCTTGTATAGGCATGAAACAAATGAAGTAAAGGTAATAAACATGTTCAATTGTTATGGTTTTAGTGGTACTAATAGATATGTGTTATTTCAGTACATAAGAAGACTTTTTAGAGTGAAAAAAAGAGAGAAGGATGTCCAACAGAGAGGGATAGCTTAGAACTGAAATGATCTCCTCTGAGGAAAATGGGAGAGAAGAGTGCACATCTCCCAAACTTATTCAGACAATGAAAAGTTTGAAACTTTGAAGGAAGACCTTTAGAGTTTCAAAGTAGATAATGAAAGGTTGATCAATGAACAAGAAAGACAATAAGAATTGAATGCGGTGTTCTTGCAATGTTTGCCTAAAATTAAAGAACATATGCATTAAGGACCAAATTCTAGCATTGATGGAGAAGGCCCACCTAAGAAAATGGATATCCCTTCAGAAAATCAAAAGCATGAATTGACCATCAACAATATAATAATATTGAATCTAAGAAAATACATTGACGTAGAAATGTGCCTGCTTCCAGTGAATACTCCTCCTTTTATTCCTCTAGTGATGGGGCAACTAGCTACGTTAGGATGAGTAGCAACAATTGAAATAGAAGAAAGAAGAAGAAACACTCTAAAGATGCATTGCATGAAGAATTTAGGAATACAAAACCACCCACCTTCAATGGTGAGATCAACAAGGGTGAGAATGTTGAAGCATGGTTGTCATGATTAAATAAACACTTCCATGTGTATGATTATTCTATATTGTTTATCTAATTTATTTTTTATTTTTAATGATTTGATATATTTCAGGAAAATAATAAATTATAATTTTTTAAGTAAATAAAATCTATTATAATTTACTAATTTAATGGTTAATTATTGATTAAAAAAATATTAATAATAATCACTTTAACAAATATACAAATAAACTTAGGGAAAATTACTCTAAATAATGAATATTTATGTTGTAAGGAATTCCCCTTTGAAAACCACTCCCACGGTTGCCACTGTGTACTTCTATGCACCATTGGATCACATATTTGACAATTAAAGAATTATTTGTCGTTGGATTGATAATGTAATTGTTGATTGATAAAGTGTTTTTTAAAGAGCATTACTCCATTTATATGGTTCGGCTGACAGTTAGTCACCATAAACCTTGCGGTAATAATCAACGATCATCTTTCACCATAGAAGTGGGGATGATTCCCTTGGTGTTAGGGTAACCACCTATCCTGTTAGAGTTTCTCCATTTTCCACATACTCGTGGTATGACAACACCTGGTCTCATGTTAAAATTGTACATGGCCTAAATCCTTTTTGTTTTCCTGTGTTTTTGACGAGATTTTAGGGACTCTATACCAAAAACCATTCAGCTTGCTTGGTTATGGATGTTCCTTGCTCAAGTTAGCTCTCCAAATAATTCGATCGCCTTCTACTCCATTAGGTGAGGGTAGAGAACTAATTGTCCTCACTTGGTGTTTTCTCAAGAACACATTTAGCTCCTAGCGAGAGAACACAACTGTTTCTGTGTTGTTTACAGGTAAGGGTTGTACCTGCTAGGTTTTAGGTTTAATATTCACATAATGGAAATTTTTACTTAGTTCCTTCCTCTGTTTATTTTTTCCTCTGTTTCCGTGTTGTTTACAAGTAAGGGTTGTACCTGTTAGGTTTTAGGTTTAATATTCATATAATGGAAATTTTTACTTAGCTCGTTCCTCTGTTTATTTTTTTTCTTACCTTCAATTTTATTTCCAATGAATTTTAGTTAAAATCATGTTCCAACTTTTTTAATTCACGACCTCTCTGATTTGTTCCAGGTCGACCCTCTTACTTAGGAAGTAAATTTTATTTTTGTTAGCAACGAAACCCTAACCTCAGGTTTTATTGTTTCTTTCTCTTTGCTTTTGTCTCCAGAAGAAAATGGCTCTACAACCTCGCAATCCCAAACCCTTAAGGTTTCTTCATTTTCTACAAACTTTTTGGGATGACGATGCCTAGTCCTAATATTTCCTGGCACTTTCTAGCGCCATGGCCTCCCTCTAAACTTAGATGTGATGACGGATTCCGTTACCCTACCATGCATGTTACAAGCATGTGCCCATTTAGGAGTTATGTGACATGGTAAGTCTATTCATGATTACATTATACCAAATTAAGTTAATTTGGATGTTTCTATAGGGAATTCACTGACATCCATGTACTCTAGGTGTGGGAGTATAGAGGATGCATGCAAGTTGTTTGAGAAGATGACTGTAAGGGATGCAATATCATGGAGTTCTTTGATTGCAGGGTATGCTCAAAGTGGATATGCCAATGAGGATATGGCACTTTATTTCGAATGAAACTAGAAAACTTTATACCTGATTAGGAGATCTACAACAAGGCAAGCTCATACATAACTATGTAATTAAAAGTGGGTTTGAATCACATCTCTTTGTAGGAAATACCCTAATAGACATGTATTCCAAATACAGAATAACAGATTTTGCATGTTTTTGTTTGAAAAAATGTCTATAATAAATATAGTCTCTTGGAATTCGTTGATTGTTGGGTATACCCAGAATGGACAACCCAATGAGGGCTTGAAACTATTTTATCAAATGTAGCAAGAAGATGTGACATGGGAATATCTGATGGTGTTGAAGGCTTTATTTGTTGGCTCATGTTGGTGGATTATCACTTCATTTGCATTTTCTCTCTAGTGGTAGGTGTTGCTTTTCTCCATTCTCCCATCCCTTCATAATGTCATACGTGTAGATGTGTGACTCTGAGCATCTACTATCTCCTGGTTCTGTTGATATGGGTCATGTTATTTGTGTTTTGTACCTATTCTCTATCTAGATGAATGGTATTTAGATGTGGCCCTATTCATTCATCAACTTTGTGCGGTAGATATTTTATCTTTGATCATGGTATCATTGACATATCTCTTCGTTTCTGAACATGTAAACAAGTTTTCTCTTTGAATACATCATTCAATTTTTCTTTCCTGAAAAAAAAGATGTGACTTCAGACTATTGCACTATGGTAACTGTTCTCCCGACATGTTCCCATTTAGGGGTTCTGGAACCAAGCAAGTGGATCCATGATTGCATAATTAGAAGATACTTCAAGTCAGATGTTTGTGTGCTAAATGCTCTCATAGTATGCTAAATGAGCGGTTATAGAGATTGCAAGACAATTGTTCCATAAAATGTCTAACATAAATATAATTTCTTGGGGTACAATGATTGGTGGGTATTCCCAAAATGGGTTTGGTAGTGACGCCTTAGCCCTATTTCATCAGATGCAATTGGCATACGTGAAACCTAACTCAATCACTTTGGTAAGTGTGCTCCTGGCATGTGCTCATTTATCATCTGAGAAATAATGTAATTTGATTCATGGTTCTATAATTAAAAGTGGATATCTTGTTACAATAACAACCCTAATTGACATGTATGCCAACTACGGAAGTTTAGGAGTTGCACATGAGTTGTTTGACTAGGTGTTTGGAAACAAATGTGGTATCATGAAGCAAAATGATTTCTTCCCATGAAATCCATAGTCTTGGTTGGGAGGCCATTTCTCTTTTTCACCAAATGCAGATGATGTGCATATGGCCAAACCACATCACCTTTGTTTATCTTTCGTCTGCATGCAGCCTGCAGGCATGTTGCTTGAGGGCATGCAATATTTCAATTCTACGATTCAACATTATTATATTTTTCCCAGGGTAGTGAATTATGAATACATGGTTGATCTCCTTGGATGAGTTGGGCATCTGCATGAGGCATGGAACTTAATTAAAACCATGCCTTTAGAACCAGGTGCAACTCTCTCCCATCTGCATACCTCAGGATTTTTCATCAGATCTATACTACACAATTTGAAATTTACTTCATGTGAGAGTAGTCATAATGAAGAGGCAAATGATAATTATTGTGCAATAGTCAAGTCCGAATTCATAAATATGCTGAGAAGACTCTCCAGGTTTCATAAATCATAGAAGTTTCTCGGAAGATGTAAAACAATTTTCATTGCATGGTTCTGTTTAGGATTGGATTGTAATTTGTAAAGGTTGGGTTCACAAATATCCTGAGAATTATTTCTTTGTAAATCATACAGGTTTCATATATAATACAAGGTCTTCCAACGATGTAAAACAAATTCTATTGCATGGTTCTCATGTGCAATATTGGAAAATAATTTGTAAAGGTTTGTGGATCGATTTGATGAAACAATTCATGACAACATTTTAAAAACAGATGCTAACTATTGTATTTTTCCATTGTCATAATATAAACTACGTGATCGTGATTATGCTCATAAACAACGAAATGCTTTAAATTTTTCATCTTCAATATCTTCCTGGCTAAATCTAGACACCACACCAAAAACTCATGCAGTAGGAACTTTTCTGTTAGAAGTTATTCTAACTAATATCAGATATGAAATAATGCAAATATATGAAATTTTTCTATCTTCTACTTTTTTCTACTCCATTACAGTGCATGTCAAGCAAAATATTGCTTGGAAAGTAACAGTTTTACTGGTGCTACAAAACATGGATCAAACATCAATGGAAAGCCAAAGTTGTTCTAGAAAAACCTTGCATCCATTTAAAAAAAAATACAAGGATTTTGAGCATTCAATGCCCTTAGGGTTTCCATGCATTCTTTCTCCAAAATAAGCATATGATCACATTGTCTTGTTGGTATTCACGTAGAGTCTATACAAATATGTTTGAGAATACAACTGGAACTAATTGTGGTAAACTTGCAGTCTAAGCTATTGTAGAATTCATTTATGGTAGCTTAAAGGTGTTGAAGATGGACTCATGTGGCCATAGGAAGAGGAAAAGTTAGTGCGTTATGAATGCATGGTTGATATCCTTAGTTGATCTAGGCATATGCATGAGGCATGGGACTGGATTAAAACCATGTAGTCATATAAGATCCTCCATAATTCTCATTATTGATCTTCAAAGTTAGGGAATTAATTGATAGGTCACTGACATTTTCTCCTTCCATTGAGCTTCTGATTCGTTTCATATTTCCACCAATACTTAGATTGATGATGTCTCCTACCTCAATACTACTTTTCTAAATGAATCCATAATCATCATCAACATTAGCTTCATTGAAGAAAAAAATTTGTCTGGTATTTTATGATTTCTTGACACGGAGCAATGGGCAAGGAAGGTCGTTTGGAAGGATTTGTTATTTCCCAATCCTTGAAGTTTGCTCGTGTCTTATAGTAACAATATTTTTTAGTAGCTACAAACCCATAGTAATTTCAATTACTTGAATATTTAAACAATTTATTTTATGTGAATGTACTCATCCCATTTTTAACATTTTTTACCATGGCAATGGATAATGACAAATTTATCTTTGCCATTTCAACTGCGTTTGCTATTCTATAAGAAGGTGCATGTCTCAAGTTTGCAGCGGAGTGTTATAAAATTATATATTACGGAGCAATGGAACACATAAAATATTGCAGAAATATAAACACAGAAAACGCACAAAACAAGAGAGACACAGATATACGTGGTTCACCCAGTTTGGGCTACGTCCACCCCGAACAGCCAGTCCTTCATTTCTATTATCCAGCAAAATGAAGAGACACAACCTACAGCAAATCCACTGTAATATCCTCTGTTTTCTCTCACAGTCTCACCGCTCCGTTTCTTGCTCACAGAATACACATCTATCACACAGCCTCAAATACAATACCCTCATACAAAGAGAGGGGTTACCTTCTAGGGCAAAAAACCCTAAACTAAACATAAGTTCTACCGTCAGATCATCTGCCTAATGAACGGCCTAGATTGACTAGAAATTACTATACTTTTACAAGGCAATTTTACAGTTGTTTTTAGCTTCGAGAGCGCTGCCCCCGAGCCCCCGCTGGCCCCCGAACCCCCCAGCTGAGGGGGACAAGTCCCCCCCGCACCCCCTCGCATGGAGGGAACAATGTAAACTTTGAAACAGGAACTGATACTGTTACCCGTTTCGTAGAGATAGCAAAAAAATGACCCGATTTTCAAAAGTGGTGATGCAAAATGCACATGTTTTTTTTAGAACATGGTTTTTGGAACGTTAATTTTTTTCATGTGCATTAAGTTTTAGAATGGTAGTGATTTTCATGTTGATTTTAAAAAGTGAGTATTCTGCATCACACCCTTTTTTTAAAAGACCTATTTTTTGACTTTAAACTTTCTAGTGTGTGAAATGTAAAAAATTATTTTCTAAATTTGATAGTTTTTGAAGTGGTCATTTTATTCATATTTTCTTGTTCTCTATCTTAAATTTTTTTTTTTTTAGTGGGGTTTTTATTGTTTTGTGTTTTTAAATTAGAAAGTCGATAGTTTGAATTTTAGATAATCTACATATTTATACATCCTTAATTAATTTTTCAATCCACATGAAATAATTGTTTCTAAAAAACAACATTTTTTAACAATGGACATAAAAATAACCATTTTTAACATAAATATAACAAAAAAACCAAACGTTTTGATAATTTTTTGCTAGAACTAACATGTCAAAATCACAATTTTTATACAAAAATATTAACTAAAAATGGTCAAATAATAGTTTTTTTTATGAATTTCATGTCAAAAAAATAATAATAACAACTTTTTTTTCAAAAAATAATAATTAACTTAAAAATCAATGCGAAAATCACAAATTACAAATATTGAACACATAACAACTTTAATTCATTGATTATTCTTTTCATGAAATGTCAGAGTCAAAACATTGCAAAGCTTGATTTCCAGCTATAACTTGAATTTAATCAACAATGTCACGTAATCCAAACTCTTCGTCCTCTAGAGTTTCATCATTGTCATCTTCCACAATATTTTCTGCTTCCTTTTGCGCAATTTCCTCTTCTAATGGGTCTTTGATGTCTGCAAATCTCCGAATATATGTCTTTCCAAACATTCCATGTAATGGTGGTTCGGGTTCCTTTGCCTTTTTTGCCACACGTGATTCACTAAAGTCCCCTTTCTTCAACCCAATTTCTTGCATTGCATCTGGAAGAAATTGAAGAGCATTAATTCTTTGCTGAATGAAATTGCATTGTAATGGATCTTTCTCAATTGCAATGCAATTTCTTCCTTTTTGAAGGCAGCATGCTAGTGTTGTACCTAATTATCAAGCACAAAAAAATAATGAAGTAAATTAGTACAATGACATATTAATTAAAAAAAAGAACATATTGAAATTCAATTCCATGTGGCAAAACCTACCTGAGCCAGAAAATAAATCCAGAACCCAATCTCCTTCATTTGAACATATGTCTATAAGATAGTTAATCAATAATTGTGGTTTCTGATAAATGTTAACTATCTCTCCTTTCGTTTCTTTGTCTTCATATGTTAGTTTTCTCACAACAGCATCATAAGTCAGTATTTGGCTATGACTCTTTCTGTCCACCCGATTAAAAATCATAGACATATGGCTATCATCTTTTTCCCAACTATCAATATGAATGAACTCACAGTCATTTATAAATTGTTGATCTTCATTGTTAAGAAGATTTGACTTTTGCCTGTAACATAAAATAGTAAAAGTTCAATTAACTTGTACATAAATGAATTTTTCAACATTAATCAAATATACCTTTAAACATCTTACCATGTAAGCTGCATCTTTGAATTTGTTTTCCCCTTGAAGCTTGATAATACCATTGCCAATTGTGTGTCTGAATGAAATGTCACAAATCTCCATAATGGTGATGACGTCACTTCCATAAATCCCGCCACCACTTTATTAAAAGCTTGATAAGTATAAGGGTCACTATCATAGTAAATGTTTGGAATATTGAAACCATGGGGAATATCTGCAATAACCAGGGCATAATCCCTTTTTGGTACGAGTTTAGCAATGTTTTCACAGTTGCCTTGTATTACTTGATATTGAATAGTGTCTAGCCCATTCCAAATGAAATGATTAAGAGTTGGATCAAGTTCAACATTCTTAATACGTTGCTTTCTCAGTCTTTCAATCTTTATTTTTTCAATAAAAGTCTTGAAACTGTCTGGTGCTCCATTATCTTCTTTCCTCATCTTTTACCAAACAAACAAATGTATGTGTAAGTTTTAAATTAAAAATAGTACACAGATGATTAAAATTGAATGTATAAATCAAGTTACCTTTTTAAATGCAAGATAAAAAGCTTTTAATGTTGATGTAGAACTTGAATCTGGATAGTTGCGTACAACATCATCCCAACTATCTTCATTCAACAATTTAACTATTTGTTACTGAATTTTCATGTAAACTTTGTGACTGCATAGATAAAGTAAGAAAAAGTTAATATAATGATATGTATAACAAATACTACCAATAACAACATGTTTTATTTAAAAGATAACTATAATCCTGGAAATAAGTAAAAATAATTCAGCAAACTTACTTTTGAAATTCTTCAGACATTTCTTCGAATGATAATTCCCCTGACCTCACACGAGATAATATTGTTTTGACAATTTTTTCATCTTTCACTCCTTGCATCGCTCTCCAAGGCGTGATGGTCATATCGTCTGGAAGTTGCTTCAGTTCAGGAGCTGATTTATTGTTGCTACATATCAATGGCTTAGACTTTTTGACCCTCTGGTTTTTAATGCCAATGTCTTCCCACATGCTAAAAATGTCATCAATCAAATTCCAAATATCTCCAGTTCTGAATGCCAATTGGAAAATGTTATCAACACCTCTGAATAAATCGCTATATCTGCTGTCTTTTCCACCTTTTGAATTGGTTTTCTCTTCAATTTGATAGCCTATTTCCATACAACATTCTTTTCGGAAATCTGCAGTAATATTTATCTTATCCCCACCACATTTTTCTAGGAATTCACTATGAATAAATCTAACCTTTTGGATCAAAGTCATAGGCATCCTATATTCATTATCTGAATTATGATCCCATGCCACTAACTTTGCTTTTGTTTCATTTAAACCAGCATAAATGATACATTTCATTGTTTCAAAACGTGGGTTATTAGGATATTCCTCCATCAATTGTCTTTGAGCTTCAACAGAATGGTTCCCCCCAAGCACATAATAATTGTATTCAAAACATTTTGACTTATCAAATGCTTCTTTGTTGGGAACTTGAAGTGGATCAACAAGAAGCACATAACTAACCACATGAGCATATGGATTGTACCTCATCAATGTCTTCAAGTTGTGAACATGCAGATGATGTGGCTTCCTGACTTGATATTGGCATTGTCCTTCACTTGCCTTATAGGTTTGTCTGACATTTAACTGAAATGTACGACCACCATCAATTAAGTTTCTCTTTGTCAAATTCTGTCGA
Organism: Pinus tabuliformis; assembly: GCA_031772625.1. NCBI lineage: Eukaryota > Viridiplantae > Streptophyta > Pinopsida > Pinales > Pinaceae > Pinus > Pinus tabuliformis. Next base: position 251,641,192 of record CM062808.1, on the reverse strand, counting down.
ATGGCATTTTATTTTGTTTTGATTATGCCATCATCTAAATCAGCTCCTGGTGTAATGATTTCTCTGCTTTCTTTTGAAGTTTCGCTAGGTTCTTGACCGTTGGTAATAACTACTTCAAGATCTTCAACTCTACTTTTTTTCGTCATAACATTCTCAAGAGATCTATTCTTGGGCATTGTTACTTTTGGTCTTTTATGACCTTCTTCAGTTCCAATGTCATCTTCAGTAATGGCAACATATGCTTCATTGTCAATTTCAACTTCATCGTCCTCAAAAGTAACTTGTTTACCCTTGCTAGATTTATCCACCAGAGGCCTTTTTTTCTGATTCTTTAGATGTAGTTTTGTAGCATCATCAATTACTACATTTTCCATGTTTTCCATATCTTCTTCTAACACTGAGTAAAAAAGGCTGACAACTTTCATGATATCATGCTCTATGAAATGAATGCCTCCCAACCTAATTGAACAGCTTTCAACAAAATTCTGCCAAACAAAATATCATATGTTAATATAAACAAAGTTAAAAAAATATAGCGAGACACTTTCAAAACGCAAAATAAAAATACAAATAACAATACTTACGATGTTTTGTGTCATCTCATTTACGATTTGTTTACACAACTTTGTAGATACCTCTCTCGTGTCATATAATGAATATGATAGTCGGTATTTAATCTTTTCATGTGACTTGGGAGCTTTTGTAAGTACATAAACAACTTCAGTGTTTGGTACCGAACACATATCTATGACTCTTCCCATCACCTCCAAATTTTCATTATTATGGGGTATATCAATGTATAGATATATATTCACAGTTGTGCTCTCTCTTTCTTTCACATACCAGACTCTTGATGGAAATTTCACCTCTTTTGAACTTTTCCAATCTGAGATTAGCTTCTTATCACTTGAAGCACTTGAAATATTTGTAGGCATGAGCTCAGGTGGAGTTCGTTCACCAATGTTTTTTGAAGATACACCTTTAAGACTCTTTGGTCCAGAAAGATTCACAGAAATTTTCCTTGATGCCATTTTCCTAAAAAAAAACACATAAATTAGTAAATAAAAAAACATATTAACTTAAATTAATAACAAAAATATACCATAATTTTTTTATTTGTATAATCAGAATTGCCCAGCCACCTCTAACGGGCAGGCGGGTCGATGGGCGAGTGGGAGGTCAGGTGAGGGATAATGAGGCTAAGTAGATATTTAGGCAAGTATGGGCGAGCCCCTACCCACGCGCCCCCCACAACCCCCTAAGCTTCCCCCCCTCCCCGGCCCCCCTCCCCTTCCCTCACCCTACCCCCTACCGTCCCCCCACACTCCCGCGCCCCATCCCCCCTCGCCCCCCGCCCCCAAAACCCCCTCCCCCCCCATCCCCCGCCCCCCATCCCCCCAAACCCCCTACACCCCCCAACACCTCCCCGCGGTCGCCCCTCCCCACTGCGCCCACCACTCCCCACACCGCGCGCCCCCCCTACCCCCATGCCCTACCCCATCCCCCCCCCCATCCCCGCGCCCTACCCCCTCCCCCATCCCCCCTACCTTCTGCCCCTGCCCCTACCCCTTACCCCGCCCCCCCACCCTTACCCCCGCATCCCCCCTACCCCCCCCCAACCCTTATCCCCCCCCCCTACACCGTACCCGCGCCCTACCCCTCTACCCCCCACCCCCCACTACCCTACCCCCTACCCCCCCATCCCCCCCTCCTGCCCTACCCGCGCCCTACCCTTACCCCCGCACCCCATCCCCCCCCCCACACCCGCGCCCTACCCCTACCCACCCATCCCATTCCCCCCCCCCACCCGCGCCCTACCGCTACCCACCCACCCCATCCCCCTACCCCCCTGCCCCATCCTCCTACCCCCCCCATTCCCCCCCCGCGCCCTACCCTTACCCACCCACCCCATCCCCCTACCCCCCCATTCCCCCCTGCCCCATCCTCCTACCCCCCCCATTCCCCCCCCCCCCCCCGCGCCCTACCCTTACCCACCCACCCCATCCCTTACCCCCTCACCCCCCCCCATTCCCCCCCCGCCCCCTCCCCACCCCGCACACCCTCCGCCCCCTACCCAGCCCACCCCGCCCACCCCTCCCCCTCCGCTCCCCCTCCCCGGCCCCCTCCGCCCACCCCACCCCGGCCCCCTCCCCGGCCCCTCCGCCCACGCCGCCCCCTCCCCGGCCCCTCCACCCACCCCTCCCCCTCCCCCGCCCCCTCCCCGTCCCCTCTGCCCACCGCTCCCCCTCCCCGGCCCCTCCGCCCACCCCTCCCCCTCTCTCGCCCCCTCCCCCGCCCCCTCCCCAGCCCCTCCGTCCACCTCGCCCCCTCCCCGGACCCTCCGCCCACCACTCCCCCTCCCCCGCCCCCTCCCTGGCCCCTCCGCCCACCCCGCCCACCCCTCCCCCTCCCCCGTCCCCTCCCCGCCCCTCCGCCCACCCCGCCCCCTTCCCGGCCCCCTCCACCCGTGCAGGGCCACCCCTGGGCCGCCCCGCCCCGCCCCGCCCGACCCGCCGTCGGGGAGGGGTGGGCGGAGGGGCCGGGGAGGGGGCGGGGGAGGGGGAGGGGCCGGGGAGGGGCGGGGTGGGCCGGGTAGGGGCAGGGGAGGGGGAGGGGTGGGCGGGGTGGGCCGAGTAGGGGCGGGGGAGGGTGTGCGGGGTGGGGAGGGGGTCGGGGGGGGGGGGAATGGGGATGGGGTGGGGGGGTAAGGGTAGGGGGCGAAGGGGGGTAGGGTAGGGGGCGGGGGGAATGGGGTAGGGTAGGGTAGGGTAGGGGGCGGGGGGGGTAGGCGGCGGGGGGTGGAAATGGGGGGGTGGGGGGATGGGGTAGGGTAAGGGGCCGGGGGGGGGGGAGAATGGGGGGTAGGGGGATGGGGTAGGGTAGGGTAGGGGGCGGGGGGGGGAGGGGGGGTAGGGGTAGGGGTTAGGGTGTAGGGGGGGTGGGTAGGGGTAGGGGCAGAAGGGGGGGGGTAGGGTGCGGGTTGGGGGGACAGAAGGGGGTGGAGGGAGAGGGGGCACGTGGAAGGAGTTAGGGGGTGGGGCCCATGGGGCCGACGTTAAGGAAGGGGGGGAGGAGTTGAGATTGGAGGGGAATGGGAGTTAGGGGGTGGGCTTATGGGGAGGAGAGTTGTGGGGTAGGGAAGGAAGAGTTGGGGAAAGGGTGCATGGGTGGGTGAGTTGGGGGTGGCAAGGGCTGGCGCATGGGTAGGGTAGAAGGGGGAAGAGGGCATGGGTGAATGGGAAAGATCGGTAATGGGTTGGGGGAAGGGGGAACGATGACGGCCTACCCACGGTTATTGGGTGATTGAGTTTGATTGGGCCCACCATGCTCACGATTGACATAATTGTTATTTTGGATTGGAAAAATTATTAATTTAAAAAAAAAATCTTCTTCGACGTTAAATTAATTTAATATGAAAATTTTGAAAAAAAAATTGAACTTACCTTTCAATTGCGATAATTTTTTGTTGAATATGTTGTTGATAGCAATATAGCTGCTCCACAAATTCACGTCTTTCAACGAACTTCAGAAAACCTGGATGTGAGGTAAGTAATAGTGATAACGAAATTTAATATATAAGTGAAATTACGAAGATGTTTTTCTGTACGATTAATGTGGGATAATTTGTTTTAAATTATTATAGAGCGAATATTGTAGAGTTATTTTACAATGGATTGAATGTGGGATTAATTTGTTTTAGAATATATTATAAAAATTTAAAAAAAAAAATTAGTTGTTTAGTAAATATTATATACTTTAACTATTAGAATAATTAATATAGAAGTTGTAGTTTACAATTTGAATTTCAGTGATTGATTTCATAAAAAAAATTTAGTTTATGTTTTTCAATGAATTGTAGAATAAAATAATAAAGGTAAATAAATCTAACAAACTTTTGGAGGGAAATATTTTCGCGAAAATTTTTGGAGAGAAATATTTTTGCGAAAATTTTTGGAGGGAAATATTTTCGTGAAATTTTTTGGAGGGAATAATTTTGGAGGGAATATTTCATTCTTTAAGCTATATAATATTCTTAGGAGACTCCATTTGTATCATTCAGCATCTTCTATTTGAAAGGGATGGATTGTTCTGATGGTGAAGTTTCGATTTATACACCATCAACATCTTCATCGCGTAACAACTCTATTCATATTGATGAATATAGCGGGAATTCTTCCACTATGAATAGAAAGTCAATTCTTCCACTTAGTCCCGATTCTAAGGACTATGAAAGCAGCGGTGATGAAGAGCATGATGGTGAAGTTCAAAAGAATGGAGTGTCACGATGTCCACTTAGTCCTAATTCTGAGGACTATGAGAGTAGTAGTTTTGAAGAGTGTGATGGTGAAGTTCAAAAGAATGGAGGGTCACGGTGTCCACTCAGTCCTCATTCTGAAGACTATGAGAGCAGCAGTTTTGACGTGCATGATGGCGAATTTCAAAATAATGGAGTGTCACGGTGTCCACTTAGTCCTAATTCTAAGGACTATGAGAGCAGTAGTGATGAAAAGTGTGATAATGAATTTCAAAAAAATGGAGTGTCAAAGTGTCCACTTAGTCCTAATTCTAAGGACTATGAGAGCAGCAGTGATGATGAGTGTGATAATGAATTTCAAAAGAATGGAGTGTCAAAGTGTCTAGTTAGTCCTAATTCTAAGGACTATGAGAGCAACGGTGATGAAGCGCGGGATGATGATTTTCAAAAGATTGGAGTATCACAATGTCCTCTTAGTCCTGATTCTAAGGACTATGAGAGCAGCAGTGATGAAGCGCGGGATGATGATTTTCAAAATATTGGAGTATCACAATGTCCTCTTAGTCCTGATTCTAAGGACTATGAGAGCAGCAGTGATGAAGCGCGAGATGATGATTTTCAAAAGATTGGAGTATCACAATGTCCTCTTAGTCCTGATTCTAAGGACTATGAGAGCAGTAGTGATGAAGCGCAGGATGATGATTTTCAAAAGATTGGAGTATCACAATGTCCTCTTAGTCCTGATTCTAAGGACTATGAGAGCAGCAGTGATGAAGAACAGGATGAGAGCAGCAGTGATGATCCAATGATGGAGATGTTGCCAAGAAATATTGTATCGAGGAGTAGGAGCAGACCTTTTCGTATCAATGCAAACTATTCTAGTTATACAATGGGTAGAGCAGAATATCTGACAAGAAGAAGTTCTATCAGCGCTCTCATTTCAAGTGAATGTTGCCAAAAAAATTGCATGAAACGTATGGATTTCACATTTGCATTAGAAAGCAAGAAGAGATATTTGTCAATGAATAAAAGCATGCAAAACTCATATTTAGTTGGCTACATGCAATCTACATTGTCAGGTTATGATTATCATATTAGGAATTTATTATTGTGTAGAAAAGCTTTCAAAATGTTTCATTCAATTGGGAATTTTCGTCTCTCGAGAATTCAAGAAAATTTGGAAAAGGATCCCACATTTTATTTAGAAGTACGTTATAAAAGACAGTTTGGGCCATTATCAAATACTGCAATGTCATGGATGAAAGATTTCTTTTCAAAGCACGGAGAGTGTATGCCAAATAGAGAGACAATACATATTCCAGATAATTTTTCAAGACGAGAAATCTACAACTTATACAAAGAATATGCAGAAAGTGTTGAGGGACAGGGCCAATTTATTAGATATCAATATTTTGTGAAGATATGGAAGAAAGAATTCAATAATGTTCGTATTCCTAAGAAGACAAGGATGGGGATTTGCAGTACATGTGCTTCTCTTAAATAAAAAATGGACAAATGTGAAGGCTCAGAAAGAGGTAAGTGTTCATAACTTTTACTTTCAAAATTGTATAGTCATCAACTATGAAAACATATTTCTTAATGAATTTCTTTTATGTTGTGTAGATTTAATTGTCAAAGAACTTTAGGAGCATCGCGAACAACAAACAAATGAAAGGAAGAAGTTGTACAAGCATCGAAAGAAGTGTTATGATAATCCAAATAAATATTTGGGTTTGATAATTGATGGTATGGACCGGAAGAAAACACTTTTACCACATTTTGTTCGCACACCCAAAAATCTACAAGAGGAAAATTTTATTCAGTTTCACTTGGTCGGTTGTATGGTCTTCAATGGGAAAATGTTGCCAGGGTGTACTTCACAGCTCCAAATATTCATAATGATGCAAATCTGACCATAACCATAATTCATGATGTGATTTCTCATTGGTCTGGTAATCTCCTGAAGTTTTGTATCTACAATTGGACAACACTTGCCGTGAAAACAAAAATTAGGTTGTTTTTGGGTATCTGAACATGCTTGTTGAATTGAGAATTTTTCAAAAGTTAAGGTTGGTTTCCTTCTTGTTGGGCACACTCATGACCATATTGATCAGATGTTCAGTCGTTTTTCAGTCACATTGAGGAGGAAGGAAGTTGGGAGCTTTCCATCACTAATTGAATGTATTAAGAAATCATACATGCCAGAGCCTGCTTTTGAAGTGTTGGAAGAAACTGTTGACATGCAAAGGTTTATTCTAGGATCATATGGTGAGGGGAAATGAATTGAACAACTTAATGATATTAGCTTCCAACATCAATTTCGTATAAAAAAAATTGATGGGAAAACACTAATATGGGGCAAGAAGTTTTCAACTACTACAGAATGGGCACCGTCATCAGGTTTGCAATTTTTGAAGTTCATTCCAGATCGTCCAATATTTGCATCAAAAATATTGTTATTACAATCAGTTGGTGAAGTTCAGAATGCACGCAGAAAGAATAGACATATAAATTATTCTGATTGCCTAGAAGAAATTAAAAAATGTATTAGATATACATATGAGTACTTTGACATTGCTGATTCAGTTTGGTGGGAGTCATTTTTCAATAATCAAAGTGATATCATTTCAACAACAACCAATGAAGATATACCTTTGAAAAATCCATTTATTTGGCCACAAAATGTGTCGAATGAACAAGAGGAAGTAAACATTGTTGAACATCAACAAACTCAAGGTATTATTAATTCTTCACAGGCAATGGAAAGAGAGATGCATATTGGTTCCAGAAGATCTCGTGCACAACGTGAAGCCATGGAAGACCTTTATAGGGGTTCAGTACATGATATTAAGGAGGGTTGCATGATTGCAGTGCTAGTAGATGGAGATCCCAAAGGCTATCCATTTTGGGTTGCTAAAGTTATAAAGGTCTTTACAGAAAATGAGGATGTTACAAGTGTTGAAGTACATTGGTATGCCACAAATACACACCCATTCAATGGTGTGTATAAGCCAGAGATGGTAGTTGACAAAAAAAATGGTGGAAAAAGAAAAAGAAAGGGTACAAATATAAATCGCCGCCGCACAGACATATTACAATTGGAGGATGTTGACATACTTGTTTATGACTTCAATTTAACAAAGAGAGGAACTCTTCGCTTCAAGACGATAAAGATTCTGAAAAGGTTGTTACTAGAAGGAATAGTGTTGACATGGGAGTCTGCTGAAACCAGTCGTAGATCTAGAAGACTTTTGAAACCTGGAATGTTGGGCATGCATGTGGACTCAGATGGGGCACTAGTTGATGAAAGAGAAGAATATGGAACATCTTCGTCAGAATCCAGTCACTCATCTGAAGATGTGAATTGTGATGGTGTGCAAGAAAATATGAGTGATTTTGAATAATTGTTTAAGACAGATTATATAACTGATGTATGCATCATATCTTCAAATAAAATTAATGTTTTCCATATGTTGTTAAATGAGAAGTTATGAAGCATTTTTATGTTGTTGGATTATGTCTTAAGTATGATAAATTTTATTGTTTAAATATCTACAATGCAATATCAAATTAGAGATATAATGTTTGTTTTATTCAGTATACAAATAAAGACTTTTGATTTCATTCAGTGATATAATTTGTTCATAATGTCATGGTTTTTTAATTTTATAGTTGAAAAAATTTCAATTTCTTTTGTATCTAGCATGGTGTGGTTGAAAACATGTTAAATTTATACTTAGGAAAGAAAAATGATATTCTACCAGAAACATTAATGTGTTTTTTCCTTAAAAATTAACTTTGTTTGAGACATAAAAAATTGGTTTTATTAGCATTTTTTTAAAAGTTTGAAAATTGACCCTAAAAAAAAAAAACGTTATTCTAGTAGCATCACTTTCGTTTTGAAGCTATATTTTGCACGAAAATTTCGTAGTAAATTTCGTAGTCACCGCCATTTTTAAAACACGTTCAAAATTGACACCTAAAAAAAAAAAACATCGTTCGAGTATACACACTTTTCATTTTTAGCACTGTTTTTGATGTTTTTTTGGGGTTTTTTGGCTAGAGTTCCCGTTTTGAGTTTATAGTTCCCGTTTCAAAGTTTACATTGTTAGGGGTGTACAAACTTCCTGGGGTATACATCCGGCTGAAACAAAGACCTCTGAACAATCATGCTCCACACACAACAATCTCCCACTTGGAGAATGATTGTAGAAACTCCACCGCTGCTTCATTTGCTGGACAATGACTCCTCTTTGGACCTGGATGTTTCTCATCTTCATCGTCATCCTTGAAGACCAATTGAAACTGAGCATATTATCAGTTTCTCCCTGGTTACAACTTTTGTTAGCATATCTGCAGGATTCTGGCTAGTGTGCATCTTTTCCAGCTTCAACTCTCCATCTTCCAACACTGATCGTATGAAATGGTACTTGAGCTGTATGTGTTTAGTCCTGGAATGAAATGCCGAGTTCTTTGCAAGATGAATGGCACTTTGGCTATCACTGTATAACGTGCCCATATCATGCTCCTTACCCAATTCACCCATAAACCTTTGTAACCAAATCATTTCTTTACTAGCCTCTATAGCAGAAACATACTCTGCTTCTGTTATTGAAAGTGCAACAACACTTTGGATTTTTGAAATCCAACTGACAACTATTCCACCAACAGTAAATACATATCCTGTAGTGCTCCTCCTGTTATCCCTGTCACCTGCCATATCTGCATCAACATATCCCTGTAGAGAAATGTTTGCACCACCAAAGCATAATGCTTGATTTGTGGTACCTTTCAAATATCTGAGAATCCATTTCACTGCCATCCAATGTTCCTTTCCTGGATTGTTCATGTAACTGCTTACAACTCCCACTGCATGTGCAATATCAGGCCTTGTGCAGACCATTGCATACATTAAGCTTCCAACTGCTGATGCATATGGAACTTTAGACATATAATCCATGTCTTCTTGGGTCTTTGGGCACATTTCCTTACTAAGTTTGAAATGGCTAGCAAAAGGTGTACTAATTGGTTTTGCATTGTGCATATTAATTCTTTTCAACACCTTTTGTATGTACTCATTTTGAGACGATGTTAATTTGTGATTTTTCCTGTCTCTAGTGATTCTCATACCAAGGATTTGTTTTGCAACTCCCAAATCCTTCATTGCAAATGAATTTGCCAATTTTCTTTTGAGTACATTTATTTCCTGCATGTTAGATCCTGCAACAAGCATGTCATCCACATACAACAACAATATAATATAGCTACCATCATTTTGCTTTTTCAGATAAACACAATGATCAGAGTGACATCTAGTATAACCTTGTTCAGACATAAACTTGTCAAATTTTAGATACCACTGCCTTGGAGTTTGTTTTAAGCCATACAAGCTCTTCTTCGACCTGCACACTAGTTTCTCCTTCCCTTTCACCTCATATCCTTGTGGCTGCTGCATATATATCTCTTCCTCCAAATCCCCATGGAGAAAGGTTGTCTTTACATCTAACTGCTCAAGATGCAAATCTTCAGCTGCTACAAGACTTAAAATAGTTTTGATTGAAGTCATTTTAACAACAGGAGAAAATATTTCATCAAAATCAATACCTTTCTTCTGTGCAAACCCCTTCACCAAAAGTCTAGCTTTGTACCTTTGTTTTCCTCCATCTTCTTCCTTCAGCCTGTAAACCCATTTATTCTTCAATGTAATTTTTCCTGCAGGCAACCTGACTAAATCCCAAGTATGGTTATGCATTAAGGAGTCCATCTCTTCTTCCATGGCTACCTCCCACTTCTTCCTGCTTTCAACCTGCATTGCTTCTTCATAACATTTGGGTTCACCAGAATCAGTCAACAATAAATAATATAATGAAGAAGAGTATCGTTCAGGGGGTCTACTTATCCTGGTAGATCTTCTAACACCACTTTCAGGTGTTTGGGGTGCCTGTTGCTGTTGTGATGGTTGTTGTTGTTGATTATTATTATTTTCAGGCACCTTTACCTTTTTACTGATTTCGTCAAGAACTGCGTATTCCTTGTTTTCCTTTTCCTGTTTCTTTTCCTGCAATTGATTCTTATACAAGACCTTTTCATTGAATATTACATCTCTGCTCCTAATGATTTTGTGATTTTCGTAATCATATAAGCGATAACCAAAATCATTAACACCATATCCAATAAAGGTACATTTCTTTGACTTTTCCTCAAGCTTTGTTCTATTTTCTTTATCAATATGGACAAAGGCCTCACAACCAAAAGGCTTTAAAATAGAGCAGTTTACCTTTTTACCTATCCATGCTTCCTCTAGAACACCACCATCCAAGGAACTTGAAGGCCCTCTGTTTATTAGATAAACAACAGTATCTACAGCATCTGCCCAAAACTGTAAAGGCAATCCTGCATGCAATCTCATGCACCTTGCACGCTCCATGATTGTTCTGTTCATCCTTTCTGACACACCATTTTCTTGTGGTGTTCATGGAACTGTCTTCTCTCTGTGAATTCCATGCTCTGAACAGTACCTATCAAACTCTTTGCTGCAATATTCACCTCCATTGTCTGATCTAAAACACTTCAATTTCTTTCCTGTCTCAATCTCAACCAAAGCTTTCCATTTCTTGAAAGTATCAAATACATTAGATTTATTCTTAATACAATAAATCCAAGTTTTTCTAGTTGCATCATCAATAAAAGTAACATAATAACGAGAGCCACCGAGAGATGATACCTGAGCAGGTCCCCATACATCTGTATGCATAAGCTCTAATTTTTCATTCTTCTTTTCTTTCCCAACTCTGAGAAATCTGACTCTCTTCTGTTTTCCATAAATGCAATTCTAACAGAAGTCCAAATCAACATTCTTCAAACCTGGCAACAAATTCCTTGAGTGAAGAATCTTCATCCCCTTTTCACTCATGTGTCCGAGCCTATGATGCCATAATGCCGCCTCTGCTCCTTTGGAAGTTAAAGCATTAACAGAGTTAGAAATACCATTGGATAAATACAATGTACCAACCTTTTCGCCTTTTGCTATTACCAGGGCTCCTTTGGTGACCTTCCAAGCTTTTATCTGTGAAATTTGTCACACAACCTTCACCGCCTAACTACCCTGTTGAAATCAGATTTTTCTTTAGATCTGGAACATGCCTTACCTCCTCTAATAGCCATTGGTTTCCATTTTGTTGTTTTACAAGAACCTTACCCATTCCAACGATTTTACAGGGTTTATCATCACCCAGACGAAATTGTCCAAAATCTCCTTGAACATAGTCATGAAAGTATTTCTTATGAGGTGTGGCATGGAATGAAGCCCCTGAATCTACCACCCAGGAATCAGTAATATTTTCAAAAGAAAGAATCAAAGCATCTTGTAACACCTCACCTGTCACATTTGCTTCATGATTGTTTTCTTGTTGTGCATCTCCTTATTTTCCCTTCCGAGATCTACAGTCTTTCTTTAGGTGTCCTTTCTTTCCACATTTCTAGCACACTATCCCCAATCTGGACTTGGATCTGCCTTTCCTTGATTTACTGCGATATCCTGAGCTCTTTCCTCTTTCCATTTTTCTTCCTCTAAACTCTGCACTCAAAGCATTTCTCGATGTCTCACTGGAGCTTTTCCGTCGCATTTCCTCGCTAAGGATAGCACCAACAACATCATCAAACTTTAAAGTACTAGATCCAGAAATGGAGTTACTAATGGCCATTACCAAACCATTCCAACTTTCTGGTAACGAGCACAAGAATAACAGAGCTCTAACTTCATCATCAAAGTTTACCCCTACAAAACTTAACTGACTTGTAACTGTATTAAAATCATTTAAATGGTCTGCAATAGATCCACCTTTCGACATCTTCATATTAAATAACCATTTCATAAGAAATATCTTGTTTGAGGCCGAGGGTTTTTCATATAGTTTCGACAGCGTCTGAATCAAACCCTTTTTCGTGGTTTCCTTCGAAATGTTGAAGGAAACTGACGCAGCGAGGCACAACCGTATTGTTCCGAGTGCCTTTCTATCGAGAAGGTTCCATTCTTCATCTGTCATACCCATCGGCATCTTTGTTTTTCCGCCCAATGGTAGGTACAGATCTTTCTGATACAGATAATCTTCCATCTGCATCTTCCACAGCGAGAAGTTTTGGCCGTTAAATTTATCGACCCTAAACTTACCATTTTCCGCCATTGCTCCCACTCGAACCAGGAACCCTTATTTCCTGTGAGTTTATCAGCCAAATAGACCTTCGGCTCTGATACCAGTTGTTAGAAAATTATATATTACTGAGCAATGGAACACATAAAATATAGCAGAAATATAAACACAGAAAACGCACAAAACAAGAGAGACACAGATATACGTGGTTCACCCAGTTTGGGCTATGTCCACCCTGAACAGCCAGTCCTTCCTTTATATGATCCAGCAAAATGAAGAGACACAACCTACAGCAAATCCGTTGTAATATCCTCTATTTTCTCTCACAGTCTCACCTCTCTGTTTCTCGCTCACAGAATACACATCTATCACACAGCCTCAAATACAATACCCTCATACAAAGAGAGGGGTTGCCTTCTAGGGCAAAAAACCCTAAACTAAACATAATTTCTACCGTCAGATCATCCGCCTAATGAACGGCCCAGATTGACTAGAAATTACTATACTTTTACAAGGCAATTTTACAGCTGTTTTTAGCTTCAGGGGCACTGCCCCATGCCCCCGCTGGCCCTCGGACCCCCCAGCCGGGGGGGATCGACCCCCCGGACCCCTGCGGGGGGAAAAGTCCCCCCCGCACCCCCTCGCATGGAGGGGTGTACAAACTTCCTGGGGTATACATCCGGCTGAAACAAAGACCTCTGAACAATCATGCTCCACACACAACATGGAGCATGGTGATTATATAGAGATAAAACCAAAGGCCAAAGATGGTAACCAATTGATTTTGTCTAAAGCACAAACTAATTTGCAATTTAGAGGTAACCAACAATTAGGAAAAGACAGAGAGAGTAAAGGTGAAAATGGTGGCCAAATCTTGGAAAATGCATCAACACTATCTGCAAAAAATCTATCAAAACACCATCAAATAAAGGAAGGTGGACGATAAAATAAGGATTTCTATGAAATGCCATTGGAGGAGCGGAAACTTTTAAAATATAAGTAAATGGAAAAAAGAGAACAATGGTCTTTAGAACAAGTTTCCATATTTCCTTCTATAGAAGGCCATACCAATCATAGGTAGAAAACTTAGATTTGGATTATCCAAAAGACCTGCATAAATTTTTTGTATCAGCATCTTGAGCTTCATGGTAGTATTGTGGGAAGGGGTGAGAAAATATTGGATCCAACTCCTAAAATTTTGATGAATCGATCGGAAAATGTTACAACAGAACCCAATCAAGGCATATAGACTTATGAGCCTCTTTATTGCAACAAGAATGTTGCAACTCCCAAGGCTACCAAATTTGATTAGCAACCCGGGGTTCGTAAAAACTTAAGAGGTATCGACACTATATGCTCAACATACAATGTGTCCTTCCTTCGTTTCCATGATGTAATGGAGTGAATGTAATGAAATCAAATCCTAAACTGATTGCATAAATGGAAATGTTACTTTGAAATGAAATTAATCCTAGGCAAGAACAACAAATTGTAATTGAAATCGTAAGAGCACGAATTCAAATAAATAGGCCTAATATACATTGTAAAAGGCATGTCCTAATTGGTGTTTATTATTCCTCAACCATTTATTTAGAGCCAATAGGTCATGATTCAATCCTAAGAGACAAAACCCAATATTTTTGAGCAAATATGGGCAAGTATATATGTGCTAGAAGAGTGATGCAGGAAGTTACGGGTGCTGCTATAGGAAGTTATGGGATTTTCTACTGGAAGATATAATTCACCAAATGACCAAGAAAATCAAATCAAAATTGGATGGGACAAATATTTTTATTGAATAAGATGTATTAGGTCTCCATTCCAAATGGAATCACTCAAAAATACCCCTGCTAACACATGCTAAAAAATAACAGAAAATTACTAGTCTAAAATCTAGAAATTCGAGAACTAGTGAGCTAGTTAATCTATCAAATGCCTAACCTAATCAAGTGAACATTAAATGGGTTAAATTTTTTATTAACTTGAATTTTTTTATGATCTAATTCAAGTGTAATCAACTCAATTTAATCTCATTAGCATGTTCTAAAAAATAGCAAAAAATTACTACTATTTGCCACAAGGGACTTCCAGAAATTTAGATTTGGGAATAAGAAAACTAATCCAAGTATCTCAATGATTACTATATCCTTCCAAATATGTTACAAGGATGAAAGAATGCTTTTGATCCTTAAAAATAACTTACTTCAACCATTTAACCGAATACTACAACAAGAAATCATCAATACTAAACACGGAAATAGGAAAATCAAGAACAAGAGATGCATGTGAATAAGAAGTGAAAGGAAGAAAATTAAATGATACAAAAGGGCTCTGAGGATCCTGGGATGGCCAAGCCCAAGGAAACTTAGATTCCTATGAAGGAGACCAATATTTATAAGTTGAAAATGGCACCAATATTCATTATTTCCATCAATACAATTACATCCCTGCAAGAAATGAAAGTGGAGCTGCAAAACGACAAGTTCTCTCCACAAGAAGACTAATAAAACACAACCCCTAGTAGAAAATTCGAATTGGTACTTATACAATATGATGAAGAAGAATTTTCCTTCAAAGGAGGAAGCTTTCCCCTCCAAAATCCATCAAATAGTGGATCTGGTTCCCAACAGTAGGAATCTGCATTAAATGATAGGGAACACATTCCTAGATTTCTAAATCATTGGAGCTCTAGAATTTGAGAAATAATTTCAGAATATCTTGTTGATTTTTAATCCAATATTGATCCTCCTTTAGTATGGATCAAGTCCCTAAATTATCTCCTCCTCCAAATCTTCATAATCTTCCTAATATTCTCACAATATTCTACAAAAAAAAAAAAATATTAGGCACAAATATGAAATCATCTCAAAACCTTCCTAATGAACATATTAAAGCTAAAAAACATTATTAAGTGTAGAATGAGAGGTTTAATATAGTATTCATGTTCCTAATAAAGGTTATATGGGCCTTAATTTGTGTCTAATTTGGAGGCCCATCATACCCCATACTGAAATTTTTCTCATCCTTTGAGCAACCTATCCATCCTCCTTGCCCTAGTGTTCTTCATGTATCCTGACAATTTTCATGCTTTGTTTGCTAGTCTATTTGATGTTCTTTCTGTTGGTCTTCTTGCTACTACATTTTTTTCCCTATCCTAGTTTCCCAAGGAAACCCTAATGTAGGCTGAGGCTGCTTCTTTCTCTCAGTTGATTCTTCAGTTGTAATGAGTTTTATTTTTTAGGGCAACACCTTTCTTTTGGTTCATCTTCTGGCCACTTGGATCATGTAAATTGATTGCAAACTCAAGTGAAATCCCATCATCATACCCCCTTACCTTTTGTTTGCACCCTTTCCATTTCCTTTGAATATTTCCTTGCTTCCCAAGGCTCTAGTGGCTATTCTGGGTGAAATTTTCCTTCCTATAGCATTTTCTTGGCCTTCCTATAGTGCTACAGGATCTTCCTGTAGCAATTACAGTTTTCCTGTAGCAATCCAGAGAGGGGATGAAATTTGATTTGGGAGCTACTGGGATGATGGAGAGTGGTGAGTACATGAGATGCACACAACCTGAATCCTGTAGAAACTAAATTTTTCATCCCAAGAGGTGTTGGGTCCACCTTTTATTTCTTTTATTTCATTTTTATTATTGTTTTCCCTTTTTCTTTTTTTTTGTTGATTTTTCCATTAATTTTTTTCCAACTTTTCTCTATTTTTTCATTGCATGCAAAATAAACTCAAAGTGTTTTGAGTTAACTGAGTTTGCCCTCACCTACCCCTTCACACTCCTTGTCTTCCATCATGACTAAATGATTACATCCCAATTTCTCAATTCCTCTTCACTTTTGTCTTGTCCTCTCCCCCATGTGCGAGTGTCTTGGTGGAAAAGTGAAGTTAATTGCAAGATAAGACTAAGGCTTCTATGCTACTAATTTTGGATTAAAAAAAAAAAAAAAAATTCCTTCATACACTTACAACATTTTTTGAGCTAAAATAAGTCTGTAGGAGAGGTTTTGAGGATTGCATACCTGGGCCTTACCCTTGATGTATTTTTGCAGGTGATATTGAGGTTGCTGATATGATTGTTGAAGTTGCCTTTGGTGGTTCTAAAGCTGCTAGTGATGATCCTTTGGTGGTTGCATGCTACTTCTGAACAAAGGTAATGGCTGATTTGTTGGCTTCTTGAGGTGTCATATTCTTATGATTGTTTCTCCATGCATTGGCTTTGCTCTGAAAATTTTCTCTTGAAATGTGCTTGGCTGATTGAAGTTGTCACTGTAGGTCTTCTTGATGGTGGATCAAGTTGTTGTTGTTTAAGATGATCAGTGACCCTGTAGTAGCCCTGCAAAAGTTTTGTGGCTACCCAAGATCGAGGAGATGATCCCTCAATGCTTCATGTTGGTCAATTCTTCATTTTAGTGCTTCCAAGTGGTTTTGATTATGGTTCTAGAGGGCTTGTGCAGACTACTACAAGACTGTGTGTCTTCCTGTAGTAGTCAAATAGGATCATTATTTCCTTCAGGTGATACCTTTAAAAATATTGATAATTCATGAGTAATATTTTGACAAGGATCAAAGGCCTTTTTTGTGGTGGAAGGGATGGAAGAATGGGTGAAAATGAAGATTTTTCATGGACAGGGATGAAAATGAGAGTGGAGAAGAGGTCAAGTGGTGTGGAAAATGAATGATGAGGCTATGGTGGACCTATCTCAACCTTCCCTAAAGAAAACATGACCTTTTGACCCCTTTCTCCAATCGGATTGCCTCCTGTAGCTTCTTCTCGGCCATCCTGTAGCAATTCAGAACTTCTTGTAGCATTTTAGGACAACCTCCTGTAGCAAAATTATTTTATGCATATCTCTCAAACGGTAGACTGGATTGACCTGAAATTTGGTGAGAATGTTGCCATCATCCCTATGCATCTACCCATTAAAAATCTTGGCCAATGGATGCATGAATCTTGAGAAAATTTAAAAATGGTTGTAGGTGATGGAGGTCAATTTCTTGAAAAGTGTGCACCGGAATTTGCTGAAATTTATTGGGCATGTTACCATCATCCATATGCATCTCCCCACGAAACATATCAACAAATGGATGTGCAGTTTTCAAGATATGATAAAAGCAATTTTATACTTTGTGTATTTTGGCTTCTTGTAGAAAAACAAAGGCTTCTTGTAGCATTTTAGGAAAACAAGGAAAATGAATGGGAAAATCTTAGGAATGATGGGTGGGTGGTGTAAATATATGAGGGTGATGGATTGGCATGGCCTTGGTCCTGTTGTAGCATATGAGAAAAAGAGGAGAAAGTCCAAATTTGACTTTATTTGACTAGGCTTTTGATCAACTTTTTTTTGTTAGCTAACTTTTTTTGTTGCTTGCAGATGTTGGAGAGCACTTGCATTCATCATAGAGATACATGGAGCAAAGGATTTTTATTTTTTCATTTTTTCTTTTAGGCCTACTAGCTACCTCAATGAGGTTTTCAACTAGTAGGTCAGCCTAGGCGTCTCAAAGGAGGTTTTCACCTATGATATTTTCTTTTTCTCTTTTTTTTTTTTATTTCTTTTCCAACCCATTGACTGCCTCATAGAGGTTTTAAATAAATGAGCCAATCTCAGACGCCTCGAAGGAGGTTTTCACCTGAGATTTTATTTTTTCCTCTTATTTTTCAATTTTTATTTTTATTTTTTCCTATTCTACTCTACTTGAAAAAAACAAAATCATTTTCAAGTATAGGGATACTTCCAATGGAGCCACTTGCATAATTGGATGACAGATAAAATCATTTGTAGGCTCGAAACATATTCTTTGACATGTATGTTTCTGGGAAAATTAGTTTCTTGTTGAACGAATAACCCTCTAGGTTTGGTAGCTAAACTAGAAACAACAGTTTAAAGCAATTCAATGATCTTTCCTATGAGTGATAGATAAGAGAAATATTGTAGAGGACCAACCTAGAACTTTTGCTTGATCCTCGCTTGATCTTGATCTCCTTTGACTGATCCCGTAACTTCTCCCCATACTTAACATGCTTGGAGAGTACTTGCACAATTACAGCAAAAAAGAACTATCAAAGCATCGTGATCTATCTCAACATAAACATTATAGAATCAGAGATATAATGAACATATGAGAGCATTTACAGTTAACACAATCAATTTGGAAAAATATCGAAGAACTTTATTGATAATAAGGAGAATTACAACCCAGTTGTTTGATCCAGTGCCATCCTCCCAACTTCAATCCTTCTTCACCTCATGAATTAGCAAGAACACACCAACAATAATGCAATGCTCTCTCCTCAATACTGAAACTAGCAGCACTTCCTTACAATTCACAACAATTCAGCCTTCTGATCTCTTGGATGGGAGATCCTTTTATAGATGATTGTAAGAGGTTGAGTCATCAATGGGGATGATGAATGCCATTCCATTTGTTGAAATTAGTTCCACAAGAGAGGGGAATTGGAGATGGTTTACTAGTTCCCTTAGTCATCCTTGGGAGAATTCAGAGAGGCAAGTGGCACAGGAGAAGTTTCTAGAAGATTCCATGAGCAACCAACTAACAAACTGTCTCGGAATTTTGTCCAACCTCGCCCATCGCACTTACTAAAGGGCCAAACTATGATGCATCTCACTTAGACAGTGTAGCAGGTGAGATGCATCTCACCCTAACACAGGGCTTTCAAATATGGTTCAGTTTAGACATTTTCTGGATGATTTTTGAGATGGAACTTTTGGGGAATGAGGCATTCAAATGACTAAGCTTCTTTAAGGTATAAAACAAATCTTTTAGGGGTTGATGAGCCCTAATATCATCGACATATGAGTTTGGGGTTGATGTGCCCAAATATGTCTATAACAATGTACCTGAATGTAAGAGTCCAAATGCTTTGACTAATATGAGATTAGGAATTGTTGAAGAAGAGTTCGTTGTTGCAATTTAAAAAAATTTGGAACCATATTTCAATATAGTTGTGATGTGTCCACTCGCTGATTTAGATCATCTTGGATGTCTTCTTCTTCCATGAAATTCATATCTTCGTATTTTTTCTAATTATTCTCTTGAACACATAAAGGATCTAATGGTGAACATGATGTAACTCCATCAATCTATGATTCTGATATCTTCTCTCCATCAAATACAACCCATGATCCTTTGGTCTTCTAATTTGAATCTTCTTTTTCTGAATGTTGTCCTTCAATGGCATCAAGAGAATCTATTTTTTGCAATACTATTCTTGAGCTAAGATGAATACCATTTAGATCAAGAGGATATATTTGGAAGTGGTGTACCTCAGTGTTGTAAGTGGGTTGAGCTACTTCATTGTGTGGATTTTGAAATGGTGGTATAGGTAGTTAAGTAGAAGTAGATATTTGAGATGGATGTGGTTGGGGTTGTGGTTGTGGTGGAGGTGGATGATAGGGATAACATGAATTTGGGTATGTAGTATATTGAGGAAAATATTGAGGATATTGTGGATTTCTCCCATAAGTTCCTTGCCAACCTTGTTTCCAATATTGTTTTTGGGGTTGAGATGGCCAAGGTTTCCATGGAAAGGGTGTGTTCCAATTACTTTGAGTTGGATGTGCATAACCTTGAAATTGTGAATTACAATCCTGCATCATACTAGGTTGACTAGGATGCCATGGTCCTCTTGGAGCTACATAACATAGTTGCTTTGGTGATTGACTTTCTCCACTGTCCTCTTCATAAACTTCCTTCAACCTTGGTAATGATGGGGCAATATTTAGCAAAATGTGATTCTGTAGGGACAACACAAATATCAACATCTTCATTTTTCTCATTTTCTATTCTTAAAATTTCTGCTTGTTCACTTAGATTGCTAAGAATTTTTTTTTTTCCATCAAACAAATTCCCAAGTTTAGCTTGACTTGCCGATCTTGATGTTGATTTACTTACTCTTTCCCTTCCTCTTTATATGTGTTTGCATGTTTCATAAATTTCTTAAAATGATAATTGGTATACATCACCTCTTCTCATGAGATCAAGGAGATTAATCCACTCATCCCTAATTGTTTTTAGTAAGAGGATTTTTAGTGTGTTAGATCCTAAATGATGGAATTTTTCCCTCTTAACATTATACATGAACCTCTCTATTAGATCCTCAAGGCTCTCATCTTCTTTTTGTTCATTCTAAAGATTTCTTATTTAAGATCACGATATTTATAATTTTCTAGAAATATCCAAGATTTATTGAATTAGTCCCTAAACTCATGAACCATTTAACAACTCTATCCTTCAATGTTGTCGGAAACAATCTCAAATTTTGAGAGATTAATAAGTAACCATAAGATCTACAAACAATTCCAAATTCAAAGAGAAATATTTATGGGTCCTTTGACCTCATACAATGGAAGTTGGGAAGGAAGTATGTAGGGATGTTCTTCATATGCACACTAAAATCAGTATCTTGAATGGGAAATCCAAGAGGATCTTCTTCATTGGCATCATCTCCATCTATTACTTCTACCTTCTCTGCCACTTCTTCTTCTTATACCCACAAAATTGGATGGTGGTTTGGCTCTTATGGCACCACGTGATCAAATGGCTGGGGGGGTTTGGTGTTGGAGATTTTTTTTGTTTTTATTATTGAATGAAAACACTAATGTAATGAACTTTTATGTTTCTGAAATGAAAGATGCCTAATGATTTTTTTTTTTGTATTTTAAAAAAGTAAAAAGAAATCAATCAACCAGGGAAGAAAATAATGCATACTTTGACACATCCCTGGAAATGGTGCCAAAAATTGATGAGCCTCAGTATTGTAACAAAAATGATGCAACTCCCAAGGCTACCAACTTTAATTATCAACCTGGGGCTCATACAAACTTAAGAGGTATCAGCACTATATGTGCATCATACAGTGTGTCCTTTGTTCACAGCCATGATGTAATGGAGTGAATGTAATGAAATCATATCCTAAACTAATTACATAAATGGAAATGTTAATTTTAAAAGAAATTAATCCTAGGCAAGAACAACAAATTGTAATTGAAATCCTAAGAGCATGAATTCAAATAAATAGGTCTAATCTACATTGTAAAAAGGCGTGTCCTAATTGGTGTGTATTCTTCCTCAACCATTGATTTAGAGCCTAGAGGGCATGTTTCAATCCTAAGAGACAAAATCCAAGCTTTTAGAGAAAATTTGGGTAATTATATACGTGCTAAAAGAGTGCTACACGAAGTTACAAATGTTGCTATAGGAAGTTACAAGGTGCTACAGGAAGTTGCTAGATTTTCTACAAGAAGATATAATTCACCGAATGACCAAGAAAATCAAATCCAAATTGGATGGGACAATTATTTTTATCTAATAACATGTCTTAGGTCTCCATTTCAAGTGGAATCACTCAAAACTTTCCTTGTTAACATATGCAAAAAAATAGCAGAAAATTACTAGTCTAAAATCTAGAAATTCGAGAACTAGTGAGCTAATTAATCTATCAAATGCCTAACCTAATCAAGTGAAAATAAAATGGGGTAAATTCTTTTATTAGTTTGAATTTTTATGATCTAGTTCAATTGGAATCAACTCAATTTAAGCTCATTAGCATGTTCTAAAAAATATTAGAAAATTACTACTATTTTCCACAAGGGACTTCCAAAAATTTACATTTGGGAATAAGAAAACTAATCCAAGTAGCTTAGTGATTAATATGAACCTCCAAAGTTGTTCCAATGATGAAAGCATGCTTTTTATCCTGTAAAATAACTTACTGCAATCATTTAACCCAAACCTACAACAAGAAATCATCAATACTAAATGCAAAAAGAGGAAAAAGAAGAACAAGAGATGCATGTGAATAAAAAGTGAAAAGAAGAAAAGTAAATAATACAAAAGGGATCCGAGGCTCCTGGGATGGCCAATACTAAGGAAAATCAGAGTCCTATGAAGGAGACCAAGATTTAGAATCTAAAAATGGCACCAATATTCATTACTTCCATCAATACAATCCCTTCCTTGCCAAAAATGAAAGTGGAGCTGCAAAACTACAAGTTCTCTCCACAAGAAGACTAAGAAAAACCAACCCCTAGAGGAAAATTCGAATTGGTACTTATACAAGATGATGAGTAACCATTCTCCTTGAAAGGAGGAAGATTTCCCCTCCAAAATCCCTCAAATAATGGATCTAGTTCCCAACACAGGAATCTACATTAAATGACAGGGAACACATTCCTAGATTTTCTCAATTATTGGAGCTGCAGAATTTTTGGAATTATTTTTTGAATATATTGTTGATTTATTATCCAATATTTATCCTCCTATAGTAGGTATCAAGTCCCTAAATTATCTCCTCCTCCAAATATTCTTAATCTGCCCAATATTCTCACAATATTCTACAAAAATAAATAATATTAAGCACAAATATGAAATCATCTCTAAACCTTTCTAATGAACATATTAAATATAAAAAAACATTATTAAGCATATAAGGAGATGTTTAATATAGTCTTCATGTGCCTAATAAAGGTTATATGGGCCTTAAATTGTGTGTAATTTCGAGGACCATCACAAACCATATAAGAACCAGCGACCGTGATAGCTGGACAAAAACATCTCCAAAAAATCAATGTCAACTTTTCAGATTTGAAGAAGAATATTCCTGAAAGCATATGCTCGGGTTTTGGAGGTTTATGTTCTTCATTTTGTATATTCCATTCTCCGTCTGTTGTCTCATTTCAAAAACCTAATGATCTATTTAGTTTGTGGACTTGCAACAATGGTGAAGGGAAGTGGTTTTTTCTCTGACATTGGCAAGAAAATTCGAGATCTACTTTATAAGGATTTCCTCATTGACCAAAATCTTAGTCTAACCACCTACACTCCCATCAAATTGGCGTTTACATCCACTCGTACCAAGAAAGTGGAGATTTTTCTTTGGGATCTATTGACACAGTTGAAGAATAAAAATGTTACAACTAATATTAATGTGGACACAAGATCCAATTTATTTGCAACTGTGACAATAGAAGAGCCCACACCAAGATTATAAGCCATTCTTAGCTTCAATATCCCAGACCAGAAATCTGGCAAGGTTGAGCTTCAATACCTTCACTATTATGTAGGAATTAGTACAAGCATAAGCTTAACAATAGCTCTTATTGTGGAGACTTTTGTAGTCATATGGAATGAAGGTTTTTCTCTTGGGGGCAAGTTCTCTTTTGATACTGCATCAAGAAATTTTATGAAAAACAATGTATTCCTAAACTTTGTGAAACCATATTTCACTTATTCTTTTAATTTAGTGGACAAAGGTGGTACATTGAAGGCATGTTACTTGCACATTGTGAGCCCTCTGACAAAGACTGCAGTTGGAGCTGAGATTTCCCATAACATTTCAAGTAATGAGAATACTTTCACCATGGGTACTCAACATGCTTTCGATCCCTTTAAAACTGTAAAGGCACGCTTGAATAACCATGGAAATATTGTTGCGCTTGTCTAGCATGAATGGAGGCCAAAGTCTTTGATAACTCTTTTCGGGGAAGTAGACAACAAGGCTCTTGATAATAGTGCTGTGATAGGTCTATCTCTGGTTTTGAAACCATGAAAGGAGTCTTGAGGATTACTTCATAATTGTTTTCCATAAACCATGGACTACGGACTTAACTTTTCTTTGTGGTCCATTTAAGACTGCATCCTATTTAGTGCCCACATTTTGTGTTCTAGGCTGGCACTGTAGCGACATTGTTCAGTTCTTGGTATTTTTCACTTATAGATTCCCATAATTATCTTACAAGTTTGAGACCGGTGAGGTTTGAAGATGTCCATTGGAGAATATTATGGAAGGTTAATAGCATATGGTTGCTATGTGCAGTGAAGTCAGAAGTAAAAATTATGATGTTATTTTAACTACCAAAAGAAAGAGAAGGGGAAATTTCCTTATTTTTTGTCTTTCCTATTGTTGAATGTTGTTTTGACATGATTGAAGTTTTATTTTCTTGAAAAAATTGGATTGTATGATGTTATAATTATGTTTCATGCACTAGAATACTCCATTGACTGATCAAGGAGATAGATTTTGAATGATATGGGGTGTTTTCCATGTCTTAAGAAGGGATTCCCCGTGGTTGTCATAAATCATTTCAATATTTTTGTGTGTGGCTATGAATATGTAATCTAAAACCGAGAGGAAGGAGAAGAAAATAAGTGTTACCCGATTGGTGAAACTAGAAAAGGCATTGGTTGGAGCTTGGTTGGATCCACCATGCTTTTGAATTATGAGCATATACACATTAAGTTAGACTATGTGGTTTTCACCATACAATCTTGATTTGAAATAGAATCCTTGCACGCTAAGTTGTGCCCATCAGGAAAGTGGGTGGGTGATATTTCTTCCTAGAGAGTGATTGAATTTCCACATGAGAGATAGGTTCTTTTGACCCAATGCATCGATTTTTGGTACTGGTTTGAAAGTGCATGGAGTTGAACCCTATGCATAGACTAGGTTTATTCTATTTCTTATTTAATTCAACAACATTAATTCTCAACAATTATTTATTAGTATATGACCATCACCTCATGAATTCGCTTTGTGAATTAAACACAATACCATGGTTGAATATCCTAACATAAACTCGGCATCATTTTGATAAATAAACATACTAAATTATAACTACTTGATATAATTAGATGGGTCAGTGACAGAAAATATTGTGATAAATAAGTTGAGAAATAAAGGAAATAAATAAGTTGAGCAATAAGATCACTCACACATGCATACACACATATATACTTCTAGGTCGAAACATACAAAAAATTATTGTTAAGTTCTAAAGCCTAAAACATACTTGCTCATATCCTCCAACTAAATTCTTATTTCACATTAGAGCACATATATATACTTCATAGCTAGGCATATTGTTGATTTTCACAACTAGGCATATTGTTGATAGTTCTTTTAGAGTGAAGTTTGTGCACCTTTAGATCACATTACATATCACATCTTCCTTCATCTACACTCTTCTTTTATATGCTATTGACTTACTACATTTCCTTTGCAACATTTGGTGCAATTTCTAGTAACTATTTGGATAAAAGCAAATCTAACAGGGTCATTTTACACTTATGGGATACATAAGGTGTTATGAAACCAGCTCACAAAAATATAGAAAAGATAGATCAACGCCTTAGAATTCAGCCTCTTCGAGGGGGCAACCTCCTTTACATTACACAAATGAATGATTCTTTGATGATTCAAATGACAAAACCTCCTTTCTATACATAGGAGTCTAAGGAGTCACAATATAACCCAGCCAACCTAACAATAATAGTATAAAGGCACAAAAATAACAATAGAGGGATTCTATGGGGCACAGTAATAACAATATGGGGCAAATAGGGGCACACCAATATTAATAAGGGATACAACTACAATAGTAATGGGGTAATCACTAGTATTATAGGGACCTAACATGCCCCTCTCCTTCAAAAAAGTGTTGCCCTTAATGCTTGAGTAGTTCTGGATGCTTTTTTATAAAATTCTCATCCTCCCATGTGGAATCTTCAGTAGATAAGTTCTTCCACTTGATGAGATACTTCGAAATTGATCCATTTCGTAGCTGTCGAGTTTTTGTTTCTGTGACTGATTTCGGTTCCAATATAATTTTTCCTTCCTCGTCAAGTTCTAGCAATATTGTTTGAACTGGGAGCTTGTCGCCTATAACCTTCTTTAAACATGAAACATGGAAAACTGGGTGCACTTGAGAAGCTACAGGAAGCTCCAATTTATATGCCATAGTACCAATCTTTTGCAACACCTTGTACGGACCATAATACTTTGGTGATAATTTATTATTCTTCTTAGCTTGCTTGAGGGACATTTGTTTTTATGGTTGTAGCCATAGGAATACCCAATCACCTACATCAAAAATTCTTTCACTACGATGTTGATCTGCCTGTTGTTTCATTCTATTCTGCGCCAACATAAGGTTATCCTTTAAGAGTTGGAGGACTTGTTGTTGATGCTCGATGTGATGTTCCACTGCTTGAACCTTAGAATTTTCTCTTAAATATGATGTGATGGATGGTGGCTGATATCCATAAAGTGCCATAAATGGGGTCATTTTTGTTGTTGTATGGAAGGAAGTGTTATTCCACCATTCAGCCAGAGGCAACCATTTGACCCATTGTGTCTATTTATTAGATACAAAGCAACGAAGATATCCTTCCAAACATTTGTTTACTATCTCAGTTTCCCCATTAGATTGAGGATGATAAGATGAGCTATGAGCTAATTGAGTATCGAGACAAGAAAATAATTCTGTCCAAAAATTTCCAGTGAAAATGGGATCTCTGTCACTTACAATAATCTTTGGGTTTCCATGTAGCTTTTGAATTGTTTCCATAAATGCAGTAGAAACTGTACTGGATTTAAATGGATGTGATAATGCACAAAAGTGTGCATACTTGGTAAGTCTGTCAACTACCACCATGATGACACTCTTTCCCTCAGACTTGGGTAAACATGTGATAAAATCCATTGAAACCTCCTCCCAACGTTGGCTTGGAATGGATAAAGGTTGTAATAGACCCAGGGTCTTAATTGTTTCAACTTTATTTTGTTGGCAAACCAAACATTCTGCCACAAACTTTTGAATATCCAAATTAAGGCCATCCCAAAAAAATTCCTTCTTAACCCTGAGGTAAGTTTTTAAAAATCCTGAGTGCCCTCCTAAGGGAGAAGTGTGCAATTCCATAAGAATCTTTTGTTTGAGTTGGGAATTCTTACAGAGGTATAAGCGATCTTTGTACCATAATGAATCATTTTGCTAGCTAAATGTATCAGATGTACTAGAACCTTGTTGTAACTTTCGAATAAGTGCCCACACTTCTTCATCATTCTTCCATTCCTCCCTTGCTTCATTTATCCAATCTGGTTGGATAATAGAAATGGCGCACAACAATGCTTCTACATCCTCATCCTTTCTTGAGAGTGCATCTGCCACCACATTTTGCTTCCCTTTTTTGTAGATGATTTCAAAGTCATAACCCAACATCTTTGTGACCCACTTTTGTTGCTCTTCAAAGGATAATCTTTGTTCTAAAAAGTATTTAAGGCTATCATGATCCGTTTTTACCTTGAAATGTCTTCCCATTAGCGAGGGTCGCGCACTTATTCTCAGCACACTTATGACCTTTAGTGTATTTTCTATCACAACTGTAACAAAGCCCTTTTGCTCTTTTTTCTTCCAATTATTGTGGTGTCAACCTTTAGGTTGTGGAAGACTAGGGGCAACAACACTTCCATCTTTATAGTTGTGAGTGGTATGCTTCCCGATTGCCATAATTTTGTTTTCCATTTTTCTTGCTAACCTGAGTGCCTTCTCTAATGAATCGGGTTCCCAAAGGCGAACATCATATTGGATATTATCCTTTAAAGTCCCTATGAACACATAAATCCTATGCTCCTCTGGAATATTTTTTACCCTTATGTTCAATTTTTGGAACTCCTCAATGTGCTCCATTATTGAACCCTTTTGTTTGAGACTTATCAATTGGCTAAAAAAAGTGTTGCTTTTTGTATCCTCATAATGTGCTGTAAATTCTTCTGTAAAAATTGCCCAAGTGATAATTTGTTTACGAGAGCAAAGCCATTGATACCATACAAACTAATTTGGTTCCAAATATAAATTTTCAATACGTAACTTTTGTGTGTTTTGCACATTATTGAGATCGAAAAATTGCTCCATCTGTAATATCCATGTTTCTGGATCCTTGCCATCAAACTTCCTCATATTGATTTTTGGAATATGGTGGGTCTTCGATCCAACATTAGAGTCTATGAAATCATGATTAACGTTTCTTTTGTTCGCATCATGAGTTTCCTTTACTACCCTTTCACCATTAGTAAGTATTTCTTGTAGAAAATTTGTCAAATCTGTCTTCAAATCTATCTTCAAATTGTCAATCTTAGCTTCCACACCCTTTATCTTAGACTCCATTCCATTTATCTTAGCTTCTGTTAGCTTTTGTGAGAGTGGCATTTGTTGCACTTGGTCTTATAGTTTTGATATATCATGTAGCATTTCTTCCTCTTCTTCATGAGTCATGCTAGAGCTTTCAGGTTGCTTACTAAGTGTTTGCATTTTCTTTCCTCGGGGCATCAGTTACCGATAATAATGCTCTACTATGCCCTTTGAATTCCTTCAAATTAATTTTTCAAACCAAGCTTAAGAAAAAATTTAAAAAAATCTACACACCTTTTTTCACTTTGTAGGAGCTCGATATTGCCTCTGATGTATCTCTGTAATTTCAAATCATCCAATTCTAAAATTTTAACCTATATTAACCCTCTGTGTCCTCTTTCCAATGCCACTAGTCTGATCCCAATTAGACTCTCCAAGGAAGAGTTATGCCAAATCTCCCACAGTGACCTGATTATAGACTAGTTCAATAGAGCAAACTTGTACGACGTGCCACGTGTCCCTGTTTCAACCTTTGGCTCTATAAAATATATACATGAAACTACAGTCTATCCTCTTTCTGCACCTTATGACGAAATTTCAATCTGATGCTCAGAGAGAAAGTTATGATGATTTTCCCCAGGTCACCTGTTTGTAATGTAATTCAGGAGTCTACAAAAAGACCAACTTCCTCAGATCATATCTCCACAAATATAGCACGAAAAGCTCTAAGATTCGGACCCGAGGTTCAGTGCAATTTCGTCTCAAATGGGTTTTCTTTTTTATTCTAAAATGTCGCAGAAAAAATTTATAGCGAAAATGCCACGATGACCTATTTGGAGCAGCGAAACCCTAGAATCCAAAGCTCTGATACCAAATGTTATGAAACCAGCTCACAAAAAGATATAAAGGATAGATCAACGCCTTAGAATTCAGCCTCTTCGAGGGGGAAACCTCCTTTACATTACACAAATGAATGATTCTTTGATGATTCAAATGACGAAACCTCCTTTCTATATATAGGAGTCTAAGGAGTCACAATATAACCTAGCCAACCTAACAATAATAATATAAAGGCACTAAAATAACAATAGATGGATATTATTGGGCACAGTAATAACAATATGGGACAATAGGGGCACAACAATATTAATAAGGGATAAAACTACAATAGTAATGGGGTAACCACTAGTATTATAGGGACCTAACATAAGGAATATCCTATTAGTGGAGATTCTAAAATAGCCAAGAAAAGGCTTATCTATGCTGCAAGCCATTAAACAAAGAATGCTCTAAAGCTTCACCATTGAGTTGATTCTTTCTTGATCATAAGAAATCTCCATTGTTAATTTTTTCAAAAGAGGAAAAGCAAAAAAAAATATTTTAAGTGAATATATATTGAATTTAAATATTATTTTCACATTTCTCATGAGAATAAAAAAAGTCCATTAATTAGAAAATCAAATCACTCATTCCACTCAAAAACTAATTACAATTTTTTATATTTAATGACATGGTATAAAAATAATATGTCATAATTATGATCCAAATAAATCCTCAAAATAAGTTGTGTGTAAACAATTAGAAACATGGAAAAATAATTTTTAGATAATTCCCACTTAGTGTATCTACACTCTCCTCCATATGACTCATTGCTTGGCATGAAAATTTAACTTTTACATCACTCCTACTTAGTATATCTACACTCTCCTCCGAGTGGCTTAGTGCTTTCTCACCATACCCTGAAGAGGACCCCTTTCACTTTTGTTCCATTGGGTCATTATTTGAAGTATTTAAATTTTTTTTCTTAATAATAGAGAACCCCTTCCTCTTTAGTTAGTATGCAATAATTGGCCTTGAGTCTAGACTTAAACAAATTTCATGATTATGTTTTCAAAAGAAACAAGGAGAATGGTTGCACTGTAGCATAGTCCTTGCCTCTACTGTTAATTAATTGATTAAAGATTGTGTAGAGTACGGAGAAAACTCCACACAATGAAAGTTATCTAGATAAAGCTCTGCACAAAGCTCTATCACTAATTAATTGATTAAAGGTTGTGTACTCCACATAATGAAAGTTTTCTGCACAATGAAATCCCTCCACGCAAAACTCTCCGCACAATGAAAGATATTTTCATAGTGAAATCTCTTCGCATAGTGAAATCTCTTTAGACAAAACTCTATGTGCAATGAAAAGGGAGTGTGGATAAAACCCCACACAATGAAATCTCTCTGCACAGAACTCTCCACACAATGAAAATTCTCTGCACAGAGCTTCGCACAAAGAAATATCTTCGCACATAACTCTCTTCATAATGAAATCTCTCCATACAAAGCTCTACTAATAATTAATTGATTAAAGGTTGGGTACTCTACATAATGAAAATTTTCTGCACAATGAAATTTCTCTTCACAAAACACTCCGCACAATAAAATCCCTTTGCATAGTGAAATCTTTCTGCACAAAAATCTCTGAACAATGAAAGCTTACCACATAAAGCTCTATGCACAGTTAAATCTCTATGTATAATGAAAGTTCTTCACACAACACAAAAATAAGCAACAAACCTGGTAATTAATTGATTAAAGGTGTGTGAAATTTGGAGAAAACTATGCATAATGAAATCTCATCCCAGGTGCAAAACAAATCAAAGAGAAAACTTGAAGTTGAACATTGCCATTCCATCATTACTGCAAAGATCAACTATTGTTATTCTAATAAACTAGAAAATCAAGTGTTGTTCACACTAATTAGAAGTATAATATTGTCACCAATATGTAAGGCTAATTTTATCTAGTAGTGTTATGCATGGTTTTTGTTTTGTTATGCACTACTTATGTTTTGTCTATTACGTTATCGATGATATTTAAAATAAGTAGATTTCTCACCAACGGTTGGATTGAGAGGATTATTACCACTATATCACCATTGTTATTTACATAAAATGGGAAGTTCAATATTGTCAGTGACAAGTGTAGTTTTATTATTGTTCTTTCCAAAAGTTAAAAGTGATAAGGTAGTTAACTTCTACTTTAAGTTCAATCATGTTTTCCTTTTCTTCAATTAATAATGAAAATAATGAAATTTAAAATAATTACAATGGTGTTAATCAAACTAATTAAAAATAAAAAATAAAAATAAAATAAAAATAAAAATAAATAAGTTTAATGTAAAAATAATCCAAATGATTCAAATTCATGCATAAAAGTATTTATCAAAGTGCATATCAGCTCCAAGATGTCCCTTGTTTCTAAAAGTTATTTATGCATATTAAAAGAAAAACAAAAATTATAAGGCAAGGATCGATACTTATGAGTTAAGGGTTATCATAAAAAAACTCTTGCATTTTAATTATTTGTCGCTTTTCCCATGCATGACCTTTTTTTTTTTCCCATTAGGAAAAAGTCGTAATTTCTATTAAAAGGGAGAAATTACATTTTGCAGATGCATATTGCATATTCATATGTGGCCATTGACCATCCTGAGTTCAGCAAAAAAAATAACTTGAGTGTTCTGGATCTCCTCGCAGGGAGTCTGTATGTTATATATACAAAATTTTAAATATCAAAGTCTGGCTCCACGCAGGGAGTACTGTAATAGTCATGATGAACTGTAACAAAAAGGAACCATATCACAAAAAGAGATAGCCATTTCCATATCTATAGTTATGGATGGGTCGGTGACCCATTCCTGTTATGATCTATGTAGGGCCGGTGATAATATTGATGGAAGGTTCCATCAATCTTCTCCTGTATCAGCCATTGTTCTAGATGGTTGTGCGCTGCTTCTTTTGACAGTTGGTCCGCTTCTTCATTCTGCTCCCTGTAGATATGACGACAGTCAAAAGATTCAAAAGAAGTGATCAGTCTTTTGGCTTCATCAAGGATATTTCTCAAAGAGTAAGTATTACAATGTGATGCAGAATTTATCCAATTGCAAACAATCTGGGAGTCGCCAAATAGTTGGAGATGTCTGCACTGTTTTTGTATAGCAAAATATATGATGTGTTTGGCTGTGCTGAGCTCAGAGAAATTATTGGTGCCATTTGGGTATTTGATCTGTATCTTAAAGCAGTGGGATTCATTCAAATAAAGGACAGCACCCCCGCCACATCCAGTATCCTGGGCAGAGCCGTCGAAGAAGGCCCAAGGCTTGGTTCTGTCTATGGTGAGGGGGGTAAAAGTGCGGGTAGGAATGCTCCTCACAGACGTAGGCAGAAGATTGAAGTCAGCAATAGTGTGACTCAGGATGGATGGCCAATTAGGGGGCCTATTATTAAAGATGATGTGATTACGGGCAATCCAAATGGCCCAACAG
This sequence comes from Pinus tabuliformis, assembly GCA_031772625.1. NCBI lineage: Eukaryota > Viridiplantae > Streptophyta > Pinopsida > Pinales > Pinaceae > Pinus > Pinus tabuliformis. The sequence goes on along the minus strand of CM062808.1, from coordinate 251,608,540 downwards.
ACGAGCAGGGGTAAGTTAATGAGTCTGTCCGCGTGGTCTTTAATCCAATTGCTCCAAGCTTCCTTGCTGTTAGATCCGTGCCAATCCTTGAGGTCAGGTATATGAGCAGAAATGCTGTGCCAGAATGTTCGTATGACAGAGCAGTGGATGAATAGATGATCAGTGCTCTCCTCTTCACAACAGCAGAGATGGCATCTGAAAGGGCCGTGGAAGGATCTCTTCAAGAGGTTTACTCCTGTGGGGATCTTGTCGAAAATGATATTCCACATGAGAAAACGACAACGAGGAGCGGCCTGCAATTTCCAGATCTTGTTCCATTGAGGATTGATGTCCGGGGGTTTATAAGGTTCCATAAGCTTCAGATATCCCTCCTTTGGAGTATAATGTCCATGTTTAGCGATGGCCCATATGAGTTCGTCGGGCCCTTCAGATAGTCTGATGTTGGCTTGAGTGAGGGCCTCAGTAAATGCGCTCCATTCAGGCTGCCACTGTTCTGGGATGTCCAAGGTAGCAGATGTGAACCAGGCCTGTTGTAGGAATGCAGAGTTTGCATTGTCCCCTATATGATTGATGTGAGTTATCCCCCTGTCATGAAGGTGTCTGATGAGGTCATCTGAGAGCCTGTGTAGGTTGCCGCATCCTACCCAGGGGTCAATGCCAATCCTCACGTCCTGTCCACTCTTAATGCGCCAAGTGATGCCTTCCCTGAGTAGCGGGAGGGAGAGTAAAACAGCCTTCCAAATATTTGAGATATTGGGACCTGGGTTGTGATGTCGACGGAACCAATCCATGAGATGGGAGGGTCTGATATATTTTGCTTGTGCCACTCGTGACCAGAGGCTGTCTGTAGTCAGGAGTAGCCAGCCTAGTTTGGCAGCTAGGGCCTTAGCAAACAGATCAAGTCGCTTGATACCCCAGCCACCCCATCTCTTATGTCTGGCAATGGTGTCCCATTTTACCCAGGCGAAGATTTTCCCAGGTTGCTGTCCTTTCCATAAGAAACTGGAGCATATGATCTGTATTCTGTTTAGGACTCCTCGGGGTATCCAAGCCAGTGTCATCTAGTATACAGGCGTGGCTTCGATGACAACTTTAATGAGAGTGAGGCGTCCAGCTCTAGAGAGGTATCTATGATACCAGATATGGAGTCTTTTCTCCACCTTGGCAAGGAGCCAAGTCCAATCTGCTATTTTGTAACCAAGGGGTTTCAGCCTGTACCCCAAGTACTTGATGCCATCAGATAGCCTGGTTGAGGTGAAGGGGAACCGCTGGGCTGCATAAGAAGATTCATGGCGAGAGCAACCAACTATCATGATAGTATATTTACCCTCATTAATCATCATCCCAGTAGAAAGCTGAAATAGAAGAAATATATTGTGGAGAGCTTTGGTGTCACTCAGTCCTCCATTGAGGAATATGAGAATGTCATCCACAAACAGTAAGTGCGTGAGGTGAAAATTATTGGATATGCAAATACCCGAGAGCTGATGTCTATCCTTAGCTGATATGATAAGTCTGCTCAAGCCTTCCATGATCAGTAGGAATAGAAGAGGAGAGAGGGGGCAGCCCTGTCTGAGACCTCTTTCCGAGGTGAAGAAGGGAGTGGCCTCTCCATTAAGAAGAACACTATAGGCAACCTCAGAAATGCAACACATGACCCATTTAATGAAAGTATAGGGAAAGCCGAGGTGAGTCAAGAGTAGTCTGATGTATAACCAGTTTACTCTATCAAAAGCTTTAGTGAGGTCGACTTTGAGGATCATGCCTTTTTGCTTTTTAATATGGAGGGTGTGGAGGAGTTCCTGTGCAGTGGCAATGGCTTCATGAATCTGACGATGGTCAAGAAAGGCAAATTGTTCAGATGAGATGTGGCGGGATAATATAGGCTTCAGTCGGTTGGCTATAATCTTTGCAATAATCTTGTAGAGACAATTGCAAAGCGAGATGGGCCTGAAGTCATTGAAAGATACAGGCTGATCAGATTTGGGGATAAGGGCGATGAAGGTGGATTTGATGGCCATGGAGATCCTGCCCGATTGTCTGCAGAGTTCAATGACTTTCAATAGGTCATCTGCCAGTATGTCGAAGAAGGCAATATAGAATTCAATGGTCCAGCCATCAGGTCCTGGACTTTTATCCTTTTTGAACCATTTGATAGTTGCTTCCAGCTCTGCCAAAGTCACCTCCTTAGTGAGATCATCATGTTCCTCTGGATCAACGAATCTGGGGAAATGCTCAGCCACTCTCATGATTTCAAGAATGTTAGATTCGCGGGGGGCTTTATAGATGCTTCTGAAGTGGTCTGATGCGAGCTTAGATAGATGCCTCTGTGTAGTGACCACATGATCCTGTTCGTCTTTTAGTTCCCAAATGGTATTGATAGCCTTTCTCCCATTGGCGAATCTATGATAGAAACGAGTGTTGTCATCCCCTTCAGCGAGCCAAATGGCTCGGCTGCGAAGTCTCCAGCTTTCCTCCCTGTCCTTCAGGATCTGGGATCTCTTTACAATATGAGACATGTAAAGGTCTTTCCTTTCCTGTGTGGGAAAGATACCACCATCCTCCTCTTCATGAGCAGCAATGAAGTCCTCAGCCTCCCGCAAAGATTGATCATCACGGAGTCTCTTTTGGTGTGCCCAGGCCTTAGAGATCCTTTTAAGCTCCGATAATTTCCTGATGAAGCCCTCAGTGAAATGTTCCTCCTCTTCTATGGGGCGGCTCTGCCAGTACTCTGTGACCATCTGAATATAGGATGGGTCTTTTAACCAGGAGGAGTTAAATTTGAAGGGGCTTTTTACTTTATTATGAATATCAGAGAATTCCAGATAAATAGGTCTGTGGTCGGATATGCCCCCAGATCCCACCCATTGCCTTATACGAGCAATCCTGTTGTGGAGGGGTTCTTTAATAAGAAATCTATCAAGCCTCCTGGCCAGACTCTGATCACCACTCCTGTTGTTTGACCATGTGTGTTGCAGTTTAGTCATGGGGGTGTCGATCCAGTGGTGTTCCTCCAGCAGGGTGGATATGGTATCCGAGAAAGGGTCAGTCCTGGCAGCATGCCCCCATGATTCGCAGAAGCCCAATGTGAAGTTCAAATCCCCTCCCAGGATGATGTTATCCTGTTGAAAGAGAGAAGAGGTCAAGAGAGAATGCCAGTAGGCCTCTCTGTCAGAGCAAGGGCCATATACATTGATGAGCCTAAGGACAGTTTCCATAGACTGAACATAGGCATCGATGCCAATGAATCCTCTGCCACCCCATGTGTTTATTATTCTCAACGCTCTGTTATTGATACCAATTGCCAGACCCCCGGATCTCCCTGAAGCATCTATAGCGTGGAAGGTCCAGTTAGGTAACCAGGCCTCGAGGGATGGTATAAGGGAGTCTGCATTACAGAGCGTTTCTTGCAGAAAGATGATGTCCAATAGAGAGAGGGAGAGAAGTCTCCGAAGGGCTAGTTTTTTGGGTGTACTAGCAAACCCCCTGCAATTGAAGGATATGATCTTCATGTCGGATGTGTGGCAGGGCTTTTTGCTCTAAGGGCCCTGAAGATGGTCTGTTGTCGACCAAGTGCGACTTCGGCATCAGCCGCATGTCTGGCTTTTGAAAGACGGGATGGTCGTCCTCGCGAGAGCTTCTGGAGAGAAGGCGGAGGGTCGAGAACCAGCCCAATAGCGTCAGTACCAATCCCTCTAGTCCGGGGGCGGAGAGAGTACCGAGGGGGTGCCGGGGAAATGGGCTCTGGTAGCTGATCGGTCGCCAGCGGGGGGAGAGATGGAGGACAAGGCGATTCACAGAGAGAGGGGGAGGGGATGGGACAATTGAGAGAGGAGGAAGGAAAGGGCACTCGGGGGGAGGGGAAGGAAGGTACCGATGCGGGGGAAGAAGAGGGTACAGCCCGATGCATAGAGACAGATGCAGCCAGATCATGCAAAGAAGAGAGTAAATTAGAAGTGGAGACAGCTGACATACCCGGTGTATCGTCGCCCGCCGGATCAGAGACATCTGGGACGGGAGCAGGCGATGCACGGGTGGGAGCTTCCGCCAGTGATGCAGTCGGTAAGGGAGGATCAGCTTCAGCTTGTACTGGAGTCCCCGCGGGCACCGCAGTCTGAGGTTGACCAGGAGGTGAGGAGGGTCGATCCTGTGTCGCATCCTGTGCTGGTGTCGGCCCTTTTCTCAGAAGTGGGCAGTCCCGATAGAGGTGACCAACCTTATGACAACGACGGCATCTGTAAGGGATCCCTTCATAGTCTATGATCTGTTTCCTGGAGAAGTCCCTCCACTGGATAGTGATATATTCTTGTAGACCCCCCTGGTATCCAGATTGATGAGAAGCCGCGCATATGCCATCATGCCAGTGTGAAGATATGATTTATCATAATCCATGTAGACCCCAATTGCATTGCCAATTCTGCGAAAGATATCTTCGGACCAAAATTGCAGGGGAAGACCCGGGAGTCTGATCCAAACAGGGCCGATTCCGATCTGTTCCGTGGCCGGATCGAACATGGGAGTCCAGCGTTTCAGAAGTACCGGAGAATGTTCAAAGTGCCAGAAAGAGGAAAGTACCCAATTTGTGTGATCGGCACGAGCGAAGCGCAATGCAAACCATCCCCTCACAAAGGTTTGCACGAAGGGTATGTCGACCAAGTGTTGTCCCCAAACTTCTGTAGCCCAAGCCTTTAATCGTGCAGCCGAGTAATTTCGTCCTCTGATGCGACCCACCAGAACCCTATCAGCAAATTCCATGATGTCTCCCCACTGGATGTCCTCTTCGAGTCGGAGGAATATGTCTTCCTCCCTGGATCTGAAGCAACGGTACTTTTTACCCGGTCCAGTTCTCGGTGGAGGAGGCAGAGGGGGGGACGGAGCAGGGGAGGAGACGATGCCGTGTGAAGGGTTTGTGATAGGTGCGAGGGGAGGGGGTAAGGTACCAGAGACGGGGAGAGGATCCGAGAGAGGGGGAATATCAGTGAAACAACCCGAGTGTGAGCCGGCGACGGGGGGAGCGGGAGTCGAAAACGGAGCGGAAGTGAAGGGCCATTGATACGCTGCAGAATGAGAAGAACTAGGGTTAGGGTTTAGGCACCCAGCGACAAACCCCAGGGAGGCCGGCGATAAGGGAGGAGTAGACAATGCAGGCCATGTGGGGGGAATATCCGGGAGAATAACGGGAGGATGTTGCGGGGAGTCACCGGCAGAGTAAGCAGCAAAATCGACCGGAGGTTCCGGGAGATACATACCTTGTGAGCTGGAGGAGGGAGTACGCCAGATGGAGACGCCGTTCAAAGGATCTTCGGTGTAGTCGACAGCCTCAAGTTCCTCCATATTGCCAGCTAGCGGAGCCCTCGAAACGGCGAGAACCTCGGAGCACAGGTAACCAAGGTGTGATGCGGGAATCGATAGCGAGGCGTAACGGCGGGGAGGGCAAACAAACGGAAGGTAAACAGGTCGATGCGAAGACGGTAACTGCAGAGCGTCAGATAGTGGGTAGACTCTTAGCCGCGGCGAGGACGTAGGTGCGGGAACCGGGAGAGGTAACCGGGTACGGGCGCGGTGAGCTGCAGACTAGGGATACGTCCGAAACCCTAACCAAAACCGCCTCGCGCTGCAGACTCCATCCTCAATCGTCTTCCCATGCATGACCTTGACTCAATGCATTTATCATTTTACACCAGGGCTAAATATGTTCTACCAATTTTTTTCATGTTATATCATTAATACTTCCAAAGATCCCTCGACTAAGAGTTTGTTGTTGCTTTCTTTCCTTCTTTTTCTAGCTAGTTAAATAATTGATTTTTTCATTCCGTTGGTGACTTGTTCCCCCCTATGGTTTTTTCTTGTTTCTGGATGTGTAGATTTCAATACTCATCGCATCAACAACACTTCAACAATAATTCTAATCTGTAGATAGTTTAGGTGGGTCTTTTTGTTATGGTAAAAATATTCACTATTATATAATTGGCTATAAATTAAGATATTCAATGTTATATAGTTGGATATAAATTGAGATATTAAGGGGCTTAATTCTCCTTCTATTCATATTTTATTATCAGGAGACATGTTAACCTTGGTGGAAAAAAATTGTATAAATTGAAACTTCTTTTTGTTGAGAAAAAATCCTATAAGCTCGAAAGAACATAAATCTTTGAATATTTTGAAATTGAAGTGAATACCGACAATTGACAAAGAATGCATAGACGAAAAGACACAAATATATGATTCAAAATTGGAATGAAGCGAACAACTCTTCTCATCATTCAAAATAAGTTAAATAAACTACATGTGAGACAAGGAAACTAAGAGCTATAAATAACTACAGAAAAACTCAACTAACTCAACCAAATTTAAACTAGCTATGAGACCTAGCACAAAACGGGATTAAATATCATGACACCTAGTAGACAATGAGATTAAATATCTCAGCACCCCCTCCTAATCTCAACTATTATAAGTATTGGGACTTAGAATTCCCAACACCCCCTCCTAATCTCAAACATTACAAGTATTGGGACTTACAATGCCCAATTGCTCTTTTTGAAAATTCAAATACATTTTTTCCCAATGGCTTTGTGAAAATATTTGCAAGTTGATCTCTTGAACCACAAAAAGCAAGTAAGATGTCTCCATCATTGACAAGCTCACGAATGAAATGAAAATGTGTGTCAATGTGCTTGCTATTTTTGTGAAAGACACTATTTTTGATAATAAAAAAATGCAAAATTGTTATCATAGTAAATAGGAGTTGACTCCTTCTGATCATTTGAAAGATCCTTCAATAGTCTTCTTAGCCACATTTCTTAACAAGTTGTTGTAGCTACATACTCTACCTCTGCAGAAGATATTGAAATGATGGATTCTTTCTTGGATGTCCATGAGATCAGATTAGTTCCAAGGTGAAAAAAATACCTTGAGGTGCTTTTTCAATCATCTAAACTTTCTGCATAATCGTTGTTTGTATAACCTGAAAGTGAGCAATTTTCTGAATGTGTGTAGAACAAGCCATAGTTCAGGGTCCTTGCAACATATCTTAATATCTTTTTTGCAATCTTCCAATGGGAAATATTGGCTGATTGCATAAACCTGGAAACAAAACTAGCTACAAACATGATATTAGGTCTAGTTTCAATGAGATATAGGAGACTTCCAACTAGACTTTTATACAATGTGGAATCAACTGGTGGTGTTACATCTTGTTTTCTCAACTTGGTGCCTGGAGCAATTGGAGTATCAGTTGGTTTGCAATTGGTCATTCTAAAAATTTGGAGGATGACAGTGGCATATTTGTGTTGACAAATGAAAATGTCATTAGTAGATTACTGAATTTCAATGCCTAAGAAGTATTTCATGAGCCCTAGATCAATCATATCAAAATATTTTTGCATTGTTGATTTGAATTATTCTAACATCATATCATTTGTATAAAGTAGATAATCAACATAAAGACAAATAATGAAAATTTTACCTTCATGAGTTTTGGTATACAGAGTTGGCTCATGGCTGCTTCTGCAAAAACCACATTTGATGAGATAAGTGTTGATGCGACTATACCAAGCTCAAGGATCTTGTTTCAAACCATATAAGCTTAATCAATGAAAAATAAATATAGGAATAATTCAATGCAGTGTTTTTTGCAAAGTTTGTCTAAAATTTAAAAACATTTTCAGCAAGCACCAAATGCTAACAATGATGGAAAAGGCCCATCTAAGAAAATGGATAACCCTTGTGAAAATTAGAAGCATGAATTGAACATCAACAATACAGGAAGAGTACATCTACAAAAAGGCACCGAAGTAGAAATGTGGCTATTTTTAGTGAAGACTCCTCCTTTGATCCCCGTAGTGATGGGGCAACTAGTAAAGATGGGATGAGTAGCAACAACTCACATAGAAAAAAGAAAAGCAAACACTCTAAAGTTGCATTGCATAAATAATTTAGGAAGGCAAAACCACCCACCTTCAATGGTGAGATCAAGAAAGGTCAGAAGGTTAAAACATGGTTTCATGAGTAAACAAATACTTTTATGTGTATGATTATTCTATATTATTTATCTTTTTAAAAAATAAAAATAAAATAAAATAAAATTATAATTTTTTAACGGAATAAAAGATATTATATTTTAGTAATTTAATGGTTAATTATTGATTAAAAGAAAATATTATTAATAATAATCACTTTAACAAATATATAAATAAACTTAGGAAAAATTAATTTAAATAATGAATATGTTTTTAATCTATATTAACTATTTGGATAAAAACAAATCTAACGAGGTCATTTTACACTTACCGGGTACAGATGGAATATTCACAAATCTAACGAGGTCATTTTACACTTACCGGGTACAGATGGAATATTCTATTAATGCAGACTTTCAAATATTCTATTAATGGAATAGAAAAGGTATTTCTATTCTCGAAGGTATTAAAAAAAGAACGCTCTAAAGCTACACCGTTGAGTTGATTCTTTCGTGATCATAAGAAATACATATTGTTAATTTTTTCAAAAGATGAAAAATAAAAAAATTATATTAAGGGAATATATATCGAATTTAAATATGAGTTTCAGAATTCTCATTGGAATAACAAAAAGTTTATTATTTAGCAAATCAAATTATTTATTTTTCTTAAAATTTAATTACAATTTTGATATTTAATGACACGATCTTAGTTTTTTGTGATCTATATTGATTATGAGATTGTCTTTTGGATTAATCACATCATTAAGTTATGGTCAACGTTATGAACCATCTAATATGATTGGTTTATCTACAATCACATTAAATGACTCGAAACATCGACCATAGCTTAATGATGTGATTAATCGGAAAGACAATCTCATAATCTATATTAATGATATTTAATATCATAATTATGATGGAAATAAATCCTCAAACACAACTGTGTGTAAACATTTAGAAACATGGATAACTACCTTTTAGATAATTCCCACTTAGTGTATTTACACTCTCCTCCCTATGTCTTAGCGCTTAGCATGACAAATTAATTTTTACATCACCCCCACTTAGTGTATCTACACTCTCTTTCTAGTGGCTTAGTACTTTCTCGTGATACCCTGAACAGTACCCCTTCACTTCTGTTCCATTGGGTGATTATTTGAAGTACTAGAACTTTTTTAATATAACAAAGGATCCTTTTCTTTTTAGTTAGCAGCACAAGAATTGGTCTCGGGTTTTGACTCAAATAAATTTAACGATTATGCTTTCAAAATAAACAAGGAGAATATTTGCAATGCAACATAGTATATTTGCAATGCAACATAGTCCCCGTCTCTTAAAGATTGTGTGGAGTGTGAAGAAAACTCAACAAAATGAAATCTCTCCACACAAAACTCCACACAATGAAATCTCTCCGCACAAATCTCTATCACTAATTAGTTAATTAAAAGTTATGTACTCCACACGATGAAAGCTTTTTCCACAATGGAATCTCTCTGCACAAAACTCTACATAATGAAAGCTCTTTGTATGGTAACAAGTCTTCACATAGTGAAATCTCTTCACATAAAACTCTTCGCATAATAAGAACAGAGTGTGGAGAAAACTTAACTTCGCATAATGAAAGCTCTCCACACAAAACTCTCTACACAATGAAAGCTTTCTACACAAAAATTTGCACAGTGTTGGAAGTAATGCTTCCATGTGTATGATGTGATTTATAAGTTGTCATTGTGAGTCCCGAGGTGTCAATCTAGAAGTTGTTGTTTCCTATGTCTGAGTTGTAATTGTGTCATTTCTGAGTCATAGATCCACTTTCTTAGGATCTAGATTCATTGAAGTCTGTGATTTATGTCCTATATATTTGTAACTATTGTGATGAATAAATATATCAAGTGATTTGTGTGTGTCATAATGTGCTCTCTCTATTTTTCTAACATGGTATCAGAGCTGGTATTGGCTTGACTCCCTCAAGGGAGGGCCAGGAATATGTGAGGGATCCTGAGTGTTATTGTTTCTGTACATATTAGTATAGATGTGTGAGAGTTTATTTTTAGTGTGTGAAATTGTTTGTGATCATATGTGTACATTTTTTATTATTTGCAACTTGTTCAAGAAACGTTGGATCCTTCTATCATCTTACCATCTGTAATTTTTTATTTTTTCTTATCTTCTCGAAACCTGTAAAGGGGTTAATTCATGCCTGTATGGTTTTGTCAAAATTGTGTGCATTGTCATATTATAAATATACAAAATTGTGCCCATGAACTGTACATGTTGCTGCATCGATATGGACTTGAGATCTAGATCTGAGATATGGTGTGGAGGAGTTTCAAGTGACCATTGATATATGTCAAAAGTTTTAAAATTGTAGGAAGATCTCAAATTTTCACTTTTGTGGGGAAGAGATTTCTGCGTAAGATGTTTCTGTTGCAACTTTGTTCTGATCACAAATTTTGGAGTTTTCATTTTAAACATATTGAGTCTGGTCAACTCAATATGTGAGTGTAACTTTGTTGGAATTGACCACTCTAACAAACGATTTATGAAGACGAGAAAACTCCAAGATAAAGATTGAACCAAATTAGCAACTTTTGACCTATGTTAAGGAGGGTCATGGTGACTTGTCTATACCTGGATGACAGTTGACAGTTTGAGAATTATTAAGTTTGTAGTTGTGAGATGACTTTGTCAAGTAGTTTTCTATTTCTTTCATTTCTGGTTATAAAAAAGATTAGTGGTTCTTAAACTAGAAGCCTCAGTGTCCGAAACATCAATTCTTGTGTTAGTAAGGTCAAGTTGTTTGATCAACTTGTGAACACATTCAATATCCAGACCTCCATCCTAGCAACTGATTGATAGCCAAAAGAAAAATATCTGACATATGGTGGTTGATCCATAGGATGGTTCATTACTTGACAAATAATAATATGAAAGCCTCGGTGAACCGAGGTGTCAATATTGATGATCTTGCAAAATTCATCAACGATGGTCATAAGCAGTTACGTCTTAAATGGAGGTCAAGTGAAATCTCAAATATGTGGTGGTGAAATAGCGGTGTTTGCGAGATTCCAAAGTGGATGTGAGTGTTGATGAAGACAAGTTTGATATAGATTCATTTATTGTTGTAATGTGTGTTTCTATATTTGTCATGTAAGCATTAAGGGAGGGTGTTGGAATTAATGCTTCCATGTGTATGATGTGATCTACAAGTTGTCATTATGAGTCCCAAGGTGTCAATCTAGAAGTTTTTGTTCCCTATGTCTGAGTTGTAATTGTGTCATTTACGAGTTGTAGATTCACTTTCTTAGGATTTAGATTCATCGAAGTTTGTGATCTATGTCCTATATATTTGTAATTGTTGTGATGAATAAAGTTATCAAGTGATTTGTGTGTTTCATAATGTGCTCTCTCTACTTTTCTAACACAGAGAACTCTCTGCACAATGAAATCTCTCCACACAAAGCTCTACCAGTAATTAAATATTGATTAAAGGTTGTGTACTCCGTACGATGAAAGCTTTCCACACAATGAAAAATTTTTGCACAACAAAAACTCTTTGCATAGTGAAATATCTTCTCATAGTGAAACCTCTTTGCACAAAACTCTCCACACAAAGCTCTCTAGACAGTGAAAGTTCTTTGTATAATGAAAACACTTCGCACAACACAAAAGTAGCCAACGAAACTAATTAATTGATTCGGATTTAGACACGAACGAAAAAAATTACGGATATAACCATAAATTCAAAGATAAAGTAGAATTAACACTTCATTTCATTAATATCAAATACTGAAATATATTTACAAACCAAATGGAAATAAGACTAGCTCCGGCAATGGTAGATTATCTATGAGAAGAGATGTGGTAGCTACATGCCTCTGAACTATGTTACAATGAGGCTCAAACGCCTATTTATTATTTAAAAATAATGGAAAACCCTAAACATCCAAAAACCTAACCCTAGGAGATAGTGCCAAACCATGGGCCCTGTTTGGGTAAATTGGTACATCAACTTCCCGGGGTCATAACTTTGGCATGCGATCTCCATTTGACGCGAAAAATACCTCGTTAGAAAGATTTGTTAGAGGAATACAATTTTTCCATGAAAAGCATTGGTTTGTGACCCATGTTGGTCTCGCTTTTCCCAAAAAATGTCGTTTAGGGCCTCAAAACGGTTCTAGAAGTTTAGGACCCAAAAAACTACCAAAAATAGTAAGTTGTGCTACAAACAAGGAAACTGAAAAACTGAAAGAAACAATGATGAGGATCCAAGTGAAATAGGCAGGTGGCCACCCATATCCACCTAGATCATTAATTGACTAAAAGTTGTGTGAAATATGGAGAAAACTTTGCACAATAAAATCTCATCCCAAGTGCAAAACAACTCAAACAACAGACGTTGCCAAAATTGACATCAGCGAATCTTGAAGTTGAATTGCCATTTCATCACTATTGCAAAGACCAACCATTGTTATTTTAATAAATTGGACAATGAAGTGTTGTTCGCAATAATTAGAAGTATAATATTGTCTCCAATATCTAAGGCTAATTTTCTCCAGTGATGTTATGCGTTGGTTGTGTTTTGTTATCCACTACTTGTGTTTTGTCTATACATTATTACCACGGTATTAACATTGTTATTTACATAATTTGGGAAGTTCAATATTTTCAGTAACAAATGTAGTTCTATTATTGTTCTTAATAATGAAAATGATGAAATCTAAATTAATGAATGTTGTTAATTTAACTGCAAAAAATTAAACTCCAGAAATTTAATGTAAAAACAATCCAAATTATTCAAATCCATGCATAAAATTACTTATGAAAGTGCATGTCAGCTTCAAGATGTCCCTTGTTCTTAAAATTTCCTTATAACTATATCAAATATGAGTTATAACCTATATTAAATATGAATTATAACAAAACAAATTTATAAGTAAAGGATGGCTACCTATGAGTTAACATAAAAAATGGAGTTGTTTTTAGTGCAACTTTTTGGAAGCTTTTACGATGGGTTTTGCAGTGTAATTTCTCTAAAATCCGGTAGGAATTTATTGAAATCAAAAGCTTGATGGGTAATCCTATGCAATCCAAGTGCCCTAGGAGTTTTCCAGGGTGCTGAATCCATATATATATATAGTAAAAAAAACTAGTTTAAATAACACAAATCAAAATTTCACTTCAAATTTTTCCACAAGATTTCGGCAATAAAAAGTCCAAAAAATCACACTAAAGACAACTCCTAAAAAATCACGCATTTTAAATATTTGCGCCACATATGATCTTGACTCGATGCTAAAAATGTTCTACCAATATTTTTCATGTAATACCAATAATACTTCCAAAGATCCCTCGACTAAGAATTTGTAGTTTCTTACTTTTCTATGGCTTTTTCTTGTTCGTGAAAATTTTTATTTTTTCATTCCAAAAATATACAACAATTCATATATGCATATATCTTTTGTCGATGACATGTTCTCCCTCTAGTTTTTTATTGTTTCTAGAGATGTAGATTTCAATCCTCATCGCATCAACAACTATTCATATATATGGCTAGTTTAGGTGGGTCTTTTTATTATGGTAACAATATTCAATATTATATAATTGATATAAATTGAGATATTCAACGTTAGGATATAAATTAAGATATTAAAGGGTTTAATTTTTTTCCCATTTAGATTTTATTTTCAAGATATATATTAGTTTATGTGGCAAAAATTTATATAAATTGAAATTTTTTTTTTGTTAAAAAAACAATTTATAAGAAAAATTCTACCAGTTTAAAAATAGAAATTTTTGAATATCTTGAAATTGAAATGAATATTAAAAACCAATCTGATTTGATCTTGGATCTTTCCTAGATTAGTGACACAGTTACACATTTACCCATTTCTATTAGAATATATATATTTAATGTACTGTTGAGGTGTTTTTCCTTTGTTCTCCTAAATATAGTTTTTGATATTTGATTGATCTTCTTTATTTGGTTTTTGCATGTTAAAGATATTTTTAGTTGTATTAAAAGATAGCTTCTGCTTCATTTGGTTTCTTGATATCCTTATTTGGTTTCTTGATATCCTTATTCGGTTTTTGCTTGTTAAAAATAGCTTTCGTGAGTTGCTTGATCTCCTTATGTGGTTTTTGTTGGTTAAAAATAACTCGTATGAGTTTCTTGATCTCCTTATGCTTTTTTGCCCCGTTAAAAATCGCTTTTGTGAGTTGCTTATCTCCTTATGTAGTTTTTTCTTTTTAGAAACAACTTGTGTGAGTTGCTTGATCTCCTTATGTGGCCATTTGGTTTTTTCTTACGTGTGGAAATATATTTTATGTGGTTTTCACTTATGGAAATATATTATTTCAATCCTCGCTACAATTATAGTTCAGATTTGTATATGGCTTTATGCCGTAGGTTAGTCCTTGGTATTAAAGAATCAAAATTATGGAGAAGAGTTTCTTTCTCAATATTATTAAACAACTAGCAGTTACCGATTCACTATGTGTAGTTACCGATTCACAATGTGGTCAACAGAAAAAAAAAAGATTACATAAGAGACATTAGTGATAAATGACTCGAGTAAAACTCAATTGAAACTTAACTAACCGAACTAAACTAGAACTAACTATGACACCTGGATTAACAAATATGACACCTGAGAGGTGGTTGGAATTAGTTTTTCCAACACTTCCCTTTAATTAAAACCAAACAAATTTAAACTAAGATGTTTGTTGGCCTTAGTCTCAGCTACACTTATAATTTTTAAAAAATGGCATCATCGAGATTTCCTTTTCTTTTTCTCTTCTTCTAGATCGTATAGCCTCTAAATTGTGTCATCTTTTTCTTTTTGTTGTAGGCTTCGAATTTTAGATTCGTCATTTGCTGGTGCAACATTTCTATTTTTCTAGGTTGTCCATGTATGTCCTCGACTTCTTCAAAAATCAACTTGTATGTGGACTGCTGCCACATGTCATCTTTTATTGTGTGTTTTTCATCATCAATATTTTGTTGCAACATAAGTCTATAATAAAAAATTATCTCTTTAGGACTCCAATACATGAAAATTTCATTAACATTTCCATCATCCATGTTGTCTTCAACATTCATTGTTGCAACTTCTATACAAAATTCATCAAGACATGGTGTTGCAAGGCATGCTTCAAGGAACTTTAATTCTTCTTCAAATTTTGTTACTTCTTTCTAGTTGTTACTAACATTTGCACACTCAAAACCAAGGTTAAGTTTAAAAACATTTGTAGAACCAAATCAATTTTGTTCTTTCTTCTTTGCAATGAGATTTTTCTCCCCTTGTGCTTCCTTCTCCCCCTCTATTGCTTCCACTTCTTTACTGACCTCTGCTGCTTCAAATAGGTTGTCTTCCACTTGGTTTTCAGAACCAATAGGACTTTTCTCACCAAATAGCAGTTTATCAATAAGATATTTTTGTTGCATCATATGCAACTATTCATCATTAGCGAAAAATTATTCATCAAAGTTTACATTGTAAATATTAATTGCTAGATTCGCCATAACACTAGTTTCTCCAATGGTAGCTCCATTGTCATCAGCCAGCTCTATTACCTGATTCATTAAATCTTCATTCACTTGTGATTGTGCAAAGTGGGATCTAAGCATTGATGTGCTCCTTCTTTGCTTTTGGTAATAGGTCATCATCATTGTCATCCACTTTGAAGTGGGATTTACAGAATTGTTCATATCATTGTAGATTTGTTGCTACATATCCACTATAACAACACTAGATAAAAAATCCATGTAATAAAGTTAATAAAGGAAAAATAATACCAAGGTCATGGGACACATATTCCAAGTTGAATGTTAGGCACAAAAACATAGTGATGGGGATCACTGGTGATT
Organism: Pinus tabuliformis; assembly: GCA_031772625.1. NCBI lineage: Eukaryota > Viridiplantae > Streptophyta > Pinopsida > Pinales > Pinaceae > Pinus > Pinus tabuliformis. The sequence continues at coordinate 251,592,704 of CM062808.1, read as the reverse complement.
AATAAATGGCTATGGAAATTGGCAAAGGCATTGGAAAAGGAAAAGAGGCATTTATTGACATTTATTTATGAAAATAATGGAAAATAGGAGAAAAAGAAGATGAAAGGTCACAAAATTTCATGGGAGAAAAATTGAAGGAAAATAGAGCAAAATGAAGAAAAATAAAGGCCTCAACGACAAAAAGGCTTCTGAGGATCAGTTCACAACCTTTTGTCAGTTTCTAGCCTAGATCTCTCTTATATTCTCTCTCTCTCTCTCATACTCTTGCACACTTAGAGTTTACTTGGAGCACTCTTGGAGGAATTTGGCATACTTTGGATTTGGAGAAAGAAGGAAAAGGAAAGCAGGAAAGTGCAAGGGGATAGAGGGATCAGTGGCTACAACTAGATTTATTTGCAGGAACCGATTTCTATGTATGATTTCCTTATTATTTTGGCATGCATGGCATATGCATGTGGTTATTTTGTTAATATATTTCATTGGCATGGAGGATTCCTGGGATTGAAAGTAGTTTTTCATAGCCTTTCCATTTCCTGGATAGGCACGGTGTTTTGGGTTTTCCACTTGATTGTTTCTGATTGGTTCTCATGTTCCTTATAGTTGTGCTTTGAGTTACTAGTTCATGTAGCCTTCGTTGGACAAACGCTCTAGAAGCTCTGAAACACCTTGGGTTGAGTTAGTAGTCCTAGAAGCCTTGGTTGGAAAAATATTCTGGAGCCCTTGGTGGGTTGAGTTACTAGTCCTAGAGCCTTGGTTGGATAAATTCTCTGGAGCCCTGTGGTAGTTTTTGTTTGAGTTACTAGTCCTGGAGCCGAGTTGGAACAAACGATCTAGAGCCCTGGACAACTTATGTAGAGACTGATCCACTGATGGTTAGTGATATCTGACCCTGAGGTGGAATTAGTGGTTGAGGGTTGAGGTGGTTTGGCATCTGGAAGCCTTGATTTGGTTTTGCATGGTTTATTCCATGATATCCCACATTCATACTTGTAATATGGCATAGGGGTGACTGGCTGAAAGAAATATTTGGTTCAAACTAATCTTATGGTCAAGTGGTACGTGGAACTCCCTGACTTGGTTGGATTTCCATATTTTAATAAGAGCTCTTTTCCTCTTGTAATTTTATCAGTAAATGGACTTGTCATTATGTGGATTTGATGGTTTTTCTATCATTATTATTGTTCTGGCTATATTTTGGTTAAAAGTATGGTTTCATGACATATTCTAGTTATGGTTCTTAACATGTTTTGATTAGTAAATGAAAGGTTATTGAAATCATGACCTAATAGATGTTTTTGGAGTGATTATGAGAGGGAATTAGAACTTCTTGATGATTATAAGATAAGTATGAGACCCCTATGTTCAGATATGAATCTATGACTTGTAGATTACATGTTCACAATGTGTTTGATGAAATTATTGTCATGCTTACGCCTAGTTAGGTCAAGTCCTTGATTAATTTTTCTGTTAGAGTCTTTATCCTTTTGTCATTTATTGTTTTGTAAAGTCTCATCAAGTTTTGAGAAGTGATATGGAGTCTAACCATGAAAAGGTGGCATAGATCTCGTGGTTGCAGTCTCAGAACTAAGAAATTAGTACTGTAGTCACTACCTTGTAGGATTATGCATGTGACTGGAATCCTAAATTCACATGGATGTAGGCTTATGCATGTGACAGGAAGCTTAGGTCAGTGAAAAAACATTTAAGCTCAGTTTTTTGGCACCTAGAGTGGTTATTTAGCTCCTGGGAGTCCTGTAGTACTTGAGGAAGGTCAATAAAGTTTTAGTTTGTCGATTCCACTTGCTTAACTATTTTTAGGAGGTTGAGTCATATCATAGTAAATCTTCATCACATATTTACCTTGGTGGACTGGTGAAATTGGGTAAGTGTGGGAGGAGGTGGTTACAGAGTGGTATCAGAGCTCTTAGGTTCAACACTTGGACTGGATGGGCAGAGTGTGTTTGTCATGCATGCATCTTGGTTGTATATGTGTTCATTATGCATGTTAGTTTCTATATGGTTGCTACGCCTTCATTGTTATGGTCATTGTTATGCATGCATTATAGTGGCTATGATTAGCATGTATCTAGTCGGTATTATAGTTTGTGAGATCATGCATGGTAACTGGATAATGATTGAGATGATGTCGACATATTGATATGATTATGTATATATACATGAATCATGCTAATCTAGATTAACCTTGCAGATGAGATAGCCTCCCATGAAATTGATTGAGGTTTGTTGATTATGTTTGTATTTGGTTTATCTGACATAGTATGTTTCTAGGAAGAAGATCAAACATGACAAGCAAAATGGTTGACTATAGTTCATGTGATTCTCCCTATAGATATTACGAATGGCATGGTGATGAGTACTCCCTTCACATAGCAGATATGTTGAGAAGTTAAGGCAGAGCTAAGAATGTGCAAAGCAAATAATGAGAGGATCACTCAGTTATAGGAAAGAATTGCTAGGGCACATGAGAAACAAGCAAAGGTTAATGCGGTTATTCTTTAGATTTTATCATATTTTCAGAGACAGGGACAACTTAGGATCAGTCATGGATAGGAGGAAATGAAAAATGGTACATATGGAAGGAGGTCTTGATTAGGACACAATTTGGATAGAGAGGATATAGTGATAGATGGCATATTTTAGATACACTTGACCAGAGGGGCAGTGATCATGGGTTCTATCCTAGTTCTGGTTTAGAGAGAAAGTATGGTCATCACCATCACCATCTGTATAAAAGGAGTGAGAAACGGTATTTTCCAGAAGAGTTTAAGAAAGAAAAGCGTCCTACATTTGATGGAGAAATGAATAAATCAAAGGATGCAAAATCGTGGTTGCTGGGGATGAATAAATTCTTCAGATTGCATGACTATTCAAGAAACATGGAAGCCAAGATAGCTAACTTTAGTGTTAAAGGTAAAACAAACATTTGGTAGGAAGATGTGAAGAATGTTAGAGGCATTCAAGGAGAGGAGTTGACTTGGAGGGAGTTCGAGAGACTTTTCGTGAAGAAGTATATATCTGATAGGTACTATGATGACAAGACAAATGAGTTATATGAGATGAAGATGGGATCTATGAAAAATGATTATTATACTAGAAAATTCTTTGAGTTTTTAAGATATGTCCCTTATATTATGAAGGAGAAAGAGAATATTCAAATATTCGTCAGTGGGTATGCTAGTAGCATTCAAAGAGAGGATTGAGTTTGATGAGTCTTGATCTCTAGAGGAAGGCATCATAAAGTTGGATAATTTTTGTGGGAAATCAAAGCACAGGTATGAATCTAAACAGGATTGGAAAGGTAATGACAAGAATAAAATAAAATGGGATAAGAAGTGAGGAAGGCTACAGGGTACAGGTAACAAAGAGAATGTAGTGTTGCACAAGAAGTTCAATGCATCTGACACAAGACAAGGATTTAAGTCTAAGGAGTAGAACAAGGGTGATGGTAAGAAGCCTTTACAGTGTTAGACTTGTGGCAAGGATTATTGCAAGATAGAATATCCACAATATTAGGGTGGTAGACCGCAAATTTACAGTGCTTGGGGGGCATAGGCAATGGGGAATGTTGGACAAAGTATTCATCGAATTTATGAATTATTCGATAATATTGAGGCGGATCACCAGAAATCTATTATCGAGATGGACATTAAGATTTGTTATCAAGTTGTTTCTATTTTGATTGAAAATGGATCTAATTATAGCTATGTTAATCCTAACCTAGTGGATAAGTGTGGTTTGAATAAAGAAGTGCATGCAGAGTCTTGGTTAGTGCAATTGGCTACAGGTATTAAGAAAGGAGTTCATCATTGGGTAAGAGATTGTGCATTTGAGCTGAATGGTATGTCTACATAAGTGCATAAAAATGTGCTTCCATTTGGATCATACAATATGTTGTTGGGTATGGATTGGTTGTATCTTCACAGGACTAAGGTGGATTAGTATGAAAAGGAAATTGAGTGCTTGGATGAAAATGGAGAACAAAGAATCCTGCAGGGTAAGAAGAAGGTGACATCAATTAGAATGGTTACAACTATGTAGGGAAAATGTGGTTGCAAGAAAGGGTGTGTATTATTTGTAGTTAATATTTCTAGTGATAAAGGTGAGGATGTTGAGGATGTTGAGGTCTTAAAGAGGTATTTGATTTTACAACAGTTTCAGGATTTGTTCCCAACAGAGATTTTAGTGTTTTCACATCACAAATAATTTTTGTTGAGTTGGTACTAGGAGCAACACCTACATCATAGACACCTTATAGGATGAGCACTCCAGAGATAGGAGAACAAAAGTTGTAGTTGAAGGAAATGTTGGACAAAGGATACATTAGGTCAATTGTGATGCCCTGGGGTGCACTACTATTGTTCATGAAGAAGAAGGATGGTACTTTCAGGTTATGTATTGATTACAGTCATTTGAACAAGGTGACGATTAAGAACAAGTATCTACTTTCGAGGATTGATGACTTGTTTGATCAATTGAAGGGAGTAGTAGTGTTCTCAAAGATTGATTTGAGATCAGGATATCATCAAGTACGCATCAAAGAAGAGGACATTTACAAGACTGATTTCCAAACCAAGTATGGGAATTCTGAGTTTGTTGTAGTTCCTTTTAGTTTGACTAATGCTCCAACTAATTTTATGTGCTTGATGAAAAGTGTGTTGTGTTCCTATCTGGAAAAGTTTGTAATTGTATTCATTGGTGATATATTGATATATAATAAGAATGAGGAAAAGAATGCCAAACACTTAGCAATAGTATTAAGGTTGCTAAGAGAGCATCGGTTGTATCCCAATATTAGTAGATGTAATTTTTTTCAGATAGAGGTGGATTACTTGGGACATGTTGTTTCCAAGGAAAGTATAGCAGTGGATCCAGAAAAGATAAGAGCTATTATGGAATGGTAAACTACTATAAATGTGGATGAGGTTAGATCATTCATGGCATTAGTAGGTTATTACAAGAGGTTCATCTAAAACTTCTCACAGATTTCTTATCCTATTACATCATTGCAGTGAAAAGGAAAGAAATTTGAATGGACAGAGGAATGTGCAGTCAGTTTTGAGCAGTTGAAGCAGTTTCTTGCGAATGCTCCAGTTTTAAATATTGCATATTGGACAAATATTTTGTGGTATGTACAGGTTCTTGCAAGAGAGTACTTGGTAGGATTTTTATGCAGGAAGGACAGGCAGTGCGCTAGGAATCAAGGAAATTGAATGAGCATGAGTCAATTTATGTGATGCATGATCTTGAGTTGGCAACGATCATCCATGAATTGAAGATGTGGAGACACTATCTTCTTGGAAGGAGGTTCGTCTTGATAAGTGATCATAGTGGAATGATATACTTATTTGACCAACTGGATTTAAATGTCAGAAAATCTAGGTGGTTGGCCACGATTAGTGAGTTTGACTTTGATATCATGTACATTAAGGGAAAAGAGAACAGGGTTGCAGATGCTCTTAGCAAAAGAGTAAAGGTAAATCACATAGTAGCTATGAGTTCATATGGGACAAATTTACATGATCGGATATTGCAGGCAGGATAACAGGATGACATGTACCAAAAACTTAAGTATAGGTTATAGCACCAAGGTACAAGTGAAGAGGATGTGGACTATCATCTCATGGTGGATGGTTTGGTCATATTTAGAGACATGATCTATGTGTCAAACAAGAGCGAGCTCAAGAAGATTTTCTTGCAGGAATTTCATGTAAAGTTGTATTTAGGTCAACCGAGATATCATTAGACATTAACATTAGTTAAGAAGTCTTACCATTGGACGAATTTGAAGAAATAGGTAGCCGAGTTTGTTGCGAGATACTTGGATTGTCAACATGTAAAAGCAAAATGTAATAATATAGGTGGGTTATTACAGCTGATTCCGGTTCTAGAGTGGAAATGGGAGGTTATATCCATGGAATTCATTATTGGTTTGTCGAGGACATCTATACATCATGATTCTATTATGGTTTTGGTTGATAGGTTAATCAATGTAGCTCACTTAATTCTTGTAAGTCTATGAATTCAGCTAGGGAAGTAGCATAGGCCTTCATCAGAGATACAGTGAGGTTGCATGGTGTTCAAAAGAAGATTGTGTCAAACATACATGCTGAGTCCACTTCGAGGTTTTGGAAATATTTATTTGCAGGTTTGGGTACATATTTGGCCTTTAGTACAACTTATCATCTGCAAACATACGGACATACAGAGGGTCAACAAGATTTTGGAGAACATGTTGAAAATGTATGTTATGCATCAACAACAAAAGTGGGGAGAGTATCTTCCACTGGTGGAGTTTGCATATATAATGGGAATCAATAAAATTTGAAGATGTGTCCATTTGAGGCACTTTATGGGAAAAGTTGTAATACTTGTATCAGTTGGAGTGATCTAGTGAACAGGGTATTGATTGGACCAGACATGTTGGCAGAGATAGAATAGGAAATGTAGATAATTACGAAGAATCTAAAGGTAGCACAAGATAGGTAGAAGAGTTATGCATATCAACACAGGGTGTTTAAGGAGTTTTGGGTTGGGAAAAAAGTGTACTTTTGCATCAAGCCCAAGAAGAGATCCTTGAGGATTGGATCATGTGCCAAGTTGACACCTTGATATTGCAAGCCTTTAAATATTCTTGAGAGGATTGGACTAGTAGCCTACCGACTTACACTACCTTCGGCGGTGAAAATCCATGATGTTTTCCATGTGTCATTTCTTAAGAAGTATGTGAAATATGTTGATCATGTGATTGAATGATGTGTATTGAAGGTGGATCCAAAAGGAGAATTACAACTAGAAACTCATTGCATTTTCATCAAAATATGCTCACGCTCCAGAATCGAGAAATCAAGCAAGTTAAGGTGCAATGGAAACAATTTGGGGCCAATGAAGCTACATGGGAGATGATTGATCAGATGTGAGCTATGTATCCTTCTCTATTCAATGGTTGAGATTATTTCTTTTGGTATATGATTTGATTTTTTTGTTTGTTTATGTCTATATATGCATATGTATTTTATAAATATGGCACCAAGCTATGTTATAAATATACAATAAGCAGTATGGTGTTCATGATATGTTGGCTATGTTTTAGCAGATGGATATAATGTAAATGTTGCATCGATTTGTGCTATAAATCTCTATTGGCAGCATGTGTTTTTTGGTTTATAAGTGTCATCTAACTTCGAGGACAGTGTTCCCCAAGGGGAGGGTTCTATAACAACCTTAGTTAGAAAATCTATGTAATAAAGTTAATAATGGAAAAATAAGACCAAGGTCATGGAACATGTATTTCAAGATGAATGTTGGGCTCAAGAACATAGTGATGGGGATCACTAGTCATTAATAAATGGCTATGGAAATTGGGAAAGGCATTGGAAAAGGAAAACAGGCATTTATTGGCATTTATTTATGAAAGTAATGGAAAATAGGATAAAATGAAGGTGAGAGGTCACATAATTTCATGTGAGGAAAATTGAAGGAAAATAGAGAAAAATCAAGAAAAATAGAGGCCTCATTGATAAAAAGGATTCTAAGGATTAGTTTGCAACCTTTTGTCAGATTTTAGCTTGGAGATCTATTCTATTCTCTCTCTCTCATACTCTTGCATACTTAGAGTTTTCTTAGAGCATTCTTGGAGGATTTTGGCATACTTTGGATTTGGAGAAAGAAGGAAAAGAAAAACAGGAAAGCGTAAGGGGCAGTGGGATCAACTAATATAGTTAAATTTATTTGCAGGTATCGAGTTGAAAGTATGATTTCATTTTTGTTTTGACACACGTGGAATATGCATATGGTTAGTTGGTTAGGATTTGTCATTGACATGGAGGATTGCGTAGATTGATAGTAGTTTTTCCAAGACTTTCCATTTCATGGATAGCCATGGTGTTGTGGGTTTCCCACTTGATTGTTTCTTATTGGTTCTCTTGTTCCTTATGTCTATGCTTTGAGTTAATAGTTCCTGGAGCCTTGGTTGGACAAACGCTCTGGAATCCCTGGAAAAAATTGGGTTCATTTACTAGTCCTAGAATCCTTGGTTGGAAAACCACTCTTGAGCCCTTTGTGAGTTGAGTTACTAGACCTAGAGCCTTGGTTGGACAAGTGCTCTAGAACCTTGTGACAATTGTGGATTGATCTACTAGTCTTGGATCTAGGTTGGAACAAACACTCTAGAGCCCTAGACAACTTGGGTAGAGACTGATTTGGTGATGGTTAGGGATTTTTGACCATGAGGTGCAATCATTTGTTGAGGGTTTAGGTGGTTTGACCTCTGGATACCCTAGTTTGGTTTTGCTTGGTTTATTGCATGAGATCCCACATTCATGCTTAGAATATGGCACTGGGGTGATTGACTGAAAGAAAGATTTGGTTCAGCCTAATCTATGGTCGAGTTATACATGGAAGTCCTTGACTTGGTTGTATGTGCATATGTTAATAAGAGCTCTTTCCCTATTATAATTTTATAAATAAATGTACTTTCTATTATTTGGTTTTGATGGTTGTTCTATCATTATTATTTTTTTGGTTATATGTTGGCTATACGTATGGTTTCATGACATATTCTAGTTATGGCTCTTAACATATTTTGATTGGTAAATGAATGGGTATTGAATGTGTGACCTAATAGATGTTTTTAAAACTATTATGAGAGGGAATTAGAACTTCTTGATGATTCTCAGATAAGTATGAGACCCCTATGTTTAGATATGCATTTATGACCTATAGATTACATGTTTACAATGTGTTTTTCAAAATGACTGTCATGGTAGGCCTTGTTAGATCAATTCCTTGATTAAGTTTTCTGTTAGAGGATTTTTTATTGTGTCATTTATTCTTTTAGAAAGTCTTATCAAATTCTGGGTAGTTATCTGGAGTTTAGCCCCCAAAATAGGTGGCACAGATCTCGTGGTTGCAAGATTAGAACTAAGAAATTGGGATAGTAGTCGGTACCTTGCAGGATTATGGATGCAATTGGAAGCTTATAGTCACATGGATATAGGCTTATGGATGGGATTGGAAATATAGGTCAGTGAAAAATTAATATGGCTCGGGTTTTGGGCACCTAGAGTGGTTGTTTAATTCCTGGGGATCTTGTAGCTTATGAGGAAGGTCAATAAAGTTTTAAATTATCAATTCCACTTCCTTAACTATACTTAGGAGGTTGAGTCATATTACAGTAACTCTTCATCACACATGTATCCCAGTGGACCAGTGAACTTTAGTAAGTGTGGGAGGAGGTGGTTACAGAGTGGTATTAGAGATCTCAGGTTCAACACTTGGACTGGATGGGCGGAGTGTGTTTCTCATGCATACATGTTAGTTGTATATGTGTTTTTTATGCATATCAATGTCTATATGGTTGTTATGCCTGCATTTTTATGGTTATTGTTATGCATGGATTATAGTTTCTATGGTTATCTAATCGATGTTACAGTTTGTGACATCATGCATGGTAACTGGATGATGATTGAGATGATGTCGTCATATTGATATGATTATGTATATATACATGTATCATGCTAATACAATTTGATTTTGTAGATGAGATAGCCTCCCCTAAACTTCACTGAGGTTTGTTGATTATGTTTGTATATGGTTTATCTGACATGGTATGTTTGCAGGAAGAAGATCATAGATGACAAGAAAAATGGTGGACCACATTTCACGTGATTATCTCTACAGATCAGATGAGCAACATGGTGATGAGTACTCCCCTTACATAGAAGATACATTGAGAAGTTTGAAGGCATAGATAAGAATTTACAAAGAAGATAATTATAGGATCAGACAGTCATAGGAAATACTTGCTAGGACATAGGAGAAACATGCAGAGCTTAATGCAGTGATTCTTCAAAGTTTATCATATTTGCATAGATAGGGACCACTTAGGATCAGTCGTGGATAGGAGGAAATGAAAAATAGTGCATATGGAAGCAGGTATCGATCAAGACATAGGTTGGATATAGAGGATACAGTCAGAGATGGCATATTTTTAGATACGCCTAACCAGAGGACCAGTGATCATGGGTTCTATCCTTGTTCTGGTTCAGAGAGACAATATGGTCATCACCGTCACCATTCGTATAGAAGGACTGAGAAGCAGTATTTTCTAGAAGAGTTCAAGAAAGCAAAGCCTCCTACGTTTGATGGAGAAATGAAGAAATCACAGGATGCAGAAGTGTGGTTTCTTGGGATGAATAAATTCTTTAGGTTGCATGACTATTAAGGAAACATGAAATCTAGTATAGGTACCTTTAGTCTTAAAGGTAAAGAAAAAATCTGGTGTGAAGATGTGGAGAATTTTAGAGGCATTCGAGAAGATGATTTGACTTGGAGTGAGTTCGAGAGACTTTTTAGGAGGAAGTATCTATGTGATAGATAATATGATGACAGGGAAAAGGAATTCTATGAGTTGAAGATGGGATCTATGATCGATGAGGAGTATATTAAAAAAATTATTGGAGTTATTAAGATATGTTATTTATCTTATGGATGAGAAATCAAAGATTCAATGATTCATCAGTGGGTTGCTCGTAGCGTTTAAAGACAAGATTGAGTTTGATGACCCTATATCACTAGATAAATCCATCAAAAAGTTGAAGCATTGTTATGAGCAATCAAAGCACAAGTCTCAGTATAAATATGATTGGAAAGGTAATTACAAGACTAAAGGAAAATGGGATAAGAAGCGAAGAGGACTCCAGGACATAGGTAACAAAGAGAATGCAGCATCGTATAAGAAGTTCAATGCATCTGACAGAGGACATGATTTCAATCTAAGAAGCAGAATAAGGGTGAGGGTAGGAGGCATTTATAGTTTTGGACTTGTGGCAAGGATCATTGCAGGAGAGATTGTCCACAGTACTAGGGTGGAAGACCACAGATTTACAATGCTCAGGAGGCATAGACAATGGTGGATGCTTTACAGAGTATTCCTCATATTTATGTAGTGTTGGATAGTAGGCAGGAAGATCACTAGGCATCTATTATCGATATAGATGGTAAGCTTTTTTATCAAGTTGTTTCTTTTTTTATTGATCCAAGATATACTTATAGTTATGTTAATCCTGACTTTGGGGATAAGTGTGGTTTGAATAAAGAAATGCATTAACAGTCTTGGTTAGTGTAGTTGGCTACAGGTACTAAGAAAAGAGTTCATCATTGGGTAAGAGCTTGTGCATTTGAGTTGAATGGTATGTCTACATCAATGCATCTAAATGTGCTTCCATTAGGATCATACACTATTTTGTTGGGTATGGATTAGATGCATCTTCACATTACTAAGGTGGCTTTTTATGAAAAGGAAATTGAGTGCTTGGATGATAATGGAGAGAAAATAATCTTTCACGTTAAGAAAAAGGTAACGTCAGTTAGAATGGTTATAGCTATGCAAGAAAAGTGTAGTCGTAGGAAAGGGTGTGTATTATTTGTAGTTCATATTTCTAGTGATAAATGTAACGATGTCGAGGATGCTTAAGTCTTGAAGAGGTCTCTAATTTTACAACAGTTTTAGGATGTGTTCCCAGCAGATATTTTAGAGTTTCTACCTCCCAGGGAAGTGGAATTTTCTATTGATTTGGTACTAGGAGAAACATTTGTGTCAAAGGAACCTTATAGGATGAGCACTCCAAAGTTGATAGAACTGAAGTTGTAGTTGAATGAAATGTTAGATAAGGGATACATTAGGTCAAGTGTGTCACCTTGGGGTGCACCAGTATTTCTCGTGAAGAAAGATATGGTACTCTCAGGTTATGTATTGATTACAGCCAGTGGAACATGGTGACAATTAAGAATATGTATCCATTTCCAAGGATTGCTAACGTTTTTTATCAGTTGAAGGGAGTAGCAGTGTTCTCAAAGTTTTATTTGAGGTTAGGATATCATTAGGTACGCATCAAAGAAGAGGACAATTACAAGACTAATTTTCTGACTAGGTGTGGGCATTATGAGTTTGTTGTAGCTCCTTTTGGTTTCACTAATGCTCCATCTGCTTTTATGTGCTTGATGAAGAGTGTATTGTGTCCATATCTAGGCAAGTTTGTGATTGTATTCATTTATGATATATTGATATATTCTAAGAATGAGGAAGAGAATGTGAAACACTTAGCAACAATATTGAGGTTGCTAAGAGAGCATCAATTGTATTCCAAGCTTAGTAAATGTAGTTTCTTTCAGACAAAGGTACATTAGTTGGGACATATAGTTTTGAAGGAAGGTATAATAGTGGATCAAAAAAGGATAAGAGCTATTATGGAATGGGAAAATCTTATAAATGTGGATGGGGTTGGATCATTCATGGGGTTAGCAGGTTATTATAGGATATTCATCGAAAACTTCTCATGGATTGTCTATTATAATACATCATGAATAAAAAAGGAAATAAATTTGAATGGATAGAGGAATGTGTAGCCATCTTTGAGTAGTTGAATCAATTTCTTATGAATGATTTAGTTATAAGGGTTGTAGATCTGAACAAAGATTTTGTGGTATCTATAGATGCTTGCAAAAGAGGAATTCATGGGGTTCTGATGTAGGAAGGATAGGTAGTGTGCTATGAACCAAGGAAATTGAATTAGCATGAGAAAAATTATGTGATGCATGATCTAGAGTTGGTAGTGATCATTGATGCATTGAATATGTTGAGACACTATCTTCTTGGCAGGAGGTTCGTCTTGTGAGAGATCATAGTGGATTGTGATACTTATTTGACCAACCAAATATGAATGCCAGACAAGCTAGGTGGTTGGCCACAATTAGTGAGTTTTACTTCGAGATCAAGTACATTAAGAGAAAAGAGAACATGGTTATAGATTCTCTTAGCAGAAGAGCATAGGTAAATCACATAGAAACTATGAGTTCATATGGGACAAATTTACAGGATTGGATCTTGTAGGCTAGACAACGAGATGATAGGTACCAACAAGTTAAGGACATGTTACAATAGTAGGGTCTAGGTGAACAGGATGTGGAATATCATCTCATAATAGATGGTTTGGTCAGATTTAGGGACATGATCTAGGTTTCGGACAATAGTGAGCTCAAGAAGCTTATCTTGCTAGAATTTCATGTCAAGGCATATTCAGGTCACCCAGGATATCATAAGACAATGAGAGGAGTTAAGGAGTTCTACCATTGGCTAAATTTGAAGAAAGAGGTGGAAATTTTTTTTATGAGATGCTTGGATTTTCAATAGGTAAAATAAAATTGTAAGCATCGAGGTCGATTATTAAATTCGATTCCAATTTTAGAGTGTAAATGGTAGGTTATTTCCATGGACTTCATTACAGGGTTGCCAAGGAAATCTAGACAACATGATTCTATTATGGTTGTGATTGACAGGTTGACAAAGGTAGCTCATTTCATTCCAGTAAAGTCTACTAATTCAGCTAGTGAAAGAGCATAGATATTCATCAAAGATATAGTGGGGTTGCATGGTGTTCCAAAGAAGATTGTGTTAGACAAAGATGTGAAGTTCACTTCCAAGTTTTGGAAAGATTTATTTGTAGGTTTGTGTATAGAGTTTTCCTTTAGTACATATTCTCATCCATAGACAGATGGACAGACAGAGAGGGTCAACAGGATTTTGGAGGAGATGTTGAGAATGTATGTTATGCATCAACAATGCGAAAGTGGGAAGAGTATCTTCCACTGGTGGAGTTTGTGTATAATAATGGGTATCAAGGATATTTGAATATGATTCCATTTGAAGCACTTTATGAGTGGAGTTGTAATACTCCTATCAGTTGGAGTGATTTAGTGATGGGTACTGATTGGACCAGAAATGTTGGTAGAGATGGAACAAGAAATGTAGGTAATTAAGAAGAATATAAAGGTAGCATAGGATAGGAAGAAGAGTTATGTAGATTAGCACATGGTGTTTAAAGAGTTTCAGGTTGGGGAATAGGTAAACTTGCGCATCATGCCAAAGAAGAGATCCTTGAGGATTGGATCATGTGCCAAGTTGGAACCTCGATATTGCGGGTCTTTCAAGATTCTTTAGAGGAATGGACTAGTAGCCTACCGTCTTGCATTGTATCCAATAGTGAAAGTCCATGATGTGTTCCATGTGTCATTTCTTAAGAAGTATGTGAAATATATTGATGATGTGAATGACTATTCTGTATTGTAGGTGAAGCCAAAAGAGAATTGGAGTGGGAACCTTAGTGCATTTTGTAGTGAAAGATGCTCATGCTCCAAAATCAAGTAGTCGAGAAACTTAAAGTGTAGTGGAAGAAATTTGGGCCCGATGAAGCTACATGGGAGATGGATGATCAAATGTGGGCTATGTATCCTTCTCTATTCCCTGGTTGAGAGGATTTCTTTTGGTATATGTTTTGATGTTGTTTTTTAGTTATCTGTATATATACATATGTATGTTGTAAATATTGCATTGAGATGTGTTATAAAGCTCCAATAAGTGATATGGTGTTCATGATATGTTGGCTATGTTTTGGCAAATGGATATGATGCAAATGTTGCATCGAGTTATGTTATAAATCTCCATAGAAATCATGTGTTTGATAGTTTATCAGTTTCATCAAACACTAAGGACAGTGTTCCCCCAAGGAGGAGGGTTCTCTAATATCCTCGGTTAAAAAATCCATGTAATAAAGTTAATAAAGGAAAAATAAGACCAAGCTCACGGGACATGTATTCCAATATGAATGTAGGGTACTAAAAAATAGTGATGGAGATCGCTGGTGATTAATAAATGGCTATGGAAATTGGCAAAGGTAAAGAGAAATTTATTGTGATTTATTTATGAAAATAATGGAAAATAGGAGAAAAGGAAGGTGAAAGGTCACATAATTTTATGTGAGGAAAATTGAAGGAAAATAGAGGAAAATGAAGAAAAATAGAGGCCTCAATGATAAAAGGGCTTCAGAGGATCATTTCATAGCCTTTTTTTAGTTTTTAGATTGGAACTCTCTTCTATTATTTCTCTCTCTCTTTCTCTCTCATACTCTTGCAAACTTAGAGTTTTCTTAGAGAACTCTCAGAGGATTTTGGTAGACTTTGGATCTGGAGAAAGAAGGCAAAGGAAAGCACGAAAGCACAATGGGACAACAAGATCAGTGGCTACAACCAGATTTCTTTGTAGGTACTGAGTTGCATGTATGATTTCCTTGTTATTTTTGCATGCATGGCATATGCATGTAGTTTAGTTAAGACATGTCATTGGCATGGAGGATTTCCTAGATTGACAGTGGCTTTGCGTAGCTTTTCCATTTCCTAGATAGTCATGGTCTTGTGGGTTTCCAACTTGATTTTTTCTGATTAGAGCTCATTTTCCTTATAGCTATGGCTTGAGTTACTAGTTCCTGGAGCCTTGGTTGGACAAATTCTATGGAATCCCTCGAACAACTTGGGTTAAGTTACTAGTCCTTGAAGCCTTGATGGAAAAACACTCTGGATCCCTTGGTGTGTTGAGTTACTAGTCCTGGAGCATTGGTTGGAAAAGCACTTTGGAGCCTTGTGACAGTTGTGGGTTGAGTTACTAGTCCTAGACTTGGGTTGGAACAAATGCTCTAGAGGCATTGACAGCTTGGGTAGACATTGATCTATTTATTTTTAGTGATGCCTGACCCTGAGGGGGAATCATTGGTTGAGGGATGAGGTGGTTTGGCCTTTGGAAGCCATGGTTTTTTTCTTTCTTGGTTTATTCCATGAGATCCCACATTCATGCTTGGAATATGGCAGAGGTGTGGTTGGGTGAAATAAATATTTGGTTCAACCCAATCTATGGTTGGGTGGTACGTGGAAGTTCCTAACTTGGTTGGATTTTCATATGTTAATAAGAGCTCTTTCCCTCTTGTAAGTATGGGAGGAGGTGGTTACATAGTGGTATTAGAGCTCTCAATTTAACCACCTAGATTGGATGGGCAGAGTGTGTTTTTCATGCATACTTGTTGGTTGTATATGTGTTTGTTATGCATGTCAATTTCTATATGGATGTTATTCCTGCATTGTTATCGTTATTGTTATGCATGCATTATAGTGGCTATGATTAGCATGTATCTAGTCGGTGTTACATTTTTTGACATCATGCATGGTAATTGGATGATGATTGAGATGATGTTAGCATATTGATATGATTATGCATATATACATGTATTGATATGATTATGCATATATACATGGATTGATCTTGTAGACGAGATAGCCTCCCCTAAAGTTCATTGAGGTATGTTTATCATGTTTGTATGTGGTTTATCTGACATGGCATGTTTGCAGGAAGAATATCAAAGATGACAAGAGAAATGGTGGACTACAGTTCATGTGATTCTCACTATAAATCATATGAGAAGCATGGTGATGGTTACTCCCCTCACATAGAAAATACATTGTGAAGTTTGATGATAGAGATAAGAAGTTGAAAAGCAAATAATGATAGGATCATTCAATCACAGGAAATACATGCTAGGGAAAAGGAGAAACAAGTAGAGGTTAATGCAATGCTTCTTCAGTGTTGATCATATTTGTAGAGATAAGTACCACTTAAGATAAATTTTAGACAAGATGAAATGACAAATGGTTCATATGAAAGTAGTTCTCGATAAGGACACAGGTTGGATAGAGAGGATACAATCATAGATGGAATATTTTTAGAGACACATGACTAGATGGGAAATGAGCATGGGTTCTATCCTAGTTCTAGTTCAGAGAGGTAATATTCTCATCATTGTCACCATTTGTATAAGAGTGAGAAGCAGTATTTTCCAGAAGAGTTCAAGAAAGAAAAGCCTCCTACATTTGATGGAAAAATGAAGAAATCATAGGATGCAGAAGCGTGGTTTCTTGGGATGAATAAATTCTTCAAATTGCATGACTATTCAGGACCATGAAATCTAGGATAACTACCTTTAGTCTTAAATATAAAGCATACATTTGGTGGGATTATGTGAAGAATTTTATAGGAATTCGGGAAGAGGAGTTAACTTGGAGTGAGTTCGTGAGAGTTTTAAGGAAGAAATATCTATTTGAGAGATACTATGATGACAGAGTAAAGGAATTTTATGAGTTGAATATGGGATCTATGACCGATGAGGAGTATACTAGCATATTCTTGGAGTTGTTAAGATATCTACCTTATCTTATGGAGGAGAAATCGAAGATTCAAGGATTCATCAATGCGTTTCTAGTAGTGTTCAAAGATAGGATTGACTTTGATGAGGCTAGATCACTAGAGGAATCCATCAGAAATTTGAAGCATCATTATGAGAAATCAAAGCGCAAGTCTAAATCTAAACAATATTGGAAGGGTAATGACAAGACTAAATGAAAATGGGATAATAAGTGAGTAAGACTATAGGACACAGGTAACTAAAAGAATGTAGCATTTCATAAGAAGTTCAATGCATTTGATAGAGGACAGGGCTTTCAGTGTGAGGATCGGAACAAGGGTGGCAGAAGGAGGTTGTTAGATTGTTGGACTTGTGGCAAGGATTATCACAGGAGATATTTTCCATAGTATCAGGGTGGAAGACTGCAAATTTACAGTTCTTAGTAGGCACATATATTGGGGGATGTTCGACAGAGTATTCCTTGGATTTCTGCAGTGTTGGATAACAGGCAGGTAGATCACCAAGCATCTATTATCGACATGGACAATAAGCTTTCTAATCAAGTTATTTTTATTTTTATTGACCTTGGATCTAAATATAGTTATGTTAATCCTGACTGGGTGGATAAGTGTGGTTTGAATAAATAAGTGCATGCAGAGTCTTGGTTAGTGCAATTCACTACAAGAACTAAGAAAAGTGTTCATCATTGGGTAAGAGCTTATGCATTTTAGTGGAAAGGTATGTCTACATCAACGCATCTAAATGTTCTTATGTTGGGATCATACAATATGTTCTTGGGTATGGATTGGTTATATCTTCAAAGGACTAAGATGGATTGTTATGAAAAGGAAATTGAGTTCTTGGATGATAATGGAGAACAAAGAATATTGTAGGGTAAGAAGAAGGTGACATCAGTTAGAATGATTACATCTATGCAATAAAAGCATAGTCACAAGAAAAGGTGTGTATTATTTTCAATTTGTATTTCTAGTGATAAAGGTAAGGATGTTGAGGATGCTAAGGTCTTGAAGAGGTTTCTAATTTTATAGTAGTTTTAGGATGTGTTCCTAGCATATATTTCATAGTTTCTGCCCCACAAGGAAGTGGAATTTTCTATTGAGTTGGTGCAAGGAGAAGCACCTACATCAATGTCACCTTACATGATGATAACTCCAGAGTTATTAGAACTTAAGTTGTAGTTGAAGGAAATGTTGGACAAGTGATACATTAGGCCAAGTATGTCGCCTTGTGGTGCACCAATATTGTTTGTGAATAAGAAGGATGGTACTCTCAGGTTATGTATTGATTACAGGTAGTTGAAAGAGGGGTATCTATTGCTGAGGATTGATGACATGTTTGATCAGTTTAAGGGAGAAACAATGTTGTCAAAGATTGATTTGAGACCAGGATATCATTAGGTACACATCAAAGAAGAGGACAATGACAAGATTGCTTTCCGAACCATGTATGGGAATTTTGAGTTTGTTGTAGTTCCTTTCGGTTTGACTAATGCACCATATATTGTGATGTGCTTGATTAATAGTGTGTCACATCCTTATCTAGACAAGTTTGTAATTATATTCATTGATGATGTTATCGCTCTGATAATTCCTTTGAAGTAATAAGAAGGAAAAACCAAAGGTAACCACTATCCACTTTTGGAGATTAGGACCTAGCCTTCCTAATGCTCAGAGAGGGCTCTCTCTTTAAGTTTTAACTTTGTTTAGTTAAGAATGTTTTAGGCTAGCTATGATTGTTCAAGGGGTTTTGATCTTGTTTGAAATTGGGTGGTGGGATCTTTTAAACAGATGGATAAATTGATGTCTTTTGGACCATTGGGCTATGGAGTCAACTCATAAGGAAACAAGGTTGGATAAACTCACTAAAGGGGATGTTCCAAGGGCAAGATAGTAGAGTGTATTTCAAAATGTTTGAGATAGAGGGGTGAAAGGGTTTCACTCAGGGTGAGAGAGCAGTTAAGGGTTCTCAGACCCAGAAAATGAATGAAGGAAGGGGTAATCGAAATCAAAGGGCAATTAAGAATCCTTTAACGTGGATATTTATGAAATCAATCTAAATCTAAGAGAAATTAAGAATTCTTTAATTTAAATATCAGAAGAAAACATTGAAATGCTTCACTGTTAAAACAGAGTGTGATTTAAACAAGTTTTGAAATATTATTCCAGTTATAGCATTTAGATTTAAAACACATATAAGATTATGAAATAACTTTGAGAAAATGACAAAGATACGTGAAAATACTTGTCTGAAATTCGCTCAACACATGAATCCTTGGAACATTCTGATCTTTGTTAATCAATCCAACTTGTTGGCTCATCAACTGATACAATAACCTTCTGGGTCTTCTTGATCAAAAAGTCTATAGAAATGTGTAATAGAATCCACAATACATACTTTGAATTGTGAAGTATTTATACAAAAGTTATTTACAAAATATCTCAAACTAATTTGAGATTAAATCTAGGAAATAAAAATATCTTCTTGCAAGAAGATAGAGACAGCTATTGAACTGTTTCATGTTGTCCCTTTTATTTTGGTACTGCTGGATTTTATAGTTTGATTTTAGCCCTTTATGTTGCTTTGTTGTTTGATATTTCATGTCGGAAGCTTCATTTACTTTAGGCTTTCATCTGATACACTTTAACTCTATTGATCTGTCTTCATCTTTTTACCTAGTTGTTTTACTTTTACTGTACATTAACCTTTTTACTGCATTTTTATTTTAGTAAATTAGTCAATTTTTCCCACATTTCAGCATCAAGTAATTGGATTTTTAGCATCCTCCTATATATTTCATCTGCCTCGGTATATTTGGCAAAATTAGGCTTATTGATAAACAAGTGTTTTACCTCATGCTAGAGGTAAAACAAGTTTTCAAATGTCTGATAGAGTACTTTGCCTGTTGGAAATGCCTTGATTGATGATGTATTGACATGTTCTTTTGCTAGCTCTCTGATTTTGCTGTTGTAATCCTGTTGTGTCATGAGCTTGTCATTTATCACTAAGGGACTGGGTAACCCTTTTTCTCTCAAAATTTGAAACTTAGCCATAAATCTGTCAATGGCTACCTGCATATTCTGACACTTGTCCTCCAAGTTTAGCATTAATTTTCTCTTGGATAGGACCTTTCTCACCTCCAAAATTGTCTTTGTTCTGTCTTCTATTTCCAATTCTTGAAACTCGTACTTATTCTTACTGTTGAGGAACTATATAATTTTGGTAGCATCTTCTCGCATTTCTCCTAATTCTTCTTTTACTCTTTGGATGGTATCTGTAGCCATCTTTATTAGATCTATCTATTCAAAAATCACCTGAATGGATGGCCAAATATCATTAACAGGGTCAATGATATTGGCCCATAGTAGTTCCTTAGCTTGCCCAAGGGGTTATTTTAGTGTTAAGTCCTTTTCCATGGCTTTCAATTTATTTTTCATCCTGGAAACCTTTTGTACTTCTTCCTTGTGCATGATCTTGGCAAGCTTGTAATTAGTTTCCAAGCTTGTGACTTTCTCTTTGAGCTTAGTCATCTCTGTCACCTGTATGGAAATTTCTTCCATAGCTTTAACCAACTTTGTTGCTTCATCACCTGATGTACCTGCTACTAATGTAGACTCTGTGGAAACTAGTTGTGTTGTGGCCATAGGAGCTGTGGTAGCCAATGAGGCTACCAATGTGGAGGGAACAACCGTGGTAACTGTTGGGGTGACATTCACTGAGGTAGTGGTAACATCAGTTTGCTTTAATTGGATTAGGTTGTCCAATTCCTTCTCTGTCTCCCTTAACTGATCATTTAGTTTGAGGACTAATTCCATCAACTCTTCATGCTTGGTTTGGTTTTCCAAGACTTCTTATGTCTGGGGATGCTACAGTTGAGGTATCTTCAATTACTTCTTGAGTGTTGCAATATCATCATTCTTTTTCTTGATTAGTTGTTCAGTAGCTTTGATGTCTTTGGGATCATGTCCCAATTCAATCACTAAGTCTTCCAAAGACTTGATTCTGGTGTCTTTGACTTGTGAGGAGGCCTTTTCTAACTAATACTAGGCTGAAATGTTGTTCAATGAATTCTACAACTGATGGGAAGATATGGCTTTTCTTGTAAGGGTGGAGTAAATAATTTATCCGACCTGTTTGTGAACTTCAGTTTGGTCAATGGGATGAATATCCTTTGCCAATACCTCAAAATGATCTTCTTGTAATCTGCTAATGTTCTTGGTTGTTGTATAGTTGGTTTTATGAAGGACATCTGCATCTTTCCTTCCTTGATGTCAAAAGTTGACATCAACCTGGTTTGATTCGTAGGTGTAAGTTTGAGATATTGTGCATAAGACTGTGCCTTCAGTTTCTCATTTCTCATTTTGATTTATTTGAACCTGTCCTTAATGTCCTTATCTCTATCAACAGGCCTACTAAATGAGGAGACCTATAGACTGAGCTACCTTTCTAACATTTGAGTTTGTGATATAGATGGGTCGTGTGTTTCTCCAGATGGAGTTGTGCCCTTGCTTATGTCTAACTCAGTATTAGTTATTTCTGCTGAGCCTTCTGTGTCTTCCTGTTCTGAAACAGGATTGAGCCTTGGCCTTTTGCTCTGGCTGGCTTCATACTATACATTTGATGTGTCCATACCTAAAGTGGAGGCTCCCTCTCTGTTCCTATTGGGATTCTTTTCCTCATTCTGAGGAATCTGCAAAATAGTAGGGGTACTCATGGTTTCTTCTTGTTGTGGTACCTGCAGGAATGAGCTTTTATCAAGCTGTCTTTCTAAATCACACAAGGTATTTTCAACCTCTACCTTGGTATTATCCTTGTCTATGAGAGTGTTTTCCACCCACTCAAATTGATTGGCATATCTTTCTATCTCTGGTATGGGCTGATGAATGTAAGGTCCCTGTTATCACTCAGAACTTTTCCCTAGAAGTTTTCAGAAGAAGGAAAGGACTGAGATAACCACAAACCAACTTTTAACCATATGCTCTAGCCAAACTATCGCTCAGAGAGGGCTCTCTCTATATGATTTAGCTTTGTTTGCTAAGACTTTAGGCTAGTTTTGAAGGTTTAGAGGGTTTTGATTTGTATTGAATGGTTGGATGGTGAAATCCTTAAAACAAATGGATATACTGATGTCTTTGGACCATTGGGCTATGGAGTCAAAGGAGGGTAGAAAAACTGGAATTAACTCACTAAAGGGAGTGCTCAAAGGGCAAGCTACCATAGTAAAGTGCAGGTCTTTGGGCTAGATGGGTGAAATGATCTTAACCAGGGTGAGAGAGCACTTAAGAATTCTCAAACCAGGATTAAAATGAGGAACATAGGATAATCATGAACAAAGGGAAATTAAGAATCCCTTGCTATAGACTACAGGGAGACTACCTAGACTAAGAAGCAATTGAGAATTCCTTAATTTAGATAATTAGCATAAAACGTTAAAATGCATAATAGTTAAAACAGAGTGCAATGAAGCAAATTCTGAGATATCATTCCATATTATAACATTCTGATTTCAGATACATTAAAGATTGTGGAAAAACTTTTAAAGAAAGATAACAACACAAGAGAAAATACTTGTCTGCACTTCGCTCTACACATGAATCCAGTGAAATGTCTTGTCTTTATTCAATAATCCAGCTTGCTGGTCCAATCAGTGATACAATATCTTATAGTATTTTGATCAAAAAGATATCTAGAAATGTCTAAGAATCCACCCTACATACTTCGAATGGTGAAGTATTATACAAAAAGTATTACAAAATATCTCAAAACAAACTTGAGATTTAATCTAGGAAATACAAATATCTTCTTGCAAGAAGATAGAGACATCTATTAAACTATTTCATGTTGTCCATTTTTATGTGGTACAACTGGCTTTTATGGTTGGATTTGTAGCCCTTTATGCTGGCTTGAAGTTGTGGTCTCTTACATTGGAATATTCTTCAACTTTCATCTTTCACCTATTACTCTTTGACCTTGTTGTCTTGTTTTCATCTATTTACCTGGCTGCACTATTTTTGTTGTGCAGTAACCTTTTACTATAAATTTCTCATAGTAAATCAGTCATGCTTTCCCACCATTCTGCATCAGGTAATTTGACATTCATCATCCTTTGGTATATCTCATCAGCTTCAGTATACTTGGCAAAATTGGGCTTGGTGATGAATAAGTGTTTTACCTCATGTTGGAGGAAAAACAGGTTTTCAAAAGTGTTATATAAAACTTTTCTTGTTGGAAAGGCTTTAATAGATGAAGTGCTAGCTTGTTCTTTAGCCAACTACTTGAATCTATTGTCATAGTTCTGCTGTGTCATAAGACTTTCATTGATGATGAATGGATTGGGCAATCCTTTCTCCCTCAAAATTTCGAATTTGGCCATGAATCTATCAATGGCCACCTGCATGTGCTTTCACTTTTCCTCCAAGTTTAGCATCAGGTTCCTCTTGGAAAGATCCTTTCTTTTTTCCAAAATAGTTTCATTTTTGTCTTCTATATTTAGCTCCTAAAGTTCATATCTGTTTTTGTTGTTAAGGAAATGGATGAGTCTATTGGCATCCTCTAGCATGTCACCCAATTCCTCCTTGACTTTCTGAATAGCTATTGTAGCTATCTTTATCAATTCTGTCTACTCAAAAATAACTTGAATAGATTGCCAAATATCCTTGATGGAGTCAATGATATTGGCCCATAACAGTTCCTTGGCTTGCCCAAGGGGTTTCTCTAATGTTAAGTCTTTCTCCATAGCTTTGACTCTTTCACTCATTCTGTTGGCCTTTTGTGCCTCTTCCTTTTGCATAATTTGGGAAAGTTTGTAATCAGTCTCTAAACTTGCCACCTTTTCCGCCAGTCTATTCATTTCTGTAGCCTGAATTGACATCTCTTCCATGGCTCAGACTAATTGTGCTGCTTTTTCTCCTGATGCACCTACTGTTGTAGACTTTGTTGTAACTGGAAATGTTGTGGCAGGTGGAGCTGTAGGTGCTAATGAAGCTTCCAGTGTAGAAGGGACTATTGTTGATACTGTAGGGATGACATTTGTAGAAGTTGTGGAAATGTCAGTTTGTTTTAATTGGATCAAGCTATCCAATTCTTTCTCTGTCTCCCTTAGTTGATCATTGAGTTTTAGGACCAAGTCCATCAACTCTTCATGTCTGGTTTGGCCCTCTATGACTTCAAGTGTTTGAGGATGTTGTAGTTGAGGTATCTTCAATTGCTTCTTCAGTGCAACAATATCATCGTTCTTCTTCTTTATCAGCTGCTCAGTAGCTTTTATATCTTTGGGATCATGTCCCAACTCAATAACCAAGTCTTCCAAAGACTTAATCCTCGTATCCTTGGCCTGTGAGGAGGCCTTCTCCAACTGAAACTGTGCCAAGATGTTGTTCAATGAGTTTTGTAGCTAATGGGCAGCTATGGCTTTACCTGTTAGGGTAGAGTATATCATCTCTCCAGCTTGTTTATGCAGTTCTATTTGGTCTATGGGATGAATATCCCTTGCCAATACTTCAAAGTCAACTCTTTTGAAATTTGATGATGTTTTGGGCTGCTGTGTTGTAGGCTTGATGAAGGACATCTGCAGCTTTCCCTCCTTGATGTCAAAGGCTGACATCAGCCTTGTTTGATTTGTGGGAGTGAGATTTAGGTATTGAGCATATGTTTGGGCTTTAAGCTTCTCATTCCTCATTTTGATTTCTTTATACCTATCCTTTATGTCTTGGTCTTTGTCAGCAGGCCTACTGAAGGAAGACACTTCCACACTAAGCTGCCTTTCCAACATCTGAGTCTGTGATGTGGAAGGCTCTTGTATGTCTTCAGATGGAGTTGTGGGCCTGCTTCTGTCTACCTCTATGTTGGTTACCTGTGTTGATCCTTCTGTATATTCCTGTTCAAAGGCCGGATTGAGCCTTTTCCTCTTGCTGTGACTTGTTTCCTGCTACAGATTAGAGGTGTCCATTCCTGAAGTGGAAGCTCCCTCTCTATTTATTTTTGGATTTTTCTCCTCATTCTAAGAAGTCTGCGTGATTGGAGGTGTTCTCATGGCTCTTTCTTGCTCTGCTGGTACATGCAGAAAAGAGCTCTCGTCAAGCTGCTTTTCAAAATCAATCAGAGCATTTTCTACATCTACCCTTGTGTTGTCTCAATCTATTAAGGTATTTTCCACCCAGTCTGTCTAATTTGCATATGCCTCTATTTCTGGTATGGGTTGGTGGATAAAAGGTCCTAGCTTGACATTTTTCCTTTTCTTGGTAATGAATTCTAAAGGGTCATATCTCCATACAAAACTCCTTTGGAATTTCATGCTTTGCAGGATCAGGTCTACCTCTTTCCCTACCTCTCTAAAATTGCACATGAAGGGACCTAACTGGTCTTTGATTTTGAAATAGGCCTTCTTCTTCACATTGACAAAGTTGACCTCATCTGCATTGATGATCTGTCTGTAATATTCTAAGGCAAACAACCTCATGGGGAGGTATCTTGGCAACTTATATGGTGCAAGTAGGAAACCATATATTCTGATTTTTGTGTGGTTTTGGTAGAGGTACCAATCTCCCACTTTGATTTGCTTGGAAAGCTAGAGGACTCTTTTTATCTCTGGACTTATCCTAGGTGGAGAATTTCCAGTGAGCATAGTCATGACTGGATACACAAAATAATATATGAAGTCAGATTATGTATATGGTGATCTAAACCCATGGAAAAGTGGGGTCCAAAAAATGACAGATCTGGGCTGGCCCCTCGTGTCAAGCTTCTGGAGAGTAAAAGGAAACTTATCCGACTGATAATACAAAAATAGATGGTACAATACAGAGGAGTATTTGAATACTCTCTCATTGCCCATTCTTGTGAATTTCTCATGCATTCTGTCGGCTATGAATTTGGAAAAGTCATATGTGATTGCAAGAGGCTACCCTGGGGTATAAATGGAGAGGAAGGCAAGAATAAGTTCATCAATGTATTCACTTGTAGTGTAACCTAAGACACGTGATATCATGGTTACAATATACTGGCCCCATTGAGAGAAAATATTGGATACATATGGAGGGGAGTCCTTAGGGATGTGTTTTTCCTCTCTAATGAAGGTTTGGAACAACTGGGCCAATCTTGATGGGCTTAGCTTGGGATACTGGTCCAACAGGTCTCCAATTGAGAGTGGGGTTAGGTTTGGCCCTGGTTGGAACTACAACATTTCATTAATGGACTCAGTTGTGATAGTGAATAAAACCTTCTGGTCATGAGACATTATGGCTCTATGGATGGGGACGTAGCATGCATAGTACATACGAAAAACTTCTTGAAAGATATGAACTTGGGGGAACTGGTATCTGGGTAAATTGGACTCCCAGAGGCCACTATCATATGTATGGTTCAAGTGTTTGTCTTTTCTTAAGCAATGAATTTTGACCAGAAGCTCTGTTGAAGTTGTGTCTTTGATTTGGAAATCCCTATCAGCCAGGGGAGGTGGTCAAGGTCCAAGTGTGGAGTGGTAATGGGTCTAATGTCCATGGCGATAAGGGCAGCCATAATTTAGTTCTTGTGGATTTGAATTAAGCTCTAGGGGTTTTTTCTGAGGTTTTGAACAGAAAATGGAAACTTCAAAGGGTTCTAGCTGGAGGTGTTTGTGATTTTAATTAATTTTCAATTAATTGGACTTAATGAGAATATTAAACAGGCTGAATGTTTTTCAATTTTGCACAGAGAATGGTATTCTATGGTGAAATACCTAGAAATTGGGCGAATTGGCTTCAAATTGATGGTTCTCGGTGGCTGCAGAGGTTTGTACGATTCTGGTACAAACTGAAAGGTCAACTAGGTTGTCTGCAGCGTCTCCTGGAGCAGTCTTGAAAGTCTGGTGGTAAATTTGGCGTTCACAGGGATTGCAATGGTTCACAGAGTTTACACAGAGAATGCACGGAAAAAGGGCAAAAGAGGGCTTCGTGGCCTTTTATAGAGAAAATGGTTCATTTTTGGATGAACAGTTGATGGTTTTTCGATTAAGTGGGGGAAGCAGTTTTGGAGGGCCATCACATCGCTTTTGTGGTGTGGGCAGTATTCGGGAGGGGTCACCAGATGCATCTTAGAGTGCAAGACATAGCATTCGGCGGGTCAGGGAAAACCACTTTATCGGGTGGTTAACGTTCAATCATCGGGCGCGACTGATATGGCTGTGCGCTGTTGGATGCGGGAGTGCGATGATCATCGGTAGTCGGGTGGCAAATCTGCATGGGGGAAATGAACGGGAGTTGATGGGGGGCCCAGGGGTTTAATCACGGCGGTCTAGAATTATTTTAGGGATAAATCACAGGTTTAAAATGATCGGGTCAGACTTAATGAGGGATTAGGGAGTCGGGTGAGGTTAATACCAGGATTAACTTAAGTTTACCGGGATTAGGTAAACTAAGTAAAGTTATATCGGGGTATGGGGAATTTCTATTAGTTTTTATTAAAACCAAGGGTTGGGGTATTTTATACAGGGATTTAATTATTATATGGGATAACGGGATTTTGGGGAATTTACATAATAATATTAGAAATTAATATGAAATATAAAGGGTGGAGTGAGTTTTTTTTTTAAGTAAAAAGGTGGAATATCACGTTTGTGCGCTTTTCATACCTTCAATACTTAGGATAAAGTGTTTTTCATGGGTTTTTGAGTGAAAATGGATTTACATGGGGGTTCCCACTTTTCCTAGGTAAATGATGTCAACCATAGGAAAGTGTGATTTTATTAGGGAAATGAGGGGAAATGAAGGGAGATGAATTTTTTATGAAGGGATTTCTAGTACTTGTTTTCCATAAGCCATCAAGCTGAGGGTCTGGTCCCTCCAAAAGTCAAACAAATGCTCTGAGCCTTTTGACTTGTAGGATTTAAGTACTAGAATTTATTTATGGGAAACTAGTGAAGTAAAGGGGTGAAATGAATGAGGGGATTTTAAATGAACCATATTGTGAACCACTGCCTTTGCTTTGTTTTCTGCTTATGCATATTTGAATGATGCATTTAAAACAATGACATAAGTTCTTTTGTGTAATCACATGATATTTCTGCAACCTTTCTACTACTTACCCATTCACTCATCCTACCATTTTTTCTTCATTTTATTTCGGTGCATTTAGGCTAGAAAACCCTTATCAAATCCTTTTCTTTTACAAAGGGCTCAGATTAAACTGATGAAATCCTTTCATTTACTCTACCAATCTAATGATCTGCCAAGGTTAAACTGTTTGGTTAGATTTTATTCTCTAACTATAAACATAAAATTCAAAGCATGGTATAATCAAGATTAAACAGTTTGATTACCATGGATCGTGGCATGAGTAACAAGCTGCACACAATCATTATTATGCATAAAAGTAAATAGTAGTAGCATATTTTCTTGCTCACTTTCATGGTATATTTTTGTTTTTTGGGGTTCATATATTTTCATTTTTTTGGACCTTTTCTTATTCTTTTGTCCTTTGATTACTCTTTTAGGACATACCCTCTTTACAATTTTTTAAATTTTTAATATGGAAAACATTTTCAGAAAACAAAAGTATGTACAATATTACAAGGCTTAACCTTAGTCATTCAAAATTATAACTCCTATTGGTATAGGAACCTAATAGTGGCTCCACTTGGGGATGGCATTTTCTAGTGAAATGTCAAGAACTTTCAAGATCAGTGGCCTCTGAACTGTTGTTGATGTCACCTTGCAAATTGTTCCTTTATGCATCTGCATTATTGATACTTATGACAATATATATTTCAAAGTTTAGGGTCTTCTCTTTGGGCTTCAACTTCAAAAATCACCATCCAATCCAAACTAAAATTTTGAAAATAAAATATGCACAAATGGGAAATGACAATTAGTAAATAGGTTCAAAGTAATGTTTTAGCATTCGACCATTCACTGGCCTACCTTCTACTTCTGTACCATCAAGTTCACTCAGAAAGAAAGCCTTATTTCCTCTATAAGCATAGATGACATAGGGACCTTTCCATAGGAAACCAAATTTCCCATGTTTAACTTTGTCTTCCTTCCTGGAATCCCACTTGAGCACCTTGTCCCCAAGGTAGAAATCTTCAACGTTGGTTCTTTTATCAAAAATATTTTAACCATTTCCTGCACAACTTGAGTCCTAATATAGACCTCTTCTCTGGTTTGTTGAAGATGAATAGTTTGGTTGATTCTTCTTTGGATACTATTGGGTTCAACCTGCAATTCTTGAAGCATCTTCATTATTGGTACTCCCAAAGAGGATGGAAAGACAGATTCCATCCCATAAACTAGTTGATAGGGAGAAGTACCAATTGATTTCTTAGTAGTCAATCTGTCTACCCACAAGGCATTGACTAGCTTCTTATTCCAAGTTTTCTTATTTTCCTCTAGTAACTTCTTGATGATGTTTACCAGGATTTTGTTTGAGGATTCTGCCAATCCATTTCCTTGAGGGTAATAGGTTGTAGAATGGCCTAGGGTGATATGATACTTATTGCATAAATCTATCATTCTTTTGGATTTAAAGGCTGCTGCATTATCAGTAATGAGCTTAGTTGGACATCCAAATCTTGATAGAATATTGGTTTCAAGGAAGGTTATGATAACAATGTTTGTGGCTTGCCTTGAAGGTATGGCCTCTATCCATTTTGTGAAATAGTTTGTGGCTGTGAGGATCCATTTTTGCTAGGCAAAGGAGGGTGGGTGAATTTTGCCAATGAATTCTAAACACCATTGTTGAAAAGGTATTTCGGCAAGGATTTGCTTGAGGGGTAAAGGTAAAAGTTTTTTTTTTTCCCTCAAAAATTTGACATTTGTGACAGAAGGTCACATATTTCTTGACATCAGAAAATAAGGTAGGCCAGTAAAAACCAGCTCTAAGGATTTTATCTGTAGTGGTCTTCTAGTAAAGGTGTCCTCCATAGTCACCTACATGAAACTCTTGTAAAACTCTGTCAGATTCATCTTTTAATAAGCAATTGAGAAGAATACCTTCGTGGTCTTTCCAAAACAAAGCATTGTCTAATATACAAAATTTCAAGGATTTCATCTTTAAAAACCTGCTTTTAGTTCTAGATAATTCAGGAGGAGCTTGTAAGTTCTGTAAAACATAAATAATATCAGCATACCAAGGTGATTCAATGAAGGCCTAGCTGATTACTGGAGTTTCCATCTCCTCTCCATCATATATTGTTGCAATAAAGTTTATATCCAAGGCCTGACAGTTCGATTCAGCCCTGAGATTGGCTAAACCTTGGCCCTTGATTAACTTAGTAGGTTTGATTTCTATTTCATACTCTAAAATAGTAGCAATCCACTTTCCCCTCTTTCCATCTGGACCTTCCTGAGTGAGGATGTCTTTGACTACTGAATTTGGAACGTAGGCTACTATATGAGAATATAATATGTACACCCTCAAGTCCTTAATGGCTTTGACTAAAGCCAATTCTTGTTTTTCCATTATATTGTATTTTAAGGGGGCATCTCTCAGGGCTTTGCTAAAGAAAGCAATAGGTTGTTCATAGCCCTGGTCATTTTTCTACAATAGAACTGCAGCTATTGTGTGCTCAGAAGCAAAGGAAAATAAGATGAAATCTCTGTCAAATTTTGGACTGATTAACACAAGTGTTTTAGTTAAGGCCAGTTTAATGTCTTCAAAAGATTGTTTAGCCTCAACAGTCCATTTTATGGTCGAAATTTTTTTCAGCATATTGTTGAGTGATCTAATTAATTCTGCTAGATTAGATATAAATCTTCTAAGAAAGTTAATTTTTCCTAAAAAAGCTTGTAACTCTCTAATGTTCCTTGGTTGTTGTATTTGCAAGATGGCATTTATTCTCGCAGGATCTATTCTTATGCCATCTTTTGAGATTATGTGACCTAACAAATTTCCTTCCTCCAAACCAAACAAAGACTTCTTGGGGTTTAAGGAGATTCCAAATTTCCTGCATTTAATAAAAACTTGTCTTAGAGGATCCAAATGTTGATTGTTAGATTTTGAAAAAACAATAATGTCATCTAGATATATCACAACGAAATCATGATTTTCTTTTGCAAAGGCTATATCCATAGCCCTCTGAAAAGTGGCTCCTGCATTCATTAGCCCAAAAGGCATTTTCACATACATAAATGTGCCCCAAGGAGTAGTAAAGGCAGTTTTGGGTTGGTCATCTGGATGAACCAAGATCTAATTGTAACCAGAAAACCCATCCAACAATGATATTTTGGTTGATCCAACTACCCTTCGTAAAATGTGATCCATTTTGGGGAGAGGGTAATTGTCTTTTAGTGACACTTTGTTGAGGTTTCTGAGATCCACACAGAGTATGATCTCACCATTTTTCTTCCTAGTTGGCACCAAGTTTGAGACCCAATCAGAAAACTTGATTGGTGTAATTATTTTGGCATCATACATCCTCTGAATTTCTTTTTCAATTGAAGGTAATAAGATAGGACTGATCCTCCTAAGTTTTTGTCTGAATGCTTTTGATTTTCTTTAATAGGGATTGTGTGCTAGATGATTTTGGTGTCATAGGATTTGAGGTCCTCATGACTCCAAGCAAAAACATCCTAAAACTCTTTCAACAACTCAATCTATTTTACTTTTTCAATCGGAGGTAATGATTTTGAAATTTTGATCAGGTTAGGATTTTCACTAGTGCCTATATTACATTCTTCTATATCAGACCTTACTGGTTCCATTTTAGGTTTCCTAGGAACATCATTTGAATCAAATAAATCTTCCAGAGGGGTAATCCCTTTGGTAATAAGTTATGCTTGATATTAATTACTTCGGTTTCTTCACTTATTATTTCGTCACTCTCAGTTTTCTCCAAGTTATCTATATCTATCTAGTTCATCACCTTCTATCTCATTTATTGTTAACTCATCCTTAGAGTCAGGATCTATGGATGTATCAGTATCTATATTGTTATTTACAAACTCTTCTTCTGAAATTAAAAAGTTATTTATCTGTTTATCATTAGAAAATACTTGCCAATTCTTCAAATTATCTAGAATTGCAGGTCTATGCCTAACTTCAGTAGTGTATTGATGGTTAGGTTGGAAGGGTAATTTGCAAGTGCTGGAAAACATTGCTAAACTATGGGCTTGCATATTGTGTTTTTTGGGGATTACTGCAAGCTTTGTTTCTAAGAAAGTGTTAAGTATTTCTACAATATTTCCTCTATAACAACTTAATATAGGGTATTTTGTCATATATATAGCATCAATCTATTTTATAACTAGTTCAGAGTCTCCCATGACAAAAAATATTTTAGCTCCTAGATTCCTAACTAACTTAAGACCTAAAATTAATGCTTCATACTTGACCATATTGTTAGTACATATAAAATTAAATCTATGTGCATGGCCTTTTGAGTGATTATTTTCCAAATTGTATATCCACACTCCTCCTGCTCCAAATTTATTGACTGGCCCATCAAATTCAAGATGCCATAATATCTCATGCTCATAATTTTCACTATCTGGTGCAACAAACTTTTCATCACTTACAACAATTTGGCCACTTTGTTTATTCGAAAGTTCTAAAGTTTGGTTAGTTTCATTTTGTATAGAAACTGTAATTTCTTTTGGTTCTGTATTAATACTGTCTGAATTTTCTTCTGGTGTTTGATCAGCATTATATAGGATAAAAGAATTAATGTCTGAGTGTATGGAGTAGATGGGAAAGTTTTGAGGCTGATCCTGGCTACTTACCATGTATTTCATTAAGGTTTCTCGGTATATTTTCTTAGGTTGTCCAAAACAGAAATTGTAGCATATGACATATCTAGTTGTAAAGATCCCTAAAGTTTGGCTGCCCATGATCTGGATAATAGCATGCCATACTTTGGCGGGATGTCAAAAAATACAATATCCATAAGGATGCTTTTGGCAGGATATTGGACAAGAGTAACACACAAATCTTTAATCAATCCTAGACACTTTACTTGACTTGAGTCAAATGAGAATAAGTCCTTGTAAGGCCTTGTAATGTCTAGGTTTAATTTCTCCATTACTGATTTGGCCATTAAGTTTTGGGAGGCCCCAGAATCAAACATTGCATTGTGTAGAATTTTATCATGGATACTAAGTCTAATGTAAAAAGGTGGAACTCCTCCTACTAGTTTGCCATTCACATCTGGGCCAAATATGAGTTTTGGTTGATCATCAAACAAGTTAACATAATCTTCATTTTCAGCAATGTTTAAGGTCTGGTTTATTTGTGATTTTTAAGTTTCATTCTTTATTAGTTCTATTAAAGGAACTGAAATCTTTGGTTTTGCTATCTCTGCTCCCAGATTGAATGGTGAAGAAACTTTTTCTGTTTGAAGGTTTTGGATTTTTGAAGTAGGAATCTAAGTAGACTTGTCTTCCTTTCCTTTATTGGGGATCTCCTTATGTGGATTTTCAGACCTAGTGTTTTGAGTTTTGTCCACTGGTTCCTTAGGTGGATGGTTGAAAAGCAGAAGGTTGATCAGAGGTTATATCTACAATGGTGGGACCAGAAGGATTTGGGTTCTGCCTAGGGAGAATTTGGAGGATCTTTGAAACAGGGGCTTCTTTTATTTTCTTAGGTTGATTTTGCATTGTTTTCTTGGTTTGGTCAGGGACATCAACATTCTTTCTGCTTCTTAGATTATACTGTTTGTGTACTTCAAAAATGGCAAAATCATATCCCTGTTTGTAATCAAATGACTCTCCAGACTAGATTTGTAATTGCTACAACATATGCAATTCCTGCTCATCTTGGGTGAGAAAAACAATGTCTTCATCATTTATTCCCATTATGTTTATTGTGTGTCTTAATCTAGATCTTCAAGATGGGATGTTTCTGCATAATTTTCTTGAAAAGGAGGCCTAATGTTCTGATCCGGTCCATTTTTCCCAATGTTTTGATTTTGGTTTTTTCTAAAATTTGGGTTTCTAACTGGAGGTGCTTGTTGGTTATCCTTTCTATGTTATCTATTCTATCCATTAGTCTTTCCATACCTTTGGCTAAACTATCTATTTTAATGTCAGATGATGAAGCTTCATCTTTAGCAGTTTCGCTTTTTTCATTTCTAACTCTAGCCCTTTTGGCTAACAAATTAGCTTCAACACTAATAGATACACTTTGCATTTATTCTAATGTTGGGGGGTTTCTTTCCCTAAGTTGGTATGCCATATCTGTGTCAAAATCATCAGGGAACTTTATTAATGCTA
The DNA here is from genome assembly GCA_031772625.1 of Pinus tabuliformis. Lineage (NCBI taxonomy): Eukaryota > Viridiplantae > Streptophyta > Pinopsida > Pinales > Pinaceae > Pinus > Pinus tabuliformis. The sequence goes on along the minus strand of CM062808.1, from coordinate 251,558,425 downwards.
AGTTAGGTGGGGGTCTAAGATTAACTGGGATGGCATTATATATACTGTTGAATCTAGTACAGTAATCTTGAATAGTTTCATTAGGTCCCATTCTAATGTTCTCATATTCTAAAATGATTTGCAGGGGATTCTTTTTCTTTTCCCATATGTTTAAAAATTGTTGATGGAATGCTTCTAAACTATCAATACTATTAATAGGCAATGCTCTAAACCATTTCCTAACATCACCAGCTAAAGTTTTGGCAAAGAGTCTCATCTGAACATTATCTGTATCAATTTCATCAACTCAAAGTAATCTGTTATCTTGTTGACATGTTGTTGAGTAGTGTAATGTCCTATGCCATCAAATTGAACAATTTTACTTTGGTAGTTTTCTGGCATAGCACCAAGTTGGGCAGGTAAAACAAGAGGAGCATATCTATTTGCCATGGCTATAGGCTAGGAGGGGTTAAGATGTGGATGAAGAACCAGGACTGTTAGGTGATGAATGGGAGATGATAGGTTGGTGAGGAAGAGTAGGTACAAATGGTGGTGAAGAATGGACTTCAGAAGGTATTATTGATGAAGTTGAAGGGAACAATGGTGAACTTAAAGTAATGGAAGATTGTTCAGAAAGCTCAGGGGCTATGGAAGTATTAACAGATGATTGTGGAGATTTCAAAATGTACTCATCAATGGATTTTTTGGCCTATTGAACTTCGAGGTCTGCAATGAATTCTAGATCTAGAACAATTTCACTGAGTGCACTTTCAGATTTTGTTCTAAATAACGAAAGATCAAATGACTCATCAAAGGGAAGTTCTTCTAGAAATAACCACTCATCAGGACATGAATTAGCTTTAACTAAAGGTGTCTGGCTAACTGAACTTTCTTCTTTTTTGGATTTTCTTGAAATTAGGTTGGGATTATCAACTACTAGGGCAGGATTTGGGTCTGGATTAGCCCTAGTAAAATGAGTCTTCCTGGAAGCTAGAATTTCAAACTTTTTAATTGTTTTTGTGAGATTTTTCAAGAGAACTTCTAACAAATGACTTTAAGAGGCTTAAAATAAAAATTTAGGATTTTCTTAAAGCTTTATTAAGGCTGAGGATTAGAAGTCCCCAGTATGGTCACCAATAGGTTATCACTTAGAACATTTCCCTAGAAGTTTTCAAAAGAAGGAAAGGATCGAGGTAACCACAAACCAACTTTTAAGCATAGGCTCTAGCCAACCTATGGCTCAGAGAGGGATCTCTCTATATGATTTAGATTTGTTTGCTGAAATTTTAGGCTAGTTCTGAAGGTTCAGGGGGTTTTGATTTGTACTGAAGGGTTGGATGGTGCAATCCTTAAAAAAGATGGATAGACTGATGTCTTTGGACCATTGGGCTATGGAGTAAAAGGAGGGCAGTAGAACTGGAATTAACTCACTAAAGGGAGTGTTCAAAGGGAAAGCTAGTAGAGTAAAGTGTAGGTCTTTGGGCCAGATGGGTGAAATGATCTTAACCAAGGTGAGAGAGCACTTAAGAATTCTCAGACCGGGATTAAAATGAGGAATAGAGAATAATCATGAACAAAGGGAAATTAAGAATCCTTTGCTATAGACTACAAGGAGACTACCTAGACTAAGGAGTAATTGAGAATTCCTTAATTTAGATAATTAGCAGAAAACATTAAAATGCATAATATTTAAAACAAAGTGCAATGAAGCAAATTCTGAGATATCATTCCATATTATAGCATTCATATTTTGGATACATTAAATATTGTGGAAAAGCTTTTAAAGAAATATAACAACACAAGAGAAAATACTTGTCTGCACTTCGCTCTACACATGAATCTAGTGAAATGTCTTATCTTTATTCATTAATCCAGCTTGCTGGTCCAATCAATGATACAATAGCTTACAGTCTTTTGATCAAAAAGATCTATAGAAATGACTAAGAATCCACCCTACATACTCCGAATGGTGAAGTATTTATACAAAAATTATTACAAAATATCTCAAAACAAACTTGAGATTTAATCTAGGAAATACAAATATCTTCTTGTAAGAAGATAGAGACAACTATTTATCTGTTTCATGCTGTCCCTTTTTATGTGGTAATGTTGGATTTTATGGTTGGATTTGTAGCCATTTATGCTAGCTTGCAGTTGTGGCCTCTTACGCTGGAATCTTCTTCATTTTTTATCTTTCACCTAATACTCTTTGACCTTGTTGTCCCGTTTTCATCTATTTACCTGGCTGCTCTATTTTTACTGTGCAGTAAATTTTTACTATAAATTTATCACAGTAAATCAGTCATGCTTTCCCACCATTTTGCATCAGGTAATTTGAAATTCATCATCCTTCAGTATATCTCATCAACTTCAATATACTTGGAAAAATTGGGCTTGGTGATGAAAGTGTTTTACCTCATGTTGGAGGAAAAACAAGTTTTGAAAAGTGTTATATAAAACTTTGCCTATTGGCAGGGTTTTAATAGATGAAGTGCTAGCTTGTCCTTTAGCCAACTGCCTGAGTCTATTGTCATAGTCGTGTTGTGTCATAAGCTTGTCATTGATGACCAATGGACTGGGCAATCCCTTCTCCCTCAAAATTTGTAATTTGGCCATGAATCTATCAATGGCCACTTGCATGTTCTTTCACTTTTCCTCCAAGTTTAGCATTAGGTTCCTCTTGGAAAGAACCTTATTTCCAAAATAGTTTCAGCTTTGTCTTCTATATTTAGCTCCTGAAGCTCATATCTTTTTTTTCTATTAAGGAAATGGATGATTCTATTGGCATCCTCTTGCATGTCACCCAATTCCTCCTTGACTTTCTGAATAGCTACTGTAGCTATATTTATCAGTTTTTTCTGCTAAAAAATAACTTGAATAGATGGCCAAATATCCTTGACGGAGTCAATGATATTGGCCCATAACAGTTCCTTGGTTTGCCCACGGGGTTTCTCTAATGTCAAGTCTTTCTCCATAGCTTTGACTCTTTCACTCATTCTGTTGGCCTTTTGTGCCTCTTCCTTTTGCATAATTTGGGCAAGTTTGTAATTAGTCTCTAAACTTGCCACCTTTTCCTTCAGTCTATTCATTTATGTAGCTTGAATTGACATCTCTTCCACGGCTCTGACTAATTCTGTTGCTTTTTCTCCTGATGCACCTGTTGTTGTAGACTCTGTTGTAACTGACAATGTTGTGGTAGGTGGAGCCGTAGGTGCTAGTGAAGCTGCCAGTGTAGAAGGAACTGATGTTTATATTGTAGGGATGAGTTGCGGCAATGTCAGTTTGTTTTAATTAGATCAAGCTATCCAATTCTTTCTCTATCTCCCTTAGTTGATCATTGAGTTTTAGGACCAAGTCCATCAACTCTTCATGTCTGGTTTGGCCTCTTGTGACTTCAAGTGTTTGAGGATGTTGTAGTTGAGGTATCTCCAATTGCTTCTTCAGTGCAACAATATCATCGTTATTCTTATTTATCAGCTGCTCAGTAGCTTTTATATCTTTGGTATCATGTCCCAAATCAATAACGAAGTCTTCCAAAGACTTAATCCTCATATCCTTGTCTTGTGAGGAGTCCTTCTCCAACTGAAACTGTGTCGAGATGTGTGATGTTGGTAATGTTCCATCTGCGGACAGAGGCAACCCCTCTAGCCCTAGAGTGGGTCTAGTCACAACAAGATAAAACAACAGCTAATTTCCTTAAAGAGTCATTATTGAAAGAGCCTACCTCAAACTGGTGTTCGATGGAGCTTTCGTTGCGCTACTTCAACTATCATTTCCTTTTCCTCAATGAGCGGTTCACCTAAAACGACACAAGAGAACAATAGAACACGTAATAGAGCACACCAATGAACTATTCACTTACAGAGTCAAGAAACCATAAGCTATCAAATATATTTTACACGTGACATAGGGAATCACCATTGATTGTATGAATATGAGCAAAAGCAAAGCTTACAACCAAGCCTTGACATCGCAAGCTTCCTTAGAGGGTCCAATCAATATGTCTCTTCAAGCATTCACTCTCAAAAGTGTCTCCCAAAATGCTGATAACTCTCTCTCTCACTCAAAAGCACTAGTATAAGGCTAAAGCAATCCACAACCAATTGCTAGACTGTCAATAATTCACACTGCAAACTATCAATCTCACACCAAAACTAGCTAATTTGTTCAATCCCAAAAACTAGTTGATCATAGCAATGGGGAATGATTTTATAAGAGGAGGAGCCTTCATAAATAAGGGAGAGGGAGCTTATCCCCAAGGGAGGTTTCTCAAAAGGCGGAACCACCATCCCAGAGGAGGAAAGGTGAACTTCCTTGACCCAACAACCAGTTCCAGATCCACCCAGAAGCATTCGGTTTGAACTAATTCGCCATATCTGGGTCATTGCGAGTCAAACACTAGGACTCAGAGACGACATTGCAGGGCAATAGTGTATTCAGAGCTATCGTCTCAACAAGGATATTGAGGACTTGCGACAAGCCCTAAAATCTGACCATCGCAGAGAACAGATGTACCCCTGTGATGATGTCATGACGTTCTAGTTCATTATAGGAAACCGTCACAGGTATAACGAGTTTTACTTGTGACGGTCTTGAAACATGGGTAAAAAGGGTCAATCCTCAGGATTAAGGAGCATTTGTTAATCTTCTTGAATGATTGGGAAGATGCGGACACATTTTCTGATGTATAACACAGAACAGATGCCATTTAGGGACTGACTCTACTGGGGAGCAGGGATGCGGGGTCAGTGACAAAATACTTTGTAATAGATGCCCCCTAAAGCATGAAGGCCGAGAGAGTGGGAGGGGTGAAATGATTTATGAAACCATAACTTAACCAGAACACCATCCCAGAGAACCTGCAGACGCAAGTACAACTGATATCTCTGATAGTGAAAGAAATACATGTAGCTAAGGTATGGCCGCAACCATCCAAAATAAAAATAAAACTGGTCTGTGGTGTGGACGCAGCCATCTAGAAAGACTCAGGTATGGTCGCAGCCATCCAATCAAAGAGTCATGTATCTAATCACGAACCAGTCCGCGTAACCCGAACTTATGTAATCTTAGTTAGGGGTCTTGAGTCCCAACCGATCATAGTATAATTTCTAATATGCGAATAGATGTGCTGAAGTTGAGCATACTAGAAAATCGCTTGATTACCGACCAATGATGTAAACCATTAACAAGCGCAAGAGAGACCACCAGTAATGTTAATGGTTCTCAAGGAAATATCAGTACGATCCACAAAGTGTGAAGAATGATTTGGAGTCGAACACTTGTGGAATCACCCAATCGAAGACCAATAATGCAAGCCTATTGTCAAGTGCGAAGAACTTTCCATTGAGGCATGCAAGCTCCAAGGTACCCTAAAGGAGTCTCTATATCAACTTTCTAGATAATGAGTTGATGTCGACATGAAGCGATCCATCGCAGGAGGGCCATAAAGTTTCCCACATCAATGACACGAGACAAGGAACAAGATGAAGATGGATGAAATAGAGAATCAGAGGAGGATGTAAGGGTGCAAACTGCAGAAGGATTAAACTCTTGAACATATCAGCGACACGAATCCGGAATGTGGCAGCATTTTGGTACCAAGAGACCGAAGGTCTTGTGAAGACAACAAGGATCAAATGGAATGAGGCAAAATGACAAACCCAAACCCCGAAATGCTAATGACGATGTGAGGATATCCCAAACCTGGCGAGAAGCAAAAGTGTTGATGTTCAAGAGCGACTAGTTGCCATAGGTAACCAATGGAATATTTCCAAGTTTTCCCCCACCATTGTTGGCGAGTACCCAAATTATTTTTGAAAAACAAGCTTGAAGGGGATAACATATGCTTGCAATATAAGTTCGTTCTTCGGACAAATCCAACGTAGTGAAATTTTAACGAGCCCTAGGGAGGAGAAGCACGGGTCTCATCATGGTGACGAGTCCAATTTCGTCAGGGTTTAACGAGTCCAACATAGGTAAAACTTGAAGTCTTTTTCATGTTTAGAGAGTTTTAAAAAGACACGAAAAAGAAAACTCTAGATGGGCCCTTTTCGTAAGTTTGTGTCTCTCAATCCCGAAAAGGTAGAAAACGATACTTTGAGAAAACTGGTTGACCATTTTGGTCAAGGAGTACTTTTCATAAATAGTGTTTCCAGTTTGAAAAAGTAGAAAACTTACTGGACAGACGATGTTTCGTAACCATGAATGAGCTTGAAATGACAAGGACTCAACCATCTTTTTGTTTTTAAACGACCAGTAAAGAGCTGAAAGCAGACCCCCATTTTTATTCTCTTTAACGAGTCAGAAAGGGAAAAATATTTGGCAATCTTTTCATCTTTTATGAGTCAAAAAAGAGCTTAAAGGTGACTTTCCTAGAGGAATGAGTGGTATAAAGGGTAGAAACTAGTTTCGGCAATGGTGGAACTGCTAAAAACATGTAATGGTCAAGAGGCTGGCTAATAAAACCACTCATCGTTGTGGTCCCTCAGGAAAGTAAAAACAACCAAGTGAAAGCATATGATCGGCCAAAGAGATGGTGGCAATGGAATGAAACAACCAAGGATCATCTAGCAGAATTTAGTGGATAAAAACGGCAATCACGAGATGTAAATCAGGTATGGGTTCATTTTTACACAAGCTTGAACCATGGAGAACTCTGCTAGGATTCGGTTTCATGTTTACACAAGCTTGAAATGAAAAGCTATGATTGTTATAAGTTTGCATGCCCCCAGCATAATGATGCAAATCGAGGTACATGCCCCCCAAGCTTCATTTCATTCAACGAGGTGGATGGAATGAAGGTTAACTTTCGAGATCTTGGAAAGACTCGACTCAGATTTTACAAGATCTTCATCAAAGACTTGATTTGGAAAAGGGATTTGTTTCATTTTTAAGGAGGTTGACACAATAAAAGAACTATCCTCATAACCCTTGTTTCATTTTTTAATGAGGTTGACACAAGATCAAGAAATTTCCTCAGGACTCCTTGTTTCATTTTTTAACGAGGTCGACACAAGAAAAGAACTCTCCTCAGGACTCCTTGATTCATTTTTTAATGAGCTTGACACAAGACAAGGAACTATGCTCCATGATCCTTGTTTCATTTTTTAACGAGGTTGACACAAGATAAAACTATCTTCGGGACTCCTTGGTTCATTTTTTAACGAGATTGACACAAGAAAAGAACTCTCCTCTGAAATTGTTCATGGGCCATACGAGAACATGACTCCCAAGAGCTCTTCACTGGATGGAAGAACCATGCTCTGGGAGGAATACATGTTGTTGGGTACCAATGACAGATTGGGTTCTGTTGTGGCTAGCAACACCCCCCCTTATTCAATTAAGTATCAACCATGATACTGAATGAATGGGGATCCTTAGTTAATTTTTAGGTAAAGCAAGAGTTTCTTTTTGAAGTCACAATCATACGCTTAGAAAAACCCTCTTGGATATTTTAAGCCTAAGTCTATGATAAAAGAGAAAACCTTTAAGGTCGCTTTGCAAAAGGATAGGAAACACCTTCATTTCCCTTTTTATGCGCACCATCCTCGTATTAATAATGACATTGCATCGCAAAATAGTAATGCTCATAAAGAAAAACTTAAAGATTTTTCGATCTGCGATAGTGCCGATCGCTAGATCGTATATCGCAGAAAAGAGCCAGGCAAGTTTCGGTAAACATCAAATTTCTGCGATCTGCGATATTGCGATCGCTGCGATGCCACATCCATGCGATTTGCGATGATGCGATTAGCGATCGCGCGACATGCGAGGTTACGTCAGCAAATCATAAATCACTTCGGTACGAATCCTTCGGGCGCGCCATTCAAAGAAAAAACCACTTACTATAATCTGACCCGAAATCATGCGCTTTTAATGATAGTAAATGAATTAGTTGTCAGTTATTTAATGGATTAAAGACGCGTGCCTTGATGGAGATTTGCTTTACGTAAGGTGGCATATTTGCTTTATCTCTTGCATTTAAAACTCTCCCATCACCTTTCTGGATCAATCATGTCCATTTCACTCGTTATCTGCAGGAACAAAACGCTAAGACGTCTCAGACAGAAACGCAAAGAGAAATGGGAAAGAAAAATAGAGCTCAAAGCTCCGAAGCGAGGGAGAAGACCAAGGAGATGGCGCCCCTATACACAGACACAGCCTATAACAAGGACGCAGGAATATCAACATGGGAAGGCATGTACAGGCTGCTAGAGGAAGAAAAGCCTAGAATAATGAAGGTGACTGCTGTCGCGGGTGCACCACGCTCTTTTGAGGCATCCTTGGAGGACCTAGCATGTTCGTTCCTTCACAGAATAGCGGCAAGACCCAAGATTCTACCATACACAGATATGATCAAGTGGATACTGGATGATGCAGAATTGAGAAACAGACAATTCAAAGTTCATGGACATGGGCTCGTGGGATCATTTGCTGCGCAAGATTTGAAACTTATGTATCATCTTCCTGAACCGCAAGTGACCTATAATGCAAAATTTGTTAAGAAGTTCGCGGTGGAGAATCCAGATCTATCAGACACCACTAAAGAATGGTCTAGAAGAGACGAGCCGCTAAAAAAGGATAAAAACGGTATGTACAGCACTGGTTCCCTCACCTCTCCATATTGTTTTGTTGCTACCATGCTCTGTAGGTTATTTGGGATGCCGGATATCAACAAATTTTCATCTGAATGGATGCCCTTAATTGATGCTGCCACTAACGCCGACACCCTAGATTGGGCCAAAATCCTTTCTGATACTCTATACACGGCTGTTCTCAATTACCGGTCTAAGAGATCCTTGTCTCAAAGGGTCTATCCTCCTTTTTATCTGTCTGCCTATATTATGGATTCTGTTTGTCTTGTATCTGAATTCCCTATTATGGGTTGGAAATGGACTACCCAAGACCCATTTCCCATGCATGTTTATCATAAGGTCTTATGGGATTCCCAGTTTACCCCACTTTTACCAGATTTGCCATGGGGTTATTTTGCCCCTATATAGAATGATATATGATAAGGACCCCCCAAGGTGCTCTCCCGAGGCCCAAATTGACATCATCCCCGTCGCGAGATGGTTTGGGGAAGAATGGTTTACTTACATTAGAGTTTTTGGAAGCACTGTACCTCCACATGTCCTACCCCTATATGTCCCTGATAAACTTTTGGCTCGGGAAATCGCTTATCAAACTTGTTCTGAAGGCAGCCTGACCAAAGACCTAAAGGACAAGAAGAAGGCCATATGGCCTCAATTTCCCGTTACTTGTGGGGCCTTCTCTTTTTTCGATGTAGGACACGCTTTTGGCGAGGTGGAGAATGTGACGTGTCTTCAATTATTTAAGTTCCCAATGAGGCCATTCGACCCAAATGATGTGGCCCAAGAATTCACAACGAACGTCAAGATAAGAGTGTTCTCTGGAAAGAAAGATCCGTTTGATGATCTATTTCAGAGTAAAAGCTCGCTCAAAGAAATTTGCGGGAAGCTCAGTCGAGGCTATCTCCAGATGACCTCCAAAAATTCACGTTATATAGAGAAAGAAGGCTTGCCAGTATTCCACTAGAGAGGCTGCGACTACCTACCAGAGAACCAACTCCAAGCATCAGCCTCAGTGAAAACTCCAGCACTTCCAAATCTAAGTCCAACGCCGCGTAAGAAGTATCTGAGCATCCTGAAGAGTCTGTTTGCGACCAAGGAAAAAATGAAGAAACAACCAAAGACACAGCTCAGTCAAGTGCAATGTCTCAGCAGCAAGTTATCACCTCACCACCAAGAGATGTCCCCCCTCCTGTCATCGAAGCACCACTTGTCACGACAGAGCTAGATAAAGAGTGGGAAACCTTCAATGAATTGATCAATCTTGAAGGGCAAGTCCCGAAAACACCTGTGAATAATACACAGGTGGTGCAAGAAGTCGTTATGACCATGGTCAGTAGTGCCACAGAAGCTGAACACCTTCCTATCGCTCCAGCTTCAGAACTTCTACTTAACGTAGAAGAAATTCCCCCACTGGATGTATTCTATAGTCCCCAACACAAAGCAGTTGTAAGGAGACAGAGAAAGAAAAGAAAGCTTGAAAATACACTGTCTCAAGAGGCTGAACATTTGGACGTCTTATGGAAAGACCCCAATAATAATCCAACTGAAAATCTTACGAAGCTGTCTCAGATTGCAGTAGCGTATGCTTCTGCAACTATTGATAAGGCCTCTTAAGTTCATCAACTATTAAAGGAACAAGAAAATCATATACAACTGCTACAACAACAGTTGCAACAAGCCAACGCGAACACTGAAGCTTCCAGACAGCTAGAAAAGCTACAGGAAGACTTTCAACGGATGCAGGTAGGCTATCAAAGGAGTCTCGAAGAAAAAGAAAAACAGTTGCAGACTTTGCAAGAAACGCATAAAGATGAGCCTAAGCTGGAAGAGTTTATCTCAAAATCTATCGGCTTGAACGAGCAACTACTGCAGCAAAAGGAAGAGTTGGGACGTAAAATATCACAGTGGAGTCACTATTGTGCGCTGAGCGACAAAATCACCAGTCAAGTGGTGGATTTGCGGAGCGACTATGATCAGAACGACAAAAGGGTGACAGAATATTTGACTTGGCAAGATGATGAGGAAGGGAAAAGAGCAGGTGCACCCAGGATTAACGAAAATCATAAAGAGTTGCTCTTTAATAAATGGGACAATCAAATCACGCGGGCGGAGCAAGCAGCAGAGATAGCAGTGACACAGGCAAGCACTCTTATCGACTGTGTAAATGAGAATTTACACAGGGAAAATTTAATTGCAGAGACCACCCCGGGGTACCTACCAAACAAGTTGCAACTGGAAACAGAATGGAGGCAGAAAGCACAGGCAAAAGGGAAGGCAATCCAAGCATTGGCCAGACTGAATTGGGAATGTTACTGGACGTATTTGGTTAAACCACATAGCCAATGGATGACGGTGAAATGCATTACAAACGCAGCCGAGAAGTTAGCGCCAGCTCTTGTAGATGCCGTTTTCGCAGCCCAGCTCAGCACAGAAATCAGTCAGCCGACTCTCCTCAAGCCTATGGTGGATACTTGCAACTTTAAAGACCAAGTTCATAAGTGATTTCATTTAGAATGTTGTTTTTTCTTTGTTTTAACTAAATTAGAAAAAGGACGGTCATTTGAAAACCGTATACTAAAATTTTGTAATGATACTATTATTAGAATTAGGAAGTAGTATTTTAACCCTTCTCATGCATTTAGAGAAGGGTCCAGAAATTTGTCAAAAACTTGTCCTCGGAACATGCACTTCTGCACCCTCAGAGGAGGTTTTGATGAATGGAAGGATCGAGATTTATTTATGTTTGCATTTTAATGTCTGCTACTGATGTTGCACTTCTGTACTCTTGGTAGATGTTAGAAGTAAGTAGAGATAAATCGCCATTGCTTGAAGTTTGTGAGTGAAATCAGTCATAAATGGTACTTTTATCTCTTGACCAATTTCAGCTTATATTCTTAGAGTGATATTCAGTTTTAGTTGTTCATATGTGGATGCATGAATGTTTGGGCTACCATTTGGCACTTCTGTACGGTGGAATCATTTGTTTATGCTTGACATATGAATGAATTATTATGCGATATGTTGTTCACAACTGTTTTGCCTAACTTCTTATGCAGAATGGTTTATCTTAATTGGTTCATATTCTTATGATAGCTGAATGATCTTTATTACTAGTTATTGTTCGAAATATTTTTATATCGCATAATAGAAGAGATATATCCCGGGTTAGCGTAGACTAGATGTGTTGTTTTCATTAGATTACAATAGTATATAGTTTGTTTACAAGTTAGATTTGAGTTAGCTCTAAAATACTTCTAGAATCAGCATAATCAAAATCTACACACACACACATAACCTTTATATTGGGAAGCTGGTCCCATTATCCCTAGTCGGACCCGCTACACCAAACGGGCAAGGAGCCGCCAACCAGGTTCCGGACCGGGTGGGTATCCCCCTTGTTGTTGACCCGATTTCCGGTCCCTCAACATATTTGGCGCTAGAAGGAGGGCCTGAGCATAGTGTCTGTTGGAATGTTTTCCAAATTATAAAGCTTGAAACAGGATGGCTGCTCATAGAATTCCTATTTGGAGTTGCATCCATGTTCCTACCTCTTCCAACACTCCACCAGATGTGGTAAGGCTTTTATCTCAGGTAAAATTCAACGGTAAGAATAATTTTTCTGCATTTAATCATGCCCTTCAGTTCATTCAAAAAGTTTCAAGTTCTGATATTCAGTGAATTGATGAAGGCGTTTTGTGCAGAATTTTTACTCTTACATTCATAGCAGAAGCTAGAAAATGGTGCAAAACCCTCCCAGTTGCATCAATCCACAGCTGGGACCAATTCGTCAAGACTTTCATTTTGGAATTCGATTGTTATGACTACGACCAGGTGTATGATGAAATTGACTACCTACGGAAGCAAGATGAACCAGTAAGGGATTTTAATATGCGATTTCATCTTAAATGCCTAAAGTACGATCTTGAGAGTGAGCTCACGGATGAAGAATCTTCGGATTATGATGAGTATTCCCTACCCCCTATGCCTGATCAAGCAGAAATTAGTTCAACCTTTGTTTCATTTCCTTCTAATATGAATGAGCATTTCAAGTCAAATACACAAATCATCCGTAATGAAGAAAATCTGCAAAGCCTAGGAGTCATGCATGCTCTAATGCCAGAGAACAAAAACGAAAATACTGAGAGAGAAACTACCTTGGAACCAGAAGATGACTCTGACACAAAGTCAGACAATATCATTACGAATCAACGAATGCAGATGCCAAGGTTAGAACAACGAACTATTTCTCTTTCAAAAAGTATCAGCGCACAAAGGTATGATCTAAAACCCGATGTTTATGATGGATCTAATGTACAAAGTTTTTTCTATGATGTTTTCAAATGCATTATTCCAGATACACATTTTTCTCTTTATCCTGATGTTTTTAGTGATGACAATTTTTCCCCTCTCAACATTAAAGATATCTCAAAGAACACAGAGGGTTATTCAAACGACTCATCATTAGGTCTTCAAGATAAAGAGACATCTTTAGCACATCCTTTGATTAATGTCAAACAAGAGCTGCTTGGCCTCCCTTATCTGAAAAAATATAATGAAAAGGAGGAACCTAGGGAAATCTGTAGAGTCTTCAGTGATAGTTACTTTGACAACGATGATATTGTTGAGTTATCCCAAGTAACTCAACTAGGTTCAGAGAATGAGAAACAGCTCGAATCAGAAATCATATCAAACGACCCTCGTTTCAAAGTAAAAAATCATTTGGATGATTTTACTATCCAAGACAATACCCCGATCTATGATTCATATCATGAGGAAAACTCCACTCCTGTTCGCAATCATAACTTATTCCCTGATTCACAAGACCTGGCCAGTTCTTGTGAGGAGCAAGATGTTACAATTAAATCCCAGTTGTGCTGTAACAATATTTGTACAAATAATCATTCATTTCTTTATCACCTAAACCCATTTTGTACAAAATCGGATTTCTTTTTAAATTTTCGATCTTTTAATAGATTGTGTTTTAGCGATTTATACATGAGAACTTTCGTTTCAAACGAGATCGCTAAAAACCCAGCGTTAACAAAAAACAGGTTACAAGCCATTGAAACTAAAAAATCATTTTCACAATATGACTTGTCATCCTTCCTATTACGAGATCATCAATTCATAACAGAAATTCATCCTAATTTTTATGATCCAATAGGTATCCAGTTGGAAAAAGGTTCTCATGAGAAAGGAAAATCAGACAGAATTCCAATTGAGGTTGAACGTTCTTATTCCACAGCCAATATTTATGATCCAAGGAAAGTTTGGTTCTTTACACTGATGTTTGAAAGTTTCATACGGCTAGGAATAAAAATGAATAGATGGTTCCATTGGAAATATCATTTCACATAGTTGATTTTCTGTATATAGTTAGAATAGGAGTAGGAGTAATTTAGCTAGATTATTAGGTTTGCTTTTAATAATTGATAGGCAAAGTTATTCTTTACATAACCCTAGGGAATGCTTGCCTCTCATTGCGTGAAATATTTTTCTCCATAATAATGTTGACTCTGGTTAATGGCATTTGGCATTTACTAAAGACACCTTTTCTTTGTTAAAGATTTTTTTTTTTGAAACTTCTGCTTCTATGAACAGCAAGTCTTTTAGGAATTTGATCTTTATTATCAATAGAACTTTAATCCAGATATGATGATGGTTTCAACTGCAAAAAATTTAAAGAAAGCTATCTCAGTGGAAAATTTGTTTTAGGTCAGCACAATGAAAGGTATCAATATTAAAATAAAGATTCTCTGTAGAAACAACCATTACCAAAACAGCCCTATCATTTGTCGTCCAGAAACTTTCTTAAGGAAAGAAAATTTGACTTCCTCCCTGCTAAAGGAAAACGCAACATTCAGAGAAATAATCCAAAAAGACTCTATATCTCAAAGAATAAGAGGTCTCATCGCGAGCCAGCTTATCATGATCACAGATATTATAACTTGCTGACTTTGCCAAAACTGTCTACCAAAACAGGGCAATGACTCAAGATTGTTGCAATCAAAAGACAAGGGGTCTCATCACGAGCCAGCTTGTTCAGCAAAAGTGTAAATCAAGTGAATGACTGTGTCATAATTTGGCCACCAAACCAAGACATTGTTCTTTAGAGAATAAAAAAGGAAAAAGTGTCAAAAAGGGATTTTCTCTGAAAAAGTTGTAAATAACCTTAAGCAGGATAAAGGATCATTACTGGGTAATAGGTAACCCTGTCGAGGCTATGGATGCCTGCTGGCAGCAGAGGCTCTACCTGCGACAAAGGAGCATATTTGAAAAGAGCTGATACATAGGGAAGACTTTATTTTATGTTTTACAAGACCAAGTAATGACTGATTTAAATGCAAAGACAAGCTGAAGACGCAAGTAATTGAAATAGAAAGAGGTTGAAACGAAACATCATTGACAGTTTAAAGTATCATTTGCTTTATCTTTTTATAATAAAGCTCAAGTTTTTCTTTAAGACAATTTTTTCAGGAGTTTGAAAGCATCAATGTAAAAGCAGAGATAACTGGTTCTCCCAAGTGAATCGCCAATTGTTGTGGCCAGCAACACCCCCCCTTATTCAATTAAGTATCAACCATGATACTGAATGAATGGGGACCCTTAGTTAATTTTTAGGTAAAGCAAGAGTTTCTTTTTGAAGTCACAATCATACGCTTAGAAAAACCCTCTTGGATATTTTAAGCCTAAGTCTATGATAAAAGAGAAAACCTTTAAGGTCGCTTTGCAAAAGGATAGGAAACACCTTCATTTCCCTTTTTATGCACACCATCCTCGTATTAATAATGACATCGCATCGCAAAATAGTAATGCTCATAAAGAAAAACTTAAAGATTCACCGATCTGCGATAGCGCCGATCGCTAGATCGCATATCGCAGAAACGAGCCAGGCAAGTTTTGGTAAACATCAAATTTCTGCGATCTGCGATATTGCGATCGCTGCGATGCCACATCCATGCGATTTGCGATGATGCGATTAGCGATCACGTGACATGCGAGGTTACGTCAGCAAATCATAAATCACTTCGGTACGAATCCTTCGGGTACGCCATTCAAAGAAAAAACCACTTACTATAATCTGACCCGAAATCATGCGCTTTTAATGATAGTAAATGAATTAGTTGTCAGTTATTTAATGGATTAAAGATGCGTGCCTTGATGGAGATTTGCTTTACGTAAGGTGGCATATTTGCTTTATCTCTTGCATTTAAAACTCTCCCATAACCTTTCTGGATCAGTCATTTCCATTTCACTCGTTATCTGCAGGAACAAAATGCTAAGACGTCTCAGACAGAAACGCAAAGAGAAATGGGAAAGAAAAATAGAGCTCAAAGCTCCGAAGCGAGGGAGAAGACCAAGGAGATGGCGCCCCTGTACACAGACACAGCCTATAACAAGGACGCAGGAATATCAACATGGGAAGGCATGTACAGGCTGCTAGAGGAAGAAAAGCCTAGAATAATGAAGGTGACTACTGTCGCGGGTGCACCACGCTCTTTTGAGGCATCCTTGGAGGACCTAGCATGTTCGTTCCTTCACAGAATAGCGGCAAGACCCAAGATTCTACCATACACAGATATGATCAAGTGGATACTAGATGATGCAGAATTGAGAAACAAACAATTCAAAGTTCATGGACATGGGCTCGTGGGATCATTTGCTGCGCAAGATTTGAAACTTATGTATCATCTTCCTGAACTGCAAGTGACCTATAATGCACAATTTGTTAAGAAGTTCGCGGCAGAGAATCCAGATCTATCAGACACCACTAAAGAATGGTCTAGAAGAGACGAGCCACTAAAAAAGGATAAAAACGGTATGTACAACACTGGTTCCCTCACCTCTCCATATTGTTTTGCTGCTGCCATGCTCTGTAGGTTATTTGGGATGCCGGATATCAACAAATTTTCATCTGAATGGCTGCCCTTAATTGATGCTGCCACTAACGCCGACATCCTAGATTGGGCCAAAATCCTTTCTGATACTCTATACACGGTCGTTCTCAATTACCGGTCTAAGAGATCCTTGTCTCAAAGGGTCTATCCTCCTTTTTATCTGTCTGCCTATATTATGGATTCTGTTTGTCTTGTATCTGAATTCCCTATTATGGGTTGGAAATGGACTACCCAAGACCCATTGCCCATCCATGTTTATCATAAGGTCTTATGGGATTCCCAGTTTACCCCTCACTTTTACCAGATTTGCCATGGGGTTATTTTGCCCCTATATAGAATGATATATGATAAGGACCCCCCAAGGTGCTCTCCCGAGGCCCAAATTGACATCATCCCCGTCGCGAGATGGTTTGGGGAAGAATGGTTTACTTACATTAGAGTTTTTGGAAGCACTGTACCTCCACATGTCCTACCCCTATATGTCCCTGATAAACTTTTGGCTCGGGAAATCGCTTATCAAACTTGTTCTAAAGGCAGCCTGACCAAAGACCTAAAGGACAAGAAGAAGGCCATATGGCCTCAATTTCCCGTTACTTGTGGGGCCTTCTCTTTGTTCGATGTAGGACACGCTTTTGGCGAGGTGGAGAATGTGACATGTCTTCAATTATTTAAGTTCCCAATGAGGCCATTCAACCCAAATGATGTGGCCCAAGAATTCACAACGAACGTCAAGATAAGAGTGTTCTCTGGAAAGAAAGATCTGTTTGATGATCTATTTCAGAGTAAAAGCTCGCTCAAAGAAATTTTGCGGGAAGCTCAGTCGAGGCTATCTCCAGATGACCTCCAAAAATTCACGTTATATAGAGAAAGAAGGCTTGCCAGTATTCCACTAGAGAGGTTGCGACTACCTACCAGAGAACCAACTCCAAGCATCAGCCTCAGTGAAAACTCCAGCACTTCCAAATCTAAGTCCAACACCGCGCAAGAAGTATCTGAGCATCCTGAAGAGTCTGTTCGCGACCAAGGAAAAAACGAAGAAACAACCAAAGACAGAGCTCAGTCAAGTGCAATGTCTCAGCAGCAAGTTATCACCTCACCACCAAGAGATGTCCCCCCTCCTGTCATCGAAGCACCACTTGTCACGACAGAGCTAGATAAAGAGTGGGAAACCTTCAATGAATTGATCAATCTTGAAGGGCAAGTCCCGAAAACACCTGTGAATAATACACAGGTGGTGCAAGAAGTCGTTTCGACCATGGTCAGTAGTGCCACAGAAGCTGAACACCTTCCTATCGCTCCAGCTTCAGAACTTCTACTTAACGTAGAAGAAATTCCCCCACTGGATGTATTCTATAGTCCCCAACACAAAGCAGTTGTAAGGAGACAGAGAAAGAAAAGAAAGCTTGAAAATACACTGTCTCAAGAGGCTGAACATTTGGACGTCTTATGGAAAGACCCCAATAATAATCCAACTGAAAATCTTACGAAGCTGTCTCAGATTGCAGGAGCGTATGCTTCTGCAACTATTGATAAGGCCTCTGAAGTTCAACAACTATTAAAGGAACAAGAAAATCATATACAACTGCTACAACAATAGTTGCAACAAGCCAACGCGAACACTGAAGCTTCCAGACAGCTAGAAAAGCTACAGGAAGACTTTCAACGGATGCAGGTAGGCTATCAAAGGAGTCTCGAAGAAAAAGAAAAACAATTGCAGACTTTGCAAGAAACACATAAAGATGAGCCTAAGCTGGCATAGTTTATCTCAGAATCTATCGGCTTGAACGAGCAACTACTGCAGCAACAGGAAGAGTTGGGACGTAAAATATCACAGTGGAGTCACTATTGTGCGCTGAGCGACAAAATCACCAGTCAAGTGGTGGATTTGCGGAGCGACTGTGATCAGAACGACAAAAGGGTGACAAAATATTTGACTTGGCAAGATGATGAGGAAGGGAAAAGAGCAGGTGCACCCAGGATTAACGAAAATCATAAAGAGTTGCTCTTTAATAAATGGGACGATCAAATCACGCGGGCGGAGCAGGCAGCAGAGACAGCAGCGACACAGGCAAGCACTCTTATCGACTGTGTAAATGAGAATTTACACAGGGCAAATTTAATTGCAGAGACCACCCCGGGGTACCTACCAAACAAGTTGCAATTGGAAACAGAATGGAGGCAGAAAGCACAGGCAAAAGGGAAGGCAATCCAAGCATTGGCCAGACTGAATTGGGAATGTTACTGGACATATTTGGTTAAACCACACAGCCAATGGATGACAGTGAAATGCATTACAAACGCAGCCGAGAAGTTAGCGCCAGCTCTTGTAGATGCCGTTTTCGCAGCCCAGCTCAGCGCAGAAATCAGTCAGCCGACTCTCCTCAAGCCTATGCTGGATACTTGCAACTTTAAAGACCAAGTTCATAAGTGATTTCATTTAGAATGTTGTTTTTTCTCTGTTTTAACTAGATTAGAAAAAGGACGGTCATTTGAAAACCGTATCCTAAAATTTTG
This sequence comes from Pinus tabuliformis, assembly GCA_031772625.1. Taxonomy (NCBI): domain Eukaryota; kingdom Viridiplantae; phylum Streptophyta; class Pinopsida; order Pinales; family Pinaceae; genus Pinus; species Pinus tabuliformis. The sequence goes on along the minus strand of CM062808.1, from coordinate 251,539,440 downwards.
TAATGATACTATTATTAGAATTAGGAAGTAGTATTTTAACCCTTCTCATGCATTTAGAGAAGGGTCCAGAAATTTGTCAAAAACTTGTCCTCGGAACATGCACTTCTGCACCCTCAGAGGAGGTTTTGATGAATGGAAGGATCGAGATTTATTTATGTTTGCATTTTAATGTCTGCTACTGATGTTGCACTTCTGTACTCTTGGTAGATGTTAGAAGTAAGTAGAGATAAATCGCCATTGCTTGAAGTTTATGAGTGAAATCAGTCATAAATGGTACTTTTATCTCTTGACCAATTTCTGCTTATATTCTTAGAGTGATATTCAGTTTTAGTTGTTCATATGTGGATGCATGAATGTCTGGGTTACCATTTGGCACTTCTATACAGTGGAATCATTTGTTTATGCTTGACATATGAATGACTTATTATGTGATATGCTGTTCACAACTGTTTTTCCTAACTTCTTATGCAGAATGGTTTATCTTAATTGGTTCATATTCTTATGATAGCTGAATGATCTTTATTACCAGTTATTGTTCGAAATCTTTTTAGATCGCATAATAGAAGAGATATATCCCGGGTTAGCGTAGACTAGATGTGTTGTTTTCATTAGATTACAATAGTATAGAGTCTGTTTACAAGTTAGATTTGAGTTAGCTCTAAAATACTTCTAGAATCAGCATAATCAAAATCTACACACACACACATAACCTTTAGATTGGGAAGCTGGTCCCATTATCCCCAGTCGGACCCGCTACACCAAACGGGCAAGGAGCCGCCAACCAGGTTCCAGACCGGGTGGGTATCCCCCTTGTTGTTGACCCGATTTCCGGGCCCTCAACAGGTTCCAATGCCACCAGTACATGATGTACGAGACCATCTGCAAGATCATCAATAGATGTGGAGACAGAACAGGTAGCCACATAATTGACTTGTGGCGAGGGAGGTACTGCTGGAAAACAAGAACTGATAGGGGATGATGGTTGTACAGGAGGTACCTGGTGACCAAAGAACGACAATTGATCTATAGTCACAATTCTTCTATCATGTGGAAAACAAACCACATAGAAAACTGAAGAAATAAGAGCCCCCATGACATAAATATAGTCACAGCCAAGGAGAAGACTGAAATCCAACACACCTTGGACGAACATCATGTCTATACAGATGGTTTTGCCTCCCAAAGTAACTGGGAACTTTGGAAGGATCCCCAAAGGTTGACTAGTTCCTACGTCGATAGCCAACAGATTCTGAGTGGCCGGCACAAGTTGTGGGGAGCCCAAAGTTTGCCAAGTAGTGGAAGGCATGAGGCTATCAGACGCACCTTCATCCAAGAGAGTGCCAGGTACTGCCTTATTATAGGCATGCACTGTAATCTGGAAAGGCACATAAGATGGAAGGCAGAATGTAGTCAAGTGACTCCAGTCGAAGGAAACGACAGAACTACTTGGTGGGGGTATCATATGATTGCCCCCATGCTCTACAAGAATCGAAGAAGGACTCTCTTGATCAGCCGGGATAGGAGGTTTTTTCTTTGACTCGGAAGAATCTGACGAGACGAGAAGAACATGAGCAGTATGATCATTATGCTCTTCTAGAACAGAGTGAACAACTGGTGCTGAAACCAAGTCGACACTCTCTTCAACCAATGGTTGGTCGGAAACAGACATAACATGGCCAGGCTCAGGAAGAGTAGGATGGACAAGAGATGAATCCAAGTCAATCTCTTTGTCAACCGAGAGAGGGTCAGAAGAGAGCCTCTGATAACCAACTGGAAGTTGGGGTGAAGAGGCTGTAAGATTTTACAAAATAGCGGAAGCTTTATCCATGAGCGGAAAAAGGTGAAGGAGATGGTCGCCTTCACATAACCTACAGGGGAATCTAATCTTCCCTTTCTTCTTACCACTTCCAGTTGAGGGTGTAACATCGACATGAGCTTTAGAGGGCGATGAGGGACGAGCCAGATCATGAGACCATACTTCTAAGATCCTAGGAATACTAGGACAATCACAAAGAAAATGGTCACCCTTGCACAACTTACAAGGAAATTTAACCTTCCACGGAGGATCATAAGGTTTTTTGACCAGAGGCACACTCAGAGCAATAGTTGCATGGGTGGCCTCTCGCTTATCTAACCTCTTCTTCTTCGTCTTCCTCTTCTTCTTCTTAGCTTCCTGGCTATTGGATTGGGAACTTTTACCAGGTGAAGTAGGAGAGGAGGGTGGAGGAACATGAGAAGAAGGCGAAGGCTCAACCCTAGAATAATCGTGTCATGATTCAAATGAAGGAGATAGTGGAATAGGATTCATGACGAAGTAGGAGAGGAGGGTGGAGGAACAGGGGAAGAAGGCGAAGGCTCAACCCTAGAATCATCGTGTCATGATTCAAATGAAGGAGATAGTGGAACAGGAGTCATGACCGGAGACACACTCGGAGCAATAGCTGCACGGGTGGCCTCTCGCTTATCTAACCTCTTCTTATTCGTCTTCCTCTTCTTCTTCTTAGCCTCCTGGTTACTGGATTGGGAACTTTCGCCAGGCGAAGTAGGAGAGGAGGGTGGAGGAACAGGGGAAGAAGGTGAAGGCTCAACCCTAGAATCATTGTGTCGTGATTCAAATGTTAGGTCCCTATAATACTAGTGATGCCCCCATTAATATTTTAGTTGTATCCCTTATTAATATTGTTGTGCCCCTATTGTCCCCATATTGTTATTACTGTGGCCCATAGAATCCCTCTATTGTTATTTTTGTCCCTTTATATTATTATTGTTAGGTTGGCTTGGTTATATTGTGACCCCTTAGACTCCTATATATAGAAAGGAGGTTTTGTCATTTGAATCATCCAAGAATTGTTCATTTATGTAATGTAAAGGAGGTTTCCCCCTCGAAGAGGTTGAATTCTAAGGCGTTGATCTATATTTTCTATCTTTTTGTGAGCTAGTTTCATAACATTTGGTATCAGAGCTTCGGATTCTAAGGTTTCGCTACTTCAAATAGGTCATCGTGGAATTTCCGCTATAACTATTTTTCTGCAATGTTTCAGAAGCAAAAAAAAAAAACCATTTGAGACAAAATCGCACTTAACCTCGGATCCAAATTTCAAAGCTTTTCAAACTATATTTGTGGAGATATGACTGACCTGAGGAAGTTGGTCTTTTTATAGACTCCTGAATTACATTCCAAACAAGTGACCTAGGGAAAATCGTCATAACTTTCTCTTTGAGCATCGGATTGAAATTTTGTAAGAAGGTATAGAAAGAGGAGGGACATTTGTTTCTTGTATATATTTTTCAGAGCCAAAAGTCAAAACAGTGACACGTGGCACTTCATACAAGTTTTCTCTTCTGGAAAGGTCTATAATTAGGTCATCTTGGGAGATTGTGTATAACCCTTCCTTGGAGAATCCAACTTGGATAAGACTGGTGGCATTGGAAAGAGGATGTAGAGGGCTACTACAGATCACAATTTCAGAATTCAATGATCCGAAATTACAGAGATACATCAGATTCAATATCGAGCTCCTACAAAGTGAAAAAAGGTGTGTAGTTTTTTTAAAACTTTTTGCATACGCTTGGTTTGAAAAATTAGTTTGAAGGAATTCAAAGGGCATAGTAAAGCATTATTATCAGTAATTGATGCCCCGAGGAAAGAAAATGCAAACACCTAGTAAGCAAACTGAAAGCTCTAGCATGACTCATGAAGAAGAGGAAGAAATGCAACATGATATATCAAAATTACGAGACCAAGTGCAACAAGTGTCACTTGCACAAAAAGTAACAGAATCTAAGATGGATGGTTTAAAGAAAGATGTAGAAGCTAAGATGGATGGTTTAAAAAAAGGTGTAGAAGCTAAAATGGATTATTTAAAGAAAGGCTTAGAATCCAAGATGGATGGCATGGAAGCTAAGATGAATGGCATGGACGTTCAAATGGATGGCATGGATGATAAGATGGAAGAATGGAAGATAAATATGAATAAGTTGCTACAAGAAATGGTCACTAATGGTGAAAGGGTAGTAAAGGAAACTCATGATGAGAACAAAAAAAATGTTAATCATGATTCCATAGACTCTAATGTTGGATCGAAGACCCACCATATTCCAAAAATCGATATGAGGAAGTTTGATGGAAAGGATCCCGCAACATGGATATTACAGATGGAGCAATTTTTCGATCTCAATAATGTGCAAAACACACAAAAGGTGTGTATTGCAACTTTATACTTGGAACCAAATCAGTTTGTATGGTATCAATGGCTTTGCTCTCGTAAACAAATTATCACTTGGGCAATTTTTACGGAAGAATTGACAACACATTATGAGGATACAAAAAGCAACACTTTTTTTAGCCAATTGATAAGTCTCAAACAAAAGGGTTCAATAATGGAGCACATTGAGGAGTTCCAAAAATTGAACATAAGAGTAAAAAATATTCCAGAGGAGCATAGGATTGATGTGTTCATAGGGACTTTAAAGGATAATATCCAACATGATGTTCGCCTTTGGGAACCTGATTCATTAGAGAAGGCATTCAGGTTAGCAAGAAAAATGGAAAGAAAAATTATGGCAACCAGGAAGCATACCACTCACAACTATAAAGATAGAAGTCTTGTTGCCCCTAGCCTTCCACAACCTATAAGGTTGACACCACAAAAATTGGAAGAAAAAAGAGCAAAAGGGCTTTGTTACAATTGTGATAGCAAATACACTAAAGGTCATAAGTGTGTTGAGAATAAATTATTCTACATAGATTGTGAAGAGGAAGAAGAAAAGGAGCAAGAAAGGTCAAAAGAAGAGGATATACTCCAGGAACAAAGCCTAGATAAAGAAGAAATGAATCCGACCATATCTTGTAATGCATTGGCTGGAATTACCACTCCTCAAACAATCAAGATAGAAGGACAAATCAAGAAGAAAAAGATAATAGTGTTGATTGATTCAAGAAGTACCCACAATTTTATTCATTGTAAGGTAGCAAAAGAATTGAATTGCTTCCTATATCCAGCACCAGAGTGTCAAGTGATGGTTGTAAATGGAGGAACAATAAATTTCTCTGGAAAGTGCCATAATATCAAGCTATCCATGGGAGAATATGTATTGAAAAGCCCAATACTTTCCATTCCAATGGGAGGTGCTGATGTTGTACTAGGAGTCCAATGGATACAATCCTTGGGTACAATAGCTTTTAATTTTCAAGAACTTTTCATGAAATTTTATGCGGAAGGAAAGGAAGTTGAATTAAGGGGTATTGTAGGGAAACAGAGAAAGATAATAAGCTCTAACAATATGACAAAGCTTCTAAAAAGGGAACAATGAGGTGTAATTGCACAATTATGTTCTCTAGATGTTTCCACATCGAATTCATCTATTGCTCCATATCTTCAAAATTTCTTGGACAATAATTCCAAGGTATTTGAGACTCCCAAAGGTCTCCCACCTATTTGTGATCATGATCATGTTATTCATTTGATTCCAGGAAGTGTTCCTCCAAACATCAGGCCGTACAGATATCCCTATGCCCAAAAGAGTGAAATTGAACATATGGTTGCAGAAATGCTTGAGGCTAGTATAATTCAACCTAGCCAAAGTTCTTTCTCTGCTCCAATAGTATTGGTGCACAAAAAGGATGGATCATGGCACATGTGTCCGGATTACAAGGAGCTCAACAAGCTCACTATTAAAGATAAGTTTCCCATTCCTGTCATTGATGAATTATTGGATGAATTGCATGGATCAATTTACTTCACCAAGTTAGATCTTCGTTCAGGATATCATCAAATCAAAATGAAGACTCAAGACATTCTGAAAACAGCATTTAGAACTCATGAGGGTCACTATGAGTTTTTGGTCATGCCTTTTGGCCTTGCCAATGCACCTTCTACATTTCAAGGTTTGATGAATTCCATTTTCAAACCCTTCCTTAGAAAATTTGTGTTAGTACTTTTTGATGATATACTAATCTACAACAATTCTTGGAAGGATCATGTTGAACACGTTGACAGGGTGCTACAACTATTGGAGGAGAAAAAATTATATGCAAAAAGATCCAAATGTTTCTTTGGAGTACAAGAGGTGGAATATCTGGGTCATATTGTATCTCATGAAGGAGTTAAGGTAGACCCTAGAAAAATTAAAGCCATTAAGGAATGGGAAATCCCCACATCCATAAAGCATTTGCGAGGATTTCTCAGGTTGACAGGGTACTATTGCAAGTTTGTTAAGAATTATGGGAAAATAGCAGCACCTATAACAACATTGTTGAAGAAAGATGCATTTTCATGGACTCCAAAAGCAACAAAGGCCTTCGAAGATCTTAAAGAGGCAATTCGCCAAGCGCCGATCTTAGCTACACCAGACTTCACAAAAACCTTTATTGTGGAATGTGATGCTTCTGGAAATGGAATTGGTGCTGTTTTAATGCAAGATGAAAGACCCATTGCTTTTGAAAGTCGTCTAATCAAGGGAAAGTATTTACACAAAGCTATTTATGAGAAGGAAATGTTGGCAATACTACATGCACTTAAGAAATGTTGACCCTACCTAATGGGAATACACTTCAAGGTAAAAATGGATCATGATAGCCTTAAATACTTTTTAGAACAAAGATTATCCTCTGAAGAACAACAAAAATGGGTCACAAAGATGTTGGGTTATGACTTTGAAATCATATACAAAAAGCAAGCAAAATGTTGTGGCAGATGCACTCTCAAGAAAGGATGAGGATGTGGAAGCATTGTTGTGCACCATTTCTATTATCCAACCAGATTGGATAAACAAAGAAAGGGAGGAATGGAAGAATGATGAAGAAAAGTGGGAAGTTATTCGAAAGTTACAGCAAGATTCCAGTACATCTGCTACATTTAGCTGGAAATATGATTCATTATGGTACAAAGATCGCTTATACCTCTGTAAGAATTCCCAACTCAAACAAAAGATTCTTCTGGAATTGGCATGCTTCTCCCTTAGGAGGGCACTCAGGATTTTTAAAAACTTACCATAGGGTTAAGAAGGGATTTTTTTGGGATGGCCTTAAATCAAATATTCAAACTTTTGTGGCAGAATGTTTAGCATGCCAATAAAATAAAGCTGAAACAATTAAGACACCAGGTCTATTACAACCTTTATCCATTCCAAGCCAATGTTGGGAGGAGGTTTCTATGGATTTTATCACAGGTTTACCCAAGTTTGAGGAAAATAGTGTCATCATGGTGGTAGTTGACAGACTTACCAAGTATGCACACTTTTGTGCATTATCACATCCATTTATAGCCAGCACAGTTTCTACGGCATTTATGGAAACAATTCAAAAGCTACATGGAAACCCAAAAATTATTGTAAGTGATAGAGATCCCATTTTTACAGGAAATTTTTGGACAAAATTATTTTCTTGTCTTGGTACTCAGTTAGCTCATAACTCATCTTATCATCCTCAATCTGATGGGCAAACGGAGATAGTAAACAAATGTTTGGAAGGATATCTTCGTTGCTTTGTATCTGATAAACAGACACAATGGGTCAAATGGTTGCCTCTGGCTGAATGGTGGTATAACACTTCCTTCCATACTGCAATAAAAATGACCCCATTTATGGCACTTTATGGATATCAGCCACCATCCATCACATTATATTTAAGAGAAAATTCTAAGATTCAAGCAGTGTAACATTACATCGAGCATCAACAACAAGTTCTCCAACTCTTAAAGGCTAACCTTGTGTTGGTGCAGAATAGAATGAAACAAGAGGCATATCAACATCGCAGTGAAAGAAGTTTTGATGTAGGTGATTGGGTATTCCTACGGCTACAACCATATAAACAATGTCCCTCAAGCAAGCTAAGAAGGATAACAAATTGTCACCAAAGTATAATGGTCCGTATAAGGTGTTGCAAAAGATTGGTACTATGGCATACAAATTGGAGCTTCCTGCAGCTTCTCTAGTGCACCCAGTTTTCCATGTTTCATGTTTAAAGAAGTTTATAGGCGACAAGTTCCCAGTTCAAACAATATTGCCAGAACTTGACAAGGAAGGAAAAATTATATTGGAACTAGAAGCAGTCATAGAAACAAGAACTCGACAACTATGAAATCGATCCATTTCAGAGTATCTCATCAAGTGGAAGAACTTATCCGTTGAAGATTCCACATGGGAGGATGAGAATTTTATATAGAAGAATCCAAAACTACTCAAGCGTTGAGGACAAGACTTTTTTGAAGGAGACGAGCATGTTAGGTCACTAAAATACTACTGATGCCCCCATTAATATTGTAGTTGTATCCCTTATTAATATTATTGTCCCCCTATTGTCCCCATATTGTTATTACTTTGGCCCATAGAATCGCTCTATTGTTATTTTTGTGCCTTTATATTATTATTGTTAGGTCAGCTTGGTTATATTGTGACCCCTTAGACTCTTTTATATAGAAAGAAGCTTTTGTAATTTGAATCATCCAAGAATTGTTCATTTATGTAATGTAAAGGAGGTTTCCCCCTTGAAGAGGCTGAATTCTAAGGCATTGATCTATCTTTTCTATCTTTTTGTGAGCTGGTTTCATAACATTTGACCTTCCGCAGAGGATCGAAAGGTTTTCTGACTGGAGGCACACTCGGATCAATAGTTGCACTGGTGGCCTCTCACTTATCTAACCTCTTTTTCTTCGTCTTCCTCTTCTTCTTCGTAGCCTCCTGGTTACTGGATTGGGAACTTTCACTAGGAAAAGTAGGAGAGGAGGGTGGAGGAATAGGGGAAGAAGGCGAAGGCTCAACCCTAGAATCATCGTGTTGTGATTCAAATGAAGGAGATAGTGAAACAGGAGCCATGACACTCGGGACCACCAAGGTTGCAAACAACCAAATGGGCAAACCAATGGTTAATCTAGGAAAGGACAACGTTGCCATATACGGAGCACCAACATTCCCAAAAGAAGGAAAAGGACCAGGACTCCCATATGGGAGGAGACCGTGACCAGTAGACTCTAGAAAGGTTACCATTGGGATCGACCTTGAAAGGAACTCTAACTGTAACTAGGGATATTCCATGGGAAGTAAATTTTACGACATTGAAACAAAACTGCTTCTTTTCATATTTTAAGAGTCGAGAAAAGGACGAAAAGGTGACTCTATCACTTTTGAAGTTTAGTGAGCCTTAAAGGACAAGTGCTCAGATGATCCTTTTACTTTTAAAGAGTCGAAAAGGAATGGAAGTGACTGCTCTGGAGTACTAGACAAGAGGTTTACCAGACAAATTGCAAAATTGCATATACACCTTGGTTATCAAATGAAAGAGAAATGACCAAGGAATTTTTGTACGACAGTCAATCTTCCCGAATGTTGTGTTTGGTGCATTACGATTTGTAAGGCGGTAGAACCGACTTCCTATGGATAATAGGATGATAACCTAGTGGGGTCTCCCAATATATACTCGATGGTACGGGGAGCACAAATCCGTACTAGTACCTATTGGATCACAAAAGGAGGAATCACCCAACCTTAGTGAAAACAATAGTAACTAGGTTTAATGATGTTGGAACATGTCTCTAGCCTAGACCACTAGATAAGTGGGCGTTAGTTTCCAATGCGTTTTTAAGTTCATTGAATAGATTTTAACGGTTAATATTGAATTAAGTCTCGGTTTTAAGGCCCTACCGAATGTATTTCAACAATTCCTAGGATGAAACTACAATGAGTAAAACACCATTCCTTTCGATGAACAACTACCTAAATGAGGGTAAGGAGTTCATTTCCAAGCGAACGCAAACCATGACAAGAAAATGCAAGAACAAGAGTGCATGCAAGCAATCCAATCACTAGGAAACACAATGCATCAATGCACTTATCCCGTAACTACTATTGAAAGATTTGAAAGTTGTTTCTAACTTCTCAATCATGAAAAAATTCAGTAATGCAAATGCGCTTTCACTTTCGTATGCTGTATGAATGCAATATTTTTTATTTTTGGAATTTAATGACAAACAAGCAAATGCAATCATGACTGATCTAAACAAATGTAATCTATGTTTGATAGTGTGGAAATCAAATCAATATGAGAAACTGGTTCAATAACCAAACACTAGAGACTAATCAGAAAGAATACAAGCAATAGAATAGCTTCAAACAAATCAATCATATGGTTTCGGATGAATCTTGGATAGACAAGTAACCCAAATAAATGAATTCTTGACGAAACCTTAAAAAGTTTTAGGTCACACAGCTTGAAAACACAAGACTCAGATAAATGAAACCAAGGAGAAAGTGCCTTAACAAAATACAGTCAGAACAAGTGTGATAAGAGACAAGAGACAGTAGGGGACAAGCAGTACTGGCTGATCCAAGAGGTTAGGATGTGAAAAAGAACCTTACAGGAATCGTCTCAGGGGTTGAACTAGCAACTTGAGATGAAAGCCAAATCGTCGCAAGCACAAAGCTAGAAACTGAGCGACATCGCCGCAAGAGTACACCTGTCTTCGGCGATGGTCTGATTTCATGAATCGTCACAGCTGTATGACAGGATATCTGCGACGTACAACTTGATCAAAGAGGACGGGTGCGACTCGTTGCAACTGTTAAGAGCTAAACAGCGAAGATCTCAATTAAGAGGCAAAACAAAGAAAAAACACCTGAAAGACACCAGACTTATCTCTCAGATAGTGAGAGGGACGTGAGAGGGACTACCAGATTGACTCAAGTAACCCAGAACACTGATGGCTTAGCCCCGAAACCAAGAGACACTATGTAATTCAATCAAAAAATAAATCAAGAGAAAAACAAGAGACAACACACAAAGGACTCCCCAGTGGAGTTGCCAACTTGTGATGTAGGTAATGTTCCCTCTGTGGACAGAGGCAACCCCTCTAGCCCTAGAGTGGGTCTAGTCACAAAAAGACAAAACAACAGCTAATTTCCTTAAACAATCATTGTTGAAAGAGCCTACCTCAAACTGGTGTTCGATGGAGCTTTTGTTGCGTTGCTTCAACTATCGTTTCCTTTTCCTCGATGAGCGATTCACCTGAAACAACACAAGAGAACAATAGAACACGTAATAGAGCACAAAAATGAACTATTCACTTACAGAGTGAAGGAACCATAAGCTATCGAATATATTTTACACATGACATAGGAAATCACCATTGATTGTATTAATATGAGCAAAAACAAAGCTTACAACCAAGCCTTGACGTCGCAAGCTTCCTCGGAGGGTCCAGTCAGTATGTCTCTTCAAGCATTCACTCTCAAAACGATCTCCCAAAAGGTTGATAACTCTCTCTCTCTCACTCAAAAGCACTAGTATAAGGCTAAAGCAATCCACAACCAATTGCTAGACTATCAATAATTCACACTGCAAACTATCAATCTCACACTAAAACTAGCTGATCATAGCAATGGGGAATGCTTTTATAAGAGAATGAGCCTCCATAAATGAGGGAGAGGGAGCTCATCCCCAAGGGAGGTTTCTCAAAAGGCAGAACCAGCATCCCAGAGGAGGAAAGGCGAACTTCCTTGACCCAACAACTAGTTCTAGATCCACCCAAAAGCATTAGGTTTGAACTAATTCGCTATATCTGGGTTGTCGCGAGTCAAACACTAAGACTCAGAGACGACGTTGCGGGGCAATAGTGTATTCAGAGCTATCGTTGCAAGAAGGATATTGAGGACTTGTGACAAGCCCTAAAATCTGACCGTCGCAAAGAACAGATGTACCCTTGTGACAATGTCGCGACGTTCTAGTTCATTACAGGAAATCGTCGCAGGCAAAATGAGGTTTACTTGTGACGATCTTGAAACATGGGTAAAAAGGGTCAATATTCAGGATTAAGGAGCATTTGTTAATCTTCTTAAATTATTGGGAAGATGTAAACAAATTTGCTAATGTATGACACAGAACAGATGCCATATAGGGACCGACTCTACCCAGGAGCAGGGGATGTGGTGTCGGTGATAAAACACTGTGTAACAAGATGTTGTTCTGTAGGTGATGGGAAACTATGGCTTTACCTGTTAGGGTGGAGTATATCATCTCTCCAGCCTGTTTATGTAGTTCTATCTGGTCTATGGGATGAATATCCCTTGCCAATACTTCAAAGTCAACTCTTTTGAAATACGATGATGTTTTGGGCTGCTGTGTTGTAGGCTTGATGAAGGACATCTACAGCTTTCCATCGTTGATGTCAAAGGTTGACATCAACCTTGTTTGATTTATGGGAGTGAGCTTTAGGTATTGAGCATATGTTTGGGCTTTAAGCTTCTCATTCCTCATTTTGATTTCTTTATACCTGTCATTTATGTCTTGGTCTTTGTCAGCAGGCCTACTGAAGGAAGAAACTTCCACACTAAGTTGACTTTCCAACATTTGAGTCTGTGATGTGGAAGGCTCTTGTATTTATTCAGAGGGATTTTGGGCCTCCTTCTGTCTACCTCTATGTTGGTTACCTATGCTAATCCTTCTATATATTCCTGTTCAGAGGCCGGATTGAGCCTTTGCCTCTTGCTGTGACTTGTTTCCTGTTGCAGATTAGAGGTGTCCATTCCTGAAGTGGAAGCTCCCTCTATGTTTCTTTTTGGATTTTTCTCCTCATTCTGAGGAGTCTGTGTGACTGGAGGGGTGCTCATGGCTCTTTCTTGCTCTTCTGGTACCTGTAGAAAAGAGCTCTCATCAAGCTGTTTTTCCAAATCAATTAGAGCATGATTCGGATTTAAACAGGAACGCAACAAATTACAGAGATAACCATATACACAAAGATGCAGCGGAAATAATACTTCATTTCATTAATGGAAAATACTGAAATATGCTTACAACCAGAAATAGAAATAAACCAGCTAGGGCGATGGTAGCTTATCTCTGAGAAGAGATGTGATGGCTACATGCCTCTGAACTGTCTTACAATGAGGTTCGAAGGCCTATTTATTGTTGAGAAACAGTGGAAAAACCCTTAACATTCCAAAACCTAACCCTAGAAGATGAAACGCCAAACTATGGGCCCCGTTTGGGGTAAGTTGGTACATCAACTTCCCGGGGTCGTCACTTTGGCATACGATCTTCGTTTGACGCATACAATAACTCGTTAGAAATATCTATCCGAGCACTATCATTGTTGGAAAGGGCAACATCGGTCCATCCCATGGACCCATGTTGCCCCCGGATTCCCCAAAAAACGTCGTTTAGGGCCTCAAAACGGCTCCAGAAGTTCAGGACCCGAAAAACTGCTAAAAATAGTAAGTTGTGCTACAATTAAGGAAACTAAAAATGTTGAGAAGAACAATGGTGGGGGTCTAGGTGGACTTGGTAGGTGGCCACCAATATCCACCTGGATCAGAGCATTTTCTACATCTACCCTTGTGTTGTCTCTGTCTACTAAGCTATTTTCCACCCAGTCTATCTGATTTGCATATGCCTCTATTTATGATATGGGGTGGTGGATAAAAGGTCCTAGCTTGACCTTTTGCCTTTTCTTGGTAATGAATTCTAAAGGGTCATATATCCATACAAAACTCCTTTTGAGTTTCATGCTTTGCAGGATCAGGTCTGCCTCTTTCCTTGCCTCACTGGAATTGAATATGAAGGGACCTAACTGGTCTTTGATTTTGAAATTGGCCTTCTTCTTAGAATTGACAAAGTTGACCTCATCTGCATTGATGATTTGTCTGTAATATTCTAAGGCAAACAACCTCATGGGGAGGTATCTTGGCAACTTATATGGTGCAAGTAGGCAACCATATATTCTGATTTCTATGTGGTTTTGGTAAAGGTACCAATCTCCCACTTTGGTTTGCTTGGAAAGTTGGAGGACTATTTTTATCTCTGGACTTATCCTAGGTGGAGAATTTCCAGTGAGCATAGTCATGATTGGATACACAAAATAATCTATGAAGTCAGAGTGTGTATATGGTGATCTAAACTCATAGAAAAGTGGGGTCCAAAAAATGACAGATCTGGGTTGGCCCTTGATGTCAAGCTTCTGGAGAGTAAAAGGAAACTTATCTGACTGATAATAAAAAAATAGATGGTACAATACATAGGAGTATTTGAATACTCTCTCATTGCCCATTCTTGTGAATTGCTCATGCATTTTATTGCCTATGAATTTGGCAAAGTCATATGTGATTGCAGGAGGCTACCCTGGGGTATAAATGGACATGAAGGCAAGAATAAGTTCATCAATGTATTCACTTGTAGTGTAACCCAAAACACATGATATCATGGTTACAATGTAATGGCCCCATTGAGAGAAAATAACAGATACATATGGAGGGTAGTCCTTAGGGATGTGTTTTTCCTCTCTAATGAAGGTTTGGAACAATTGGGCCAATCTTGATGGGCTTAGCTTGGGATACTGGTCCAACAGGTCTCCAATTGAGAGTGGGGTTAGGTTTGGCCCTGGTTGGAACTGCAACATTTCATTAATGGACTCAGCTGTGATAGTGAATAGAACCTTCTGGTCATGAGACATTATGGCTCTATGGCTGGGGACGTAGCATGCATAGCACATATGAACAACTTCTAGAAAGATATGAACTTGGGGGAACTGGTATTTGGGTAAATTAGACTCCCAAAGGCCAATATCATCTGTATGGTTCAGGTGTCTGTCTTTTCTTAAGCAATGAATTTTGAGCAGAAGCTCTATTGAAGTTGTATCTTTGATTTGGAAATCCCTGTCAGCTAGGGGAAGGTGGTCCAGGTCCAAGTGTGGAGTGGTAATAGGTCTAACGTCCATGGTGATAGGGGCAGCCATAATTCAGTTCTTGTGGATTTGAATTAGGCTCTGGGGGTTTACTCTGAGGTTTTGAATAGAAAATGGAAACTTCAAAGGGTTATGGCCGGTTGTGTTTGTGATTTTAAGTAATTTTCAATTAATTGGACTTAACGAGAATATGAAATAGGCTGAATGTTTATCAATTTTGCACAGGGAATGGTATTCTATGGTGAAATACCTAAAATTGGGTGAATTGGCTTCAAATTGATGGTTCTCGGCTGCTGTAGAGGTTTTTATAGTTTTGGTATGGACTGAAAGGTCAGCTAGGTTGTCTGCAGCGTCTCCTAGAGCGGTCTTGAAAGTCTGGTGGTAAATTTGGCATTCACAAGGGTTGCAATGGTTCACAGAGTTTACATAGAGAATGCACTGAAAAAGGGAAAAAGAGGGCTTCGCGGCCTTTTATAGAGAAAATGCTTGGTTTTGGCGGGTTCATTTTCAGATGAACAGTTGATGGTTTTTCGATTAAGTCGGGGAAGCGGTTTCGAAGGGCCATCATGCCGCTTTTGTGGTGCAGGAGGTATTCAGGAGGGGTCACCTAATGCATCTTAGAGCTCAACATGTAGCGTTCAGGTGGTCGGGGAAAACCACTTTATCGGGAGGTTAATGTTCAATCATCGGGCACAACCGATATGACTGTGCGTCGTTGGATGTGGGGCGATGATGATCAACGGTAGTCAGGTGGCAAAGCTGCGTGGGGGAAATGAACGAGAGTTGATGGGGGCCCCAGGGGTTTAATCACGACGGTCTGGGATTAGTTTAGGGATAAATCACATGTTTAAAATGATCGAGCTGGGTTTAATGAGGGATTAGGGAGTCGGGTGAGGTTAATACCAGGATTAACTTAAGTTTACTGGGATTAGGTAAACTAAGTAAAGTTATATCGAGGTATGGGGAATTTCTATTAGTTTTTATTAAAACCAAGGGTTGGGGTATTTTATACAGGGATTTAATTATTATACAAGATAATGGGATTTCGGGGAATTTAAATAATAATATTAGAAATTAATATGAAATATAAAGGGTGGAGTGGTTTTTTTTTTAAGTAAAAAGGTGGAATATCATGTTTGCATGCTTTTCATACCTTCAATACTTAGGATAAAGTATTTTTTGTGGGTTTTTGAGTGACAAGGGATTTACATGGGGGTTCCCACTTTTCCTAGGTAAATGATCTCAACCATAGGAAAGTGTGATTTTATTAGGGGAATGAGAGGAAATGAAGGGAGATGAATTTTTGATGAAGGGAGTTCTAGTACTTGTTGTCCATAAGCCATCAAGTGGAGGGTCTGGTCCCTCTAAAATTCAGAGAAATGCTCTGAGCCTTTTGACTTGTAGGATTTAAGTACTAGAACTTATTTATGGGAAATTAGTGAAGTAAAGGGGTGAAATGAATGAGGGGATGTTAAATAAACCATATTGTGAACCATTTCCTTTGCTTTGTTTTCTACTTATGCATATTTGAATGATGCATTTAAAACAATTACATAAGTTCTTTTGTGTAATCACATGATATTTCTACAACCTTTCTACTAACCCATTCACTCATCCTACCATTTTTTATTCATTTTATTTGGGTGCATTTAGGCTAGCAAACCCTTATCAAATGCTTTTATTTTACAAAGAAAACTATCTAATTCAACCGTTATATCATCCAAGGGCTCAGAATAAACTGATGAGCTCCTTTCATTTACTCTACCTATCTAATGATCTTCCAAGGTTAAACTGTTTGGTCAGATTTTATTCTCTAACTATAAACGTAAAATTCAAAGCATGGTATAATCAATATTAAACAGTTTGATTACCATGGATCGTGGCATGGGTAACAAGTTGCACACAACCATTATTATGCATTAAAGTAAATAGTAGTGGCATTTTCACTTGCTCACTTTCATGGTCTCTTTTTGTTTTTTGGGGTTCATATATTTTCATTTTTTTGAAGCTTTCCTTATTCTTTTGTCCTTTGATTATTCTTTTAGGACATACCCTCTTTACATTTCTTAAAATTTTTAATATGGAAAACATTTGCAAAAAGCAAAGGTATTTACAATATTACAAGGCTTAACCTTTGTCATTCAAAATTATGACTCCTATTGTTATAGGAACCTAACAGTCCCAATTTGACCTTTTGTCTAAGTTTAGTCATAAACCCTCAAGGGTCATATCTCCACATGAAACTATTTTGGACCTTCATTTGTTGCAGAATGGGATCTGCTTCCTACTCTGCTTCTCTAGAATTGCAAATGAAAGGACCGAACTGATTTTTGACCTTGAACTGGGTTCTTTTCTTGGTTGAGACAAAATTGACTTCATTTGAGTTCATTATTTGCCTATAATACTCTAGAGAAAATAACCTCATGGGGAGGTATTTGGGCAGTTTTTATGGTGCAAGCTGGCAACCATAGATTCTTATTTCAGTGTGATTTTGGTAAAGATACCAATCTCCCACCTTACTTTGCTTGGACAATTGGAGAACTCTTTTGATTTCTTGACTTATTCAAGGTGGAGGGCTTCCTGTTAGCATAGTCATGACTCGATGGACAAAAGATTCAATGAAATCTGTATAAGTGTAAGGTGATGAATATCTGTGGAAAAGTGGTGTCCAAAAAATAACAGACCTAGGCTGGCCTTTGGTATCCAGCTTCTGGAGGGTGAAGGGAAATCTGTCTGACTGATAATACAAAAACATATGGTAAAGTACAGATGAGTATTTGAATACTCTTTCATTGTGCATTATGGTAAACTGTTCATGCATTCTTTCAGCTATGAACTAGGCATAATCATACAAAGTAGTAGGAGGCTTTCCTGGGGTAAAAATGGACATGAAGGCCATGATGAGCTCATCAACAAATTCATCAGCGATACAACCTAGAATACATGACATCATGGTTATGATTTGCTTGCACCTTTCAGAGAAAATGGCAAAAAAATATGGAGGGGCATCTTTAGGAATGTGTTACTCTTCTACAATGAAAGTTTGGAATATTTGGGCCAGTCTAGAGGGACTCAACTTGGTGTATAGGTCTAATAAATACCCAATGGGGACGGGGGTTAGGTTTGAACTTGGTTGGACTTGCAACATTTCATTTATTGATTCAGCTGTGGTTGTGAACAAAACTTTCTGGTCAGGGGAAATTATAGCTCTCTGGCTGGGAATGTAGCAACCATGGCACATGTAGACAATTTCAAGAAAGATATGTACTTGGGGAAACTGGTATTTGGGAAACTTGGAGTCCCAAACGCTAATGTCATTATAATGGTTCAGATATCTGTCTTTACTCAAACAATGAATTTTGAGCAGGCCCTCATATGCACTTGTGTCTCTAATTTGAAAATCTTTGTCCACCAAGGGAAGGTTGTCAAGGTCCAAATGGTGAGTTGTGATAGGTCTGACATCCATGGCGACGGGGGCAACCATAATTTAGTTCTTGTGGATTTGAATTTGGCAATACAGGTTTATTCAGAGGTTTTGAAGGAAACTGGAAGCTTTTAGAAGGGTTTGGGCACAGACTTTTAAATTTAAAGTAATTTCAATTAATTTTACTTAATTAAAACACTTCAAATACTAAACGTTTTCAAATTGAAAGGGTTGTCTGGTAATTTGTCTTCAAATACCTGGAATTTGGTGAATTAACTACAAATTTGGTGTTCTCGACAACTACAGGAGTTTGAATGGCTCTAGTACGGACTGAGAGTTTGATTGGGGTATCTGCAGCTTCTTCAGGAGTGGAATTTGAGGTCAATTAGCGATTTCAGCGTTTGCAGGTGTCGCAATGGCTTGCAGAGGTTCACAAAGAAAATGAGCAGAAAAGGCGGAAAATGGCTTCTCAACCTTTTTATTGAGAAATGGTCACTTTTTGGCAGGTAATTTATGAATGAACAGTGGGCAATTTTTCAGGTTTGGCGGGGAGGTGGTTTCCCAAGCCATCACACCGCTTTTATGGAGGAGACATTTTTTAGGAGGGGTCACCCGATCTATGCTAGCACATGACACGTAGCAGATGGGGGGCCGGGGAAAACCAACTTATCAGGTGGGTAAAGGTAGGCCATCGGGTGAACCCGATATGGCTATGGATTGTCAGATATGGGCACTGATGATCGGATGGTAGTCGAGCGAGGGATGTGCGCGGATGGTATGAGCATAGGCTTCGGGGGGGTAGGGCTTTAATCCTTGGTAGTTTGGGATTAATTAGGATTTAATCATGGGATTAAACGATCGGGCGGGGATTAATAATGGGATTAGTTTATCTTTACTGCACAGTGGTGGATTAAGTGGGTTTTGTCGAGAATATGGGACAAAGTATAGTTTATATTAAAACTATCAGATATTTATATCGGGGATTTATTTAATATATGGGAAAAGGTATATCGGGAATTATATAATTAAGTTAAAAAATAAAATGAAATGAATGTGCGGAGTGAACATACCACTAAGCATAATGTAATATTGATGCACTTTCTTCACATACACTTATACTTAGGATAAAGCACTTTTGTGGGTTTTTTGAGTGAAATGGAATTTTAACTTGGGGTTATTTACTTTTCCTAGGAAAATGAAGTTTAACCTTAGGAAAAGGGGTTTTATTAGGGTAATGAAGGGAAATGAATTTTATGAAGGGAATTCTAACACTTGATGTCCATAAGTCATTAAGCCGAGGGTCCAGTCCCACCAAAAGTCAAAGAAATGCTCTGAGCCTTTATGACTTGAAGGATTTAAGTACTAGAACTTACTTTTGGATGGGGAAATTAGTAAGTAAAGGGATGAAAAGAATGAAGGGGAGTTAATTAAATGAAGTTGTAAACCATTTCTTTCGCCTTCTTAAATGTTCATGCACATTGAAACATATAATCAAGCATGATAAATGTGCTTTTATCCAATCAACTTTATACTTACCCTACCATTTTTTCTTCATTTTATTTGGGTGCATTTAGACTAGCAGTCCCTTATCATTCATTTTTCTTTTGAAAAGTAAAATATCTAATTCTAACCTTATATCATCCAAGGGCTCAGATTAAACTGGTGAGCTCCTTTTATTTTCTCTACCTGTCTAATGATCTGCCAAGATTAAACTGTTTATTCTCTAACTATAAACATAAAATTTAAAGAATGAAATAGTCAATATTAAGCAATTTAACTACCATGGGTTGTGGCATGTATGACAAGCTGCACAACCTTTATATAAGGCAGTAAAACAGTAAAATAGTAGTGGCATTTAGGCTTGCAGACTTTCATGATTTATTTTTGTTTTTGGGGTTCATATTTTTTCATTTTTTGATCTTTTATTATTCTTTTTGTCCTTTGATATTTCTTTTAGGACATACCCTCTTTACATTTTTATTTTTTATTTTTTAATATGGAAAACATTTGCAGAAAGCAAAGGTATGTACAATATTACAAGGCTTAAACTTAGCCAATTCAAAATTATGAATCCTATCACTATAGGACTCTAACAGATGATATATTGATATTCTAAGAATGAGGAAGAGCATTTCGAATGCTTATCAGCAGTATTGAGGTTGCTAAGAGAGCATTGGTTGTATGCCAAGCTTAGTAAATGCAGTTTATTTCATACAAAGGTACATTACTTGGGACATGTCATTTTAAAGGAAGGTATAGCAGTGGATCCAGAAAGATAAGAGCTATTATCGAATGGGAAAATCCTAGAAATGTGGATGAGGTTAAATCATTCATGGGGTTAGTAGGTTATTACAGGAGGTTCATCAGGAACTTCTCACAGATTTTATATTCTATTACATCATTGCAGTGAAAAGGAAAGAAATTTGAATGGACAGAAAAATGTGTAGCCAATTTTGAGATGTTTCTTACAAATTCTCCAGTTCTAAAGATTAGAGATATGGAAAAAGAGTTTGTGGTATGTACAAATTCTTGCAAGAGAGGAATTGGTGGGGTTTTGATGCAGGAAGGACATGTATTGTGCTAAGAATTAATTAAACTGAAAGAGAATCATCAAAATTATGTGACGTGTGATCTTGAGTTGGAAACGATCATTCATGCATTGAATATGTGGAGACACTATCTGATGAGACTCATCAATAGGTACATTATAAGGGTTATGATGTCATCCTCCATCTTTAGAACTATCTCTTTCTCACATTTATATACAATTTTTGTTATATTATTCTTAGTGAGAAGGATAAAAGATGTTTTCTATATCATGAGGCCTAATATGGATTAATTGTAAGAAATGGAGCATTTTTGAGATGATTTCTATCTAGGGGCTCGAAGTAGACAACAAGGATAGATTCTATGGGGTTGTTCACCTCTTTAACTCCTTGAATTAGCCCAAGATCACAACACTCTCTCATAAGCTTGACGTCCTTTGCAGCCAAGAAAGTTGAGGCCATGGCGGCGAAGAAAGTATAGTTAATGAGGAACATGATCCACCATTCTCAAGTTGTGGGAGACAAATATTCCTATTTTCTAGGGAGCTTCTAGTAACTACCCTCTTGTATAAATAAACATGTTAAAGAGCTCATTATGATTCAAGTTTTGTTTTCTTCTAGGTAGTTATTGAACTCAAGTACTTAACACTATTATTTTTTACTTTTATGTGATGTATTAGACATCAATGCAATGATAATGAGAATTTTATTATTGGTTCTTCACTGAGTTAGTTCCAGAGGACTGAGGTTCTTGGGTTTGGGCTCAACCCCAGTGGCCTAGGTCCCTATTGTGTATTTGTATCTATTTTTAGTTCAAAGTTCTTATTAGTTTATTGTATTTCATGAGAGAATAATCCGTCAAAAATATGTGATTGCAACCTCTACCTCATCTCTCTCATGGGAGCACGAATAGAAGGATTTACAACCATAGTCCAAAAATATTATGTTTATGATTTCTTGGAAGAAGGTTGATGTTGGTGATGAGCCTAGGTATTGCAGCAAGAATGCTGCAACTCCTAGGGCTACCAGCTTTACTTATTAACCTGGGGTTCATACAAACTTGGAGTTGACTATGCTATATACACAAGTAGAATTGAAGGTACTACCTGTTGTCACTTCTCATCTGGCATGAGACCCCAGGGGTTCCAAGCCAGACTTCTATAGGGTCAGAAGAATCTTAATTTTGATGGAAGGAGAACAAACCTATTCTAGGGGAGAGCTATTCTACTGCAGAAATGAAGAAAACAACATGCAAACCTAAATCACCATAACCTAATTAATCATGAAAATAACTAGACTAAGCAGAATTGCTAGGAAACACTAATCTAATGCTAGCTATCTAAGTTCCAGGAGTAAAGCAGCAAAACTAGACTAAGGGGTCAAAAATGGAACTAGGCTAAGTCTGTGTATAAGCGGAAGAAGCGGTAAGAGGTCAAAATGGGAAAAAGAGGATGTAATGAGAAACTGTGCATGAGGACCGTTGGATTAGGTGGGTGAATGGTAAATGAGCGGTTGAGATCAGACAGTAGGAGGGTACGTAGGTAAATGGGCGGACATGGTGGACTAATAGGATGGATGCCTGGGATTATGTCACGGAGGCGATCGGCAAATGAATGGCGGAGATCAGCCAAGCTAGTTGGTGATCGGGTGAAGCAACAACCGTCGGATCAAGAGACAGATCGACGACACATAGCACAAGGAAACCACCCATCTCGCGTGCCCTTGGGTAGATAACGTTCGGACAAAAATCCACACAATATGGCGTGAAGGCCATCGGAAATAGCAAAGCAAATCTACGGCGAAGATGTGGCCGAGCAGGTTGGTGAGCGGGTGCGAGATAACCATCGGATCTGATAAGGCGGATCGATAATGGGGATTTAAAGGGAAAAAAAGTCAAACAAGAAAAGTGGATTTGAGTAGTGATTGGACGATTTGACTTGTGAAAGGCATTTTACTGGTAAAATCATTTAAACATGAATTATCAGCTCCTGCTCAAGCGTTTCGAGCTGAAGGAGAATGACAATATGAGTGAGGTCTTAGGCAAAGGGTGAAGGGAAAAATGACCAAGAAATGAGCGAATGATCATGAAACAAACCAAGCAACGATATGATGAACCACGTGATTGCATTAAACGACAAACCTTATGAAAACCAAAACCCTGTGTTTTTTGGGTTGTTGTAGGGTTTCTTCCTCACATCATGGTCCTAGAGGGAGGAGGTGAGGTCGAGACACTTGTGAGCATCCTGATGGATCTTTTCTTTGCCAACCTACTGATTAAATGAAAGCATAAATGGAATAAACTGAAACAAAACTACACTATTCTACCCTGTTGTGATGGACTGCAACTATTCAAGAAAGTTAATAGGCAACAGGAAACTACTTAAGTCAATGAGCAGGAAACCAAAAATCTGTGTTGAACCACTGTAATGAAAATGCATCTATTCAACCAAATGAACAATCAAACCATGCATCTATGCTACTGTTGTAATGGAAATGAACTGCTTAAGTAAATGAACAAAAAGTGGGAATCTATCCTAGAATACAATACAAGAAAGAGGAGCTTTTGCTGCTAGGGTTGGGCCCTAACCCAAGAGCTTCAACCCTCTAAGTTAACTCAATGCTAACTCAAATCAAAACTCATCTTCATTATCAAAGAACACTATATTACATCAAACTGTTATAAGTCAAAAGGTTCAAATGCTTGCTAACTGACTGACTGACTATTGGTTAACTCCCTAAAAAAACTGAGGTCAGAAGCCTCTCTATTTATACATCTGAAGTCTCAACGACTTCCCTCAAAATTAGGGAGGTACAATTCCCAACTTAATGGTAACTTGTCCTTTCACTTTCACTAGCTCAGCTGCCTTCTAGTAGGGAGGTTGCTTGTACTTCCACTTGCTTGGCTGTCTTTTAGTACTCTTGATTTGTCTATGTGTACCTTTAGCCGATGGAGAGATATTCAAATGGATGGGAAGTAAATGAGGAAGATTTACCTCCTATAATTCCTCTCCCTTGTCTCATCCGAGTTTTTACCAAGGTCTTTTACCATAGTTCATTGATTTTACCTTTTATCCCTGCATTTCCCTTACTTTTATCCATTATTCGTGCATCACATGCACATTAGACCACAAAACAAAATATCCAAATCTAACACAACTCATAAGAAAAATATAATCAAAAGTATGCAATAAATTGTGAGAATAGTTGGTTTGACTAAGCTAGGAGGTGAATTAAGGCCAATTAAGGCCCATATAGTTACTCAATGATGAGACTTATCATCACCCCCCTACTGAAAGTGTTGCTCATCCTCTGAGCAACTTAGTGGCTCTGGTAGCCTCTTTGACATCTCATGCTTCTGTTGTGGTCTTTTCTTCTTGTTTATAGCAGTCTTCTTTCCTTTCTTCTTCTTCCCATTGATATTCTCTGATCTTCAAGCTATGTGGCAGTGTTTCATCTCTTTTAGCAGGCATGTATATTATCATTTCTTATCAGCCTAAACATATCCTCAAAATGTGTACTTGCTTGCCCTTGGGCAGCAAGATATCTGAGTGTCAGCTGAGGATTATTTGCAATTAAATTATGGGTGTTGATTAAGGCCATGGGATTTTGATTGTTCAGTTGCTTCTCTGTCCCTGAAGCCACTTAGCACTTTTGTTTCTTGTTGCTTGTTCTTCTTTGTTTCAATGCCTTCTTCCTCTTCTGTTTTAGCATCATGTTCCTTTGTATTAGTGTCTTCTTTATCCATCTCATCCCCATCTAGCTATGTATCTGTTGTTTCTTGTTTTGTCTCCTCCTTATTGATAGAAGGACTAACACCATAGATGAAGGTTTTGATGTCGTCTTCTATTGGTAAGTCATTGAAGACTGTCCATGTTACAGGGATCCTAAGGTTTTGGAGGGCATAGCCTTTTTAGAGGAAACGGGCCACCTCTTTACTTACAAACCAACTACCACTTAGCATTTACAACTTTTGATAATATGATGCAAATGAGTGAGTGAGTAGGATACTTACGTATGGCCTTAATGTCGTGCTGAAAGTGTCAAGGATCAGAGGTGTTGTTGATGGTCATTCTTCTTCCTCCTCTGTTGTCTGCTGATGATGTTTGTGACTGCAGATAAAATGTTGTTGTTGTTGTTGTGTAGTTCTTCCTTCCTCCTCTGTTGTCTATTGATGGTGTCTGTGACTGCAAATCACATGTTGCTGCATGTACAAAGGGAGTAGGAGTGTGTGTGAAGGCAGGGATGATGGTAATGGATGAGGTGATGTTGTGGAAAACACAATCTTCTCTTGAATTGAAGTAGTGAAGTGAAAAACAATGGAATTTATGGAGGGATGCATGGTAAGGAGTGGGGGAGATGAACATATGTGAGGCAAGGGCCCTTATGGACTTCTCTTTGCTCCTTGATTGTCTTTCTCATCCTCCTAAAAACAACAATTATGTTTTTTTCTTTTTCTTTTATTTTTATAATTTTTGAAAAACACATAGGTTGCCTCAGAGAGGTTTTCACCCTAGGTATCTGCCCTAGGTGCCTCAAGGAAGGTTTTCACCCAGGGATATTCTTTTTCTTTCCCTTTTTTCTCATCCTTGGGCCACCTCATGGAGGTTTTCAACCCAAAGATGGGACTTAGTCGCCTCATGGAGGTTTTCACTTGAATCCTTATTCTGTTTTTTCTTTTTCTTTTTTTCAGTGACCTGATGAGGGAGGAGCTGAAACTTGCTCCACCATCATCACTGTCTTATTGATACTGTCAATGAACTCTTATTTAGATGAAGGCCTCTTGTATAATTTCAATATGTGTCCATTAACTAGCAATGGAATGGCTTCTTCATCTATAGTCTTGATTCGCACTGAACCATTGTCATGGCATCTTTCCACCACATATGGTCTGAGCCATCTTGTTCTTAGCTTTCCCTTGAAGTCTTTGTACCTTGAATCATATAATAATGCCCATTCTCCTTCTTGAAATAGATTCTCCTTTATATGTCTGTCATTGCAGATCTTTCTCTAAAGCTAAATTATCTTTGTATGGAGGAGGGCCTGCATTTTGAATTCATCTAGGCCATTCAAATGGAACAACCTTTCTTTTTGTGCATGATTGAGATCTAAATCTAGTTGGGTTGCCATCCTCAATGTGTTATATTCAAATTCAATGGACAACAAAGCCTTTTTTGCATAGCCCAACTCATAGAGTGTGAATCCAGTGGTGGTCTTCCATGTTGTGCTATAGGCCCAAGTGGCATCAACTATTCTCTCAGCCTAGTCCTTTCTTTTGTTGTTTAGTACCTTGGTCAAGATGTCCTCTAGTGCTCTGTTGGTCACCTCCATTTTCCCATTAGCTTGTGGATGATAAGGAGTGAAGGTCCTATGTTTGATCTTGTGATGCTTGATCAATTCTTCAATCATGCTGGAGGTGAACTGGTTGCCTTGGTTTGTGGCTAGCTCTCTAGGGTACCCAAATTTGTAGAATATGTTCTCCCTTATTAACTCAACCACTTTTTCTTCTATTGTTGCTTTGATTGCTTTGGTTTCTTCCCACTTAGTCAAGTAATCGATGCACACAATGATGTGTTGTTTTTGCTTGGAAGGAGGGTTGATAGGCCCAATGAAGTCAATGCCCCACTTGTCAAATGGCTCGAAAGTCACTTGAGGCTATAGGGGAATTTCATCCCTTGGAGTAGGCTTTCCCATCCTCTGGCACCGATCACACTAACTAACATACTTCTTCACATCCTGATGAAGAGTAGGCCAATAATAGCCTGCTTGCAACACCTTGAATGTTGTCCTTTTTGCTACAAAGTGACCTCCACAAGGCCCATCATGATAGGTCAGAAGGATGTCAAAGACCTCCTCTTCCCTTACACATTCTCAAGATTTGATATGGACCAAGTTTGAATAGATTGCCCCCAATCTAGGTGAAGGGGGAACTCTTCCTAATTATCTTGCTCTTCTCTCTAGAGGGCAGGTTTGGTGGGAACTATGTTGACACCAAATAGTTTGCTATATCAGCAAACCATGGGGAGAGCACTGAAATAGAAAACAAATGCTCATCTGGGAACTGATCATCCACCATTCCTTCTTCACCTGCAGGTAGATTCATTCTAGATAGAAATTCAGCAACAACATTTTCTTTACCAGGCCTATCAACAATAGTTAAATCAAACTATTGCAATAAGAGTAACCATCTTATGATTCTAGCATTTACATCTGGTTTGTTCATTAAATATTTAATTGCAGCATGATCAGTATGCACAAATGTCTGATAGCCTGTAATGTAATTCCTAAACTTGTTCAATGAATGCACAACAGCCAAGAGTTCTTTTTCTATCATAGTATAGTTTAGCTCAGCCTTTGACAGGTTTTTACTGATAAAATAGATGGCATAAGGCAATTTCTCTTCTACCTGTCCTAAGGCTGCTCCTATGGCTTTATGTGAGGCATCAGCATGGATGTGAAAAGGGAGGGCCCAGTTTGGGCCTCTAAGGATTGGTGCAGTGGTTACCTTACCCTTTAAAATGTCCAAGGCCTCTTGACAGCTCTTTGACCATATAAATTCAGAATCTTTGGCCAATAAACCAAACAAAGGAGAGGCTAGCTTGCTGAAGTATTTTATGAATCTTTTGTAATATCCAGTTATCCCTAAAAAACTCCTAACGTCTTTCTTCTTTTGTGGAGGTGGGACCCTTTGTATGATGGCTACCATGTTTGGGTCTACCTGTAGTCCTTGTTGAGATATGGAATGACCTAGCACGATCCCTTCAGTCATTAAGAATTCACATTTTTATGGATTGAGGGACAGGTTCATCTCAATGCATTTGCATAATACTTTTCCTAAGTTAGTTAGGGCCTCTTGGAAATCACAGCCATAAGGTGTAAAATCATCCATGTAGATCTCCACAGCATCATGAACTAATTCAACAAAAATACTTAGGACTGCTCTCTGGAAAGTGGCAGGAGCATTACACAAGCCAAAAGGAAGGACCTTATAGGCAAAAGTACCCCAAGGATAGATGAAAATGGTCTTATCTTGGTCTTCTGGGTAGATTTGGATCTGGTTGTACCCACTGAATCCATCTAGGAAAGAAAAGAATTTCTTCCCTGCCAGGCCATCTAACACTTGGTCAATGAAGGGTAAGGGGAAATGATCCTTCTTGGTGGCTTTGTTCAGCTCCCTATAATCAACACAAATCCTCCACTTCCCATTTTTCATAGGAAATAGCACTAAAGGAGAGACCCACTCACTTCCAGAGATAAGGTAAATGAACCCTGCATCTAACAGTTTCTGCAGTTCTTCCTTGACTATGTCTTTGAGGGCTAGATTCATTCTCCTTTACGGTTGCCTAACTAGCTTGCAACCTTCCATGATGTATATGTGGTGAGTACACACCGAGGGGTGTACTCCCTTCATTTCCTTGTAGCTCCAAGCAAAGGCTTCTAAGTTCTCTCTCAACAAGTCACATAGTTGTTCCTCCTCTGAAGTAGAGAGTTGGAATCGCAAGCATAAGTCAATTTGGTGACTGTTCGGTGTTTCTTTTACTTCTTCTTCTAGGGGTAATGAACTAGGAGTTGGACTCTGGAGCAGGTGTTCAATTAAATCGTCCTGATCTTGTTGTCCTCCTCCTATGATGGCTTCTAAATTGTACAGTTCAACAGAATAAAGCTCATCTTATTCCTCCTCCTCCAACCATAAAGGTAAGTCTTGTTCTAGGGAGGGTTGAGCAGGAGGGTATAGGACTAATTGTTTGGACATATGCCCATTCTTAATGGTCATATTCCCAACTCTGCAGCTAATGTAGGCATCATCTGTGGCTAGCCATGGCCTCCGAAGGATGAGAGGGTAGCCCGTAAGCTTAGCCTTGGGCTGGAGAACTAGGAAATCTGCAGGGTATTCCAAGGAATCAATGGGGACCATCACATCCTCCACAATGCCCTCAGGGGTGACTGTGGAACGGTCTACAAGTTGCAGCACTATTGTGGTATTTCTTAATGACCCTTCAAGGTTAGGCTTGAGCATGGTGTCCTTGGTCATCACATTAATGGCAACCCCAAGATCAATCAGAGTGTGTGGGACAATGGTGCCATTGATGTGGACATCGACCACAGGGCTTCCAAGGTCTAAGTATTTTAGACATATTTTCTGCTCCAGCATTAAGTCAAATAGCTGCCCAATGCCATGAATGGTAGGGGCATCCCTTTTTCTTCTTCCTGGATGCTTAAAACACTTCTCCTTAATCAGTTTATTGTAAATAGGAACATCTTTGATTCGCCTAGAGAAGGGGTATCTTTACGCATAGGTTTTCCAATTCTCACAAAAGTTCAATTTCTTCTAGGGTAGGCTGGTGTTGTTGGGATAATATTTTAGGAAAGGGTGGATTTTCTTTAAGGTTTCTTTCCTCTCTTTTTTCTCAACCTCCTTTTGTGGAGAGTGAGGTTGGTTATCTAGGAGAATCCTCCCAGATCTCAGGTTGATCTACTGAATTTCAACTGCATAAGCTGGGTATGATGTCTCTCCACCGTATGTTTGTTGGGCCTACCTATTGTTTGGGTTTGGATTTGGCTGGGAAGGCATTTGGGATTGCCTAGGTGGAGCAGAGTGCAAGAGTTGTGGTTGGGTAGGTGATGGAGGCAATAGAGCTGGAACATTGTTGAATTGGGGCCTCCACCCTTGGGGTGGGGTATTCCACTAATGTTGTGGCTGATTGTAAGGTTGAAATCAATGGTTGGGTGGTTGGGAATGATATTGAGATGCATAGGACCAAGGATGGGGTGTAGACCAGGAAGGATTGGCAGGGGGTCCCCAAGAAGGTGTAGCTGTGTTTTGGTTGGGTCTGTAATATGCATGGGATGATCCTTGTATACCCTGCTAGTATGGTCTAGGCTCAGGAGGTCTCCTTTGGTTAATGTAGAAAAGTTTCTCAGTGACCCCTTCAGCTCCTTGATATACAACTTTGAGTCCATGTAAGGAAGGGCACTTGTTTGTGGAGTGGTTTAGCTTCACAAACTAATCAAACCTATATACAGTTTAATGGGCATTCATTCCTAGGATGCCTTCTGCTGCACCTTGGACAAAAGATGGCCAAGGCTCTCTCTGTTTCCTCTTACTTCCTTCTGATACATGGTATCCAATTGCAAGGAAAGGGTTTGTAGCATCTCACTTTTGAAGTCCTCCAACATATTTCCAATTTCACCCTTCATGGATGAGTTGGAGGACGATGTACTGGCCATAGGTTGACTACTTCTACCCTTGTTTCTGGTTGCCCTAAAATGGTTTCTAAAGACAGTCTTAATGTCCTCATAGGGTAGTTGGTAGATATCTCCTCCTAATAACATGTGTAAGGTGTCTAGGATATCCTCCCTTACTCCTCTAAGTAGGACCAGCTTTAGGGACTCAGGGTCAAGTGTGCACCTGGCCCTTTTGTAACTGAGCTAGAATCTTTCTTCATAGTCTTCTAGGGATTCATCATGGCCTATGGTCATCCTGAAAATTTCATCTTTAGTGTCCTTTGACCTACAGTAGTCCTTATATTTTTTGTTAAAGGCCTGCTGCATCTAAGCCCAAGTTGTTATGCTATCTCCAAGTAAACCCAGGAACCAGCAATGCTGCATCCTTGAGAGTAGATGGAAACTGTTTCAACTTTTTCTCATCATATGTATAGTCATAGGTTCGATAGATAACAACAAACTCAAATAGGAAAGTGTCAAGGTCCTCTGTGGTCAAGCCATGGAAATGAGGTAGAGCAGAGGGGCTTATATTCTTCATTTTAGTGTCCCCATTGGTTTCCCTAATGGGGAAGGCACTCACAATTGTCCCTCTATCTCCTCTGTCATTTAAGTGTTCATCCATTGGTTCAGTAGGAATGCTTTCTTCCTCTTCTTCTTCCCCTATAGGTTCTTCAAATATGTCAGGTTGCTCAACCAAAGGGGCTTCCAATTCACCGTTAGTGAAGAAGAAAGAAGGTTGACTGTTGGATGAGGTGGGGGTATTTGGCAAGAATTTTACTGAATTATCCCTAATCCTATGAGGCATGAAAGGAAATGCTTTTGGGTTTTTTGTGAGATTTTCTTTTAAGCTAGAAAGTATTCTACATAAAGGAAATTGCTGATTAAATGAAAAAATACTAACAGAATGGAAACTACTTGATGAATTGAAATTTTGACTGAATGAAAAGAAACTACTAACAGAAAGAAAACTACTTGCAAAATGAAATTTCTGAATTGAATGAAAAACACTAACAAAAGGAAACTACTTGCAGAATGGAAAGGAAAACAGATAAATGACAAAATGAAAGAAAGAAACTATATTACTTTTTCGGAAATAAACTAATGGAAGAAAGTTGGAAACTAGAAAATAGAAGAAAAGAACAGTAATCACTACTACTCTAACACCTCCCCGACAACGGCGCCAAAAAGTGATGAGCGTAGGTATTGCAGCAGGAACGCTCAACGCTGCAACTCCCAGTGCTACCAGCTTTACTTATCAACTCAGGGTTCATACAAACTTGGAGGTGACTGTGTTATATACACAAGTAGAAGTGAAGTTATTTCCTGTTATCATTGCTCATCTGGCAAGAGACCCCAGGGGCTCCAAGCTAGACTTCTATAGGGTTAGAAGAAGATTGATTTTGATGGAAGGAGAGCAAACCTATTCTAAGGGAGAGCTATTATACTACAGAAATGAAGAAAACAACATGAAAACCTAAATCACCATAACCTAATTAATCATGAAAATAGCTAGACTAAGCAGAATTGCTAAGCAACACTAATCTAATGCTAGTTATCTAAGCTGCAGGAGTAAAGAAGCAAAACTAGACTAAGGGGTCAAAGATGGAACTAGGCTAAGTCTGTGTATAAGCGAAAGAAGTGGTCAGAGGTCAAAATGGTGAAAAGAGGATGTAATGAGCAACAACGCATGAGGACCGTTGGATCAGGCGGGTGAAGGGTAAATGAACAGTTGAGATCGGATAGTAGGAGGGTACGTAGGCAAATGGGTGGACATGGTGGACTAACAGGATGGATGACTAGGATTATATCGCGGAGGCGATCGGTAGATGAATGGCGGAGATTGGCCAAGCTAGTTGGCGATCGGGTGAAGTGACAACCATCAAATGAAGAAATAGATCGATGGTGGAGATTGAAGCATGAAAAGAAATGTGCGGAAATGACGAGCGGGTTTGGAGGGCGGTAAGCAGTATCTCACGCGCCCTCAAAACCATAAGTTGTATTTTGAAAATTCACGTGATTAGCCTCCCCGGCCGACACATAGCATGGGGAAACCACCCATCTCGCATGCCCTCGAGCGGATAACGTTCGAACAGAAATCCATGTGATATGGCGCGAAGGCTGTCAGATCTAGCAAAGCAAATCTACAGTGGAGATGTGACCAAGAAGGTTGGTGAGCAGGTGCGCGATAACTGTCAGATCTAACAAGGTAGATCGATGGTGGGGATTTAAAGGGAAAAAAAGTCAAACACGAAAAGTGGATTTGAGCAGTGATTGGACGATTTGGCTTGTGAAAGGCGTTTTATCGGTAAAACTGTTTAAACATGAATTATCAGCTCCTACGCAAGCATTTCAGGCCGAAGGAGAATGACAGTATGAGTGAGGTCTTAGGTAGAGGGTGAAGGGACAAATGACCAGGAAATGAGTGAATGATCATGAAACGAACCAAGCAATGATATGATGAACCACGTGATTGCATTAAACGACAAACCCTATGAAAACCAAAACCTTGTGTTTTTGGGGTTGCTGCAGGGTTTCTTCCTCACATCATGGTCCCAGAGGGAGGAGGTGAGGCTAAGACACCTATGATCATCCTGATGGATCTTTTCTTTTCCAACCTACTGATTAAATGAAAGCATAAATGGAAAAAATTGAAACACAACTACTTTGTTCTACCCTGCTGTGATGGACTGCAACTATTCAAGCAAGTGAACAGGCAACAGGAAACTACTTAAGTCAATGAGTAGGAAATCGGAAATCTGTATTGAACCACTGTAATGAAAATGCATGCATCTATTCAACCAAATGAACAATCAAACGATGCATCTATGCTACTGCTATAATGGAGATGAATTACCTAAGTAAATGAATAGAAAGCGGGAATCTATGATAGAATACAATACAAGAAAGAGGAGCTTTGGCTACTAGGGTTGGGCCCTAACCCAAGAGATTCAGCCCTCTAAGTTAACTCAATGCTGACTCAAATCAAAACTCATATTCATTATCAAAGAACACTGTATTACATCAAATTGTTACAAGTCAAAAGGTCTAAATACTTGCTAACTGACTGGTTGACTATTGGTTAACTGCCTAAACAAATTAAGGTCCTAAGCCTCTCTATTTATACATTCGAAGTCTCAATGACTTCCCTCAAAATTAGGTAGGTACAGCTCCCAACTTAATGGTAACTTGTCCTTTCACTTTGACTAGCTCAGATGCCTTCTAGTAGGGAGGTTGCTTGTACTTCCACTTGCTTGGCTATCTTTTAGTACTCCTAATTTGGTTGTGTGTACCTTTAGCTGATGCAGGGATATTCGAATGGATGGGCAGTAAATGAGGAGGATTTACCTCTTGTAATTCCTCTCCCTTGTCTCATTCGAGTTTTTACCAAGCTCTTTTACCATAGTTCCTTGCTTTTACCTTTTATCCCTGCATTTCCCTTGCTTTTATCTTTTATTCCCGCATTACATCCACATTAGACAACAAAGCAAAATATCCAACTTTAACTCAAATCATAAGCAAAATATAATCAAAAGTATGCAATAAGTTGTGAGAATAGTTGGTTTGACTAAGTTAGGAGGTGAATTAAGGACAATTAAGGCCCATATAATTACTCAATGATGAGACTCATCAGTTGGTTACCTTGTTTGCCTGTGCTTTTTGTAGCTTAGGAGTTGATTTATTGATTAGATTAGAGTTTTGGCATAGATTAGATAACATCTAAATTCAACTCATCTTTTCCACTATTAGTTGTTTCATTTTGTCAATGATAAATGGGTATATGCATGTGATGATTGCAGGGCTATTTGGATCTACAGGAAATGACACCTTCACCACCTCCATCTTAGACTTCCTTACCTTCTCTTATGAATCCCAAATTCTGTCATTAAATTTTTGTTCATGAGATCAATTTCCTAGACCACCGTGAGCATCTCTCCTAGTGTAAAATAGGCCTTCAGAAGGCCTTGAGCTTAGCTAAGGTATTTTTACACCCTTCATTCATTTACCTTAACCTCCATCCACCTTTCCATACCTTGAACCCATCATTTCCACCTCCTAAACCTTCTTGTCATCCTTCCTCTAGCATTACAGGCCTTCTTGTAGCAATACAGAGCACCTATAGTAGCCTCCTATAGCACACCTGTAGCAACCTATTTCTTCACTAGTTTTGACCTTTGTTGCAATTGCCACTCCAAACCCTCATTTTCCTTCACTACAAAATAGAATAATGTTAGTCCTCTTATCACAGAAGAACATTGATTGATATGAAAGTGCAAGCTAAACAGATTATACATAGAATCTTGAGTTATGAGTTGGAAGGTTAGCTTCTTGTCTGCAAGTAGATTTGATACCTAGATGGTTGAATGCAAGGTGATGTAGTTTCCTTCCTACAAGTGGTCTAGCTTTTGTCTTTTCATGAATTTATCTAATAGAATTTTCAAGTTGATGTTAATAGCATTTCCATTTTCATAGTTAGAGGTAGCTTCTAAATTTCACCTTCATTAGCTTGTTTTCATTCTAATTCAGTAGGAGGAATGGTCTTGGAGCACTATTGATAAAATATCCTAGTTGAGGGTGGAGTGAGTGGAATCCCATCTACTGTGCATATAGAGTTTGTCACCTCAAAGTTTGTACAAACCCCATGTTTATAAATAGAGTTGAGGAGCCCTTGGGAGTTGCAGCACTCTTGGTGCAATACCAGGGCTCACCACATTTTGGTGTCGTTTTTAGGGAGGTGTCTAGGTAGATGTTATTTCTGCTTAAATATTATTTTTTGTTTTACATATAGTTTTGAAAAATTAACATAAAATAAAAAGAGAAAAATTTCTTTCATGCCTCATAGGAGTATAGATACTCAACGAAAACTCTTACCAAACACCTCCACACCCTCAAGCATTCAACCTTCATTATTCTTTGGTGACTTTCAGCTTCCCTCCTTGACTACGGGGGAGTTAGAAGACCCTCTAGGTGAGCAACTTGAAATATTTGAAGAACCTATTGGGGAAGAAGAATAACCCACTTCACCTACCCAACTTATGGTTGAAAACAAGAACAATGAGGTTTTCCATATTAGAGCGACTAATGGAAAGCATAGAATGAAGAATATAAGCCCTATTTGCCTTCCAAAATTCCATGGATTAACCTATGAGGATTCTGATACCTTATTATTTGAATTTTTTGTTGTCTATACGACCTATTACTATGCCTTTGATGACCAAAAGCTGAAGTTATTCCCCTATACCCTTAAGGATGAAACCTTGCACTGGCTTATGGGTCTCCCCAGGGGTAGCATCACTACTTGGTCTCAAATGAAACAAGCATTTAATGACAAGTATAGGGACTACTGTAGGTCGAAATAAACAAAGGAAGAAATATTTAAAATGACTCTTGGACTAGATGAATCCCTAGAAGACTATGAGGAGATATTTCAACTCAGTTATAGGAGGGCTAGATGCACCCTTGATCCTGAATCAGTCAAACTAGTTCTTCTCCGAGGGATCAGGGAGGACATGTTGGATACCCTCAACACACTGCCTGGGGGAGATATCTATCAGTTATCCTATGATGACATTAAAAATGAGTTCGAGAGTCACTCTAGGGTTGCTAGAAAGAAGGGTAGGGCTAGTCAAGGCTTGGCCAATTCCTCTCCTTCTACAACATCCATCAAGAATGAGATTGGGAACATGTTGGAGTAATTTAAGATTGAAATGATTCATACATTTTATTTTCCAATAGATACCATGCAGATCAAGAGGAAACAAGATGAAGCTGAGAGAGCCCTAACCATTTTCTGCCCTAAATGCACTAGAAGGCACCCCAGAAGGAATGCCCATTAAATGTCATAGAGGTATTCTCTGTCTGGGTTAAAATTTGTATACCAAGGGGCATAAGGTGGGGTTGAGCAGCTCTTATTTATAAATCAAAGGAAGCC
The DNA here is from genome assembly GCA_031772625.1 of Pinus tabuliformis. Taxonomy (NCBI): domain Eukaryota; kingdom Viridiplantae; phylum Streptophyta; class Pinopsida; order Pinales; family Pinaceae; genus Pinus; species Pinus tabuliformis. The sequence goes on along the minus strand of CM062808.1, from coordinate 251,503,650 downwards.
TCAAGGACCTCAGCCATACCGATAGGGCATGCAAGGTGTATCTTACTCTTATTACCATCCCAACCATAATGCAACGTTTCCACCCTAGTACTCTTCCACTCATCCATCATGGTCCACACCTCCTTATTGGCCTTATTCTTCTAAATATCCTTCTCAACCTGTCAATCAACCATTTCATCCATATGCTCCCCAACCTCCTTAATGGAACAAACCATCACAAGGGTGGAGTCCTCAAGTCAACCAACCTCTTGCTCTTCTACCTCCACCTGAACCTCAACCACAACTCACTCATCCTGCTCCACCCGAGAAACCTCAAATGTGTGTTCAACCAAATTTGAACCTGAATAACAAGCAAGCACAACAGGTCTACAGTGGAGGGACATCTTACCCTGCCTATGTTGTGGACATCCAAGAGAACAACCATAGGTCTGGAAGAGTTATTCCATATAACCATCCAACATCTCCACCTGAATAACTTGAGAAGGAAAAGGAAGAGAGTACCCCTCAAGTAAATCCACCTCCTTTTCCTAAGAGATTGACCCATCCTAGCCAGCACACCCCAAAAGGGATTAAACTTCTGGGAGAATTTAAGAATCTGTGTGTTAAATACCCCTTCTCCAGACTATTAAGAATGTTTTCATATATAATAATATTATCAAGGAGAAATGTTTGAAACACCCTGGGAGAAGAAAAAGAGACACCCTCACCATCAATGCTATTGGTCAATTATCTGATTTGATGCTGGGGAGAGTGATTTTTCCAAAATATTTAGACCTTGGAAGTCCAGTAGTAGATGTTCACATTGATGGCATCATTGTCCCTCATACCCTGATTGATCTTAGGGTTTACATCAATGTGATGAATAAAGACACCATGCTAAAGTTAAACCTCCAAGGAGCATTGAGAAATACCACTATAGTGTTGTAACTTGTAGATAGATCTACAGTAGCTCCTAAGGGAGTTGTTGAGGATGTCATGGTATCCATCAAATCTTGGGAGTATCCTACTAACTTCTTGGTTCTCCAGCCCAAAACCAAGTTCAATGTCTATCCTCTCATCTTGGGAAGGCCATGGTTATCCACTGTTGATGATTACATTGCTTGCAGGGTTGGGAATATGACCAATAAGAATGGACATTTGTCTAAACATTTGGTATTGTATCCTCCTGCTCAGCCATCCATTGAGCATGACTTACACTTGTGGATAGAAGAAGAGGAGGAAGATGAGTTGTATCATACAGCATCCTACCCAATATTTACCCTAGATGAAGTTATAAGGGGGAGGAAACCTGATGAAGATGACCTCATTAACCAGATCCTTCAGAACCAACCCCCCAATACCATGCCTCTTGATGACCTAGTGAAAGAATTTGAGAGTAGTATTTGGACTGAATTATGCTAAGTTGACTGAAGTCCTTCCCATTTCAAAGTTGTATAATTCGTCCCATCTAGAACCTTGAAGATTAACCCCTCTCAGCCAACAAGGAAGAGCAATTTTGCAAGATGTTGAGAGAACACTTAGATGCTTTTTCTTGGAAATATAAATAAATGAAGGGGGTGCATCCCTTAGTTTGTACCCATCACATATGCATCAAGGAGGGATGCAAACCTATGTGGCAACCTCAGAGGAGAATGAACCCAGCCCTCAACGAAATATTAAAGGAAGAGTTGCAAAAATTGTTGGATGCAAGGTTCATATACCCCATCTTAGATAGTGAGTGGGTGTCCCCTCTAGTCTTAGTCCCAAAGAATAATGGGAAGTGGAGGATCTATGTGGATTACAAAGAACTGAATAAGGTCACACATAAAGAAAATTTCCCTTTGCCTTTCATTGATCAAGTTTAGATGGTCTTGCAGGGAAGAATTTATTCTCTTTCCTAGATGGATTTAGTTGTTACAATCAATTCCAAATCAACCTCAAGGAACAAGACAAGACTAAATTCACATTTCCTTGGGGTAACTTTGCTTATAAGGTCCTCCCATTTGGTCTATGCAATTCCCTTGCCACTTTTCAAAGGGAAGTTCTGAGCATCTTTGTTGAGCTTTTCCATGACTCTGTGGAGATCTGCATGGATAAATTCATTTCCTATGAGTGTGAATTTCCAAAGGCTCTCTCTAATTTGGGTAAAGTCCTGAGAAATTTCATTAAAATGAACCTCTTGTTGAGTCATGATAAATGTGAATTCTTAATGAATGCATGGATTGTCATCATAAAAAGTGTCCCTAATCCTCAAAATCATAGGTATTTTCAGAGTTTCTTGGGCTTACTTGGCTATCATAGTAGGTTTATCAAGGATTTTAGTAAACTAGTTTCACTATTGTTTGGATAGCTGGCCCATGACTCAAAATTATGTTGGACAAGTAGCTTCCAAGAGGCCCTTGAGATATTAAAAGAGAAATTGACCACTGCACCCATACTTAGGGGTCCAAATTGGGATCTGCCTTTCCATATCCATATTGATGCATCAAACAAAGTTGTGGGGGAAGCCTTGGGGAAAATAGATGATAAGTTACCCTATGCCATTTATTTCATTAGTAAAAATTTGTCTAAGGCTGAATTGAACTACACTGTCACTGAAAAAGAGCTCTTAGTTGTTGTACACTCCTTAAACAAATTTAGGCACTACATCATTGGATACCAAAATTTTGTGCATACTGATCATGCAGCTATTAAATATTTGATGAATAAGCCTGATGTTAATGATAGAATCATTAGATGGTTGTTATTGTTACATTAGTTTGATTTGACTATTATGGACAAGCCAAGAAATTAAAGAAATTGTAGTTGCATATTTTTTTGTCTAGACTTACTTTGCCTGCGGGTGATGAAGGGATGGTTAAAGATAAACTTCTAGATGAGCACCTATTTGTTATCTCAGTGCTCTCCCCCTGGTTTGTTGACATAGCCAACTACCTAGTTGTTGGGAGATTTCCTCCAAATCTGTCATCCAGGGACAAGATTGGAATTATAAGGGAAAAATGCCCTTTCACTTGGATTAGGGCCAATCTTTTCAAGATGGGACCAAATCAGATTTTAAGGAGATGTCTCAGGGAAGAGGAATTCTTTGACATCCTCTTAGCCTGCCATGATGGGCTCTGTTGGGGTCATTTTTCTACCAAGAGAAAAACTTTCAAATCTTTATAAGATGGTTACTATTGGCCCACTCTCCACCAAGATGCAAGAAGGTATACCTGTTATATGGAATTTGCATCTATGGATAAACAAATTTTCCCTAGGTGGGTGGCTACACCTAGAAAAGCAGAAAGAAAGTAGTTTAAACTTTTCTTATAGAAGATAGATGAGATGGAGGAACTTACTTGTAGTCTTTCGCTTCCTTGATCTCTTTTGAATTGCTCCCATCGCTCCCACTTGAACTAAATTCGCTCAAAAGGTACCTATATCAAGAGAAACAAAAACAAGAAACAATCAAAGCATACATGATATATCTACTATAAAACAATGAAACCGAAGACATTGAAACACATAATCATCACATATATGAACAATTATATGAGAAAAGGAATAAACTCATTATTAATGTAGAAGGAAGAGTATCACCCAATACAGTTTTATCCTGTGCCACTCCTCTTGCTTCAGTCCAACCCTCGCCACATCAAAAGCACACTACTCCAGCAGCATAACATTTCTTAACATAAACTCAATTCTCAAACCAACATAAATTCCTTACAAACTTCAAATTCTAGCCCCTTGATCACTATGATGGGTGCTCAATTTATAGGAAATGGAGGTGGTTTTGTCATAAATGATGGTATTGAATGGCCTTCCAAACTTGGAGTTAATTTCCATGGAGTAAGGGATGAGAGGATAGGAGGTTAATGGATCCTTAGCCTATCCAATTTCGAGCTTATAGGAGGAGATAAGAGATGGGATCCTTCTAGAATCATCTAGAATGAAGGAATATTCCCAGAACCCTATGCAAATTTCACTCAATCTCTCCCAACGCAAGTCAAAGAGGGCCTAAGTTCACTGTAATGTAGGCCAAAGTGGGCCTGCCTGCTCTGCAGCACACTGTCTCAAGGCTTAGGCTGCTCTGGTGTCCCAAGGAGGCATCTTAGGAAGGCTTCAGGCCAGGAAACTTTCATAGAAGGAAGAATTCAATGAGTTGACTTGTCTAGGGTGTGTAACAACTGAATTACGGTTTGATGAGCCCTAAAAGTACTGATTTAATTGTCAAGAGTGATGTGCCCAAATAGAACTATAACAGATTCCCCCTAAAGCATGAAGTTGAAAATGATAATGTCTAGTGATATGCTTTACGATGTGACGGAGAGGAACTGAAGCAGATGGTGACCTGCATCAATTACAATACATAACATCATGATATTTTGGATTTCTCATGAATTTCTAAGGGAAGGCATACCCATACTCAACATATATACTTTTCATCACATGTACATAGATAGTCCTCTACAGATATAGACCCATGATAGGATGACCATTTGTGTAAAGCCGTCATACAGATGATTTAGTACTCTCCTGAAATTGCAGCCCAGATGGATGAAACTAGATCTAGGGTATTCTATCTTGTCCAATCGTTCACTCAAGTACGATTCTAACCATGTGAACATTTGATCTGAAGTCAAACATGGGAAGACATCGTCTAATTACCAGCTAATGATGTAAGCCGTTAAGAGATGCGAGAGAGATCATCGACAATGATAATGATTCTCAAGGTACTGCAATACATTCTGCATGGTGTGAATAAATGTTTTGATGTAGAACACCATACAAAGTCTTTCGGTCGAAGGCCAGTGATGTCAACCTGTCGCCGGAAGCAAGAAACTTTCCATTGATGTATGCAAGCCTCAAGGTACTAAAACGGTGTTTTAGGTCAACTTCTTGGATAATTCCCTGATGTCGATAAGAAGCGACTCATCACAGGAGGGCCTTGATATATCTCACATCAACAACATGAATGAGTGTAATGATTTTGGAGACGGAATGTGACCTACGACAAAAGGTTTAGGAATGGTGTCATGAAAATGAAGGTTTATGAGTATTGCAAAGGATGAATCTTTATTGAGTGACTTCTCTTAAACATGTTGGCAACAATGAATGAATTGGCAACATTGACCCAAAACCAAATTGAGGTATGATAACCATAAATTAGATAACCCAACCCAAATAGTCATAGAGATGAAGGGAAAGTGTCATGTTCAAGAGCGACTTGCTACCATAAAGTGATTTATCCCTTTTCCCATTTTCCCCAGTCATTGTTGACCAATACCTCTTCATTTTTTAACAATCTTGAGGAGGATAACATATGCTTGTAGTATAATTCCACCCTTCGGGTGAATCCATTGCTATGTGATGTTTTAACAAGTCTAGTGAAGGTGAAACTCAGTCTTGTCATGATGGACAATTTTATCGCTATTTGATGTTTTAACGAGTTTAATGACAATGAGAACTCAGTACTTTTCATGTTTAGAGAGACTGAAAAAGGAAAAAAAGAAAACTCCACAAGTTCTTTTTCATAAGTTTGTCTCTCAAGTCCGAAAAAGTGTAAAATAATACAAGAGAGAACCTATTGACCATGTTCGATCAATGTATTCCTTGTTCGTAAATAATCTATCTTAGTCCGGAAAAGGGTTAAACTTATACTGAGTAGATATCGTTTCAAATCCATTAACGAGCTGAAAAGGACAAGTGCTCGAAAACTTTTTCATATTTCGAGAGTCTGAAAAGAGCTTAAAGAGGACTCCAGGGAGGTTCCTTTTTTGATGTTTAATAGAGCTCGAAAAAGAGATAAAAGTATTCTCTGTGGTGAAAAGTACAATTCACAATTATGCACGTCAAATTCACTATATTAGCCGTAAATCTATTCAAAGAAACACCAAACGGATTAAACATACCTATTTCATTGGTAAAAATGGGTAAAAACTATAGTTTATTCATTAAATGACATTAAATAACCACAAAACAAGAATTTACCAAGTCATTTTCACCATTTGATATTTACCATTCAGTTTTGTGCTCTAAACCAGCTTTTACCTCAAACTTCAACAACTAATTGCGAGGGATTTGTGGATCATTTGTCAAGTCGTGTTATGAAACCAGCTGAAGAAAAAGATAGATCAACGCCTTAAAATTCAGCCTCTTCGAGGGGGCAACCTCCTTTACATTACATAAATGAACAATTCTTGGATGATTCAAATGAAAAAACATCTTTTCTATATATAGGAGTCTAAGGAGTCACAATATAACCCATCCGACCTAACAATAATAATATAAAGCCACAAAAATAACAATAGAGGGATTCTATGGGGCACAGTAATAACAATATGGGGACAATAGGGGCACAACAATATTAATAAGGGGTACAACTACAATAGTAATGGGGTAATCACTAGTATTATAGGGACCCAACATGCCCCTCTCCTTCAAAAAAGTGTTGTCCTCAACGCTTGAGTAGTTTTGGATGCTTCCGTATAAAATTCTCATTCTCCCATGTGGAATCTTCAGCAGATAAGTTCTTCCACTTGATAAGATACTCTGAAATTGATCGATTTCGTAGCTGTCAAGTTCTTGTTTCTGTGACTGCTTCTGGTTCCAATATAATTTTTCCTTCCTCGTCAAGTTCTGGCAATATTGTTTGAACTGGGAGATTATCACCTATAACCTTCTTTAAACATGAAACATGGAAAACTGGGTGCAATCGAGAAGCTGCAGGAAGCTCCAATTTGTATGCCATAGTAACACTATTTTCCAACACCTTGTACGGACCATAATACTTTGGTGATAATTTATCATCCTTCTTAGCTTGCTTGAGGGACATTTGCTTATATGGTTGTAGTCATAGGAATACCCAATCACCTACATCAAAACTTCTTTCGTTGCGATGTTGATTTGCTTGTTGTTTCATTCTATTCTGTGCCAACACGAGGTTATCCTTTAAGAGTTGGAGGACTTGTTGTTGATGTTCGATGTGATGTTCCACTTCTTGAACCTTAGAATTTTCTCTTAAATATGATGTGATGGATGGTGGATGATACCCATAAAGTGCCATAAATGGGGTCATTTTTGTTGCTGTATGGAAGGAAGTGTTATACCACCATTCAGCCAATGGCAACGATTTGACCCATTGTGTCTGTTTATCAGATACAAAGCAATGAAGATATCCTTCCAAACATTTATTTACTATCTCAGTTTTCCCATCAGATTGAGGATGATAAGATGAGCTATGAGCTAACTGAGTACCAAGACAAGAAAATAATTCTGTCCAAAAATTTCCAGTGAAAATGGGATCTCTGTCACTTACAATAATCTTTGGGTTTCCATGTAGCTTTTGAATTGTTTCCATAAATGCAGTAGAAACTGTACTGGCTTTAAATGGATGTGATAATGCACAAAAGTGTGCATACTTGGTAAGTGTGTCAACTACCACCATGATGACACTCTTTCCCTCAGACTTGGGTAAGCCTGTGATAAAATCCATTGAAACCTCCTCCCAACGTTGGCTTGGAATGGATAAAGGTTGTAATAGACCCGGTGTCTTAATTGTTTCAACTTTATTTTGTTGGCAAACCAAATATTCCACCACAAACTTTTGAATATTTGATTTAAGGCCATCCCAAAAAAATTCCTTCTTAACCCTGTGGTAAGTTTTTAAAAATCCCGAGTGCCCTCCTAAGGGAGAAGTGTGCAATTCCATAAGAATCTTTTGTTTTAGCTGGGAATTCTTACAGAGGTATAAGCGATCTTTGTATCATAACGAATCATTTTTCCAGCTAAATGTATCCGATGTACTGGAATCTTGTTGTAACTTTCGAATAAGTACCCACACTTCTTTGTCATTCTTCCATTCCTCCCTTGCTTCTTTTATCCAATCTGGTTGGATAATAGAAATGGCGCACAACAATGCTTCCACATCCTCATCCTTTCTTGAGAGGGCATCTGCCACCACATTTTTCTTCCCTTTTTTGTAGATGATTTCAAAGTCATAACCCAACATCTTTGTGACCCACTTTTGTTGCCCTTCAGAGGACAATCTTTGTTCTAAAAAGTATTTAAGGCTATCATGATCTGTTTTTACCTTGAAGTGTCTTCCCATTAGGTAGGGTCGCCATTTCTTAAGTGCATGGAGTATTTCCAACATTTCCTTCTCATAAATAGCTTTATGTAAAAACTTTCCCTTGATTGGACGACTTTCAAAAGTAATGGGTCTTTCATCTTGCATTAAAACAACACCAATTCCATTTCCTGAAGCATCACATTCCACAATAAAGGTTTTTGTCAAGTCCAGTGTAGCTAAGACAGGTGCTTGGCACATTGCCTCTTTAAGATGTTCGAAGGCCTTTGTTGCTTCTGGAGTCCATGAAAATGCATTTTTCTTCAATAGTGTTGTTAGAGGTGCTACTATTCTCCCATAATTCTTAAAAAACTTGCGATAATACCCTGTCAACCCGAGAAATCCTCACAGATGCTTTATGGATGTGGCGATTTTCCATTCCTTAATGGCTTTAATTTTGCTAGGCTCTACCTTAACTCCTTCATGAGATACAATATGACCCAGATATTCCACCTCTTGTACTCCAAAGAAACATTTGGATCTTTTTGCATATAATTGTTTCTCCTCTAATAGTTTTAGCACCCTGTCAACATGTTCAACATGATCCTTCCAAGACTTGTTGTAGATTAGTATATCATCAAAAAATACTAACACAAATTTCTAAGGAATGGTTTGAAAATTGAATTCATCAAACCTTGAAATGTTGAGGGTGCATTGGTAAGGCCAAAAGGCATGACCAAAAATTCATAATGACCCTCATGAGTTCTAAATGTTGTTTTTGGAATGTCTTCAGTCTTCATTTTGATTTGATGATATCCTGAACGAAGATCCAACTTGGTGAAGTAAATTGATCCATGCAATTCATCCAGTGATTCATCAATGACATGAATGGGAAACTTATCTTTAATAGTGAGCTTGTTGAGCTCCCTATAATCTGGACACATGCGCCATGATCCATCCTTCTTGTGCACCAATACTACTGGAGCAGAGAAAGAACTTTGACTCAGTTGAATTATACCAGCCTCTAGCATTTCTGCAACCATACGTTCAATTTCACTCTTTTGGGCATAGGGATATTTGTACGGCCTGATGTTAGGAGGAACACTTCCTGGAATCAAATGAATAGCATGATCATGATCACGAATAGGTGGGAGACCTTTGGGAGTCTCAAATACCTTGGAATGATTGTCCAAGACTTTTTGGAGATCTGTAGAAATAGATGATTCCAATGTGGAAACATCTAGCAAACATAATTGTGCAATTACACCTTTTCGTTCCTTTCTTAGAAGCTTTGTCATACCATTAGAGTTGATTATCTTTCCCGGTTTCCCTGCAATACCCCTTAATTCAACTTCCTTTCCTTCCACAAAAAATTTCATGAAAAGTTCTTGAAAATTAAAAGCTATTGTACCCAATGATTGTAGCCATTGGACTCCTAATACAACATCATCACCCCCCATTGGAATGGAAAGCATTGGGCTAGTCAATACATATTCTCCCATGGATAGCTTTATATTATGGCATTTTCCAGAGCAATTTATTGTTCCTTCATTTGCAACCATCACTTGACACTCTAGTGCTGGATATAAGAAGCAATTCAATTCTTTTGCTACCTTACAATGAATAAAATTGTGGGTACTTCCTGAATCAATCAACACTATTACCTTTTTCTTATTGATTTGTCCTTCTATCTTGATGGTTTGAAGAGTGGTAATTCCCGCCAATGCATCACAAGATATGGTCGAATTCATTTGTTCATCATCTAGGCTTTGTTCTTGGAGTATATCCTCTTCTTTTGACCTTTCTTGCTCCTTTTCTTCTTTCTCTTCACAATCTATGTAGAATAATTTCTTCTCAGCACACTTATGACCTTTAGTGTATTTTCTATCACAACTGTAACAAAGCCCTTTTTGCTCTTTTTTCTTCCAATTGTTGTGGTCTCAACCTTAGAGGTTGTGGAAGACTAGCGGCAACAACACTTCCATATTTATAGTTGTGAGTGGTATGCTTCCTGGTTGCCATAATTTTGCTTTCCATTTTTCTTGCTAACCTGAATGCCTTCTCTAATGAATCAGGTTCCCAAAGGTGAACATCATGTTGGATTTTATCCTTTAAAGACCCTATGAACATGTCAATCCTATGCTCCTCTGGAATATTTTTTACCCTTATGTTCAGTTTTTGGAACTCCTCAATGTGCTCCATTATTGAACCCTTTTGTTTGAGACTTATCAATTGGCTAAAATAAATGTTGTTTTTTGTATCCTTATAATGTGCTATCAATTCTTCCGTAAAAATTGCCCAAGTGATAAATTGTTTATGAGAGCAAAGTCATTGATACCATACAAACTGATTTGGTTCCAAATATAAAGTTGCAATACGTACCTTTTGTGTGTTTTGCACATTATTGAGATCAAAAAATTGCTCCATCTGTAATATCCATGTTGTGGGGTCCTTGCCATCAAACTTCCTCATATCAATTTTTGGAATATGGTGCGTCTTCGATCCAACATTAGAGTCTATGAAATCATGATTAACATTTCCTTTGTTTGCATCATGAGTTTCATTTCCTCCCGTTTCACCATTAGTAAGTATTTCTTGTAGAAAATTTGTCAAATCTGCCTTCAAATCTATCTTCAAATCGTCAATCTTTGCTTCCACACCCTTTAACTTAGATTCCACTCCATTTATCTTATCTTCTGTTAGTTTTTGTGAGAGTGAAATTTGTTGCACTTGGTCTTGTAATTTTGATATATCATGTAGCATTCTTCCTCTTCTTCATGAGTCATGCTAGAGCTTTCAAATTGCTTACTAGGCGTTTGCATTTTCTTTCCTTGGGGCATCAGTTACCGATACTAATGCTCTATTATGCCCTTTTAATTCCTTCAAAATAATTTTTCAAACCAAGCTTAAGAAAAAATTTAGAAAATCTACACACCTTTTTTCACTTTATAGGAGCTCGATATTGCCTCTGATGTATCTTTGTAATTTCAGATCACCCAATTCTGAAATTATGACCTACGGTAGCCCTCTATGTCCTCTTTCCAATGCCACCAATATGACCCCAATTGGATTCTCCAATGAAGAGTTATGCCAAATCTCCCACAGTGACCTGATTATAGACTAATTCAGTAGAGCGAACTTGTACGACGTGCCACGTGTCCCTGTTTTGACCTTTGGCTCTGAAAAATATCTACAAGAAACTACAGTCTGTCCTATTTCTGTAGCTTCTTACAAAATTTCAATCCGATGCTTAGAGAGAAATTTATGATGATTTTCCCCAGGTCACCTGTTTGGAATGTAATTCAGGAGTCTGCAAAAAGACCAACTTCCTCATATCATATCTCCGCAAATATGGCACAAAAAACTCGGAAATTCGGACTCGAGCTTCAACGCGATGTCTTCTCAAATGGGTTTCTTTTTATCTTCTGAAATGTTGCAGAAAAAAAGTTATAGCGAAAATGCCACGATGACCTGTTTGGAGCAGCGAAACCCTAGAATCCAAAGCTCTGATACCAAATGTTATGAAACCAGCTCAAGAAAAAGATAGAAAAGATAGATCAACGCCTTAAAATTCATCCTCTTCGAGGGGGCAACCTCCTTTACATTACATAAATGAACAATTCTTGGATGATTCAAATGACAAAACCTCCTTTCTATATATAGGAGTCTAAGGAGTCACAATATAACCCAGCTGGCCTAACAATAATAATATAAAGCCACAAAAATAACAATAGAGGGATTCTATGGGGCACAGTAATAACAATATGGGGACAAAAGGGGAAAAACAATATTAATAAGGGGTACAACTACAATAGTAATGGGGTAATCACTAGTATTTTAGGGACCCAACAAGCCGTCGGGACTAGGTAGGAGATATACCTTTTCTCTTCCATTTAAGTCCATTCTTTTTCAATTTTAGGAAATTTTTTAGGGTTTTGGGGTCCTTAGGGTAAATATACTTCTCCCTGGGATCAACATAGCCTATCACATCAAAAACTGCACTGTAGTGCACCCAAACAGAAGGGTACCTGCTTTGTAGCACACTATCTCAAGGCCTGGGCTGCGCTAGGCACAGTTGAGAAATTTGTTCCTCCTGTTTTACCCAAAAACTCTTCAATTTTTTGCATGAAATGGATCCTAACTATGCTTATGTTTGATTTCAGGCTTTGATCGAATCAAAATGACTATTACTTGGCAAGAAAAAGAGAATGAAGAATAGGATATGGTTACCCTTAATGATCCGGGTATTGTTGAGGCCCTCAGAGACTGTGGGTTACTCAAATACTTTAGGTTGTCCGGGATGAGGCAAAAACTATAACTATTGCAGTTCCTAGTTCATTCATGGGATCCAACGGATTAGGCTTTTCACATAGGGGGGAAGTGCTCCCTATATTGATCAATGATGTTTACTTCCTTACAGGATTGTCGAGACGTGGTGCCCCCATAACTCTTTCAGGTTCTTCCTATGGGGGTGAATCAGTGAGGGACTACATTCGACAATTTTGTCGGCCGGGTACACAACCTAGCAAGGCTGGGAAGATTAATATCAAGGATGTTCATGATTTTCCTTTGTGAACAATCCTTTTCACTATCGCAAAGTTGGTGAGTAGTGCGACACTTCATCTGATGAACAGATCATATATGTAGTTTGCCCTTGAGTGCCTTGAGCCAACTACATTCAACTGGTGTGAGGAAGTTCTCTCTTCGATGAAGTGTAGCTAACCAAGGTAAAGAGCGATAAGACGAATAATTTTATCTATGGTTCGATCTTGATTTCCTTTACCTTAGAAAGAATTCCATTGATGCAACCTCAGTATGTGTCATTGAGTTTGACTAGTCCTAAAGATCCACAGATGTAGAAATGGGTTGAGTTGATGGCTCGACATGCTAGTCAATCATCAATCTCATTTCCTCCTGCATTCTTCAGTTGGCTCAGTCGACAACACATTGTCATTAAGGAGCATCCATATGCAGGGATGGACTTTCGTGGAGATCCAGATTTGAGGTTACCAGTGGGTGCCCAATGTGGTGCTATAGGTGAATTGTTTTGACCAAGTGTTTTTAATTTTTTAAGTTTCTATATGTTTTTTTGTTTTTGATGTTTCCAAGACTAAACTAAAAATATTCTCATGCATGCATATGTTGGTACTTTTCGACCAATGGGACATCAACAGGAGGTAGGTGAACTAGCACGGAGAAATGTCGGAAGAGCAGTTCTCTAGGATTTGGATTTGACCAAGACACTAGCAGAGTTACAGGATCATATAGAGGGGTTAACCCTCAGTATTCTAGATGTCCGGATCGAGGAGTTACCGATGAGGCTGCGACACAATACTATTGGTGTACCTAGACGTTGGATTAGGCTATTGCGCATGATAGCTCAAGTTGTGACCTATTATCATGAGCATAATTAGGTCTACTTAGGATGTTTTTCGATATGCATTTTGAGTTTCAAGGTCAGATGACCAACATGCCTTGGAAAAAAAATTTGTAAAAACTTTTAGACATTTATCTATTTTAACTTTCAGTGTTTCTATATATATGATTATGTGCAATCTTATTCAACTATTGATGTGAATTGAAAAATTTACTTTTACATATGTCGTAAATGTCTATTTAACACATAGTTCGCTAATGAATCAGTTAATGTGTTAAAGTTCTTGGAAATGTGTTGATATTGCATGTAATAAAAATGTCTTTCCATGAAACAAACTCTAAGGAACATACGATAAGTTGTTGGATTTCAAACTGTATAAACACTTTTTAGTTGCAGTACGACTAGTTGTGAGTCCATCCAAATGATGATTCGGTGAATGCCAAACGAAATGGCATCAGAGAGGAGTTCAATCAACATGCTATACTCAGTGATATTTTTTGTAGAATGATCGATACAAATCCCTTGAAAACTCACTAACTTGCCACTTGGAGCGAATATGGCCCATGCTGCAGAAGATAGGTTCTGTGTACTACAACTAGCACTACCGACATAACCAAAAAATGGTTCTGAAGATTCCGACATCTACAAAAAATGCAAAGCAGATTACTTAACCACATAAAAAACTCTAAAAGTCACACTGTAAAACACAAACACACAATCAAAGTATATATACAATGCTTATTACTACGCAAAATCAGGCATAGTAATGTTTCAAATACAACCTGTTACGGTGTTGCGACAATGGAATTCCATCATCCTCAACTAACTCATAAGCACTTTTTTCCAAAAACACGCTTGAAAATATAGGGGCCCATCCATAATGGTTCAAATTTTCCTACTCCTAGTTTATCTGCTTCCTGATCACAAAGAAAGACTAGGTCTCCTTTTGAGAAAATGCAAGGCTTGACATTTCGGTCATATTGTGCTTTTATTCGTTTCTTATGTGCTTCGTTAGCAAATGCAACTTCACGATGTGTTTCATCTACATGGATGAGCTTTAACAATTGTGATTTTTTTTCAAAAGTGTCTAGTAAGAGGTCAATCGTGAATTTTAATGATGAAATTTCACATTGTATAGGCAAGATTTCCTCCAGACTATACACCAATTGAAAATGTGTGAATCCAGTTGCATTTCTTACCAAGGTTCGGTAAGCCCACAAAGCCGAGTACAGGATTAAATGCTAGTTTTGTTTATGAACTCCTATCATTCATTGAAGCATTAGCTTAAGGATTTTGTTGATGGCCTCAACTTGCCAATTAGCTTGTGGATAATAAGGAGTAGAACTATCATGTAAAAGTCCTAACTTGGCAGTCAATTCAGTCATCATATGGTTGCGAAAATGTGAACCATGATCCATAACTATAGCTTGTAGCACACCAAACCGTGCAACCACATGTTTGAAGAAAAAAAGAGCAGTCGTCTCACCGTTGTTGTTTAATGTAGGCATGGCATCGGCCCATTTCATAAAATAGTCCACGGTGAAAATAATATACCCATGCCCCCTAGTGAAAATGGTCCAACAACGACGATAGGATGCAGTGGTGCAGGTGGTAATCGTGTTTTGCGGTCAAAAATCTGACATGCATGACAACTTTTGACAGCAATAATGCAATCATTAAATATAGTTGGCTAGAAGTAATGTGCACAGAGAATCTTTTGTGCAGTAGCATAACCAGATAAATGTCCACCACAAGCACCAAAATGGCAATCATTCAAAACTTTCTTGGCTTCCTCATGAGTGAGGCACCTCTGTAAAATCATACCTATACCACGATGGTAAAGGGTGTCTCCAATGATCAGATAATCTTTGGCTTGGTATCGTATACGTCATTATTGCGAGTGAGAGGTATCGAGTTGGAAAGTTTGGGTCTAGAGATAGATCAATATATCTCCATACCACAGGTCAGATGGAAAAATTAGAAACAAAGACTCATCCAGAATTGATGGTTTTGTTGTTGAATTGATATCGGTAGAGGGAAGGTCACAAAGAAGGTCGACGAAGACTAGAGAATTCTTCGACTTGGATTTGATGAATTCCAAATCGAACTCCTACAAAATGACGATCCATTTCGAATATTCCCCCCCAACAATTGACGTGAAAAAATGTATGTCATAGGGTTGTAATCCGAAATGACAATGGTCTTTTGAAGCAAGATATAGTGGCAAAATCTTTGTACAGCTTGGATAGTAGCCAAAGCTAGCTTTTCGACATAAGAGTACTTAACTTCCGTATCATTGAGATTTTGACTCAAATAATAGATCGGATGTTTAGTCCCATCTTCTTCTTGGAATAAAACCATAACAATGGTTGTATCTGCAGTGGAGAGATACAGGAAATAGTCATTTTGATAGTTAGGGGCATACATTATTGATGCTCAAATCAGGGTATCTTTGAGAGCATCAAAGGAAGCTTGCACAACCTGGTCCCAATGGAAGGGTATCCCCTTTTTCAAAATACGAGTAAATCCTCCTTATAAAGTTAGCCTTCCCTTGGAGTCTTTGTAACTGTAGTAAATTGGAAGGTGGAGGCAGATCAAGGATTGCCTTAACCTTCAAAGGGTCAAGTTGAATTCCTTCTTTAGACACTATGAAACCAAGAAAACAACCAGAACAAACACAAAACACACATTTATGTGGATTAAGTTGAATTTTGTAGTGTCGTCACTGTAAAAATATAGCTCTCAGATGTTGTGGGTGATCAACTTGTTTCCATGAATGAGAAGGTATAGGGTTGAACAATGTGTTTGATTTCATGGAAGGCATAATTCATTGCCCTCTGAAAAGTTGCCCTAGCATTCTTCAATCCAAAAGGGAGTTTCCTATACGTGAATGTGCCCCAGGGAGAAATAAAAGCAGTTTTATATTGGTCTTATGGGCATATATTGATCTGATTATAGCTAGAAAATCCATCCATAAATGAGAATATTTCACATCTGGCACAATCATCAATTATCTGGTCGATAAAGGGAGTGGGATAGTTGT
The DNA here is from genome assembly GCA_031772625.1 of Pinus tabuliformis. Lineage (NCBI taxonomy): Eukaryota > Viridiplantae > Streptophyta > Pinopsida > Pinales > Pinaceae > Pinus > Pinus tabuliformis. The sequence goes on along the minus strand of CM062808.1, from coordinate 251,487,201 downwards.
CTTTTGGACAAGCGTTATTAACATCCCTATAATCAACACACACTCGTATTGTTCCTTGTTTCTTCATGACAAGAACAAGATTGGAAACCCAATCGGTAAGAGGAACAGGGTAAATGAAACCAGCATGCAAAAGTTTTTCAATTTCTGCTTTTATGGCAACAACCTTCTTTGGATGCACATGACGGAGGCATTGTCGTACTAGTTTGACATCAGAATACATTTTAATCTCATGTTCAACTATACTACAATCAATTCCTAGCATTTCCTCATATGACCAGGCAAATATGTTGCAGAATTCACTGAAGAGAGCATAGTAAGTTTCAAGTTCTAATGGAGAACAATATTTGCCAACATAGATGTTCTCTACAATTACAGGTTTGGTCGAAATGTCGATAGAAATGGTTTCTTCGATATTTGACAAGTCTTGTTTGGAATCAACTATGTCTATAAATACATAATTCGAAAGGAAATCAACAATTAAAAGGTGATTTGATTCATTTGGAATATCTTCAATGTGATCTGGAAGATGGGACTGATGATGATAATCTGACAATGGTTCTTCTTCTGTCATCATTGATTGGATGATTCCTTCATCAATATAAAATGTATGTGAAAAAGGATCAGAGGAAGTGCCATATTCTAACAAATGATCAACCCATACAATTGGTGATAATGGATTTGGGTTTGGCGCACAAGCCAAAAATATTGATTTCTATGCAAGCTCAATGGGGCTTAGCGGCATGGTTTCATTATGCACGTCATCTTCAGAGTTATTGAAACTGTTCCATGAATCAGATGAAGTGGAAGATATCATGTTGCAAATCTCAACTTTTGCAGCTTCTGCCATTTTTGATGGTGACGGTAGTGAAAAGGTACCCATTAGGGAAGGATCTTTGAAGAGACCTACTCCAACATTCTGAAGAGATATCGGGGTTCCGTGAACTAATGGAATGCTTCCAGTAGCCTGTGAACTAGAGGCAAAGAATCTGAGTTGATCAATTACTATGATTCTGCCTTTATGAGGGAAAGAAATCATACGAAAGTATGTCGAAACCACAGCAGCCATAGCATAAACCCAAGGTCTTCCTAGAAAAATGTTGTAGTCAAGGGGTCCATCAACAACCTCAAGTTCAACAATTACAGCTTTCCCCCCTAGTTCTATCTGTAGGTTACTTAAAATTCCATAAGGCATATAAGTGCGATCGTCAAAATCCTTTAAAGTTGTAGGTGATCATGACAAAGGCGGGGAGCCAAGTGTTTTCCAGCAACTCATTGACATGATACAAGTAGATGCACCCTCATCAACGATGGTTTGGTGAATGAGTTTATTCAAAGCCTTTACTTGGATCAGGAAAGATAATTGAGTTGGTAATTGTGGCATATATCCCGCATGGTTAAAACCACATGATTTGAATCCATTGGATCAATTCCACCAATTGTTAACAATAAAGCCTGCTTTTGGGAGGGCCAGTTTTGAAGCACCTCAAGCGTCGACATAGCAAAAGGTGACTGAGCCAGATCTTCTACTATGTTATAGTTTTGCACTGCTCAAGCTCGAGGGTTGAATGTAAGCTTATGTACAACTCCTTTAGGGAGTTTTATTGTTAACTCTGGACCTGCAATAGGTGGTGGAATAGGATCAGACGAAGTCGAAGTCGAAGTATTTGGTTGATCTTAAGCCTATTTATTTGACGAAAACGATGGATTACCATAGTCTTTACTTCGTGTAGACACCAAAACATCAATTTTAGGCTTAGAGGTGGATATCATAAGCACTTGTGAAGTGGAAGCATGATCTGTAGCAGCCAAATGAGTCTTTGGTTTAGAAAAGGATCTGTCAACATAGCAGATGCACTAGAAGTCCTAAGAAGTTTTGAGACTTCAGAGTGGTGAGGACAGTCTCACATAAAATTCTCCTCGTTATATATTAAACATGGGTAATGAGGTTTCCTAGTCGAAGAATAGGAATAAAATGATTTCTCTTGAGGGGGAGGGTTTTGTTTCTTTTTAGCTTTCCCCTTCTTCTTGCTTCCAGGTTTCTTTTCATTCTTACCTTTGTCAAATGACACAGAATTTATTTCGGAAGCAGGAGTATTATCAGATGCAGTAGAAGTTTGATTGGAAATAGCAATTGTTTGACCACATGGTCTACCTATTGTTTGTGTTCTTAAAGAACTAATCACACTGTCACCGGCATGAGAGTCCTTACTAGATGGAGGTGGAGGAACAGTAAAAGCTGGTCTGGGTGCATTTGGAATTTTGTCATAGAGTGTGCCAGACTGGGTGTAAATCAAGTCTAAGTATTGGGCATGAGCAATTACTTGCTCTCTAGTAACAACTCCTCCTTTATCCACATCCTCAGTGATAGATGGAAACAAGGATTTTATAAACCACTAAGCTAAAAGATGATCAGGAACATAAGTTTTGACCATTCGAAGACGACGAAGCCACTCACGAATATGATTAGAAATGTGAGTAGTAGTAGTCTGTTTAAAGTTGGTTAATAGTTTCGTTCCAGTTTCATATCTAATGGGTAACTAGAAGTGGGTTAAAAATGTGGTGGCTAAGGATGTAAAGTTATCAAATGAAGCTCGTGGTAATTCAATATACCACTTTACAGTCGGACCAGTAAGTGTTCCTTAGAAAAGACGTAGTCTAACTGAATCATCATTCTGGGAGTTGGATGAACCCCATAAATGAAAAGTCATAACATGGTTGGATGGGTCTTCTCCAGGGTTTCCATTAAATTTTGGAATATTAGAATTCAATTTATGAGGAATCACCGGCCACCAAGGTGCATAAAGAATTGGGTCATTGGTAATCCGATTTAAATCTGGTAATTCAAGTGTTGCGACAAAAGGCAACTATCTATTAAGGTCAAGTTGAGCGTAACTAGGGTAAGATGAAATTTCTTGGGAAATAGGCCTTTGCATACCATCATAAGGAATCTATTGTTGGTAACCTTGATAGGGGTAAGTTTATTGAGAAAATCTAGTATAAGGTGGTTGTTGGGCACCAAGAAAAATTTGTTGTTGTCCAAACCCGGCATAGGCTTGTTGACCAGGACCTGGGTAAACTTGTTGTTGACCAAACCCAGCATAGGCTTGTTGACCAAGTCCAGGATAAGTTTGGTATTACTGGAATTTTTGTTGTTGATATTGTGGTTTCCATGGTTGTTGATTTAACGTTCGTTGCCCACCAATGTAAGTTTGACTAGGTTGTGAATATATTAAACCAGTAGAAGTCTAATTCATTCCATTAAATGGCGAACTGGCCTAGGTTTGTTGGATTCCAGGCACAAACGGTTGTTGTAAAACGGCCTGAGAAGACTGAATCTGTAAACCTGAAACTTGGAGATCAGAGGTTGAAGGACAAGCTTGCAAAGGTTGAGATACAACTAAATGAGCTTGAAACTGTGGTAAAGTTGTAACGACATGTGTAGTAGGTATGGATGAGACAGATTTCATTGGTTTTTATGGATACACAAGCCTTGGTTGAATGGGAATTGTAGGTTGCCACTGAAAAGCAATCATTCCGAGCTGACCAAAAGATGACGACATACTACCATATGGTTGCCCCCCTGAAAATGGAGGATAACGAGATTTTTCATATTGTTCTCCATATGGGGGTAATCCAGTGTAAAGTGGATACATTGGAAACTAACCAGATGGACTAGCTTGATATTGACTTGATGGATCAAACTGTTTAGTATCCATAAGTGAAGAACCAGGTAAAATTCCTGTGGAGAACATGGGTGAAGACCATGGACTAGAGAAGCAACACCTGAGTGGGTTCCAGATAAAGATTGGTAACCCAGTGGGATTGATGGAACACCATACAAATGTGACTTAGGTGTTGTGGTAAACATCGAAGAAGTAGCAACAGAAGATTCTGTCGCAGCTGTAACAGATGGTATAGTCTGGGATGTTGATTCTTCCATAGTAAAATGACCCAACAAATGTTCTAACGAATCAATGAGAGTCTGAAAGTAATCAGGATCAGAATGAGCAGTAAAATCAGGAGTATGAGGATAAAGATAAAGCCTAGGTCCAAAGCGAGTTGGAATTCTGGGTGTTTCTTCTTTAGGTTCCTCTTCAATTGAAATCAAACTAGGTGGAAGGATTTCACCGTCAGGTCCATAATAGATTTCTGGTATTTGACTCTGTGGTAAAGGGGAAGTCTCAACAGTTACAGATGTCTGAGGATCATCTTTCGGTATGGGAACAACTTCTGATTGTTCAACTTCAAGATCCAAGTGTTCTGGTAAAAGAACAATAGGTTCAGGTTGAGCTTCTTGAACAACTTCTGGTTCAGAAGTAACTTTTGGTTGAACTGTGATAGGTTTAGGATCAACTTCTGGTTGAACAGATTCAAGTTCAAAAGTAATTTCTTGTTGGACAACTTTGGGTTGAGCATCAACTTCTTGTTGGACAACTTGGGTTACTGTTTCAATAGGTTCACTTTTAGTGTCCTCAGGTAACTGCGGAGATTCCACTTCAGTAACAGATGTACTAGTAATTGTAGGAGTAACTAGGGTCACAGTACTTACCGGTATAGGTGACTCTGGTAATTCAGATGAAGAACCAAAAGTTTGTGATGTACTAGATTCAGTTAAACGAGACTGCTTTTGCCAGCTAGGAGTAGCTTTAGGGGGTAAAGTTGGTTTACTCTCTATCCTTCGCAAATGATGGGGTAAGGGTTGATGTTCCTCCACAATTTCTGATTGATTTTATTAAAAAAAGAAATAAACAAAAAGAGGGTAATCTAGGCAAAAGGATTACCAAGCAACTATGAACTGAAATACACTGCCTCAGTAAACCAAGGACTTAACATACGTGTAGGAAATCTCCCCGAATGATGTGTTCGGTGTATCACAGTGTACAAGGTGGCCGACTTGGTTACCTAAGGATGGATAGCAACCCAATGTAGTCCTCGCATATATACCCGAAAGTACATGGAGGCCCAATCTATGTTAGCATTGTCTAATGTGAAACCATACAGTGAGAGCATTCCTTTGTACTTTTTGTACTATAACACCGCCCTATATACCCGAAGGTACGTGGACGAGCTACGATATACTTACGTACATGGAATGAGGTATCACACTTGGAATGTATCACAGATAATTAATGACAACTGCTATGTTTTATGACGTCAGAACACATCTCTAGCCTAAAACCTCTAAATGTTATTGTTGGGTGAAAATGATCCATTAGGTTAATTGAGATAACTTTTAAGTTGATCTTGATTAAGAGTTTGTCTTTCAGGTTCACCGCGTGATGTCTTTGAAATTCCTAGAATGCAACTATGATGAGAAACATTCTTTTCATTTGATTTTGAACAATGAAAACCTTAACTACAAGGGATAGAGCAATTAGAATGTTTAATCAAAGAGAAAAGAGCACATCTAATGCAATTTCCCTATACTATTCCTATAAGCACACACAAGCCTCTAGATGCATAATGCAAGTTTTTCTTTTCAATTCCCTTAATGTTTAGATGAACAAAAGGAAACTAAATGCACATACAATCAATCAATCTTTTTGCAAGAAACGAAGACTTTACGATAGTTCCTTTTGAAAGAAATGAAGACTTTATGACACTTCCTTTTCAGAAAAGATTAATCGACTATAAGCTAACTTTGACAATGAATTGATAATGATAAAGAAATCATTTAAGAAACACTAAACAATCAAGGCCAAAGTAGGGCTAGGAAGAGAAATACAACTTGATTTCAGAACCATAAGAATCATTGATCTGTGTGGTTGTATCTTCCGGATTCATCGCATCTGTTGTTTTTGTGGCAACTTTGGAAAAATAAAACCAAAGGTGGGTTTTTTAGCCTAAGAGGAATCAGCGCAGGCCAGAGTGGGAGACAATGCACTACAATGCACTGTCTCTAAGGCAGGGGCTGCTCTGCAGCGCACTGTGTCAAGACCAACACTGCGCTGGTGCCAGAGAGTGAAATCAAGAGACATTCAAGCCCTATTTTTTGCTAAACCCACTTCAAAAAGACTGAAATAATATAAATAAAGTCAAGCAAAGTCTACTAGGGTGTAGTATGATGAGGGTAAGCCACCATGAATGACATTCGATCCCCAGTATGGTTTCCAATTTGTTATATGGAATTTGCATCTACGGATAAACACATTTTCCCTAGGTCGGTGACTACACCTAGAACAACAGAAAGAAAGTAGTTTAACCTTTTCTTATAGAAGATAGATGAGATGGAGGAACTTACTTGTAGTCTTTCACTTCCTTGATCTCTTTTGAATCACTCCCATTGCTCCCACTTGAACTAAATATGCTCAAAAGGTACTTGTATCAAGAGAAACAGAAACAAGAAATGATCAAAGCATACATGATCTATCTACTATAAAACAATGGAACCAAATACATTGAAACACATAATCATCACATATATGAACAATCATATGAGAAAAGGAATAAACTCTTTATTAATGTAGAAGGTGTTGAGCCCCAGAACTACCTCTGTTCTAGATATTTTCCTAAACCTTTTCTCTTCTATTTTCCCACATCAGTGCCTCATAAGCTATCGAACATTGTTACATATTGATCTTAGGAGTGCATTTAAGTGATTTTCAAACTATATCTTTATGTGTGCTATTTGATCTAGATTTTATTCATCAGCTATGGAATGTAGCCACTTTCTGCAACTAATTCGCAATTCCGCAGTTGTTTCCATTGTTCTGTAGGTTACAGGAATCAGCAGGAGAAACAAGGCACATGAGCAGCTCAGAAATGATCCACACATGGACAAGGTCCTATTTGTTTAGTTGAATTCGTGAAGAAAGGCATCGGTCAAAGGATGGTCAATAGAGAGTCCTACGTTAACTAGGACTTTGTTCCAGCACATGAAAAAGTCCGAAACCATTCTTGAGTTCATGGATCCACTTTTGCCATCTGTAGGCCGTCTCCATGATGCAATCTAACATCCACTTTTCGTAGATTTAATGTTTATGGCAACTAAGAGGCCGAACTTCCAGATTCTATCCTGTTCACAAGTCCTCTGCTGAAGAATTTTCTCCAAAAGACAATGATCTATTTTCCTCTATAAATAAAGCATTTTCAACGCAAGTAGTTAGTCTTGATGCTGTTGTTTTAGCATTATTTTGTTGTTGTAACCAAGAGAAATATCCTCGTTTTATAATACAAAAACTCTATTTTCTTATGACTGTTTAAAGTGTGGTTTTGAGGTGACAGTGTATTAATCCAAGGTTGTGCAGAGGGCCCCTGCTGGCTCAAGTTTTTCCTTTCATTTTGTATAGTTTTTATGCATGTTTTCTTTTATTCCAATTGTACATTTCTCATGATTTGTTTATGGTATTAATCGTTTTTACTCCTGTACATGTTTTTGCAGCATTGTTATATTTTCCACTAACACTGATCAGTGCATTTCAGGATAGGTTATGCTCGAGCTTTTTAATATAGTTTTTGCATCAAGTGGTGATCTGAGACTTGCTTCCTCTGCTGAACTTTAGTTTTTAATTCCAGTTGTTATGCTTTGATTTCAGTGATATTTGTTTACTGCTTTTAGCTAATTTAGATATCAAGTTCTTCATGTTATATGACAGTATCTCTGGTGCCTTTAGCTTAACCCTGTTTTAGAAGTTAATTGGTGAGCTGTTGGATTATAAGTGAAGTAATTTGATTTTGATTTCATTAGCCTGCAAGTAGATAGTTTAGATATCAGTTCTTCATGCTACATGATGATATCTCTGGTGCCTTTAGCTTAGCCCCGTTTTAGAAGTTAATTGGCAAGCTATTGGAATTGTAGGTGAGGTAATTGATTTTGATTTCATTAGTTTGCAAGTAAATAGTTTAAATGTCATTCTTTCATGCCATATGATGGTATTTCCGGTGTCTTTAGCTTAACCCCATTTTAGAAGTTAATTGACGAAATATTGGAATTATGGGTGAAATCAGTGACTAGCTTCGAGTTTCTTTATTTTTTTGTTTTGAGTGCAGTAGTTTAGATTTATTTTCTGTAATTAGATGGACAGCAGAGACAGTAACCTCATGTTCAGTACTTCATCTTTTGCTTGATTTAAGTAGCTACATGTTTACACTTATGTTCAAGTTCTGATTTTATAAATAGCATGTTTCGAGATCTTTGAAGTGCTAAGTTTGGAAATTACCATAAAAGGCATAAACCTTGTCTTCAATTCTACATCCATACTTGACCGTTAGAAGAATTATTGAAACCTTAGAATAGGATTTCCATTTGAATTAAACACTTTAGGAGACCAACAAAGACAAAACCCCAAAAACAAGATAAAAATTGAAAACAATAAAGTTAGAAAGAGGTTGTATTGCACATACAGTGCGCCACACTTCATCAGTTTACAACTCCCGGATTGATAATTAATGTAGCAATTTAGGACACACTAAATTGACTAAACATTTTGGCACCATTGTTGAGGAAGTGTAACTAGGTAGCCTATCTCTTACATTAAAAAAAATTAGGGAAAAATTGATAATTTCTTGAAGTATGCTCTCCTCTTGCACCTAGTGTGATCTGGAGGATCAGAAAAGAGAGATATTAGTTTAATAATTTCTTGAGTATGCTCTCTTCTTGCACCTAGTGTGATCCGGAAGATCAGAAAAAGGATTATTAGCCCAACTAAAAAAAAAAAATCGTTAAAAATAAAAATAAAAATGGCATGCATAGAGCAAGAGATTCTAGGGGAAGGTTTCTAGCTAGGGGCAAAAGTTCGATTTTTACAACTCCAACTACTTCAAGGCATAGACAAGATACACCTCCATCTCAGAATCATACTCCCAGCCTTAGGATTCCTGGAATTCAAGGGGCAGCAACTGAATTAGAAGATTCTCCTACATTATATACTAAATCTGACCTAGGAGAAGAACCCTTCTTCACCTCTATAGGGGAACATATTGCAGTAAAAGAAGTAGAATCACCCAGAGAAGAAGAAGAGGTAGAGACTCTCTTTCATCAGCCATTAATAGAAGAACCAGAAGACCCTGAGGAAACTATCATGGAAGAAGAAGTACTATACGGAGAATTTTCACTATTTGGAGAAGGGTGTAGAGGTAGAGGTATAGGAAACAATGGGGGTGGTAGCAGATGTAAAAATGGAGGAGGTAGAGGTAATAATGGGGGAAATAGGGAAGGAGATAACTCATTTGGATTCCCTATAGTCGATGAGGAAACCCATACAACAATGAAAAACATTTCACCATCTGCCCTCCCAAACTTTTATGGATTGTGAAGTGAGGAACCTGAAACATTTCTATTTGAGTTTGAAGTCTTATGTCGAACCTATGACTATCTAGAAGATTATCAAAAACTCAAACTGTTCCCTTCAACATTGAAAGGGGATGCTCTAAAATGGTTCATGGGATTATTCACTCAATCTATTAGGACTTGGAATGATATGAAGCAAATATTTTTGGATAGATATCTGGATTATTGTATGCCCACTAATCATAAGGATGAGGTATTCAAAATGATGCAAAAAGAAGATGAGAACTTGGAGGATTTACTTGAAAGATTTCAATACAACTTAAAGAGAGCGAAAATGAGCAATTTAGATGAGGAAACCTTGAAATCCCTTCTATTGAAAGCCATTAGAGATGAATGGATAGATATTTTAAACATGATGGGGAAGGGAGGCATTTTTCAACTTCCACTACATGACATAGCAGAACTATGTGTCCATCTCTCAAGGGGAAAATCTAAAACTGGAAAAGGGCCTAGAGATCCTTCTCTTATTAGAGAAAACAAATATGCAACTGGGATAGTAAGTAGGGCAAAGATTGGCAATATGCTTGATGAGTTCAAAACTGACATTCTAGGGAGCCTTAGTGAACAACTAGACACCCTCAAAATTCAAAATAAGCAGAAAATAGAAGGTGATGCCTTAGCCATCTTTTTCCCAAATTGTAGAAAGAAACATGCTCTAAGGAAATGTCCCTTGGATGCAAAATTTGTAGAAAGTCATGAGACCAAGGATTGTCCTTCAATCCCAGAACTCAAAGCTGTCTTTCAGGAGGACCCAAATTCAGTAGAATCTCTTTGTTTTGTTTCAAGAAGACCTTGGCAAGGGCAAAAAAATCAAGGATTTAACAATCCTATGAATTTTCAGCCCCCACCAAATTGGAATTCTTGGCAACAACCTTGGCCCCTACCTCAAAACCAGTATCAATCTCAATTATGGACACAAGGGTTACAAAATCCTTATGGGAGATTTGCTCAATATTATCAATATCCTCCATCTTTTCAGGGCTATCCTATCCCACAAAATAAACAACAAAATTCACAACTTCCAAATCAAAGCCCACAAATTTCATTGCCATTTCCACAACAACAACCTCCTCAACAAAATCAAAATCCTCAACTCTTGCTTCCATTTCAACAGAAGCCAAATCAACTACCAGCCCAGCCATTACCAAATCCCAACAACAAAAACCCTCAGAATGCTTACATGGTAGAAGGACAACAATTTCCTACCTACATGATTGTTCCTCTAGATCTTAATGATGTTCAACTTAGATCTGGTAGGATTTTAGAAAAGGAAAAACCTTCTATAGATGTTCAAGAGCAAGATGTTTCTGAGGAGGATTCTCTGAAAGTCAATAAAAGTTTTGAAGAAGCATCCCTTCAAAACCCAACCATTCAAAAAGAAAAACAAAAAGAGTCAACCCCCACAACTCCTATAGTTGAGCAACCTATATCTACATCCACACCTCCTTTTCTTAAAAGATTACAAATTGACAAAGGGGTGGAAAAACAAATCTTGTTGCCTGACTATGATTTCCTAGATGAATTAAAGAATGTCTGTATCAAGATTCCCTTGCTACAAGCCATTAGAGAGATTCCTATTCTAGCAAAAACAATAAAGGAGTTGAGTATCAAAAGACCAGGTAGGAAACCAAGAGACACAAAAAGAATCCACCTGGTAGGAAAAATAGCAGATATCATGATGGGAAAGATTACCATGCAGAAATATGTGGATCCAGGTAGTCCAATTGTCAAGACACACATAAATGGGATAGAAATTCCAAATACATTGATTGACTTAGGGGCTGCTATAAAAGTTATGAGTAGACAGACTATGGAACAGTTTAAACTTCCTAATCTTCTTTTTACACCTACCTTACTGCAACTTGTAGATAGATCGGTAATCAAACTAGATGGCGTACTAGAAAATATTTTGGTCTCCTTAGATTCTTGGGAATATCTAGTAGATTTCATGATTTTGACTCCCAAGAGTAATCTAGGAGGGCACCCACTCATTTTAGGAAGACCTTGGCTAGTGACAGATGATGCTTTTATTAGTTGTAGATATGGGGACATGTACATTTCTGATGGTATTTCAACAAAGAAATTCACTTTGTATCATCCATCAAAAGCAATTACAGAAGTAGGAGACAGTGAACGGGTCGATGATGAAGATACTATGCACCCTGTCTTTACTCTCTCTGAAATTAGTGAAGATAGTCAAATCCTAAATACATTAGAAAATTTTGAAACATCTTCAGAATATGACCACACACAATTTCAGTTAGATTCTGATATTGAATATTTGTCATCAAGGAAAATGTCATTCTACTCTATGGAAGAGTTTGGTAGTTTTGTAGTGGAAATTTTTCCAGGTAAAACATTGAATATTAACAAAAATTTGGAAAAGTTACAACAAGAAAAGCTAACCAAAATCTTGCAAAAACATTCTGCTACATTTGCATGGGAGTATACTAATATGAAAGGTATTGACCCTAAAACATGCATCCATCATATCTATATTGAGGAAAACAATAGACCAATCAGACAACCTCAGAGAAGGATGAATCCGAATCTTAGGGAGATTGTGAAAGAAGAGCTCCAAAAACTACTCAATGTGAACTTCATTTACCCAATTTCAGATAGCCGATGGGTTTCTCCCTTGGTGATAGTACCCAAAAAGAATGGTAAATGGAGGGTGTGCATTGATTACAGGGAATTGAATAAAACAACTTTGAAGGATCATTTTCCTTTGCCCTTTATCGATCAAGTATTAGATACATTAGCAGGCAAAAGGTACTTTTCATTTCTGGATGGTTTTAGTGGTTATAATCAAATTCAGGTAGCACCTGAAAATTAGGATAAAACCACATTCACTTGTCCATGGGGAACTTTTGCCTACCGAGTGTTTCCTTTTGGATTATGCAACGCACCAGCAACATTCCAAAGAGCAGTACTAGGAATTTTTTTTGATCTAATCCATGATTGTGTAGAGGTATATATGGATGATTTTACAGTTTATGGTAATACATTTTAAGAAGCCTTAGAAAATTTGGAAAAAGTCCTTATAAGATGTAAAGAAATAAACCTTTCATTAAGCCATGAAAAATTCTTTATGATGTTTACTGAAGCTATTGTTTTAGGACATCATATTTCAGGGGATGGGATTAAAGTTGATAAATAAAAAGTTGAAGTCATCTCCAAGTTACCTATTCCAAATTTTCAAAAATAAGTTAGAAGTTTTCTAGGATTTACTAGACATTATAGAAGATTTATAGAAAACTTTACCAAAATAGCATCTCCACTTTTCAAACTGCTTACAAAAGACTGTGAATTCAAATGGAGTCCTGATTACCAATCAGCATTTAAAGCTTTGAAAACAAGAATATCTGAAGCGGCTATCTTGAGAGGACCAAATTGGAAACTTCCTTTCCATATTTCTACAGATGCTTCAAATACAGCTCTAGGAGCTATGTTGGGACAAAAAGACTTGGTCCCTTATGCCATTTACTATTCTAGTAAAAATTTGACTCCCACTGAGTTGAATTATACTATGGCTGTAAAAGAGTTCTTAGCTGTTGTTCATGCAATTAATAACTTCAAACATTATATAACAAGCTATCAGACTTTTATTCATACTGATCATTTTGCAATTAGATATCTAATGAACAAACCTATTACTAATGGCAGAGTTACAAGGTGGCTCCTACTTTTACAGGAATTCAATATTACTGTGTTAGATAGACCAGGGAAATAAAACACAGCAGCTGATTTCTTGTCTAGGATTCAGAATATCAAAGAAGATTCTCCTATAGAGGATAAGTTTCCTGGTGAATACTTATTTGCAGTAACTACTAAGACTCCTTGGTTTGTAGATATGGCTAACTATTTGGTTACAGGGAAGCTACCTCCACATTTATTTCCTAGTGAAAAAGAAAGATTATTCAGGAGAGTTCAAGATATTCATGGATTTCTAACGAATTGTTTAAAAGAAGGTCAGACTTTGTGATCAGAAAATGTGTCAGGGAAGATGAAATACCTGATATTCTCAAAGCATGTAATGATGAACCATGCGGTGGACACTTTGCTGACAAGAGGACAGCCTATAAAATCCTTTCTTTGGGATATTATTGGTCGTCCCTCTTCAAAGATGCAAAACAATATGTCAAAAGGTGTGACAGCTGCCAAAGGGTAGGGAAGCCTACCCCCTCAAATGAGATGCCATTAAAACCTCAGGTACTCATTGAGCCCTTTGAAAAATGGGCTTTAGACTTTATTGGACCTATTAATCCTCCATCCAAACAGAAAAAGTATATATTGGTATGTACTGATTATGTCACTAAATGGGTAGAAGCCAAAGCATTATTTTCTGCTACTAAAACTTCAGTTGTTAATTTTATTTATGAGGATATTTTTACTCGCTTTGGTGTTCCAAGAGAAATTGTGACAGATCAGGGAGGTCAATTCACATCCAAAATGTTGGAGAAGCTGATGGAAGAGTACAAGGTCAAGCATAGAAAATCCACTCCTTACCATCCACAAGAAAATGGTCAAGTGGAGTCCACAAACAAAGTAATTGAAGGCATCATTACCAAGATTGTTCATCTACACAGAAGAGATTGGGCAGAAAGGCTTCCTGAAGCCTTATGGGCCTACAGAACTACATGGAGGAACACAACAGGACATTCTCCCTATGAACTTGTTTATGGGAAGGAAGTTCTGCTCCCCATTGAGTTCCAAGTTAAGACCTTCAAGATGGCAGTTCAATTGGGAATGGATCTATCAGAAGCCCAAAAGCATAGAATGGAGCAGTTGAATGAACTAGATGAGATTAGACAAGAAGCAATTCAAAGAACTGATCTAGTTCAACATCAAAGAGCTAAGTGGCATGACAAATACATTAAAGACAAAAAGTTTCAAGTAGATTGGTCATTGCTATTTGATTCCAAGTTCAAATATTTTCAAGGTAAATTTCAGAATCATTGGCTTAGGCCATATGAGATTGAAAAAGCTTTTAGCAATGGAGCAGTAAGAATCAAAACAATTGATCAGTATCAAACTCCTCTCATTGTGAATGGTCACAAACTGAAGATCTATCATAAGCCACTCTCAAAAGATGGGTTTATCAAAATCTTTCAAGATAATTCTGAAATGAGGTTGGTGAAGAAGAATCCTTCTTCTCCACCAGCCAAATCTTTGTTCTTTTCTTCATCCAAAAATAAAAATAAAAAAATGTATAAGCCTGAAAACCAATCATTGATTGGCAGTCTTATACAAAAAATACAGGGCAAAAATCAGAATCTTTTGATGCCCTATATTTTCCAAGAAAAATCCCTCTCATTTCACTCATACTTGTTTCATTTCATGTCATTTCATTTCATTCCATTTCGCCACCACATTCCACCAATAAAATTTCTTTCAGTTTAATCTTCATGTTCAGCTTTCCATATATCATTCATTCAGTCATCTTTCATCCATCTCCATTAATTTCACCAAGTCATGTGTTATTCACTATGTCAGTTTCCGCAGCCGAATTCTGATTTCTCAGCTGAATACTGATTCCATAGCTGATTGTTGATTCTGCAGCTAATCCTCTATTACTTTGCAGTGACATTCAAGTGATTAGCCAAATAATGATAAAGGCTAGATGCAGGTATGAAAGAGGAAAATCTCTTAAAGATGTCAGCACCTAAAAGCACCTACAAAAAGCAGCCAATCAAAAGTTAGCAAACAGAAGTGGTAAAATTCTAAGGTATTAGCAAAATCATTTTCAAATAGCATTTTAAACACATAATTTGTATAGTTCGTAAAATAACAAGCTCCATCATGTGTAATGATTTGATTTGATAGCCGCTTTAATTCACCATGTCCTCTGCACATCAAATTCTAACGGCCTCATAATCCTCCTCTGAGTTTAACTCGTACTCCGCATCACACATGTTAAAATGGTTAATCATGAAGACATAAGCCAATTGACCACGGCTCTCTTCCTCTGACACTCCACTCTGTAGTCATTTTATGAATTCACCAACGTCTACTCTGCAGCCTTTTATTTCAAAGTTATGTTTCACCAGTCTCACTCTATCTCCATACTTTCAGACCGAGTTTACAATTATCAGTTCAGAGTTTGTTTATACAGACCTCTGCTCTGTGAACACACTCTCATTGCATGCTCCGTATTCTTCCCGCTTTGTAACCATTGGTTTCTCTGCATCCCTTCTTCCATTCTCCGCTCATATCACTGTTCTGCTTCTGTGAAACCATCATCTATAGAGGTATCTTTGAGGTAAGGAGGAGGAATGGGTCTTCTGGTAAGAACAGAGCCGGATGGAGCTAAATTTATGGAGGGTTATCCACAACTAAAGAGCACGTTAAGGAAAGTAAGATGGTTGTAGTTTATTCAGAATTTCAGGGGTCATAATAAGGAAGTCACAAAGATGTTTGCAAGGTCCTTCAAAGGTATGAAAGTTGAGATTGGGGATATCAAATTCCCAGTGACAGAGGCATCCATTGCAGTAGCAACAAAGCTTCCACAATATGGAGAACGATGGTTTAAGAATAAATACTTTGATGAAAAGGCCTGGAGGATCATTTTGTGTAACCCAGGTATGGATATATCCATTTTTAAACGTGGAATTCCGGTTTCAGCCCTAAAGGAAAAATGGACTAGTTTTCTATTGGTAATTCAGAAGTTCATTACATGTGAAGGAAGGTATGGGTCTATGTACATGTACCATATAAGGTTATTAATGAATTTCCTGGAGAGTCAAACCATCAATCTTATTTATTTCTTGTTGAGTAGCTTGAGAAAAATGTCTACCATTGTACAAAAGAATCT
Source organism: Pinus tabuliformis (assembly GCA_031772625.1). Classification (NCBI taxonomy): domain Eukaryota; kingdom Viridiplantae; phylum Streptophyta; class Pinopsida; order Pinales; family Pinaceae; genus Pinus; species Pinus tabuliformis. Next base: position 251,471,098 of record CM062808.1, on the reverse strand, counting down.
AGATGATGTGGAGCCTCATCTTTATCATCATGGGCTTATTAAAATTCTGGTTGAAAATCAATTGAAAGAAAGAAAGGATACATGGGAACAATTCCTAATTAGGAATTTCTTCCAGGACCCACCTGAAATACCTGAGGGAAGCTCAACAAGAAAAAGTAGGAGAAGAAGAACAAATGTAAACATCCAAGATACTCCTACTAGTATAACCAAGGAAACCAGTAAAGAAGAAATGTTGTCTGAAACTTTGACTGAGATTAGAAAACAAGTAAAACAGAAAGGGAAAAGAAATGTTGAAGATATTTATCAGACCCCAGAACCTTCTTCAGAAGAAGAACAAGTACTTTCTGAGAGACTAATTCATCTTAAGGAATAGTCAGCTAAGGCAAAAGAAAAAGGAAAGGAGAAACAGAGTATAGAAAAGGGAGATACAAGCTCACAGAGTTTAAGAAGGAGCTCAAGACTTAAGGGAAAATTGAAGAAAATGCAAATCAAAGGAGCCCACTTCGTAGACTTGGGAGGAGAAACACTAGAACGGTCACCAGAAATCACTCCTCCTGACCATAGTCCACAACATTCTCCTTCTCCTCAACTAGATTTTGAAATCAGTCCAAGGAAGACCACACCAGAAATTGATCAAACTCAGCAATAGATGTATGATTTTATTGAATCATTGGAAAAGACTGCAACAGAACAGGGCATTTCATCTAATCAGCTTGGTACAGCTCAGGAAATTTTGATCCAACCATTAAAAAAAGAAGTTTATATTAAAAAAAGAAGTTTATGAACTAGATGTCCTGAATAGACATATCAAAAGGGAAAATGAGACATTGAAAGAGAAGAACAAGTTGGACAAAATTATCCATGAAAATACCATGCTGCATTTAGGATTGTGGCACAAGAAAAATAGGAAATTGAAGAAGAAGAAGAGGAGGTTGAGCAGAGCCCTCATCAACCTCAAATACAGGTACCTTATGATGAAGCCCAGGATGACAGTGACAACAAAGAAGAAGAATAAAAGGTTAGATGTGTTAGCAGAAGTCTCAGAGTAGATGAATTGAAGGAAGGATAGTCACAGTTTTGGTTGCATGAGGACATGCAACATCTTCACAGTGGGGGTATGTTGAGCCCCAGAACTACTTCTCTTCTACATATTTTCCTATACCTTTTCTCTTCTATTTTCCCACATCAGTGCCTCATAAGCTATCAAACATTGTTACATATTGATCTTAGGAGTGCATTAAAGTGATTTTAAAACTATATCTTTGTGTGTGCTATTTGATTTAGATTTTGTTCATCAGCTACGAAATGTAGCCACTTTCTGCAGCTAAGTCACAATTCCGCAACTGTTTCCGTTGTTCTGTAGGTTACAGGTGTCTGCATGAGAAACGAGGCACATGGGAAACTCAGAAATGATCCACATGTGGACAAGGTCCTATCTGTTTAACCAAATTCGTGAAGAAAGGCATCGGTCAAAGGATGGTCAACAAAGAGTCCTACGTTAACTAGAACTATATTCCAGCACATGAAAAAGTCTGAAACCGTTCCTGAGTTCATGGATCCACTTTTGCCATCTGCAGGCTGTCTCTATGATGCAATCTAACATCCACTTTTCATAGATTTAATGTTTATGGAAACTAAGAGGCTAAACTTCCGGATTTTGGCCTGTTCACATGTCCTTTGCTGAAGAATTTTCTCCAAAAGATAGTTATCTATTTTCCTCTATAAATAAAGCGTTTTCAACGCAAGTAGTTAGTCTTGATGTTGTTGTTTTATTGTTATTTTGTTTTTGTAACCAAGAGACATATCCTCTGTTTTATAATATAAAATCTCTGTTTTCTTATGATTGTTTAAAGCATGGTTTTGAGGTGACAGCGTATTAATCCAAGGCTGTGTAGAGGGCCCCTGCTGGCTAAGGTTTTTCCTTTCGTTTTGTATAGTTTTTATGCATGTTTTCTTTTATTCCAACTATACATTTCTCATGATTTTTTATAGTATTAATAGTTTTTACTCCTGTACATGTTTTTGCAGCATTGTTATATTTTCCACTAACACTGATTAGTGCATTTTAGGATAGGTTATGCTTGAGCTTTTTAATGTAGTTTTTGCATCAAGTGGTGATCTAAGACTTGCTTCCTCTGCTGAACTTTAGTTTTTAATTCCAGTTGTTATGCTTTGATTTCAGTGAGATTTGTTTACTGCTTTTAGCTAATTTAGATATCAAGTTCTTCATGTTATATGACGGTATCTCTAGTGCCTTTAGCTTAACCCCGTTTTAGAAGTTAATTAGCGAGTTATTGGATTATAAGTGAAGTAATTTGATTGCTTTCATTAGCTTACAAGTAGATAGTTTAGATATTAGTTCTTCATGCTACATGACGATATCTCTGGTGCCTTTAGCTTAACCCTGTTTTAGAAGTTAATTGGCAAGCTATTGGAATTGTAGGTGAGGTAATTGATTTTGATTTCATTAGTTTGCAAGTAAATAGTTTAAATGTCATTCTTTCATGCCATATGACGATATTTCCGGTGTCTTTAGATTAACCTTGTTTTAGAAGTTAATTGATGAAATATTGGAATTATGGGTGAAATCAGTGACTAGCTTCGAGTTTCTTTATTTATTTTTTGTTTTGAGTGCAGTAGTTTAGATTTATTTTCTGTAATTAGATGGACAATAGAGACAGTAACCTCATGTTCAGTACTTCTTCTTTTGTTTGATTTAAGTAGTTGCAAGTTTACACTTTTGTTCAAGTTTTGATTTTATAAATAGCATGTTTTGAGATCTTTTAAGTGCTAAGTTTGGAAATTACCATAAAAGGCATAAACCTTGTCTTCAATTCTACATCCATACTTGACCTTTAGAAGAATTCTTGAAACCTTAGACTAGGATTTCCATTTGAATTAAACACTTTAGGAGACCAACAAATATGAAACCCCAAAAACAAGATAAAAACTAAAAACAATAAAGTAAGAAAGAGGTTGTCTTGCACATGCAGTGCGCCACAATTCATCAGTTTTCGACTCCCGGATTGATAATTAATTTAGCAATTCAGGACATACTAAATTGAATAAACAGAAGGAAGAGTATCACCCAATAAAGTTCGATCTTGTGCCACTCCTCCAGCTTCATTCCAACCCTCGCCACTTCAAAAGCACACTACTCCAACAGCATAACATTGCTTAACATAAACTCAATTCTCAAACTAACAGAAATTCCTTACAAACTTCAGATTCTAGCCCCTTGATCAATATTATGAGTGCTCAATTTATAGGAAGTGGAGGTGGTTTTGTCATAAATGAGGGTATTTAATGGCCTTCCAAACTTGGAGTTAGTTTCCATGGAGAAAGGGATGAGAGGATAGGAGGTTAATGGATCCTTAGCCTATCCAATTTCGAGCTCATAAAAGGAGATAAGAGATGGGATCCTTCTAGAATCATCTAGAATGAAGGAATATTCCCAGAACCCTATGCAAATTTCACTCAATCTCGCCCATCACATGTCAAAGAGGGCCTAAGTGCACTCCAGTGTAGGCCACAGTGGGCCTACCTACTCTACAGTGCACTGTCTCAAGGCTTAGGCTATGTTGGTGTTCCAAGGAGGCATTTTAGGAAGGCTTCATGCCAAGAAACTTTCATAGAAGGAAGTATTCAATGAGTTGACTTGTCTAGGGCGTGTAACAATTGAATTAGGGTTTGATGAGCCCTAAAATTATTGATCTAAATGTTGGGAGTGATGTGCCCAAATAGACCTGTAACAATACGAGCATATGTGATCAATGTGAGAGGATGGGGAAAACCACACCCGACGATGACATGCCTCTAAAACCTCAAGTGACGTTAGATTCAAGTGACGTTAGATCCATTTGACAAGTGGGGCATGGATTTCATTGGGCCAATTGAGCCACCATCAGGGTAGAAAAAGTACATCATTGTGTGCACTGATTACTTGACAAAGTGGGTTTAGACAAAGGTTGTCAAAGCAGTGACAGAGGAGAAAGTGGTTGAGTTCTCAAGAGATATTATTTTCTACAAATTTGGGTACCCAAGGGATATAGTCACTGATTAGGAGGCTCAATTCACATCACATTTGATTGAGAATATTCTAAGGCGGCATCAAATCAAACACAAAACATATACTGCCCATCACCCTTAGGAAAATCGGCAAGTAGAGGTTACAAATAGGGAATTGGAGAGGATCCTCACCAAGGTTGTGAGAAGAAGTAGAAGATATTGGGCAGACTGATTAGTGGAGGCCACTTGGGCTTATAACACCACTTAGAAGACAATTACTAGGTTCACTCCATATGATCTAATTTATGGGAATAAATCTCTTATTTCTATTTAGCTTTAGTATAATACTTTGAGAATGGCAGCCAAATTGGACTTAGATGTCACCAAAGCACAACAAGAGGGGCTACTCCAGTTGAATGGCTTGGATGAGTTCAGAATGTAGGCTCTACTCCACACTGACATTATACAATTTCAAAGGAATTTTTGGTATGATAATCATATCAAGGAAAAGGTTTTTCAAGAAGGAAAAGAGGTGACAAGATAGTTAGTCCCATACTTGATAGAAAAATGTCATGACAATGGAGTTGTTCAAATCGGGACCATTGATGAGGAAGGGATTCCCTTGCTTTTCAATGGCTATAGACTGAAGTTATATAGGAAACCTATGTCTAAGGAAGAATTCATCAGAACAATTAGTAGAGTAGTCAATGTGATTAGAAACACTCTTAGATATTTTTGTTGAAGAGAAAGAAAAATGAAAAAAAAAAAAAGACAAAAAGGAAAAAGGCCTAGATGAAAACCTTTATGAGGCTTCTGAGGCCAACTCCTTGTTTGAAAACCTCTTTGAGGTAGCCCAAGAGTAAAATAATAATAATAATAAATATCCCTATGTGAAAACCTCCCTTAGGGAACCTAGGGCAGGCATACAGGTTGAAAACTGCCTTTGAGGAAACTGGTGTGTCTCAATAAAAATAAAAGCAAAAAAAACACACACAAGAAAAGGATTTTTACCATGTCTGCTGAACTTTTTTTCATTTTGCAGGATTATATACAGTGGAAGATTCCATGGCTACAGGGCCAAAATTCTCAAGATTTCTTTCATTATTCCATCCATACAATTCCTATAATGTTGACACCTAATCCGAAACGGATGAGGTGAAGCCGGACAGTCATCTAGAAGATGAACTGATCCGTTTTGTATTTGTATAAATAAAGTACTAGCTAATGAATAAATATCAATTAGTGTTTTCTCTCGTTCAATTGCTGGAGTTACCCTGGCCTGACATGGTATCAGAGCACAGGTCCCAAATTGGTTGTAACTCCTGGTCTGTTCTGTCCTGAACGCCTCTGAGACTGACACTGCCCTCTCATGAGACTGCGCCCTCTGTTCTGACATGAAGACTGCGCCCGTTGATGCGTTTCTGCTCAAACCTACCTCATTCCATTCAAACGAAATGGTATGCGTTTCCAGGTAATCGCTGGTGCCTTCATGACTGCGTTAATGGTGTGTTTTGTGACTTCTGCACATCTGGAAAGCAACGTTTTAATGGTTGTATTGATGCAAGCTGAGACTGCGTTTTTTAAAAAAGGAGCTGTGGGTATATACTGCGTTTTTTATGATGCAAGAAGACTGCGTTTTTAATGGTTGTATTGATGCAAGCTGAGACTGCGTCTTTTTTTTAGCACGGTCTTAAGGAAATATGACTGCGTCTTTTTTTTGAGCACGGTCTTAAGGAAATGTGACTGCGTCTTTTTTTTTTAGCACGGTCTTAAGGAAAAGTGACTGCCGTTTTTATTGAAGACTCTTGGTATGGTGACAGCGTTTTTTCATGTGATATATATATTGAATGTTCACTGTGTTGGTGCGTATATATTGAATGTTCACTGTGTTGGTGCGTATATATTGGTGCGTATATATTGAATGTTCACTGTGTTGGTGCGTATATATTGGTGCGTATATATTGAATGTTCACTGTGTTGTGAATACATTGGTGGTATTGGTGGTATATGGTGAATATATATTGGTGACTGCATGAACTGTGATATAGTGAGCGCCCTCATTTTTTGTTAAACAGTGATATATATTGATATATGGAAAAGCAGTGAGCGCCCTCATTTTTTGTTAAACAGTGATATATATTGATATATGGAAAAGCAGTGAGCGTTTTTTGTTAAACAGTGATATATATTGATATATGGAAAAGCAGTGAGCGCCCTCATTTTTTGTTAAACAGTGATATATATTGATATATGGAAAAGCAGTGAGCGTTTTTTGTTAAACAGTGATATATATTGATATATGGAAAAGCAGTGAGCGCCCTCATTTTTTGTTAAACAGTGATATATATTGATATATGGAAAAGCAGTGAGCGCCCTCATTTTTTGTTAAACAGTGATATATATTGATATATGGAAAAGCAGTGAGCACCCTCATTTTTTGTTAAACAGTGATATATATTGATATATGGAAAAGCAGTGAGCGTTTTTTGTTAAACAGTGATATATATTGATATATGGAAAAGCAGTGAGCGCCCTCATTTTTTTTGTTAAACAGTGATATAGTGATATATGTGAGCAGTATTTGAGCAGTGAACACTATTTGAGCGCCCTTTGATTTTTAAACAGTGATATATGTGAGCAGTGAACAGTGTATTGAGCGCCCTTTGATTTTTGAACAATGATATATATATGTGAGCAGTGATATATATATACTGTTGGAATGTTAGAAGAAAATAAAATGCATAAGGCAATCATATAAGGATTTTTTTCTCTCAACAGAAGTGTTTTTGGCAGAGATAATTTTTTCAGAAGGATTTTGTTTACAGAAGTTTTTCGCAGAGATATTTTTTTTACATAATGCATAAGGCTATGACATAAAAAAAAAATTTCCAGCAGAAGTCTTGCTGTGGCATAAGTAATTTTTTTTTTTTTTCTATCAGCAGAAGTTTTTTGTTACAGTATGCCTTCAAGAGAAAGAAGAAGATACTTCAGAGGCAGGGGGGGCAGACACCGTCAAGAAGAAAAGGCAGACTTACATTGCATTCGCTGCAAACAAAATGGATCTCATGATGCTTCTACATGCAAGCTACCATGGGAGAGGATTGAGCAGAGAAGAAATCAGCAGAAAGGTAAAACTGATGACACAGACAAAGGTAAAGCACCTGAATCCGCTCACTATATTGAGGCACAATGTAACATTGGAGTAAATGAAGATCTGTTTAATGCTTCACTTACTTCGTCGAAAAATGACTGGTTGCTTGATTCAGGAGCAACCTGTCATATGACTCATAGGAAAGATTTTTTTGAAGATTTCACTGATAATGTTGATGGAGCAGTATACTTTGCAGATCAGTCAAAAATCAAGCCATCAGGGCTTGGCACAGTCAGGCTTAAACTGCCTGGTCTTCCAGACTTTCTTCTGGATCATGTTCTATATCTCCCACAACTCAAGAGAAACTTGCTGTCCCTGGTCCACATCCGCCAGCAAGGTCACTCCATTCATATGTTTGATGGAAAGCTTGAGGTATGAAAGGCATCTGACCACTCACTTGTCATGAGGGGTATAGAAGAAGAAAGACTCCTTAAACTGCAAGGAACCTCTGCTCATGCACAACATTTTTCATATGTTTCTCATCATGATGAAAGTACACTTCCATCAAGTTTATTATGGCATGCTAGATTTGGACATTTAAACTATGATAGTCTCCGCTTATTGAAGAAAAATGGTGTCGCTGGTTTGCCTACAATTCCTAGAAAACATAAACAATGTGATGCTTGCATTCTAGGAAAGCACAGCAAACAGTGTTTTCATGATTCACATTCAAGAGCACATAGGAAGCTTGAACTTATTCATTCAGATTTATGTGGTCCAATGCCTGTTCCTTCTGCAAATGGAAATAAATATATCATGACATTTATTGATGATTACACTAGAATGTGTTGGGTTTACTTATTGAAGAACAAATTTGATGCTTTTCAAACATTTAAGAATTTTCATAAGTGGATTGAAAATGATGCACAATCTCATATTGGGTCTATTCGCACTGATAATGGAAAAGAATATACATCAAATGAATTTGAACACTATCTTCGCCAACATGGGATTAAACATCAAACAACTGTGCCTTATAATCCTCAACAGAATGGTGTAGCTGAAAGAATGAACAGAACAATTTTGAATATGGTACGATCCATGCTTTTCTTCAAAAATGTAAAGACAATGTTTTGGGCTGATGCTGTTCTATGTGCTGCATATATAAAGAATAGATGTCCATCTAGTGCTATAAGAAACAAGACTCCTTATGAATTGTGGTATGGACATGTTCCTTCGGTAAAACATCTCAGGATATTTGGTTCCACCTGTTATGCTTTAATACCAAAGGTACATAGAAACAAACTTGGTGCTAGAAGTCGTAAGTGTATCTTCCTGGGGTATTCAAACACATCTAAAGCATACCGCCTTTATGATGAAGTAAATAAAAAGTTTGTTTTATCTAGAGATGTCATTTTTCTTGAATCATGCAAATCTGACATTGTTGTTGAGCGGCAACTTGATCGCTTGGATAGATTCACAAAACCAAAATCATTTCAAGAGTTTGATAATTAGATTCCACATCTTGAAGGGGGGATTCCTATACTAGATCAACATGTGGAATCTTCTTCTGAAGAACAACCTCCCCTGCATGACACTCCAACAACGGATGATGCCTTAAGTGATGTAATTGATAGAATTGGGAAACTCAATCTTGATTCAGACCCAACTCAATCAACAGAACAGCCTGGACCATCTCAGAAAGGTCCCCCAAAGTGGCTGACAAAGACACTTGAAAGTGTTCATCCTGATGAAATTGGAAAAACAGGAACCCGAAATTCAAACCGACAAGATGGAGGTGATGTAGATAACTCTAATTCACCTGTTGATATGGATGTTACTTATGATTGTGAATTGAACTTGTCTACAGATTTTGAACCAACTTCCTTCAAAGAAGCTGCTTCTCATGATGAATGGAAAGAAGCGATGAAGAAGGAGTATGATGCCCTCATAAAGAATGGCACTTGGAAGCTGGTTGATCCTCCATTTGGAACCAAACCAATTGGCTGCAAGTGGGTCTACAAGAACAAGTACAAAGCTGATGGCTCACTTGACAAGCACAAAGCTAGGCTTGTGGCAAAAGGTTTTGCACAGAAGGAAGGGGTCGATTATGAGGAAACTTTTGCTCCCACAGCAAAATGGGCCACCATCCGGACACTCTTTGCACTAGCTGCTCAGAACGGTTGGAAAGTCCATCAAATGGATGTAAAAACTGCATTCTTGAATGGAGATCTAAAAGAGAATGTTTTTATGTCCCAGCCTGAAGGATTTGCTGTGAAAGGACATGAACACAAAGTATGCAAACTTGTGAAGTCCTTGTATGGCCTCAAACAAGCACCACGAGCCTGGTATGAAAAACTAACTGAGCATCTTCTGAAACTCAACTTCAATCATTTTGATCTTGATGATGCAACTTTATTTGTCAAGAAAGTTGGAAAAACAGTTGTATATCTTGTGGTATATGTAGATGATCTTTTAATGACAGGGAACAATGAAAGCTATATTGCATCCATAAAGAAAGAATTAGGAAAATTTTTTGAAATGACTGATTTGGGCTATGTTCATTACTATCTTGGCATTGAAGTAACCCAACACCCAAAGTCCATATTTCTTTCTCAAAAGAAATACATTGGAGATTTGTTATATAGATTTGGCATGACAGAGTGCAATCCCCTTTCTACTCCAATGGAACAAAACTTGAAGCTCACATCTACTGAAGGAAAGGAATTTGAGGATGCAACTAAGTATAGACAGCTTGTAGGAAGTCTCATCTACCTCACTACTACCAGACCAAACATTTCATTTGCTGTTGGAATCCTCTCCAGGTTTATGCAAAGGCCTTGTGAGGGACATTGGTCTGCTGCAAAAAGAGTCCTAAGGTACTTGAAGGGAACTCAAGACCTTGGAATCAAGTATACACAGGTGGACGACTTCAACTTGATTGGATACTCTGATTCAGACTTCGATGGAGACAAAGAAACTGGGGTATCTACTTCAGGATATGCTATGAGTCCTGGATCAGGAGCTGTCTCCTGGAGATCACGCAAACAATCAGTACCAGCAGATTCCACAACAGAAGCAGAATACGTGGCAGCAGCTGAAGCAATGAAAGAAATTGTGTGGCTCAGGAAAATTCTTGAAGATTTGCAGGTAAAACAAATACAATCAACTCCACTCATGATTGATAACACATCTGCAATAAAGTTGGCCAAGAACCCAAAGTTCCATGATCGTACTAAGCACATCAATACTAAATATCATCTGATCCGACATCATGTTGAGGCCAAAACAATCCATCTCCGTCATTGTTCCACAAACGAGCAAATTGCAGACATCTTCACCAAAGCGCTTGGAAGAGAAAAGCTTGAAAGATTCAGAATGATGCTTGGACTCACCAACATCCCTTCAGATTAAGGGGGGGAATGTTGACACCTAATCCGAAACGGATGAGGTGAAGCCGGACAGTCATCTAGAAGATGAACTGATCCGTTTTGTATTTGTATAAATAAAGTACTAGCTAATGAATAAATATCAATTAGTGTTTTCTCTCGTTCAATTGCTGGAGTTACCCTGGCCTGACACTATCCATCATCTCCACTCATGTGATCACCTCTCTTCATCATCCCATTAGCCCAAAATTCAAGTTTCACCTTGTTGGGGTTTTTTCTTATCGAGAGTGTACAAAAACAAATCACTTTACATTGTGCATGAAAAAAAAGCTCAACAATAAAAATTATTGTTAAACAATGTATATCTGCAACAAATGATACAAACAAAGCCTACCAAATCCCTAATCTATGCAACAAAAATAGTTAAACAACATAATGGAATAAGAAAATGAGTGCAAGTAACTCCAATAATCCAATGGAAACAAGATATATAAAGAATATATTTTATTAAAAGACACCTATGAAGGGAACAAATAATGTTACCAGTCCCCCTCTATGGGATGGGTTCTTGGCTATCCTCACTGTCTTCAGTTTTTGTAGAGTCTCTCTCCTCTATAGTGTGTAAAACCCAGCAAACAAAATGTTTGAGTTCAATGAGAACTGAATTGGAAAAGAAAAGGTGTGCAACAATGATAATAATCAGACCTACAACAGTGAGTGAAACAATTAAAATGATCAAACGTGAAGAATGAATGTAAAACCCTTCTATTTATAACAAAATATTAGGTTAGTCTTGAATAATGGGAAATAGTAAAATATTGTTAACCAAATTCTAGAATTAACCATTTAGAATATTTTATTATATTTGGTTTGGGGGAAAAAGTATTTAAACTTTTATTTAGAAATAATAAATAAATAAATGACTTATTTATCATCTCAAGGAGTATGGTTAAGGAATAATAAACAAATAATGATTTATTTAAGCATTCCTAGGGGATTTAGTCAAACTTGACAAGGAATGCTAACTAATTAGTGATTAATTAATTAATCCTAGAGAAAAATAAGATAATTAATTATTTATATATTTATTTATCATAGTTGGGTCAAATATGACAAGGAATATTAGCTAAACAATTATTTAATTAATTATTCCTAGAAGATAATTAAATAAATAGTGATTTATTTAATTATTCTTCATGCGTTTAATTATAAATGACTTAACAAATGTGGTTTATTAAGTAATTTCTTACTGTGAAAGTAATTTTACTATGGTAAAATTGGGCCTACATGGTGTACTTGATCCATCTAGTAAATTATGGATAGATGATCAATTTTTGGTGATAACATATTGGCCCCCAATGTACAAGTGTTAGGAGAAAAACATATGACCGAAGTACGTTGTAAGGACACAATCACTAGACAACGAAGTGGAGTCTGAGAGAGAGAGAGAGAGACCAATGGAGCTGAAGAAAAAGAGGATAGTGTCAGAGGGGGAGAGACCATTGTAAGTCTCCTTTTATGTTGTGGTACCAGATCTCAGTGAGGTGGGGGAGGCATACCTATACCCACCGAGATAAGTTAGTACAAAAATAATAATGCGCCATGGAAAATGAAGTTGAGCATTAAAGTACATGTGGAATGGTACATGACATGCTAGCATAAATGAGCCAAAAAATAATACAATCCGTCCTATATACATAATGTTCCTGGAAAAACATGATCTAGGACTGAATACAATAACATCTGAATACATGAGATATAATGGCCCTTCCCTCAAAATTAGGTGGGAGGGAGGGTACAAGAACCAAAGAAGCCCTGTTGAACAAAAAAAGGCTCTGCAAAACTGAATGGATCATCTAAAGGAGACATGCATGTCATGAGCGCTACAATTAGCCGGAACTGAACCCATCAAACCTACAAAACTGCATCTGAGGTTGTAGCATAATATGAAGGCATCCGGGCATGTGGGGGGCTACCTGAAGGGCCACCTCGTCGTGAGGCCTGAAACATCTCACACACACCCAGGAATCACTGGTACAATCTGCTGCATCATTGGACCATCATGTATATGAATCAGGAGCATGAAACAACCAAGTCAAAGGGAAAGGATGATTCCCTTCATTTGATCTAAGGCACTGAACAAGATAGCACTTCTTTTATTGTAGAAAGCTATAACTAACACGGAGAGAATTCACTTGGGTCTTCTTCTTCCAACCCCAAGCGGAACCATCCTCTAGATCCATCCAGTCCCAGTCTTCAATAGCCTCCTTCCATAACCAATACGATAATATCTCAAGCAAGTGGGAGAATATCAATAATCAAGGAAACAAGGGTTTCCAGAAACTTGGGGAAGTGCATGAAGCACAGGGATACTTCAAACTCACTCAGGAGATAATCTTAGTATAATAGCTTTATCTCTTCACCTCCTTAAGGCCTTCCCATAGAATTCTATTTATACTTCTCCCAATTAGTTTTTTCATTGGGAAATAGTTGGGCCACGGGCACTAGGAGGTAATCAATAGGTAAAACCCGTGAACTCCGCCCAAAATTAAGGAAATTTAATTTTTTTAAGTGTTTTAGTACATATATGCAGGTTGGGTATTGACTAACCCCCGTGTGCACACTTTTATCTCAGGGAAAAGTAGCGTACATGGAATAAAACATTGTTTTAAAAATATTTGGACCAAGTCTGGAAAGAGGGGTTGCCCTAGCCCATAAACCAAGCATCACAAATACCAAGGGTGGTAAATAGAGCTATAATAGAGGCCCCCTAATATATGAGGTCAGAAGGGGTACATGATGGATGAAATGTATTAAGTATATGGAAAAAAACTTGCCAAGACTGAGAAGGACTTCACCAGAATTCAGCCTGTCAAGCCATCAAAAGAGATAAAAAAGAAACTGTTATCTGAGGCGGGCATACCGATGCTCAGAGAAAGTAAAGCATGTCCACATATCAAGTGCAAGCGGATCCAATATGTATACAAGTATAAAGAACTGAAAGTACATAATGGATCATCTGATCATGATCGAAAAAGTACATGTCTAAATATCACATATAAGAAGATGATCAATGAAGCTAAAAGATGAAGTTGATCACTGATGTCAAAAACTGATCCTTAATGGTACCAAATGAACATGATGGAATAAAATGATACTACATCGCAACTCAGATGCTAGCATATAAGATGTCGCTGTGAAGAACAACAACATATATGGTGGATGGCGTCAACTAGCAGTAACAGGAGAAACTAACAAGTGAACCAAAACATGCTGATGCAAACCGAGGTCTTCACCGACCACCATGGTACATTTCTACACAATGCGAGTAATGATCTGAGGTCGACCACGTGAGAAATCGTTTGATTACTGGTCATTGATGTATACTATTAACAAACGTGATACTACTCATCGATAATGATAATGAGAGTCAAGGTACCCAGTACAATCTAACAAGTGCGAATGAATGAGTTGAAGTTGAACACCTGGAAGAATCTATCAATCAAGGGACAATGACGGTTTCCCATTGTCGATAGCGAAGGAATCTTCCACTTATGACTGCAAACCCCAAGGTACTGCCAAATGGACTCTAGATCTTTGTCCCAGAGCAATGAGCCGTAGTCGATAGGAAACAATCCACTAGAAGGAAGGCATTAAGGCATCCTTCATCAATCTAGCACGAGTGTAACCCGTAGGCCAATAATGTGGAAGGAATCAGATGAAAAGGATATAGTAACTCAACTGAAGCACGTTCCTAGCATACACAAGATGTAGCTAGTGCACGATAGAAATCCTTTGAACCAACCAATAATGAAAGCTGACACAAAGGCGAGGAATCCACCAATAGGGTCAAATGGAAACCAAGGAACTGCACGAATCCCAATGTGTGATAATGAAAGCTGATGTCGAACACAAGGGAAACCACTCAGTCAAAGACCCATGATACTGATCGATGCTGAGCACAAGGTGACCTATCAATAATGAAAATAGGACCAGGGTGCACCTCTAGGCTTGCCCTCAGAGCAATATGTCGTCGTTGATAAGGACAAGACCTGCCAGCAAGAAGTCAATGGGGACCTTCTCAAACCGGCACGAGCAAAGGACCAATATAGCTGATGTGATGACAAACATGAAACTGACAACCAGGGATGGTCGACTGAAAAATAGGTCAAGGGACACCGTAGAGAGGCCAACTCAGACTTACTTCCCTTGAACAAAAGCACGACTCAATGATGACTATATGGTAGCATATGATAACTCTGTATAAGTTCGTCATGCAGGAGGCACGAGCGAACTCTCCATATGATTGGAAGAGATAACCAATCGGAGGAGAACTGACTCAATAACAAGGTTAAGGCGTACCTAAGTCAAACTAAATCCCGCCCAAAATGGAGGAGAGACTTTATTTTGAGTGCTTTGTTCAAGGGTGACACGACTGACTCTAGCTGCCAACAATATATGGAAATGTTGTCCCGTTCCTGCTCTTTTTGTAATATGTAAATTTTTGTCTTTTCCTTTAAGCTGGAAAAAGAATAAAAGAATGCTATAGTACAGTGGAAAGAATGAGTGTCAGAGAAACAGATGATCTAGTTCTTGGGATGGGAACAATCCTATGCTCAATGCAGGGAGGCGAAACTGGTCAAGGACACTCAAAGGGATGTTCCTTCCACGGGTCAAAGGATGTGTCAAGTTGCAGAAGCTAAGTGATTGCACGGTTGATTTTGTAGAAGACATGGTCACATAAATGGCTTAAACACGAATCCAAGTGAAGCCGGATCAAGGCCAAAAGGTGCAAATATCAAATTGCAATGCAACAGTACAAGTCAACACAAAGGAGCCTCTATGGTATAAGGCCAGAAATAAGTGTAGAAGCAAACAAAATGTGTCTTCAACGCACAAGTCATGGAGGGACTAAAGGGGACTCCCAAGCCTATTCAGTATAATAGCATGGGCAACCAATGTCAGCGAGGTTCTATCTACGATGCCCATGTAAAGGATGGCTCTACCATCGCATCATGATTTAAAAATCGGCGAGTGAACATGGTTTGCTAACCAAGGCAAGATGGGGTCAACCCTATGGCTAATGTATCATTGAACGGAGGCTAGTATGCAAGATGCAATGGAAAAAATGGTTCTCCCTAACCTATATTCCAGTGAGTGAACGATACCTGCCACTCCAAAATATCCTGAAAAAATAACCCATTCTCGACAATCCAAGCCCACAAGTCAAAAAATTCATGAGACGCAAAATCAAGTTTTGAAAAAATATTTGGCAATTTCAAAGCTATAAAATGACTTTTGGACTCACAAATTTTTTATTTCTGTTTGGAGCAAAAGGCTATGGATCAAAAAGGAGTGAACTTGCCTCTGGAGAATTGGACCGTTCAAATCACACCAAAGTTATCAGGTAACCCTCAATTCATGCTTGCAATGTTTTGTGATAGTTTTTAGAAGTTTTCATTAAGATTTGACCATGGGAAATCATGCCAAAAATATCCAACTCTGCGTACACGCGGGTTGGATGTGATCAACCCGTGTATATGATGGCCCTACACACAATTGTGTGTAAAGGGAACCCGCTTGTACACGAGTTGAAGTTTAAACACAAAATCTAACAATTGAAACTCAAATTTTTTCAAGATGACCATCACATGGAGAGAGAGAGAGTATACCATAATTGACAATGAGGTAATGAATGACCAACATACACTAGACGCATTGAGAGGGTGTGGCTTATTGAAATTTTTCGAAAATGCCCAACATGAAAGCAAACACACGCTTGCTCGAACTCTTGATCCACTACTAGAGTGTATAGGATGATGCCTTCATGATAGATCAAATGCCTTTACGGATAGAGGTTGAAGACATCTAATTTATTACAAGTCTCTCCTGAAGAGGGGAGGCCATGCATTCAACTGGCAGGACAAGGGGTAGTCTTTCAGTAGAAGACTATGTGCACATATACTTTCCTGAACACCGGAAAAGATTGGAAGTCAGATGCCAATTAAACACGTGGAAAGTTTAACTCTGAGAATTCTATTGTTTACCATTGCAAGGATAAATGGATCAGCTTCACTGCATCAGGCCTCACGAGTGTCCATGATCCTGGCAGTGGAGTGCCTTACCATGGTTTTCGACTGGTACATGCCTCTTCTTACCAACATGAACAGCCATCTGACCTCTATTCAGAAGGGTCAAACAAAGAACTTTGGATATGGGACTATCTTATGCTCCTTCTTCTTTGAGAAGGTATCCGGGCCGCGTCCCAAAGTATCCATCTCTATCAGCAGCCCTTGAGATCCTCAGATGGGTAGATGGGCCAACTTGATGAAACGCCTTGGAGGTGAGGACGTGCCTAGGACGACTTTCGATGATGAGTTTTTCACCTGGTGGGACCAACAGATCATCGCAGTCGATGACTACCCATATGCTAGTATGGATTTCTAAGGAGATCCAGACTTGGTTTTGCCACCAAATGCAGCATGGGGAGACATAGGTAACAATTTTTTAAGTTTTTGTAAATTTTTAAGATTTTTTTTACTTTTTGAAATATGAAATAAACTTAGAAATATTTTTGATGAGACAAAATACTGACAAAAATGACCATGTTCCAGATGTGGGTCCAGTGAGACCAGATGGGTTTCTGAGGCATAGGCGTCGGGGAAGAGGTGTCGAAGAGGCAGCAGCTGAAACAGAGAGAGTCTTATATGCAGTTCAAATAAACTTGGTGAGGCTTACTCACCAAGTACCTATGATAGCCATAGAAGACCTACCTGAGGAGATGTAGCACCATGTGGTGGGGATACCATGGGACTGGGTCGGCATACTTTGGCATGTGGCCAATGCAGTAGTTAACTTCTTAGCCGCTCATCCTAAGCTGGGTCAAAAGACAGATAGGACATGATTATGGGCATGGACCCAAATTTTGAGGGCATTTTGTCCCAATTTTTGTATATTATGTTTTGAACACTTTATCTATACACAGGCAGTTTTATGATATATATACAGATCCAAATTTTTTATGTTTGTTTAATTTGATGAATGATTAATATGCCAATCTAATGCTTGATTAGCAATAGATTCTGCTAATGAATTCTCGGATCGTGGAATGTGAACATATGTAACATAAACAAATGATCGTTGCAACATTCTCACTCTCAAAAATTGGCGATATAAATAAGGATCATGAACCCGATAAATGTTAATTAATTGTGATACTACTAGCTGTGAGTCAAGATAAACTACCAATGAATCAATCCCATAAGAAATTGCTTTACATAGTAAATTAATAACGGCAATATATTCGGCAATGTTATTTGAAGCAAGACCAATGCATACTCCCCTCGACACCATCAACTAGCCAGATGGATAATAAATCACCCAAACTGTGGAAGCAAGATTTTGGGTGTGCCGATTAGCACCATCGGTGAATCCGAAATATATCATGTCATCCATCAACACCTACCAAAGTAGATAAAAAAAAATGTCGATATCACAAAATTCCCAACAAATATGTACAAAAATACACTATATACAAACAAGTAATTTCTCGGCCGAAACCTAAGCAAAATACTCTCAAGGTAGAGCCCATTTCGGGGCTCTTCCAGCTTGTTTTCTTCAAAATCAACTAATTTATAAGCCCCTTTTCCCGAAACTCATTTTACTATAAAGGGACCGTACCACATAGACTTGAATTTGCCTGCCCCCAAGGCGTCTTTATCTTGGTCATAGACTAAGACAAGGTCGCCTTTAGAAAAGACTCAAGGACGGGCAACTCTATCATACTGAGTTTTAATCATTTTCTTATGGGCCTCATTTATTATGGCGGCATCTTGACGCTGCTCATCGAGATGTTCCAAATGGACAAAGCGTTCTTCAAGACTAGATGTCTCTGGAAGAAATTTTATAGCTATCTTAAGGGACGAAATTTCACATTCGATAGGAAAAATAGATTCCAGTCCGTAAACTAATTGAAAAGGCGTAAAACTGGTGGCAGTGTTTACCGAGGTTTGGTATGCCCAGAGAGCCGAGTACAACATGATGTGCCAATTGGAGCGATTTTTGTTGATTGTCCTTTGTAGGATAGTCTTGAGGGACTTATTCATAGCTTCGACTTTCCCATTCGCTTGAGAATAATATGGAGATGAATGCTCCTACCGGAAGCCCAACTTGAGAGCCAATTCGGTCATCATTTGATTCTGGAAGTGACTGCCACGGTCAGTGACAATCTCTCTCGAGATACCAAAACATGAAATAACCTAATTGAAGAGAAGCAAGGTTGTTGTTTTAGTATCATTTTTGTAAGAAGGCATGGCCTCAGCCCACTTTGTAAAGTAGTCTATGGCCACAATGATGTACTTGTGACTTGCCGTCGAAGGCGGATTACAAGTAGTAAAGTCAATGCCCCACTTCGTAAATGGACTGACAATGATAATAGGAAAAAGTGGAGTTGGATGCGCGCACATCTTCCGAGTATAGATTTGACAAGGGTGGCAACGTTTGACTGCTTCAATACAATATTTGAAAATTGAAGGCCAAAAGTAGTCAGCATACAAAATTTTCTGGGTTGTTGCAAGCCCTAATAGATGACCGCCACAAGCTCCACTGTGCCAATCATTGAGTACAGACTTTGCTTCCTCCAATGTTAAGCAACACCTAAGGATTGAATCAACCCCTCTACTATACAATGTATCACCAATAATAACATAGTTTTTGGCAAGGTGACGCAACTTTCGATGCTCATCCTTGGAGAAAGTAGGCAAGAACTTCGAAGTCTGTGGATATATGATGATATCTCCATACCAAGGATTTTGTGAAGAAATGAGGAATAAATGTTCGTTGGGGAAATTTTCCTCATAAACAATGTCTTCTTCACAAAGCAGCTCGGAAATTAATTCCACAAAAACCAATGACTTCTTAGACTTGGCTGACAAGAACTCGAGATCAAATTATTTCAAAATAACAATCCAACGACTATATTTTCCCCCAATCACTTGCCTAATGAGGACAAACTGAAAAGGATTGATAGCTACTAAGACGAACATTTTGTGTAGCAAAATATAATGACGAAGCCGCTAGACATCATGGACAGCTGCCAAGGCCAATTTCTCGATAGGAGAATAGCGTAGTCTAGGGCCTACTAAGCCTTGACTTAAGTAGTAGATTACATGCTCAGTGAGAACATCATCCTACTAAACCAGAACCATACCTATGGTTGATTATGCTGCTGCGAGATACAAAAGGAAATCCCCACCATAATCAGGTGGACTCAACAATGGAGCATAGTTTAAGGCCTGCTTCAAGGCATCGAAAGATCGTTGCGCAAAGTCGTCCCATAAAAATGGAACTCCTTTCTTAAGCAAACACATAAACCCTTTGGTAATCTCGGCGTAATTTTCTATAAATCTTCTCAAGAAATTTGCCTTTCCTTGGAGACTTTGAAGTTTTCGAATGGAAGGCGGGGGAGGAAATTGAATTATTTCCTCAACCTTGAAAGGATCTACTCAAATCCCTTCAGTCCATACGATGAACCCTAACAACCGACTAGATGTGACCGCAAAAACACACTTATTTGGATTCAACCGGATTTTGTAAAAACGACATCTCTCAAAAGCTAACCGAAGGTGGCTAGGATGATTGATTCTCTTTCGAGAACGAGTAGCTAAGTCATCCAAGTATGCCTCGATAACATGTTTGATGTCATGGAAAGCATCTGACATGGCCCGCTAAAACGTAGCTCCAGCATTTTTAAGACCAAAAGGCATCTTCTTGTACACAAATGTACCCCAGTGACAAATAAAAGTTGTCTTATGTTGGTCCTCTGGACGGATAGTAATTTGATTGTAACCAGAGAATCCATCCATGAATGGAAAAATTTGATTACCCACACATTCATCAACAACGTGATCAATAAAAGGTGTGGGGTAGTTGTTTTTTGGACAAGCTTTATTCAAATCCCTAAAGTCGATGCACACTCAGATCATTTCTTGCTTTTCATTTACCAAGACTGGATTGGAAACCCACTCTGTTAGAGGAACGGGGTATATGAAACCCGCCTTAAGCAGCTTTTCAACTTCAGCTTTAATAGTCGTTGCTTTCCAAGGATTGACCAGTCAAAGATTTTGACGAATAGGTTTGGCATTTTCGTACGTCTTGATCTCATGTTGGACTATAGATGGATCAATTCCAGGCATTTCCTCATAAGACCAAGCAAACACATCTCGAAACTCTTTAAAGAGGTCAGTGTAAATTTGAATCTCTTCAGAGGAACAATCAGCTCCAATGAAGACATTTTCTATAACGTTAGGATTCCTAGAGATGTTTATAGGTACAGTTTTTGAGATAACTGACATATTACCTTCGGCAAAAAAGTGTGTTGGAGCCAAAGGGTTTGAAACTGTACAAACATCGTTAGTAAGCAGATTGGAGAACCTGGATTCAACTTCATGCAATGGAGTAATAAAATATGAATGACGATGTAAATCTTCCCACTGTCAATCTACACCCATCATTGCCTCTAAAATTGCTTCTTCAGATGGTAAAACCGTATCTAAGCAATCCAAAGCAGAAGTAGAGTCAAGGGTTCAAGTTGGAGCCACATCACCATCTAACTCCTCCTCGAAAAAAGGAGTGGGATGGTTGTCTGTAGAGTTAACGATAAATTGATAACTAAGTTCTGCTGCAGACATGGGAAATGCCATTCCACCAACCTGCCCTCCATCTAATGTGGTCGTAGATGAAGGTAAGGTTCAAGGGTCTAAAAAATAATGATTTCAAAAGAACTCTTTCCGTGAAGGCCCCTTGGAGGATGAAATTGCATTGATTCTATCTATAGGAGGGGGAAGCTCAAATATACCCATCAACGAAGAGTACATCCCAACTCCTAAATTTTCAATAGGTTGACGGGGGTTATCCATTGATGGAACGGTAGAATCTGAAGTTGCACGAGAGTCACTTGGAGAATAATCCAACTGGTCAATCTTAACAATTCTTCCCTCATGAGGAAAACAGAGGACGCGGAATAAAGATGAAACTATGGCATCCATCTCGTAAACCCAATTCCTTCTTAAGTGGAGATTGTAATCTAGGTTGGCATCAACAATTTCTACCTCAATATTAACGACCTTTCCTCCAACACATATAGGAAAGGTCGGGATAATTCCATGTGGCCTATGAGAATTTCCATCTAATGTTATCAAGAGAGTCGGTGAAGGAACAGTTGAAGGTGATCCAATGGCCTTTCAACATGCATAGACATTACTCATGTGGAAGCTCCCTCATCTATAACTGTCTGAAAAATATTGGCTTTTCGGTAAGTGGACTTTATCTGAAATCCATATGGTGAGGAAGTCTCTTTTTGACATTCAAAATATCAAAAGTGAGCACTAAATAGTTCTTTGGATCCATCGCCCTGATTGCCAAAAGTAAGGCACTTTTCTAAGAAGGACACGACTGGAGTATATCCAATGCAGCCATAGCACAAGGAATTTGAACCAAATCTTCTACAATCAAGTAGTTCTGGGTTGCCCTAGCATTAGGGTTAATAGTCAAGCACTTTGCGGAACCTTTCGATATCCGAGGTAGAGACTCAGTAGAGGGTCACTCAATATGAAGTGGGTTCGTGGTTTTAGGAACAGATTTTGCCTTAGATGTTTCCATTTCACCATAATCGCGTGCTCGTGTAGCAACATCAACATGAGAACTCATCATATAAACATTTGAGGAATTTTCCCCTTCTTGGTTGCCCCCTGTGGAGGTAATAGGGTTCGAGTTCGCGCCAGCAAGTAATTGCTACCCTTGGGGAAAAGGGTTAGTCAGGATAGCTTGGGAGCTAAAGGACCCTTGCTGCACTAACAAGCGCTAAGCATCTTGAATCTTCGAGTAGAGGTGAGTCAAATGATCTCCATTGCATAACTTGCATGCAAATTTAACCTTTTTCTTGGACTCTTTTCTATCCTCACCAGCACCGTTGTTAGGATTGTCTACATTGCCCTTCCCTTCCTGATTCTTCTTTTTACCTTGTCCCTTCTTCTTCCCATCAAATTGTTGATTTCCTTTGGGGTTAGAGGCCTGGATGGCGTTTATAGCGGTAGGTTGGGAAGGAGAAGATGTAGAAGGTGCTACCTGTTTAGAAGACGCAATTTGTAGATACAATTGCTGCAATTGGTTCAAAAGGTTCACTTTATTTGTGTCAATTGATCCAAATATACCATCAGCATGAGGGCTTGGCTTTGGTTTGGCTAAATCAACCTTGGATCTGTTAGAGTCGGTCTGGTCAGTCCTCCGTCAGAGATCAAAACTCTTTATGCATTTCATTTTTAGGTGTCCCGTTCCATTCATTCAGCTGCATTCCGCTAGGGGCATGCCATGATCTGACGGAGAAAGTTATACTAGTCATTTCCCCTCATGCCTGGCTCCTGCTGGCTTATGTCTTTGTGTCAAATAATCAAAAAGTCCATAACAGTCAAGGTCTGGTCCTTTAACAGACAAAATTCATTTTTGGTCATTAGGTCCAGGGATTGATCAATTTGGTCTTTAAATATGTCCAATAAAGCCATGCAGGCCAGAGTGATGCTCTTGCAAAGTAATGATCCGCAGAGTTTCATCATCATATTGATAAACTTCAATTGTTCTTCAAAACTCTGTTTTGAAGAAAAGTCAAACAATGTTATTGGTGAAAAAGTCGACAGTTGATTTCTTCAAGTGCATTCATGGTTTCCATGGCCAAATGCTCTGTCATGCAATCCCTGCAAAAAAGGGTCGAAAATTTCATCGTTTGAGCCCAAATTTCAGAGAAAAAGTGAAAATAAAGGTTATATTAAAGTCAGTGAAAAAGGTGCCAAACAAGACATTAGAAAGTGGGTTTTTAAAAAAAGCAAATTTAAAACATGACCTCCAAGCCTATATACACAAATTCCATCATGAATCCAAGTCATTGTGCAAACAAGTACTTGGGAGAACATTTCAAACTGTTTGAGTGAGAAATCGCACGATTTGGAGCACACAGGCAGGGGCGCGGCGCACACAGAGCCTGCCTGTAGTGTTAAATTACAACTAGCGCGGCGCACACCCGGAGCGCGGTGCACAGAGACAAAGTGCCTAGAAATTGCCAAACTCACCCAAATTTTTTGTGAAGACACTCTAATTGCAAGGTAGGCTACCTAAACTCACTTGTGCATCAAATTTGGTAAAGATATGATGGTTTCATGCCCATGATTGAATGCAAAAATTTCTTAAAGCAACCACAAAAAGACACCAAGAAATCATCTTGCTAGGGTTGTGTAACAGTGTTATTACTGCCAAGGTATTTTCCCTTCCCTACCCCTGTTCCTTATTCCCCTATTGCATTCTTCCTACTATCACTACCCTAACACTACCAAACTCATATTCCCTTACCCCTCCTCCCATTACTCAATACAAACCCTAAAACCCTACCTCGCCAAAAATACCCAAACCCCCTACATGTCCCTAAAAAAAATTCTCCCTATAACCCATGTTCCCATTATATTATTCCCCTCCTAATATTCCCTTGTTTCATTGTCCCCTTGGTGGCAGATTATCAAAACAACCTAGCTTTCACCATCATCAAAAGGGGCAGCCTAAATTCAGTTTATAAAACAGCAGTCATGGCATCCGAGGTTTCATCAGAGTATGAGGTGGAGACCCACAGTGATACAGCTTCAGGAGAACAGGCTCCCCGGAGACATCATAGGAGTGGAAAACATGTTAGGGATGAGCCAAACACCCTCACTGAGTTGCAGGCATGCCCTCTTGCTATGTCATGTTTCCAGCACCTAGCATGTTTTGAATTTTGTCAAAGGGTGGCAAATGTCAGAGTTCATCATCAGTTGGCCCGTCTGTTTGCACTTCACCTACATGGAGGTCAGTCTATCTTGGCTGGGGTCACTTTCACATTGACACCTGCAACCATATCAGTGGCAACAGGCATACCAAATGTTGGAGAACAGTGGAATAAGAAGAATAAGGTGGAGAGGCATCATTATGAGCCTTACATTAAGGCCAGTTGTTTGAGTCAGCTCACGAGAGTTTTCCCATTCAGATTTTTGAGAGATGAGTATGCTCCGCTCATGAAATTGATCATGAAGTACTTCAGTTGTGAGGGGAGGTTTTCTCGCCTTTATGCCTATCACATTAGGTTTCTCATGAACTTTACCAAGGTGTGTATGATGAACCTCCCATTTTTCATTTGCGGGAACATAGAGAGGATGAAAAATTTCATGCAGCATAAGACCCGTCGGCAGCAGCTCAACAGTGTTTATCACTTTTCTCTTATCCGGATTTTGGTGGATCATCAATTGGGATTGCAGGGTATTGCTTGGGAGGACTTCATCTCCCATGACTTCTTCAGTGCTCCACAGGTAGTATCAGAGGCAAAGCATGAGATAGGTGGTCCATCACATCAGTATGAGCGCCATGAGACTGCTACTATGCCAGTATTCATCATCTATCAAAAAGGCAGTAGACCCTTATTTGCAGCAGCAAAGCGAGTGTTATCTCCACCTGGGTTGGAAGGGACCTTGCTTCTGACATCAGCATCACATGAGCAGGGCAGAGGTAAGGAGCCAATGCAGGAGGAAGGGCCATCAGGTGAACGAGAGACTGAATTCGTTCTCCTCCATGATGATGAGACAGATACAGAACCAACAAATGCAGAGCTTACAAAGATCATCTAGGAGCAGCAATCAGTGATTGAGGCCTTATCCCTTGACTTGGAGAGGGCCAAGTGGAACATGAAGTACCTGGAGCAGAGAAACAAGAAGCTTGAGTACTGGCAGGCGATTATGGAGCTGCAAAACGTTTGTGAGCATCGCCAAGCTGCTCAAAGGAGAAGAGTTGAGCTCACATCATTGGAGCAAGAAATCAATGAGGATCGGGAGGCCAACCTTGAGAGGGTCAACATGCACTTGGAGAGGTTGTTGGACAAGGCCGACAAGGACGTTGCTCTACTGATACACATGGCTTTTCATTACAGGGCATGAAACATGAGCGCCAAGGCCCAAATAAAGAGTTTGAAGGCGAAATTGAGGAAAGCAACAAGAAAGGCAAAAGAGGCAAAAGAGCAAGATCGGCTTCGAATCTTGGCTGAGGCTTCCTTCGCCCATCATAACACCCCATAGAGAACCTCCAGCCCAAATTTCAAGAAATTTGGGGAATTTTTGGTCACATGACAAATTTATGGGCAAAACACGAGGATTTTCTCCCTATGAGGAATGGTTTGCATTTTTTGATTCGGCATGGAAAATCACGACTACTAGTGCCCGAACAAGAAATTTGGGCAAGATCTGAGTCTCCAGGAGGTCAAAAACACCCAAAAAATGGCCTCTTTGCCCCTTTTTTGACACACAGGAAGCAGTCTTGGGAGAATGGAGATTTGGAGGGACAAATGAGCACCAAATTCAAAAATTCTAGTGGGGTTAGAAAGTAGACAAGACAGGCTTTCCAACAAGCCCACTTGGGCACATTTTGGACACCTACAAGTGCCCCAAAACAGGCCCCAAAGTAGCGCGGCGCACAGAGGAAAAATTGCCAAATTTGCTTCCGTTTCGCGAAATTTCGATTCGCGACTTCTCCAAGTGGGCCCGCTCATCTACACTTCGGTTTTTTGGCACCTAAGGCGGAATTTAAAGTATTTTTTCCCCATATTGGATTCTATCCAAGTGGTGAAGGAAGGCAAACAGTCACCCAAGCCATTTTTCATGTTTGTAACACTGCACCTGTAGCTGATGGTTGGCTCTTCATCTCCATTTTGCAATAATTCGAGTAACTCCGCAACCCTTGGGCATTCTATCTCTTCATGGCACATTCTATATATTGTATGTAAGCTATTTGCAAAGGGTTGGTTGGCTTTTCACTTCTGTAAGACTCTGGGAAAGAAACTCTGTTTCTTCACTATATATTTTTGACAGAGAATTAATGAAAGGCAGCGGCTCTGTTTCATGAGATTCTTGTGGTTGTGAGTGTAGCAAATGTGTCTCTTATGTTTTCATATGTATTTCGTTATGTTTCATAATTCAATTCATGTTCATTTCCAGTGAAATTTTCTAAGTGAGATTAGGTAGAATTCAATTTTATTGCTCTGCCTGTGGGAAAATTTCATGTTCAATGTTCTTCTTCTGTTGAAAAGGATTCATGTTCCTATGCCCTTTTCACACTCCTCAGCAATCTCTCCGTTCCGCGTTATTCCAAACTAAATTGCTACACTTTCCGCCTACCTTGCCTCACAAAGTAATATGTGCCTTTGTATTAAATTCTCTGTTCTTTGCTGACTGTTGGTCCCATACCATCCCAGAAGCTCGGTCATTCATAAAAATTGTTTCTTGTATCCCTATTCACTTACTAGCCTAAGATCAATATTTCATTGTAAGTCATCTCAGACCATTTTTGCTTATATATTCACTGAGCGTGACTCGGAGAGAGCCCTCTCCTGTTCTGGTAGGGCTAGCTACCAGACTGAGCGTGGTTTGTGGTTACCCTAATTTTTGCCTTCCTTCAGCCTAAGGTAGATTTAGGTGCTAACAGGATCTAGGAGCGTCAAGTAGGATTTTCTGAAGAGTCCCAGACTGAGAATATATCAATTCTAACTGCTGGGCTCGAAAAATGGCCTGCTCTTCCGAATAAACACTAGAAAGAGAAACATCCTTGGAGATCTCAGGTTGTAATGATTTGAGAAACCATTTGAGATGGAACTCTGGTGGAATTTCAGCTTTTATAAGTCTTTTTCTCTGTCTCCTGTCCTAGATATGATATGAAATGTGAGTTGTTGTGTCTTGATGAAAATTGGCTAGAAGCTTAGTTTTGGCTTCATAGCCGACAGGCAACTAAAAATGGTTCAAGAAAATATTAGCCAAATCAGTGAAAGAAGTATAGGTTCCCCCTGGCAACTCTATATACCATTTGGCTGCATTCTCGGTTAGGATGCGCTGAAATAACCTCAACCTAATCGAATCATCTATCAGGGAGTTGGATGAGCACCATAAATGAAATGTGGTCTCCTGGGACCAGAGGCCAAGCCGGATTGTACCTAATTGGATCATTTTTCAATTTAGTTAAGTCTGGCAGATTAAGCGTGGCCAGAAAAGGAAGTCATGGAGCACCTTGGGAATTCCATCCAGAATGGGCAGGGTTTCTGAAAGTTTGAAAAGAATGACCTGGATTTTGAAAGGCACCAGGTTGTCCGAAGTAACTTGTAGAGCCTACTGAACCAAAAGGTGACTCTTGTGGTCCAGCAAAATTTAGATTTTGGCCAACTCCTGCTGAAAATCCTCCGTAACTAGTGAAGTTACCCCCTAATGAAGTATTGAAAGGAGTTGATAGCCCCTGATAAGGGTTCCATGTGTTAGAAAAGGGTGAAAAACTTTGAAATGAATTAACCAAATAATATGGCATATTCCCTTATTGGTTGAAAAACTGATTCCCAGCTCCTATCCCACTAACCGTAGGGTTTGTCCAACTCTAGAAGGGGTTACTGCCTTGACTTGTAAAAGGAAAAGGCATTTACCCTACTAACGGATTGGAATGTGGTATATTACCACTTCCAAATGGGAAACCCTGAAAAGAAGCTGATCCACTCATCATGGATGTAGAGGCGGTTGATGGTATATTTAAAGGAACTGAAGGAATACCTTGAGAAGGCATTCCAAAAGCGAAGAATCCAAAACTGGATGCAGCAGGTTGAGAACTTCCACTCGTTGACCCAAATATAGTAGACCCAAATATAGTAGTGCTGGGAGTGTTAGAAGGGATGGAAATAGTTCCTCCTCCTTGTACATATATGGGAGTCTGCATGCTCGCAACACTCGTTGTGGATGTCATGCTTCCAGTAGTGGTCATTGAAGGGGTAGATGTATGTGGACCTGGGCTCGAAGGCCTGTGAGTTGGAGTTCCAACGTATAAAAAAATGTTTGGATGATCAGGAGGGAGAGGAGAATCCGGAGCCGCAACCGACTCTGAAAGCTCTTCTACTTCAATACTATCTTCCAACTGAAAGAGTACTCGAGAAAGAACTGGTGTGTTCCTCTCTAATTATGTACTGGTACCAGGTCTATCTTGTGAAATAATGCCCCCAAGCAGAGGATCAATCTCCGATGCACCTGCTGCCACTAGTTGGAAACCACTGGCAGAATCGCTCCTACGCCTTCTAGGAGAAGGTTCTCGACTCATAGGTGAAAGCCCACGAAGTCTCCGAGACCGTCAAGATAGTCGGTCAACCACTTTGAATTATTTATAAAAATCTACTTAAATAATCAAGAAAATTATAAAGCTAGGCCGACTAGGAGCATAGAACACTCACTAAAATGTCCCTAAAGATATCAGCAATCAAGCAACTTCCAAATATTTCTGCTCCGAGTGATTAGGACCGGACACCAAAATACAAGAAAGTTAATAATAAGGGCCTTCCGAAAATAGACTAGGGTAATTATGCCCCAGGCCTACTAGCGAAGGTATCAGAGCTAGTTACGCTGACCTCTAAACAACAGCCTTTGCCGGTGCAAGCCCCCAAGCTTTGCAAGGGTGCCCTCCAGAAGTACTACTGAACGTGATACAATTTCAACCTCAGGTGCCACAAGATTCCCCTCCGCAGCCACCTGTGTGATTCCTAGGATAGGCAACTATGGTCACCAACTCGTATTAGAAGCTAGGCAGAACAGTCGTGAAGTAGGATCCGATAAGTAAGAGAGGGGGTATCTCTCATCCTTATCTTCACGAACCCTCGTGTTTTACTCCCAGTCATGAAGCTTTCCCAGTCTCCCTAACGCTATTGTATTTCACTCTTTAATCAAACTTGTACGTTTTGTAATTTAGAGTGGCCTTGGAGAGTTAACTCTCCTCTCACCTAATCCAAGGCCCTAATAAACCTAAATTTTTTGGTGTATTTTTATGACAATACAAAAGTTCTAGTTTATTTTAGTTAAGCGCTTGATTTTATAGTTGTTCTTTTAAGTCATGGGTTTAGATGGCAATGAAACCAATGGTGTTTGTATGACGCATAAGAAACCAATGAAAAACTAACTTTTTCTATAAATAAAAAGTAACAGCAAGCAAGAGCAAAACTGAACCCTGAATGACACTGAACAACCCAAACTAGGAATAACAAGATTTTTATCCCCAGTGGAGTCGCCAATTCTATTACAGGAATAAGTACCCTAGGGTTTTGGGTTGGAACCCCAATAGATCAAGAGAAAACTACAATAAGAAGAATTCATACAACTCAAGCAACATGCTTATATAAACAAACTATGTGAAAATGACCATACCCGGATGTCCTTCGTTTGGGTAGTTCCAGCAGGGTTCAGACCCTCTGCAACTCCTGATGATCTTCGAACCTGCAAATCAACCAATTCGAACATACATAGTAGCATATAGATAAAGCATTTTAATGAAACTAACTTTGTATCATATAAGCAAATGATTAGTTATACATCAAAATAACATTCACATATGAATTACAATACTATCTGATGCATAAACACAGTTAATCTCAAGAACAAGACAATGCTTCTTTTTACTGCAGAAAGCTATAACTAACACGGGGAGAATTCCCCTGAGTCTTCTTCTTTTGGCTCCAAGCGGAACTGTCCTCTAGATCCATCCAGTCCCAGTCTTCAACAGCCTCCTTCCATAACCAATACCATGATATCTCAAGCAAGTGGGAGAATATCAACAATCAAGGAAACAAGGGTTTCCTGAAACTTGGGGAAGTGCATGAAGCACAGGGATACTTCAGACTCAGTCAGGGGATAATCTCAGTATAATAACTCTATCTCTTCTCTTCCTTAAGGCCTTCCCGTAGAAGTATATTTATACTTCTCCCAATTAGTTTTTTAGTTGGGAAACAGTTAGGCCACGAGCACTAGGAGGTAATCAACAGGTAAAACCCATGAACTTTGACCAAAATTAAGGAAATTTAATTTTTTTAAGTGTTTTAACACATATACGCGGGTTGGGTATTGACTAACCCGTGTGTACATGCTTTTATCTTAGGGAAAAGTAGCGTATAGGGAATAAAACATTGTTTTTAAAATATTTGGACCAAGACTGGAAGGAGGGGTTTCCCTAGGCCATAAACCAAGCATCACAAATACCAAGGGTGGTAAATGGAGCTATAACACATAGAGTAGAATATTTAAACATATGGTATCAAACATCTACGATATGTGATGTGAATATGGCTCGCTAGAAAGGCCGATAGGAAAAAATATCCAAGGAATGGGGGGATAAACGACCATACCTAGATCCGGTGGGATCTAGGCCGAGACTTATGTTAATCAATTAAAAAGATAGCCAGGGAAAAACCATCATGCCCCCAAGCATGGGTTACTACCCGCAAGCATATGTGATGGAAGGGAGTGATCTAGTATGCAAAGGTGGGAATGATGCCCCCTAGTAGGAGGAGTTTGTGGAGTTCCATTGTAATCCGAGTGCTTGAAAAATGGATTCAAGCATCTCAGCCCAACTTAGGACGAGATCCTCCAAAGGATGATAGGGAGATGTAGGGGCCTATGTGTCGCTCAGTACATTATCGACGTACTAGATTTATTTAGAGTGGTAGACTCCAAACACATTTATTTTTATATGTTGATGCATAATGTGGTTATGCGTCTTTTATGTGATGATGACGGTTCGCCATGTGTTGTGTTTATGGTTTTCTTTTGTGGTATACATGTGATAAATGCCAATCTAGAATGTTATTTGCAATGGTATCTGCATAGTTATTTTGGGCTCTAGGAACATGATTGAAAGTGATGGTTTCAAATTCACGTACCAATAGCTTAACTTGTATATATTTTCTAAATAGGACTTGTTTATGCACATGATATGCACCATTAAATTGCATGACAAGCAACAAGGAATCTAAATGAACATGAGATGAAGGATGCGATGAGCAAGGGAATCGACTAACAAACCTATCACTACATCATATTCGGCCTGGTTATTTTTGGGAGATCTAATGCACATGCCATTGGAATGAACTAATCTATGCAAGGGGGTGAAAATGGCCCATGTTGCCGAGGCTAGATTCCTAGAGAAGCAACTCACAACATCGACATAACCCATATACAGTGTGGATGATGGATCCATCTGAAAGGTGAAAAAGACAACAGATGAGATGATGCAACCTACCTAATTGCATGACATAATAAATATGTGCAAATAAATGGGATATGCTATGGGTGAAATTTCATAAGCTAGAGTGCATTGCACGGATTAGGAAGTAGTTGGCCTTCAAAATCCTCGAGAAGATATGCTCCCTTGCCTAACTCCAAGGGTAATCAAGGGTAGACATAGCTTCTAAGATATCCTCATCGGAATGGAAGATGGATGGACGGGAGGAAGACTGACTACCTGATGTGGTGGCGGGACCTAGTGCCTCATCCTGAGAAAGAAGTTTCACATACACATCATCTGGAATGGTAGACAATGAGCTAGTATATGGAAAATCTATTGATATTGAGATGTGGGTTTTTGATGAAGGAGGTTCGATAGAAGCATGCAAAAACCTGAGAAAGGTTTTCTTGCGAGGAACTCAAGGACGACGATAGGTAAAGGATATGGACTGTGGAATCCATCATCTCGACATCGGAGGGAGGGATCATAATGGTGGGACCAAAGTTCCCTATTCTAATGTACTAGTGGTACCAGAATTCACATGTATAGGAGTAGATGATCCACTAATCACGAAATTCATCGAGACGAGGGAAAAAATGGGAGTAATGATCATAATGATTACACAGGGAACAAGGGTGATTTGTGTGCAACGTTTTAATCCTTTAGCTGAATCTGGTAAGGTAACTTGGACCTCAGGGATATTAGACTCAAGGAATGTTTCATGAACCAAAGGTTTGAGACGAGGAAGTTCAAGATAGTTATTGGTGTCATGCCCAACAGCCTCACACAAAGCGCACGAAGGCATCGACTTTGGCGCTTTGGGGGCTGTAGGAGCTTGGGGAGCCTTGTCCTTTGGTTCTTTCCTCTTGGATTTCCCCCCCTATCTGGATTCTTTCACAACAGAAGTGGGTTCCTGTTGAGGTTGTGGTGGAGCTGAAGTAGCGATAGGGGTTGTAGGGACCAGTTGAACCGGGGTCAAAGCATGAATGCTCTAAGCTGACCAGGGAGAGTATTTGTTGGGAGATCAATGTACTAGACTGAGATCCCCAAAGTCATATTAGGGAGAGTCAATGAAGCCATGATAGGGACAAAAAATATTCTAGGAGGAGGAAAGAAAAAAGATATTTGTCTTGCAGGGTAATGTCCTAGCGAAATATCTCCTGGATGGTTAAGACCTGGAAGAATAGTTCTTGGTGGGAACAAAGGAGAGGCACCCACAAATGGAGGAGGTCCTGGGGGTGGATCCGGATGGCTTGGATGAAATGGTAATATCAGGGTGGTTATTTACCAAAGGTACCAACCTTCTTTTGAGCAACCTGTGACACTTGTAACATGCAAACACTCAAAGATCTAGTCTCAAAGATGGGAGGGGGAGGACTAGGGAAAGCACTCAAGAAGATGGAATCTTTGTAGATTTCAAGTGAAACACCAGCGAGACGTGTGGAAAACTTCTTGATGGACATCGATGAGATAATGGACTCAGGGGAGGTTAAATATAACGACTCATAATATGTCAACTGATCAATAGTGTCGATCTTCCCTTCTTAGGGAAAGCACATCTTGCAGAAAATCACAGACGCGACAGCTGAAATGGCGTATGTGTAACTATGACCCAATAGAATGTTTTAATCTAGAGGCACATCAACAACCTTAATGCCAACATGAACAGTCTTGCCCGCAAGAGTCATTGGACAATTGCGATACATGTTGATAGGTTGGGAGGAGTGACTGTCCAAAGCACGCAAAGTGATGGTGGATGGGGACAGTTCAGGTGACTTGAGTTGCTTCCAAACGGAAGCGGACATCACACAGGTGGATGCACTTCATCAATAAAACATTGAGAGATGATGGCATTACAGACTCAGACTTGTATCTCAAACGAAACGGGTGGAGGTAATGGAGGATGTTTTGACGTACCAATAGGAAAGACAATTAAAAATCGTCTCAAGGATTTACTGCACACAAAGAATTTAGTAGAGCTTTCTTTTGAGATGGGCAGGATTGGAGAACCTCCAACGTCTACATGGAAACAAGTGATTGCACCAAGTCGTCTACTATCATGTATGTATGGGCAGCTCGATTAGAAGTCATGTTACAACGTAATTGTCCCTTAGGAATTGACTCAACTTTAGGTTGAGGGATCTGTAATGGACCATTTGGTGATATAAGAGGCTCGTTAGATGCTTTGTTTTTGGTCTCAGTAGGTAGTCACGAGGACCAGAAGGTTGGGGAGGGTGGGCTGCTTAACCTTATTGAGGTTGAGCAGCAACAAATCCTTGCTGAGGGAAAGGATTTGTGAGCACGGACGATTGAGATGGCGCGAGATTATGAAGCGATTGTTGCATGGGCGGTTGACCTCTAGAAGCTTCTTGGGCTTCCCATATTTGCCGCATCTGGGGTAAGAGGGGACACTCATGAGTATAATGGCCATGTACACCACAAAATGCACAAGGCTTGTTCATATGAATAACCTTGTTCTTCTTGGGTTGGTCGCCCTGTTGCTGGTTGTTGGTGTTAGGCTAGTTCCCTAAGGGGTTCATTACCTTGGTTACTCTAGTTACCCTTGTTTCCCTTCCCCTTA
Source organism: Pinus tabuliformis (assembly GCA_031772625.1). NCBI lineage: Eukaryota > Viridiplantae > Streptophyta > Pinopsida > Pinales > Pinaceae > Pinus > Pinus tabuliformis. The sequence continues at coordinate 251,436,903 of CM062808.1, read as the reverse complement.
TTCTTTTTCCTCAAATTTTGGGGATTGGTGGCACTATGTTATGCATACACTTGACCCTGAGGGGGCAGTGGCTACTAGGGCTGAGGATGCATGGGAGGTTGCAACACTAATGCCTGAGGGGCTAGAGTTCTCGGCAATGCATATGTGTAAGATGGTGAGGGGGCAATGGTTGAGTAGATAGGTTGAGTACTAGCTGGCCCTAACATCTGTTGATGTGGTTGGGTGAATTCATAAGATGTGATTTGTCTTAAATACACATTGCTGGTAGGAGCGGGATAAGCATTGGAGGAATTTGTGCCCCCCTACGGATGGCCATAACACTGTAGAGTATATGGTGAAAGATGTGAAATAGCTCCAACGATACCGTTGGCGGTGTGAGATGCCCCCAGTGCATTGGCACTACCAAGATGAGGGAGGTCTGGTATAATGGTATAGACATAACCAGATTGAGCGTAAATTAAGCTTAGAGCAGTATGGAGAGCCTCTTCCTCTGTTTAAGGAAAGTGAGATGCGACATTTTGGAAATGGGTGCTAAAAGAGTCATAAGGAAACAATTGAGGTAGACACAATCTTCAAAGGAAGGAGCACAGCACATTCTCCTCCATCTATGCCATTCCTGGACATGGTCGGTAAGACGGGTGGAAGAGGACTAACGAAAGGTGGTCAAGAGCTATGTACCAATGTTATGTCGGAGAGGTAACTAAAATTATGAAAGGAACACTTTATCAAGCCTCATGAAAGTGGAATGAGAAGTGGTGGGTTGGTCAAAGTACCACTTTTCAGCATCTCCAATGAGCGTGCGTTGGAACAACCAAAGACGAATTGAATCATTGGTGATGGAATTGGATGAACACCACATATGGAAGGAGTGGACATGATTTGTAGGGTCCTCTCCAGAATTACCCTCAAACATGGGAATGTCGGAGGGAAGCTTAGTCGGCATAGTTGGCCAACCAACATTATGGTGTATAGGGTCATTAATCCGCCTAAAATCCAGGAGGCTTAACCTAGCCATGAAAGGTAGCATTGGAGCTTTCAAAACGGTTCCACTAGATGTGATTACCAGGGTAGAATTGGAGCCAACACCGGGTTGGTTTCCTGCACCTACAGTGGGTCCTGACATGATGACGGTATGCAGTGAAAGAGGCTCAGAATCAAATGAGGAATCATATGAACTAGAAGAAGATTCAGTATGGGGACTCAGGGGACAATTAACTGGAACCCTACAAGGACTAGTAATACGTCCAAACGAAAACTGGGGATGAAGGCCTAAGAGTCTCCACGAAATGCCTTGGTGGTGTAATGGTTGCAAGACACAAGTGACAAGTAAATGGTAAAGGGAGATAAAAAAAATGTCTTTGTCTCTGTGTGGGGAGAAAAATTAATTAAGTTAACTCTTGGCTTGGTGGTGTAAACCAAATGCCCTTCGCTTAAGGTGTGCTTGTGTGTGCAAGTGTGTTTATTAATTAAGCCCAAATCGTGTTTGAAAAAGAAAAAGATTATTGAAATAAACTGAAATAAAAAATAGAAAATGAACAAAAAATCAATTATCTAAAACCCCAACCAAACTAGGTTTGCAAACATTGAGTTGGTTGGTGGCAAAATCAATTGAAAACACACAAAAAAGGCCAAGATATCTAAGTTTTGGTGTGACTAGGATCAAATGACACTATGCTGCTAGAAAGTGGTGCAGCGACAGCACAAAACTAGGGAGGAAAGTCGCTACAAAATATATGGAGATGGGTATGAAACCTATGGAAAACAATGGCACCCTAAGGAAAATGACCAAAAAAGGTTTAAGAGGGAACTTTGGATGGAAACAAGGAGGGTACAAATTTGGAAAATATGGTTGAAATCTCTGTAGAAACTCAAACTTCTTACTCTGCTAAACTCCTCCTATATAGTTGGAAGTGTACTAGAATCCCTAAGGGGATAAATTCCACTTCGATGAGAGAAACAGAGTATGTCAAGGCCTAAGCGGGCTAAGACAGTGGTCAACTAACCCAAAAGACTACTCTCGACAAAACCCATAAAAAGATCAGAAAAAACCCTAGAAACCATAAAATCGTAGGTATTGACCTGTTTAGGGGGATAGTGTACTTTTTGGGCTTGAAAGTGTGCTCTAGACCTCCAGATCGCAGGTTTGGGGTAAAAAAGTGTGATTTCTACTCCTCAGTTCTCAAGTGAAAAGTCTCAAAAAAATTTGTTGTCTTTGTCGCAGTTCGTTCATGTGACCTGAAAAAATAACCAGAAAACTTACGGAAGTTAGAATTTGACTGATGTAGGATTAGAATGCTAGTAAACAACATTAAGAGACTGAGAAAGAAAAACCCTAAGCTGAAAACTAAAGGTCACCTAGGTTTCTGAATTAGAATTAAAAACGTAGTGGAGTCGCCAATTTGTTAGTGACAATCATAAATTCCTCAATGGAGTCGCCAATTTGTTGGGGTTTTTTCTTATCTAGAGTGTACGAAAATAAATCACTTTAGACTATGGATGACAAACAACCTCAATAGTAAAAATCCCTGTTAAACAATGTAGATATGCAACAAATGTTAGAAACAAAACCTGCCAAAGCCCTGATCTATGCAACAGAAATAGTTAAACAACATAATGGAATAAGAAAATGAGCGCAAGCAACTCTAATAATCCAATGGAAACCAGATATATAAAGAATATATTTATTAAACAACACCTATGAAGGGAACAAATAATGTTACCAGCCCCCCTCTCTGGGATGGGTTCTTGGCTATCCTCAATGTCTTCAACTTTTGTAGAGTCTCTCTCCTCTATAATGTGTAAAACCCAGCAAACAAAATGTTTGAGTTCAATGAGAACTCAAATGGAAAAGAAAATGGTGTGTGAAATGATAATAATCAGAGCTACAACAATGAGTGCAACAATCAAAATGATCAAAAGTGAAGAATGAATGTAAAACCCTTCTATTTAAAACAAAATATTAGGTTATTCTTGAATAATGGGAAATAATAAAATATTATTAACCAAATTCTAGAATTGACCATTTGGAATATTTTATTATATTTGGTTGGAGGGAAAAAGTATTTAAACTTTTATTTAGAAATAATAAATAAATAAATGATTTATTTATCATCTCAAGAATTATGGTTAAGTAATAATAAACCAATAATGATGTATTTAAGCATTCCTAGGGGATTTAGTCAAACTTGACAAGGAATACTAACTAATTAGTGATTAAGTAATTATTCCTAGAGAAAAATAAGATAATTAATGATTTATCTATTTATTTCTCATAGCTGGGTCAAATATGACAAGGAATATTACTTAAACAATGGTTTAATTAATTATTCCTAGAAGATAATTAAATAAATAATGATTTATTTAATTATTCTTCATGGGTTTAATTATAAATGACTTACCAAATGTGGTTTATTAAGTAATTTCTTACAATGAAAGCAATTTTACTATGGTAAAATTGGCCCTACATGGTGTACTTCTATCCATCTAGTAAATTATGGCTAGATGATCAATTTTTCGTGATAACACACTCCCTCTGTGGACTGCTATAGGAAGGACCTGTAATTGCTATAGGAAAATCTTGCAATGCTACAGGAGGGTTCTAAAAATCTACATGAGAGAGATATGAGGACAAGGATAACCCAACATGGACCCTATGACCTTGAAAATGATGAGTAAGGTTCCCCCATCATGGTCCATCATCCATCCCATTTCACAAAAATTCACTCACTATTCACTCACTCTGTCTTACCCGTGTTAAAAAATTTAAAACACACAAAAGTCATTATCTTAATTTCTACAAGTCTACACTACTCCCTCATGCTCCTATAATTGTCCTCAAGAATTACTACGACTTCTCTGATCACCCCCATGCAGATTGAAGACCACAGGGAAAAGGAAAGGATTGCTACAGGGAGAAAACCTCCTCTTGTAGTATCTTGTGCACACATCATAGAATGCACTAATATTGATTTTTCTCATTAGTAAGGGGGATCATGGAGACTTATGAGACCACTCTGAATCAGTCATATCACTTGCAGGAGTACTTTCCACCAACAATAGAAAATCAAACATCAACAAGGTACCTCCACACACAACAAACACAATAGTCAAGTATCATGCAGAGAAATGAAGAAATACATAGGAAATAAGCCAACAATTCAACTCCCTTGATGCCAATGATATGGTACAACTTCAGTATGAAAATCCTTGCAGTAGTTCAATCATGAGGTAGGAATAGGTATAGAAAAATCTTACCTCCTCCCTATGTGTGAATAATGAAGATGTGTAAATTTCTAGAGGGAATTCTTTAATATGTTCGAGGTGGCCAGTTAACTTGGACACCCTTGGCTAGTAAACTTAAAGTGATGGTAAGAACTCATGCAACATGGAGATGTCACATTAGCCAAGTCGGGATCACAAATAGTGGGTCATGATTATGATAAAAGGAGAAATAATTACTAAGAGTGGGGACAATAGTCCAAACGAGGAAGCCTCATGTGACTGTGAGGTCACCACAATGTTCCAAGCCTAAACCAAAAATGGCATATTATGTACTTGGGCTCGGGTTCTTTTTCATAATTGCTCATTTCAAAAATAGTTAGGGAGAGGACAAGCTCAGGGTTCCATCGAGGAGGTTTGAACCCTGTTCTATAATTTCTATAGGAAGGAGGTACATGAAAGTCTGCAACTGCTACAGGAAGGTCAAGAGACTCCTACAGGAAATTTGAGAAGGTGGAGGAAAGCCACAAAGGTTTGAATTGATCTCTGAATTACCACCTTCATCCCAGACTACTTGACAAAAAGTAAGTTCCACCATCTCCTTCATCCATCCATTAGATTGCATGCAAATTTCACTTCAAATTCTACAGGAAGTGGCAATCTAATTGTGAAATTAAAAGGTCTTTTTGAGTAGTAGAGTAATGGGAATGTAGGCAATGTCATTAACAATGGATTTTTAGCTCACTACAACCACTGAATTACACATTGAAACTATAGAAGAAGTATCTCTCCCTCACTTAAGTAAGAACATACAGAAGAGATTGGGGGAGGATTTAACAAAAGGGAGCCCTCAAATACCAAGCGAATCCACCTGCACCCTCTTGTGGTAGACATTTTTAGAAGACACCAGAATTCACAAACAAAGGACAGTTCCACCACTGTGGTGAGGGGGTTGGTTATCTCTATCAGCCCTGAAATAATTAGCAGAGTAACAACCCTACCTCAAGGAATCAAGTGGACCATAGAAGACAAAGCCACCAGTGTCACTGCTAAAAATAATTTCTTCACTTCCAATGAAAATCCTATTGGGGACAAGCATGGAGTTAGGATGGAAATCCTACCTTATCCTTGGGATGTGGTGGCCTACCATATTCTGAAATACATATCTTGTGAGGGAAGAATGAGTGTGTTATATGCTTACCACTTTAGATTACCTCATGAACTCAGGTTCCAAGAAGAATTACTTCTTTCTCAAAGACTTAGTGTGCCATACTTCCTCTTGTTTTCCATCATGGACATGAGTCAAGAAGTGAGAGAGGTAAATCACCAACACCTAGGACACCATGGCCTCATTAAACTGATAGTGGTGGATTCCTTGAGAAATTTGAGAATCCCCATCCTTTCCAAATTCATAGACATGAATAGGGAAACCTTCATTGAGACAGAGACCCTCACACCAGGTGAGACCCCTGCCTCTAGTGTTGGGGGAAGTGAGAAAAAAACAGAGGAAGAAGAAAATGAGCAAGGACAGAAGAGGAAGAAACAACATGATCAGAAGAAAAAGAAAGAGAAACAGAAGAAGAAAGGACAATAGAAGATGCATAGATGAAAACAAAGGAGGAAGAAGAACTAGAGGCAAAGGTAGCAGGAGAAAAAAATGAAAAATAAGAGAGGGAGAAACATGAAAAATGAAGTCCTAAGAAGACTACTAAGCCCGGAGAAAAAGAGATACCCCTGAAACAAACAATTTTTTCTCCAGGAACCATTGAACATGAGGTAGTTGTAACTTTAGCTACCTTAAGAACCCCAGTCAAACCTAAAAAGAAGAGATAAAGGCAATCCCCCCTATATTTTAATACTAGTAAAAGTATCAGGATCAAGTAAGGGAGGCCACAAACTCCCACAAAGGTCCCCATCACAATTGAGGAGTCGACAAGTAAGAAAGAGGAGGCAGGGAAGGAAAAATCAAAGAGGCAACCTCTCTGAAACCCACAACAAAGACTCCTATAACATATGTAAGGAGGCTCACCACCAGATCAACCTCCTTCAAACAACCAAAGACACCAAAAACCCTCCTACAAGAGGAAAAAGGGAAGCTACAGGAGGGGCAGAGCATGCTATAGGAGGAATAGAGTATGCTACAGGAGGGATAGAGGATGCTACAAGAGGGGTAGAATGAGCTACAGGAGGGGCATAATGTGCTGCTAGAGGGGCAGAATGTGACACAACAACTATAGGAGGTAGAAGCCTCCCCAAAAAAATTTGAGAAGGACTTCCTAGAGCTCCAAGAGCCTAGTCCACAACCTAGCCTAAGATCCTATTACAAATTCATTGAAGGAGGGAGGATTATTCCCCAAAAAATTGCAATTCCACTTTTCTATGAGCTAGAAACAAAAAGAGGAAGAACCCATAGGTGGATGAAAATTTCTTAGTCTAAGAAGGTAGAGGATATGGGCCTCATGGAAGAAAAATTGCTTGAAATGAGCAAAGAATTAAGTGAGCTGAGAATGAGGGAGCCCACAATGAAGGAATAGTTAAAGGTATAAAATATGTGGTTGAGAGAGAAGTTTCAAGAGAAAGAAACCCAACTTTCCACCATGACAAGCCTCTCTATGAAGGCATTACAGTGAAAACAACCATCCAAGTCTTATGCACTCTTTCTCAAAGAACAGTGGTTGCAATTCTAAATAAAAACCTTAGCACAACATGGATCTACACCATTCAGAATTATAAATAGTTCATTGAATTTTGCAACCAAGCTAGCATTGAGGACAAAGCAAAATTGGTTGAGTTTTACATACACAACCTCACTATGACTTACATGAATTTTTTGGGTCCCAACTCATATCAATGTGGCCTTAGCATCTTGGATGACTCATGAGGAGGCAAGAGTTGAGGAAGTGAAGAGAGTCATGGAAAATGAGGAAAAGGAACCATTATATATCAGGGCAGAGCTAGTGAGCCCAATGGTTGTCATTATAAATCATAGCATCATCTCCAATGATGCTAATTTAGAACCTAAATACCTAGCCAACCAGGAACAATCCATCTTACATTTCGAAGACACATTCAGGTAGTTGGGAACATAAAACCTGTAAGCCTTCCAGAGGAGATGACATTCCTTACCCCACAACCTCTAGATCATAGAATACCACTCTCTTAAAAGGCTAAGGAATTCCTTAGAGAGGACACCCCTATACAAGAGGATCATGAAAAGATTAAGAGTTAAGTGGATAGGACTCAAGTTTAGTCCACCCTTGCTGCTAGGCTTGCAGGAAGGAAGAGATGAACCAATAAGCAACCAATAATCCAGTGAAGTAATACGGGTAAAGGAAAATGAGGGTTTGGAGTGGCCTAGGCATTTCCCTTGACCATGGAGTCATATATGGGCATCAACATCCTTCTAAAATAAGTCCAAATTGCAAGCCTAGCAGCAAGGGTGGACTAAACTTGAGTCCTATCCACTTAACTCTTAAGCAACCAATAATCCAGTGAAGTAACACATGTATTCATCAAAGATATAGTGAGGTTGCATGGTGTTCCAAACAAGATTGTGTGAGATAGAGATGCAAATTTCACTTCCAGTTTTTGGAAACATTATTTGTAGGTTTGGGTATAGAGTTGGCCTTTAGTAAAACTTATCATCCGCAGACATATGGATAGACAAAGAGGGTCAACACGATTTTGGAGTACATGTTGAGAATGTGTGTTATGCATCAACAACAAAAGTGGGAAGCTTATCTTCCACTTGTGGAGTTTGCGTATAATAATGGGTATCATCAATATTTAAAGATGAGTCCATTTGAGGCACTTTGTGGGGGGAGTTCAAATACTCCTATTAGTTGGAGTGATCCAATGGACAAGGTACTGATTGGACCAGACATGTTGGTAGATATGGAACAAGAAATGCGGGTAATTAAGAAGAATCTAAAGGTAGCATATGATAGGAAGAAGAGCTATGAAAATCAAAATAGGTTGTTTAAGGAGTTTATGATTGGGGAACAAGTGTACTTGCACATCAAGCCAAAGAAGACATCCTTGAGGATTGGATCATGTGTCAAGTTGGCACCTTGGTATTATGTGCCTTTCAATATTCTTAAGAGGAATGGAGCAGTAGCATACCAACTTACACTGCCTCTAACAGTGAAATTCCATGATGTTTTCCATGTTTCATTGCTTAAGAAGTATGCAAAAGATGTTGATCATGTAATTGATTTTTTTGTATTGCAGGTGGAGACAGAAGGATAATTCCAGCTAGAACCTTAGTACATTTTGCAGCAAAATATGCTCATGCTATGGAATCGGTCAATCGATCAAGTTAAATTGTAGTGGAAACACTTTGGTCCCAATGAAGCTACATGGGATATGGACCATCAAATGCATGTTATGTGTCCTTCTCTATTTGTGGGTTGAGAGGATTTCTTTTGGTATATGTTTTGATGTTGTATTTTGGTTATGTTTATATATGCATATGTATGTTGTAAATATCGCATGGAGTTGTGTTATAAAGCTCCATTAAGTGGTATGGTGCTCATGATATGTTGGCTATATTCTAGCAAATGGTTATGATGTAAATGCCACATCGAGCTGTGTTATAAATCTTCATAGGCACCATGTGTTTTTTGGTTTATAAGTGTCATCGAACACCGAGGACGATGTTCCCCCAAGGGGGAGGGTTCTATAACATCCCCGATTAAAAAATCCATGTAATAAATTTAATAAGGGAAAAAGAAGACCAAGGTCATGGGAGATCTATTCCAAGATAAATGTTGGGCACAAAAACATAGTGATGGGAATCACTGGTGATTAATAAATGATGAAATTGGCAAAGAGGCATTTATTGGCATTTGAATGTGAAAGGTCACAAGATTGCATGTGAGGAAAATTGAAGGAAAATAGAGGAGAATGACGAAAATAGAGGCATAAATGATAAAAAGGCTTCAGAGGATCAATTCACAATGTTTTGCTAGATTCTAGCTTGGATCTCTCTTCTATTCTCTCTCGCTCATACTCTTGCACACTTAGAGTTTTTTTAGAGCACTCTTGGAGGATGTTGGCATACTTTGGATTTGGAGAAAGAAGGCAAAGGAAAGCAGGAAAGCAGGAAATCACAAGGGGACATCGAGATCAATGGCTACAAGCAGACTTCTTTGCAGGTACCGAGTTGCAAGTATGATTTTCTTGATATTTTAGCATACATGGAATATGCATGTGGTTATTTGGTTTTGATATGTCATTAGCATGGAGGATTTATTGGATTGATAATGTTTTTACCTAGCCTTGCCATTTCCTGAATATCCATGGTTGTGGGTTTCCCAATTGATTATTTATGATCCGTGCTCATGTTCCTTATAGATGTGGGTTGAGTTACTAGTTCCTGGAGCTTTGGTTGGACAAACGCTCTAGAAGCCCTGGAACAACTTGGGTTGAGTTACTAGCCTTGGAAGCCTTAGTTGGACAAATGCTCAGGAGCCCTTGGTGGGTTGAGTTACTAGTCTTGGAGCCTTAGTTGGAAAAATTCTCTAATGCCTTACGACATCTGTGGCTTGAGTTATTAGTTCTAGAGTTGGGTTGGAACAAATTCTTTAGAGCCTTGGACAACTTGGGTAGAGACCAAGCTAGTGATGGTTGGTGATATCCGATTGTGAGATGGAATCATTGGTTGAGGGTGGAGGTGGTTTTGCCTCTAGAAGCCCTAGTTTAGTTTTTCTTAGTTTATTCCATGAGATCCCACGTTCATGCTTGGAATATGGCATGGGGGTGGTTGGATGAAAGAAATATTTGGTTCATCCTAATCTATGCTCGGGCGGTACATGGAATTCTGTGACTTGGTTATATTTTCATATGTTAATAAGAGCTCTTTTCCTCTTGTAATTTTATAAGTAAATGCACTTTCTATTATGTGGCTTTGATGGTTGTGCTCTCATTGTTATTGTTCTGGTTATATGTTGGTTATAAGTATAGTTTCATGACAGATTCTAGTTATATTTCTTAACATGTTTTGATTGGTAAAGGAATGGTGATTGAATGCATGACCTAATAGAGGTTTTTGCATCTATTATTAGAGGGCATTAGACCTTCTTGATGATTCTTAGATGAGTATGAGACCCTTATGTTCATATATGAATTTACGACCTGTAGATTACATGTTCACAATATGTTTGACGAAATGATTGTCATGGTTAGGCCTAGTTAGGTCAAGTCCTTAATTAAGTTTTGTAATAGACGCTTTGTCCTTGTGTCAATTATTTTATTGGAAAGTCTCATCAAGTTCTAGGTAACGATCTGAAGTCTAGCCCTAAAAAGGTGGCACAGATATCACAGTTGCAGGTTCAGAACTAATAATTTGGGACTGCAGTTGCTACCTTGTAGGCTTATGCATGCAAATGGAATACTACAGTCACATGGGTGCAAGCTTGTGCATGCGACCAATAGCCTAGATTAGTGAAAAAGTAGTCTACCTCAGGGTCTGGGAGCATGGAGTGGTTTTTTATCTCCTAGGGGTATTGTAGCTCTTGAGGAAGGTTAGTAAAGTTTTTTTTGTCAACTCCACTTCCTTAACTATACTTAGGTGGTTGATTCATATCATAGTAATTCTTTGTCACATATTTACCCCGATGGATTAATGAACTCGGGTAAGTGTGGGAGGAGGTGGTTACATCCACCTTCATCTTCAACTTGAATACCCTCCCTTACATGAAAAATATTCTCATGGGTATCCCAGGCTTCCTTTGTTTTCTTTGCATATGCTATGAGGGGAAGAATGTTGTCATCTACGCATTCTTTTATGCATTTCAATGTGAAGGCATTCTTTTTCCTTTTGTCATCCAAAAATTTTAAATAGATCTCGAACAACTCTTGTTGTTGCTTCGACTTTCTCAACCTCTTGGATTTTCCCATTTGTTGAGCGTTGGTTGACTATGGCTCAACAAAGAAATTGACTCATGAACAATGGCAGTTGCACATCTCAAGAAGCCCAAATAGATCCACCTTCAAATCTTTATCAAAATATACAATTGGATGAAACACTTTACTTCATCCTCTAACCATAACATTGAAAACATTTTGAAACTTTCTCACAAGAGAAACAGTGCACAAAATAAATAGATGTACAAATTTTTTACAAAAATAATGTTTTGACCAAAGTTTTCTCACACTCATTTTAAAAAAAATTACAATCCCCGTGACCAATTTCAACAATGCCCCCTTTGTCTTTAACAAACAAATTCGATTGTTTGTCGTTTTTAACAAAATCATGCTCTTTTTTTTTTTTAAGCACTATGCAAAAGGCCCCTTCTTAAAAACAATACCTAGCATTTTTAAAACAATACTCTCTTTATTTTTTAAGTGAATTTCTTTTGTTCTGATCAACGAAGTCCTTTTTTATAAATTACATGAGCCCTTTTTCAAAATCAGGTAAGCCTATTTTCAACATAATACTATCGCAATTCACTTCAAGAATTACATGAACCTTTTTCATAGCCACGATTTTAGATTGGACTTTTCATACGAAAGTGAATCTGCCCTTTTTTAATTTTATGGCTATAAGGCACCTTTTTTTATTTAAAAATAAAAGTTGTTTAAAAAAGAGTTATTTATTAAAAAAAATAGTCATAGTTTAATGAGTTTGTTTTTTCTTCTTGGAAATCATAAAATTTCTGCCACTATTTTGATAAATTCCGGCAAAGATTTTCTGTAAACCCAATTGCTACTTATCTAAGTAATGCTTCAGCAAAATTTGTTAAAATTTTTTACTCAAATTACCAAAAATAACCGCCCACGCAATTCCTCCCCCTACGCAATTCCTCCACCTACGCAGACTTTCCCCAAAAAATTCTTGCCTTGCGGATTTACAAAACGAAGGCCTTGACTTTTCGTTCTTCTTCATGCCAAATAAGGGACTTAGATTTTTTTGTGCCTCATGCTCCGAATCAACTTCTTTCTCCTAGTGAAATTCTCTCAAGCGTGCCTCGAGCCTTTGGCTTTCCGTTCGTCTAGTGTGGTTTCAAGGCCTTGTTGTTGACTTGGCACACGCTTTTCGATACATGGACATGCGATATCATCCAAGAAATTTGAGTTTCGAAAGTTTCCCACTTTCATGCCACACTCCCTCTCCCACGAGTGCGATGAACCAAAAAAATGACTTTTTCTTATGCAGACTGTTGCATCGATCGGTCGCCCTCACATTTTTTCAGCTACAGATTCAGAGCCCATTCATGGAAGGCTCTCTATGCATGAAGAGTGTCTTCAGATACCATGCTACGACTGGGACAACTCGTGGATTAACACTTCTTAAAAAAAAATTCTTACTTTTCCTAATGGATTCATCAACCATCCATTTCGCCTTGGCTTCTCGGCCTTTCTTGACATCAACAATCTATTTCGCCTTGGCTTCTCGGCCTTTCTTGACTGCCTATGCAGAAATTGGTTTCTTGACAAGACCGCCTTCTTCACACCTAGTTTTTTATCATGTTGTTTCTCTCTCAAGGAGTCTTATCCAACCTCACTTTTCTCTCTACTACTCTTAAGGAGTCTTATGCAAGGTCTCTCAAGGAGTCTAATGCAGACTATGCTTTGATACCATGTTAAAGAATGAAAAACTTGGAGCAGAGTGCCCTTCTAAAGAGTACCTAGAGTTCATTGGGAACTAGATTGGGTGCTTCATTGGATTAGAGAAGGATACGATGCTAAAACTTGAGTCTCATTGGAATTGGATACAGGTGGAAATTAAGACCAAAAGTGTGTTGTTTTGACTTATTTTTGTGCAATATAATCATCATTGTGTATTATACATGATACCTCAAAATCAAGGAAAATTTGAAGGATGGGCATTTATCTTAAATTTAGAAACCTTGAAGAATCTTACTAGTCCCTCAAATGTAAAGTGTAAAATGTTTCACAATATTTTTGTAAAAATATTCAAATTTATAATGATTTTATATGATTTATATAAAGTTTTGGAATTTTTTAAGGTAAAGTAATTTTATATTATATAATTTTGGCAAATAATTTTTATAAAATATGGAAATTAGCAAATCTTTTTTCTAAAAAACGCATTGAGAATTAGCCCAACTACAAATATTAGCCCCTAAAATTTTCCGTGGTCAATTTTTTTGTACTTGATCATTCTTCAATGTGTGTAGTGTGCAAAAACATTTCATTGCCCTTCTTTTCATACATCCTCGTGCTTTGCACACTCCTTCTGTACACTATTTCCCACACTTTGCACATAATTATTTCCAACAACTACTCCCCACACTCTTACATACCTACCTATTTTTCTAGGTGTGTGGAAGAATCGTATAACCTAACCTTCTGCAGATCTTTCCCCTACACCTCCATTTGTTTTGCATAACTCAATCTTTTGTGCAACTCATCCACATGCACATCCATTTCTCCGCACAATCAAATTTTTGCACATATCAAATTTCCACACAATATGTCATAAAATCCACTTCCTTGCTTTTATTCCATACTTAGTGGAAATTAGTTGTTTTCTCCTTTCGAGGCTAATTGAAAGCTCATTGAAGAAAGTTTGATCCTGAAGGTAAAAAGAGGTGCTCAAAATTATGTCATGGGAATTATCTTCTGACACATCTACTAAAGAATTGCCAAAAGTTATTAACTTTCCATTATCATTCTTGCACGAAAAAATGAAGGTGGTATGTGAAGAAATAACATCCTACTAAATGCTAATGTAAATTGAGGATTTAACAATTAAGAGTTCCATCAAAACATCATGGATCTATCACATATTTCTAACTACATTAAACAAATAATAATAACGGTGATAAAAAGGAAAAGGGAGCCAATTTGTGGGGATACAATAGCTCACTAGGATGAAAAATTCCATTGGTCAGTTACATATTAATGGTATTTAAATTTGTCCCTAGAGGAGAAATAGAGAAACAAGATTTGAATACAAGGTTGTCTAATGTTGCATGCATCACAAAATTGTTTGACTCCAAGGAAATGGTTTGCTAGTGTGCTCGTTATTTCGACCTTGAAACTAGGACCAATAAGCTCGGCCTATAGAATAATCTAGTTCTACTTACTTCTTAATTCTTCAAAAATACATTGAATTTTCCAGAACCTACTAAGAAACTCAAATTATATAAATTTGGAGCTCTTTTTTATTCCCAAGGTGGCAAGATGAATAATATCTAGTATTTCATGTCACATTTTGCACAAGTCCTATCCAACCTTTCCTTTATTGATATCCCTATACTAGTTGAGTCTTATAGGGATTTCTCCTGGTTATTTTCCCGATACATGGAATGTGAATCAACTATCAATATACCTAGGTTAGTTCTATATATACTCCATTTCTCTTTGAATAAAGATGCCATTTTTTTACTAGGAAGAGATCATTTCAAATGAAATTACCATTCAGTTGGTCATTCTTTTATAAGAACTAAATATTCTTTATGAAGATCTGTGTGATGATGGCCATTTTTCTTGTAATTCATTCAATTGAATACCCCACAAGAGTAATATGAATCCTAATGTATACCCAATGAAATTTTGGTATCTTATTATATGGAGGCATAAGATTTCATTCCATTACTACCAATTTTAGGACCAATTCATCCAAAAGTTCAACCATATAATAAGAGGGCATGATCTTGAAAGAATATCTTCAAAGGTCCAAAAATGTTTATGGGGAAAAAGGATACATGAAGAAAGGGAATACCATACTCTTACCAAATTGTATTGAGCTCAACAAAAAAATCTTATTATTATCAATGTTGATTCTAAATAGATATTTTATTCTTGAGGTTTGCAGAAAGTGTCAACCCTTGTTGATTTTGTTTACAAGAAAAAATAAGTAGTTAAAAACATTATCCACCTTAGGAGTGATTATTATAAAGAATTATTCTCCCCTTTTAGAATTTTATGAGTTGCTAAAAGCTTTTATTTTAGCTAAAGTCGAACCTACTCAAGGATTCGAACATGAAGGAATTTTCTCAAGGCACCTGGCGTTAGTAAGATATGGAAACGAATATCAACAAGAATTGGACAAAACCAAACTAACCCATCAAAGGTTAAGGAGACACCCATACTCACTAATGATGTAGTGATAAAGTTATATGTACTAATATTGATGAAAGAACTAAGCAGAGAGGGAAGAAGCCTACTATTTCTTAACCTACTTCAACTCCATAAGCTTGTCGGAGATTTTCTTCAACTATTAGATGAAAGATAATATTACAATTCAAGTAGAGAGTAATGAATGACATTACGACAGAAGTGATGGATAAGAAACACCACTCAAGTGACATAGGAAAAAAAACCTGCGATACCCACAATATGCATATAAAATTCATAATCTCATTTGCCCAGGAATTTCTAATTCCCATGCCTAGTCAAACCTTCATAATTTAAGGTCTAGGGCCCCTTAATTAAATCTCATGCGGAACGATTTAAAACTAACCCCAGTCTAACCCTTTGGTAATCCTTTTTCCACGAAACCTTATAATTCAACCCTTCATCCTTTATAAGAACTCTGATTAATTCTATACCCGCGCATATCAACCAAACCCCATTAGACATGCTAGCTCATCCTTTATCGCAATCATGGAGTTTCAAATTGCTCAAATAGAATTTTCATTTAGAACTCCCGATGTGCGATATGTGATTGCCCTTTTCCACCATTGATTTCGTTCAGCGGATCAATGACTATCGCAATATCGCATCCCAGAACCAATATGTGACTTCATCACACTCCTAAGACTCCTCCTCTCGCATGTGACATGCAATAACATAGTCGGACTCCATATAAATTAAAACCATGCTTATAACTTTCTCGGGTCCGCTCTCCACAAATCTTATCGCTCAATATCCACCGTCGATCTTACCCTCGATCTGAAAGTTGATATCTTTTTTTATCAATAGAGATGCTCGGTGATCCTACGCCATAGATCAAAACCCATTTGATCCAACGGTCTGCAACGATATCGCACATACCACTTACATGATGTTTAATCGCCTTCCGGAGCCAATAAGGATTATACAACCTTAATCTATAAATGTTTGGGTCCGCCCTTGAAGTTAAAGTTCGATCTCTTTACGGCCCAATATCTGTTGGATGATGGAGACCATTTAAATCCTACGACCTATAGCCCTTCAACTAGCACACGGGTTATTTACAGGTCTAATACCGTAGTTGAATGTGATGTAAGCATTGACCAGGGGTTCGACGGCTAGGATTTACTATGGACTTCAACCATGATCAGGCACCTGTACACTCTCTATCACCGCTGTGGTTATTAATCACCGTCAATCGGATGGTCTAGATTGATTCTCGCTTTTCACCTTCCACAAGTACTTGGATTGAATCTCCACAGTTCATTTCTTTTACTTATGTTGTACGACTTAATCTTGGTTGTCCATCGCCTTTAGCCTCATTCATTAAAATTTAGATCCAACGATTCTTATGCATCATTACCTCATTACTTCACCCTTCTCTTTACTTCATTTTTATGTTGTTTCTTTAATGTCTTTCTATAGTTTCGGTGTTCTTCAAGGTTCTGGTCCTTCGCTCTTCTGCATCACAACTTCCTCCTTAACTTAGCTATGCTCACGCCTTTAGGCTTCCTTCACCTTCACTGATAATTAAAAGCTTCCTCCTATATTGTCGATGTGTACAAAGTCATAACACCTCTCTAATACTCTTCACTGTATTTCGCCTCTAATTCGGCACATGTAATTTCTATTACATATAACTTACTTTAGTTCACACACAGATTATAACTAAATTACTCCATACACATGCATAAACTCAAAATTGAATTGTCTGGATTAATAAACAGGTATTTACACAGTGTCTTCTCTCAAGCCTCATATCCAATATCAGTGGTCTTTGTTTCACAATCTGCCCATAGGTTTACAATCAAACTTCTAACTCTATACCTAACTGACTAGCTATCTAACCCCTGACTATGTCTTTTAGGCTTACATTTATACAAAAGGAATCTATAACCAATTTCTGGTTCAGATCCTTAATAATTTCAACTAAAACCTAAGAATCCTTTCAATCCTATAAATCATGAACTAATTCCTAATTCAAGATCTACAATTAATTTCCAAAGCTATCAATTCCTATGAACTCTCAACTATCATGATTCTCTCGTGTTCCCCTTCATTTGAGAAGATTTACAATATGCCTCACAATACTTAATTAATTCCTATTTTCATTAAAATCACTCAAAACATAAGTAATTACATTAATTCAACACTTAGGAAACCAACTTCCTTAAAACATAAGAACCCCCATGTCTACTAAAATACAATGATTCTTCTGAGCTGAATGCTCCTGCATCAGACTCCCAAAGTAGAAAATGTTCATGATGTCCTGATCATGTGCTTTCATATGTTGATAAAAAACCTCCAGGGTCCCAAACTTTAGTGTGTAATTGCCCAAATGCCTTTCACCTTTGCTATTGTTGTAGGTCTGTTGTCTTCTGTTTCATCTTCCTCTCCTTGTC
This sequence comes from Pinus tabuliformis, assembly GCA_031772625.1. NCBI lineage: Eukaryota > Viridiplantae > Streptophyta > Pinopsida > Pinales > Pinaceae > Pinus > Pinus tabuliformis. Next base: position 251,419,198 of record CM062808.1, on the reverse strand, counting down.
AATCAGGTTCAAGTTCATATTGATCATAATTCCTGCTGCTATCAATCTTCTCCATATGGACTGTTTCATTATCAACTACCATAGTTTTTCAATTTCCATTTCTAGCACATCCTTAGGCTGGTCCATACTCTACCTCTTCCTGTTACCTCTTTCTCTTTGTTTCAGGTTGTTGTTGTTGTCTACTAACTCTTCAAACTACTGTTCTCCTCTTTGAAGTTGTCGAATTCTATCACTTACTCTTTTCCCTACACTTACTCTTTCTTTGCTTATTTTTACTTGTTCTCTCATTCTTACTTGTTCTGCGTCCCTTTCATCCTTACCCTCTTTCATGATCATCTCTTTCTGTATTGAATCCTGACTTTCCAACATTCTCTCTAGCAATTTAACATCTCTGTTCCATGGATTAAATACTTCCACATAATCTTCCTCTTTCATTGTTATTTGGCTTCTCATCTGTGCCAAATTTTCTCCAACATTTGCAACTAAACCTGCACTCACCAAACAATTATTAAAATAAAAATCATAAGGCTTCTGTGCTTTTTCTTCCTTTGGCAACACATCAATATCCTGCTCTGAATCTTCCTCCTCTGTCAGCACATCAGTATGCTGATTTTCATTCTCAACAAAATTCACGAGACTATCGGCTAGTCTCTCCTCCACACCATCTGTTTCAGTGATGTCTTCCTGTCCTTGTCCACTATAGTGAACTTCTTCATTTTCATTCAGTTCTTATTTTACAACCTAAACACTTATTTTTTGGTTTTCTAGCCCTTTCTCCAAAAGACTTAATTCATGCCATAAATTTTCCATCTCACTTGGAATTTCTCCTAAAAGCTCTGTACAATCCTCACTATATTCTTCTCTGTCATGAGTATAACTTCTTATTGACACTACTTCTTCATTCTTGATTAGAATAAAATTTTGGTCCTCCATCTCTGTGATAGTTTTAGATTTCTGTCCATCACTCTCCCCTTGGCCATTTAAGAAAATAAATTCTTCTTTATCCTCATCAATAGAAAATTCCTTATCATAAGACATAATTGTCTCATCTCTACTGAAGATATCTCCTCCACTAAGCAAGGAATTTATGAACTCCTTCTGCTGTAATAACTCAACTTGATATTCATTTGAAAGACAATCATCATCATACTTCACTTGGAAAATTTCAGCTTCATTCAAGATAGTTCCATAAAATGGTTTGTCTTATGCAATACCTGCATTCACACACAACTTGTCAGTTGCAAAACCACAAGACCTCATGATCTCATATAATGATTCAATCACCAAGTCCTCCTGTTGTTCCAAGTCCTCTACATGACTCAGAAATATTTCAATGGTCTTCTCTTCAATCTAATCAAGTCCTTCACTTGATTTCTTGATATCCTTCTCTACTTCTTCTTTCATAACAAAATTTAGATTTTGTCTGTCTTCTTCCTCCTTTACGAAAATGTCAGCAAATTGTCCTTCTTCACATGTTTCACCTCCAAACATACGCAAATTATCATATTTAAAATCATGTGACCCTTTGATCTCACTTGAAGTTTCAGTCTTCAAGTCTTCATCTTCACCTAGAACTTCACCCTTCTCTGGTTCACAAATGGAAACTTCCATTTCCAACTCAACTTCTCTGAGTTTTTCCACCAACCACTTCACTTGTTTCTATTGTAGCTTTCTCTGTAATTTATGCCACTTTACTGGCTTTTTCTTCAAGACCCAACCTAGTCTCAGGCTTTCCTCAAGTATCATCATTAACACATTGAGTTGTTCTTTCATCTTAGCAATTGCTTTGTCAATTTCCTCTTGACTCATTCTCTTGCCATTTGCCTTGGCATCCTCCTTCTTCATTTTTCTTTTGTTGTGATCTTCCTCAGAACCTCTATTATGACTATCAATAGTCATTTTCTCATCCATCTCTATGAGTTCCTCACTCACTCACTATAAACTACATTAAAGTCTCTGCAACAGCAAGTCCTCCATGTTGCCACTCACCTCACCAAGCTTTCCTCTGTACTTGGTCTTTTGGAAAGTCCTTGGTTCTCTATCTCTGTAACCTCTTTTGATCATTTCTCTCTGATCCTTCTAGGCTTCAACTCATTTGCATCTTCTAAGAACATAATTGTCCTCTTGTATTTCAATCACAATGAAAGACTTGGTTCTGACCACCTCTTCTTTCACTTAGAAAGTCTTATCAGCTTCTTTCATTACTTAGCAATTCTATCCACGTTCTCTGTGGAATTGCCTTTGTGAACTGTAGCAAAACCTCTGCAGTAACAAGTTTCCTTCTTGCTACATATGCTTCACTAAGCTTCTCTCCTCTGAGCTCAGTCTTTTAGCATTTCTCTGGTTCTTTCCTCTAGAACCAACTGAACACTCCTTGCTCTAGGTTGCTGCAAATCTTCTCACCTTTTTTTGTTGTTACTTGTGCACCAATATAAAGTCCACACACTCTAATCTTAAAATCAAATCAAAATAAAAACATACAATCTCACCTTCAAGACTTTTGCATGATCTTGTTCTACCATTCACCTACACTTTGAATGGATTGTCCTCTGTTCCCTTGCATCTACAATTCTCTCAACATTCTGCTATAATTTATCTTTTTGTGCTTACTGTTTGTCAAATTAGAATTTGATCTCCTCTTGCCTGCTTTCATCACCATTCACCTATATACATACCTTCAAAACATAATTTTGTTCTAAATTATTTCCAAAGAAATTTTCACGCAGAATGTCTTTGTGCTTTAATATCAAATGTTTCAGTCATAATTTTGCTCTGATACCACTTTTGACGCAGGAAAAAAACATGCAATACCCACAGTATGCATATAAAATGCATAATCTCATTTGCCCCAGGAAATTCTAATTCCCCTGCCTAGTCAAACCTTTATAATTTAAGGTCTAGGGCCCCTTAATTAAATCTCATGTGGAACAATTTAAAACTAACCCCAATCTAATCCTTTGGTAATCCTTTTTCCGCGGAACCTTATAATTCAACCCTTCATCCTTTATAAGAACTCTGATTAATTCTATACCCGCACATATTAATCAAACCCCACAAGATGTGCCAACTCATCCTTTATCGCAATCGTGGAGTTTCAAATGACTCAAATAGAATTTGCATTTAGAACTCCTGATGTTCGATATGTGATTGCCCTTTTCCACCATTGATTTTGTTCAACAAATCAACGGTTGTCGCAATATCCCATCCCAGAACCAATATGTGACTTCATCGCATTCCTAAGACTCATCCTCTCGAATGCGATATGTGATAACACAGTCAGACTCCAAATAAATTAAAACCATGCCTATAACCTTCTCGGGTCCACTCTCCACAAATCTTATCGCTCAATCTCCACCATCAATCTTACCCTGGATCTGACGGTTGATATCGTTTCCAATCAACAGAGATGCTCGGGGATCTTGCATTGTAGATCAAAACCGATTTGATCTGACGGTCTACAACAATATCACACATACCACTTAAATGAAGTTTAACCACCTTACGGAGCCGATAAGGATTATACAACCTTAATCTATAAATGTTCGGGTCCACCCTTGAAGTTAAAGTTCGATCTCTTTACGGCCCGATATTCGTTGGATGATGGAGGCCATTTAAATCCTACGACCTGCAGCCCTTCAACTAGCACACGGGTTAATTACAGGTCTAATACCATAGTTGACTGTGACGTAAGCGTTGACCATGGGATCGACGGCTAGGATTTACTACGGGACTTCAACCACGATCAGGGCACCCGTACACTCTCTACCCCCGCTGCGGTTATTAATCACCGTCGATCTACCATGTCGATCTGACGGTCCAGATCGATTCCCGCCTTTCACCTTCTGCAAGTACTTGGATTGAATCTCCATCATTCATTTCTTTTACTTATGTTGTACGACTTAATCTTGGTTGTCCATCGCCTTCAGCCTCGTTCATTGATCTTTAGATCCAACGACTCCTGTGCATCGTTACCTCATTACTTCGCCCTTCTCTTTACTTCGTTTTTATGTTGTTTCTTCAATGTCTTTCTGTAGTTTTGGCTTTCTTCAGGGTTCTGGTCCTTCACTCTTCTGCATCACAACTTCCTCCTTAACTTAGCTCCGCTCGGGCCTTTAGGCTTCCTTCACCTTCACTAATACATTAAAAGCTTCCTCCTGTACTGTCGATGTGTACAAAGCCATAACACCTCTCTGATACTCTTCACTGATTTCGCCTCTGATTCTGCACATGCAACTTCTGTTACATAGAACTTACTTTAGTTCACACACAGATTATAACTAAATTACTCCATACACACGCATAAACTCAGAATTGGGTTGTTTGGATTAATAAACAGGTATTTACACAGTTTCCTCTCTCAGGCCTCATTTCCAATATCAGTGACCTTTGTTCCACAATCTTCCTGTAGGCTTACAATCAAACCTCTAACTCTCGACCTAACTGACTAACTAGCTAACCCCTGACTATGTATTTTAGGCTTACATTTATACAAAAGGATTCTATAACCAATTTCTGGTTTAGATCCTTAATAATTTCAACTAAAACCTAAGAATCCTCTCAATCCTATAAATCATGAACTAATTCCTAATTCAATATCTACAATTAATTTCCAAAAATATCAATTCCTATGAAATCTCAACTATCATACTTCTCTCATGTTCCCCTTCATTCGAGAACCTTTACAATATGCCTCACAATACTTAATTAATTCTTATTTTCATTAAAATCACTCAAAACCTATGTAATTACATTAACTCAACACTTAGGAAACCAACTTCCTTAAAACATAAGATCACCCTGTGTCTACTAAAATACAATGATCCTTCAGAGTTGAATGCTCCTACATCATCAAGTTACCCTAGAAATATCCTACATTGTGATCTCATCATAGTAAAATTTTGAGTAAGAAAGGCCCCAACATGTAAAAGGACCCACATAAATGGAAATAGATAATGCAATAATTCCAAATTGGGTGATATTTCTTCTTTTTATGCATTAAATTGGGTGACATTTCACCTGGATGAGACCTAGAATTTAATTGAAGTATTGGTTGTTGAATAGTCAATCATTTTTAAGGATCAATCCTTTACCATGCACAATACCTATCATAATAAGGACATAAAGAAGGTACAAATTGAAATGGTTTGTGTAAGGAATAGAGAATTATTATTCAGTAGAAGTCTGAGGTATACATATCAAGAGTTAGAGCTAGAGGTATCCTAAAATTACAACAAACTATAGGGGATTCCCTTGTTCATTCTGTCATTGAGAATGTGATGCCCGTTTAATTTTCCCGATGTTATGATGTAATTCAGAACTTATAATGTTAGGGTACTAAAATTTATGTTATGAGTAAAAAGTTTATGATATGATGTAATGTTTCTTTTTGTTAATAAAAAAAATTCCTAGAGCTGAAGGAAGGGGGATAACTAACAAATCATGATTCCTTGAGAGGAAAAATAACCTTAATTTATTTTTTCTATTTCATGAGATGGTTACTCTTCTAAAGAAGCTTCTAGCAAGAGGTTGGGAAGAAGAAGGGTCAAGATGGGATTATAAAAACAAGAGGGAATATCAATGAAGAGGTTCTTCCTTTAGATATTTAGCCTATTCCATTTTATCTGTCATACATTTTTTCCATCTCAGTCAAAAATTCAATTTGGCAAGTGTTGGGATGGGGTCCCCTATGGTCAATTTTGGGGAAAAATCCCAAGTTTTGTTGTATAAAATGTAAAGTCTCTACAAGTTGTGGTCGTGGAGCGCGTAGATAGTTAAAGTGTCATAAAGGGTTTTACCCTTCTTAGAGAGTCTAATATAGAGATGAAAAATAATGAAGACAAATGTAATGGGTCAATAGAGGGAAAAGCGAAGAAGTCTTGGAGTAGAAGAGAGGCTTTACAGCTATGTGTGCAGAGGCCTAGAGTAGAACCCACAGGTGAGTGTGCAGACCCCTGCAGCTGACTGCGCAAGGGAGGTCTTGAGTCTGTAAGAAGTATTGAAGCATTAATAAGGAGATTATTCTAGAAACTCCTGTGTTTTGTCTATTTACTTTTGTTTATATGAATGCACCTTATGTTATAATGGGTTTATGAAATAATGGTGTATTAATGCGCGACTTTACATGATTGATATTGTTACATGAACACAATTACTGTTAACTGTTTACACGAGGATTATCTTATTGTATGCAGAAGTTATTAAACACTTAAGAAAATATCAATAATTATTGGGTTAATAGTAATCCTTGATGCACGTAAGTAGTTGATTCACATATTGAGGGTCTGTGAAAGACAATCGTGAACGTTCGTGGAGGTATAGGAGCTGATTAGGGAAGTTATATCGATAAAACATAAAAGCTTATCAATCTGTACGAAGACATATTTAGGGCATAAAACGACATCTCGCTCATATCTAGGTGCGAAAACTTGGTTTCAGCATCCCCCCATACTGCTTTGGGTGAGACTTCAGTCCGTGCTCTGCGGATTGATGCCGAAAGGGCCAATAGTGTAGGGGTTTGTTTGGAAAATCTAACACTGAACCTAGGTCAGGACCCACTAAGCCAACATATGGTTCTATTGTCAGGACTGGGATCTACATAAAGAGATGTGTGATGTGGCATCACTGGAATCCAACTAAGAAAGAAATTGAGGAGTGGTTAGATAGAAAGATCCACGGATTCGCGGCACAATAAAATAGAAATCTGGGCCTGATGAAAGAATAGTGGTTGGATAGATACCTATACACAAAAATACACAAAATCTTCTTATGCACCTTCCCAATCAAACTATATGAGTGGATCGCTAAATTAGCAGATGACCAGGGAAGGTGGAGGTTGGACTATCCAATAGTGTGGACCTCGAAGCTAGTGTGAAGATTGGAAACCTTTGAAGATAAGCTCACGCGCATTGTTGATCACTGGCTTGATTGAATCATAGGAGGAGTTGTGACAAAATTCGCAGTCGATACCTCAGTCAGCTACAGTGAAGCAGAGCGACGCTTCTTCAAGGGACCGCGACATAAGTATTTAAGATATTTGAATATTTGGATTAAGATGCTCTTGTGCAAAAATCGGGTTATGCCATAAACTTTATGTTTGGAGCTACACAAAGTGGAAAGTTCTTTAGAGATAAAGGGAGAACAGACCTTGGATATATCCTGCTGATTGGGCCTCCTTTGAGTGACAACAAAGGAGCAGCATAGGCTTCACCACAGAGCGTTGTCTAGTTAATAAGACAAGGGTTTCCACGAATGCCTCATCCACCCACACCATCTCCACCTTCACCTCCACAACATACACCTTCGCCCACACTGCCACCACCTCCACAACATACACCTTCGCCCACACTGCCACCACCTCCACCACCGTTCAATATGTCGAATACGATGAATTTTACCATTTTCAAGGGCTTGGGAAATGAGGACTCAGACCAGTTTTGGTTTGTCGCGAAGGCCGTGTGGACAACATAAAATATTACATATGATCATATGAAGAAAGTGCACTTGTTTATTGCTTTACAATATCTCACGTTAGCATGGTACATTAAGAAGTGCACTGATAACCCGATGGCATCATTGGCGGATACTCAGACCACGCTTAACAAGGAATTCAGTAGGCCTAAATTTGAAACGCAGTCAGTAGTGGGATTCAAGGAAATCGCGATGAGAATTGGTGAAACACCCTAGGAGTTGGATCAGAGACTGAATTGCAGAATCCACGAAGCCAATATGAATCTCACAAACAGTCAGCATCAGGATTGGTTTATAGCCATGCTCCTACCTCACTTAAGAATTTCCTTGTCATCGCAAAAGATAGGGACTCAAGCAAAAGCGCTGGAAATCACAATGAGATTACATGAGACACCTATCCAAGACGTGATGTTGGGAGTTCAACAGAGTCATGCAAAGCTGCAGAATCTCTATTTGGAGTTTCAAAGCTTGAAAAAGGAGAAAGTAGCTCGGCCAGAGGTGCGCAAAGAAGTTTGGTGCTTGAAGTGTAAGAGCTAGGGGCATGATAAAGATCACTGCCCTGTCTTCGCGAACTATGTTGCAGGTGGAGAGCCAATGCCTATAAGGACAAAAGCTCAAGCAAGCCAAGTACAGGGCCCGAGCTGTGGTTTGCTATCTATAAGGTAGTTGGAAAACATGTAACAAAAAATTTCCACTTGTTGCAGAAATTTGTGAAGACGCTGCAGCAATTATTCTGCAACTTTTGTAAATCGATGGGTCACGATGAGTGTAACTGTCATAGCTATGAGTTGATGATGGAGAGAATACCCGCGTATCGGATGCAGACAGAAACTCGGCCTCTAGATCAAGGCATTTGGGAATCATGTGGAGGATATGAGGGCCACAGAAAAGGCCGAGGAGGAGGAGGACCTGGTAGAGGTCAGGGACACGTTATTTGCTACAATTGTGGAGTGCTATGACACTACGCGCGGGAATGTACAAGCCAGACGTGCCTGTCATGATAATATTGTACTCAGTTTGATCACGCGATAGAAGATTGCCTTGTATTGACAGCTAAGATGTAGGAGAAGAGGTCGCAGCCGCAATAGCCCACCCAAAACCTATATATGATGAGGGTCGAACCCCACGAAGAGGATCCTAATATAAATATCGTGCTGCAAAGTGGAATGATGACTGGTGAGGATAAAGGAAAGCAATGTGAAGAAAGTGAGTGGGTCCGTAAATCTCTAGAAAAAGAGGTTGGGTTTGACTTGGAGCGCACAAAAGAAACGTTCATGGAAGCAAAGAAAAGCTTCGTTGAGGCTTCTACCTCAAGAAATCAGTACAAGCTATCTGAAGAAGTTGACCCCTTCATGCTTCCTACCTTCTTGGAGACCTGTATGAAGCTGCTACACAATAGCAAGGTTGTGTAAGGATTACAGGTATTGATAAATAAGTGTGTCAGTAAAGAGAATGCTCCCTAAGGACCTCGCGTAGTCAAAAGAATTACTAAGCATAAGGCAAGAGCAGGGCGTGAGATGAGGCTCACTACACAAATAGGAGAGTATGAAATGGATTAAGATATTTTGGATCTTTAGTCGGATGCGAACGTTGTGCCTAAACAAACATGGGAAAGAATGGGGAGACCTGCATTGCATTGGTCTCCGATTCAATTGACGATGGAAAATCAACAAAAGATTATCCCCATGGGAAGATTGCAGGGAGTAACAGTAGACATAGAAAGCACGAGCATGTTGGCTGAATTTGAAGTAATAGAGATTTTTAATGATAGCAATCCATACCCCACGCTCCTTGGGATTGATTGGGCTATCGACATGAATGGGGTAATCAATCTAAAGAGGCAAACATGTCATTTGAAATAAAATCGCTCTGTGTGGTAGTACCTTTGGACCCTACAGAAGGACCACGCTATACTGAACTGGTCTGCGATTATGAGGAGAGAACCAATGATCTAGACCAAATCTATAAGAGAATAGCGTGAGATCAAGATTGGGTTAATCCAATAGCTGATGAATGCATTGCATGGGACCGCGAAAGTTCCTGTACATCAGATTCAGATGAGGAATTAGAACACTAGAAGAATAGGTTGCATGAAGTATCTACATTGTGTTGTCGTTGCACTATGTATCGTCAAAGGTAAGAAGTTTACCTTATTATGATGGTCTAACTAGAGTAGATAAATTTTTGGATGCATTTGAAAGGGAAGTACTAGAGAAGCATTGCTTCCAAGCCTTGGAATTGGCACTGCACGCTACACCAACAAGATGGTGGGGTATGCCTGAAGACAATTTTCATGGGTGGTGCAAGTACAGAAAAATGATGAGATTGCAATTTGGTCACCCAAAAGTCTAGCTAATAGAGAAATATGATGAAAGGAATGATCCACACGATCATTTAACAAAATGGACTGATGCTTATGGAACAAAGTCGCAACCTAAGAGGGTGCATTTATTCTATCACACTTTGGATGTAATGCCAATGAATTGGTACCTGGAAATAGAGCTCCGCCATGGCACTGAAGAGTGGGACATTTTGAGACAGGGATACTTGATGACATTCAGCTTTGAGGACGGGTTTGAATGCATTGACGAGGTGTTGTAGGAGGTTAAGGTAGTGATCTTCATAATACCACAGGATCATTTGGACTTGATTCAACCAGATTGGAGCACCCAGTTGCGTCATGCACTGGAGTGCTATAATGTGATTGTCAAAGACAAAGAAGTGTTAAACAACTGCGCGCAACACTGGGCCATACAGGATACTATCAAAAGTTCATTAAAATTTATGCTCAGATTACTAGGCCGATGGAAAAGCTACTAAAAAAGGATGCTACATTATGTTGGGATGAAGAGTGTCAGCAAAGTCTAGATGTATAAAAGGAGAAGATGGTCACCGCGTCAATCCTAGTCTTCCCAGATTGGAAAAAGGAATTTCATGTACATGTGGATGCATCATGTATTGTGCTAGGAGCATTGCTGACACAGGCCAGTGAAGGAGAACTAGATCACCCTATAGCGTTTGCGAGCAAGAAGTTGTCTAAGGCTAAAAAGAATTTCTCGACGACAGAGCATGAAGGGTTGGCTATAGAGTACGTGCTCTAGAAGTTTAGACATTACCTGCTATGCAGACATTTTAAGATGTATACAGACCATTCTTCATTAAAGTACATAGTCAACAAGCCTGTGTTGGGGGGGGGAATATGTAAATGGCTGCTGTTGTTTTAGGAGTATGATTTCGAAGTAATTGTGAAACCTGGAAGGTTAAATGCAGGGCCAGATCATCTGAGGTGCATTGAAACAGGAGAGGAGCCCACCAATTTGGAGGAGGAGTTGCATGAGGCACAGCTCTTCATGGTGTGTGTAGCAAATAATCACTTTGCAGACATTATCCACTTCCTGACTATGGGAACGGTGCCAGAAGGATACACAAGTCAATAGAAGAAAGAATTGGTAGTGTGTGTCGCATAATTTTCAGTTATTGTAGGGAATTTGTACAAGATGGAGTCGGATGAAATACTGCGACATTATGTGCCTGATTTTGAATGAAATATTATCCTTGTTGAAGCTCATGGAGGAGCTGCGGGAGGCCACTATGCAAGGAAAGTGACAATGCAGAATATTTTACGCGTTGGGTTGTGGTGGCCAACATTGCATAAGGATTCCAAAGCATATTGTAGGGCATGCGATGCATGTCATAGGACAAGTAGGCCATCGTGAAGAGATGAGATTCCTCTGAATCCGCAAGTGTCATTGCAGCCATTTGAGAAGTGGGCAATTGATTTTGTAGGGCCAATTCAGCCTCCAGGCAAGAAGACAGGTGCGCGGTATATCATCACCGCGACCAAATATTTGACCAGATGGGCGGAGGCATAGCCTATGAATGACTATACATGGGCAACAGTAGAAATTTTTTATTTAAATATGTGTTGACTAGGTTTTGTTGCCTGAATATTTTAATGAGTGATCGCAGTATGCATTTCCTTAATGAAATGATGAGCATGCTGATAGAAGAATTCCAAGTTTATCATCAAAAAAGTATGCCATATCATCCTCAGGCCAATGGGATGGTTGAAGAGTTTAATAAGATATTGGAGAATGCACTGACAAAGGTTTGCAATGCGCAGAGGAATTATTGGGATGTGTGCATACCAGCAGTGTTATGGGCTTACTGAACTACTTGTAAGAATCTTACTGGTCAGACACCATTTAGGTTGGTCTATGGCATAGAGGTTGTAATGCCTATGGAGTACATTGTGCCTAGTCTATGCATAGTGGCTTTTACAGGAATGGTGGAGCGCAGAGCCTTAGAAGAGAGGCTCGTGTAGTGAACAGAGCTCAATGAAGATAGATTTTTGGCTAGATTCCATTAGCACGTTTAGAAGGAACACAAAAATGCATGGCATGATTGGCACATCAAACTGTGCACCTTCAAGGTAAATGATTTAGTTTTATTATATGACAGTAATTTTGATAAATTTCTAGGAAAATCTCAGATGCATTGGCTGGGGCCATATGTTATCTAAGAGATTACCAATGGTGGAGCAGTCAAAATCATGAAGTTAAATGGAGATCCATTTCTGGGAAAGGTAAATGGAAGTTGATTGGATCCATACACCGGGGATCCAACCCAATGACTACATGATGGTAGCACAATCTTAGCACTCTAGGTAGCTGCAAGGAGGCGTCAGACTATAAACTACATTACCCAATTTGTAGAGCTGCGCGACCAAGGGTTTGGAGGAAACAGGATGGTGTCACAGTACCAGAAGAAGCGCGAATGGAATTGCACTATAAGGGGAGAGACCATGCAGCGCAGCCAAAAACTGATTGTTAACATCACTATTCATGATTTGACAATGAGGACATGGTCAAGAGGAGCGGGGGGGAGGGAATTTAAGGCAATTAAGGCTGAGTTTAAGAGTGAAATCCTGGAAAATTTGCCACCAATCTAGAAATAATGGACGGATTTTCAGGGGAACAATTGAATTTGAATTCGAATTCATCTATAAATTATGCGTGGCCTTCTAGTGGAAAACACTTTGCACTCTTGGAATTTCTATGTTGAGCTATCGCTTGTATATGAATCCTCAGGTTTACACTGAATTGGTCGCTATTTTTGTTTTCAAGAAGTTACCTGAGGACACCGAATTCCCAGCACAATGTTTGGACCAAGAGAGACTGTTAGCACTGGAGGTACTATCACTTTTGAGGGAGCTACTCCAGAGGTGATGAGCATGGAGGTTCTGGCTGCAGTGCCTACAACGCCGAGGTCGCCTAGGTCGAAGCCTACACTGGTGAGAGAGGTCCCCAAACCTAAGAAAGATAAGCAAAAGAATTTGATGCTAGTGCATGAGTCACCGACGAAGCATGCCGCTACATAGGCCCAGAGGAAATAAAACCCAAGCGTGAAAGAGAAGGGGAAAGTGGTGGATCTGGAGGTTGAGGAGGGTGCAAAAGATATAGACATTGAGGGGGTGGATCCCATCTCTAAGTTTCCAGAGTATATTCCTCTGCGTAAGGGAAAAGTGAAGGTCCCTAAGGACTTGGATGCAAGACAGTTCCTCCTCAACACACCCCTATTACCGGAGAACATAACCTTTGAAGATCTGCGCTTAGCGTGGATCTCGTACGTGAAGCTAGAAGATTGGGATTTGGTGGACCATGAGTGGCTCCCCCACCTAGCTATAGACACCTACATGAAGAGGTTCTTCTACAAAAAGTTTGGTGTCACTACGCTAGAGCCTATGGAATGGATTTGCAGAGTAAAAAAGTCAGGGTTGTTGAACCTATTGTGGCTACCCCACTACCATCACTCAAATATAAACCTAATAATCATTAAGAATTTCTTGTGCCTGGTGCATCATGGGTGCTTGTGGATAAATGCGTCGATCCCCATCACTGATATGCTTATCCATCAGATCACGCTATTGCCACACTCATGGTTAAATCCAGCCAACGTGTTTGGCGGAAAAAGGAGCGAGTAGGACCTCGATGAGAAGATGAAGGAAAAGTTTAAACTTGTGAAGAAGCCACGCAGGTACTTGATTACTTCAATTATTGACCCCGTAGTAAAGGTTGCCACACATATTTTGGCTGGCAAGGTTATGAGAAAGTGTCGTGCAGATGAGGTGCCAACAACAGTGGTCTCGTTGGTACCACAGTGTGCGAAGGGCGTACAGTTCAACTGGGTGCGCTACCTGTGTAGTGAGTTCCTCGCGAACTATAGAGAAGCACAGGACGAGAGTAAAACCTTCCACTATTCGTGGTTGTTGCTCTTGATTATCCTAATCACATGGGATTTGCCAAAGGACATCTAGTTCCCTCCACTAGAGAAGGATTTTCCAGAAGCTATGAAATTTGCATCTCTTTGGGCCACAAAAGAGGTTGCACGGATATTTTGGGGACCGATGGAGGTGAGAATTCACACAACCATTAACCAAAAGCCGCAGTTGTCACCAAATGTGTTTGAGCAACTTTTAGGGTATGCGAAGTTCAAAGCAGACTTCCACCACATATACATCCAAGCGCAGAAGGATACTGAGTAGAAGTAGTTCGACCTACCCTACCTTGCTACCAATGATGCTATTGAAGAGGTCATCAAGCACTGGCCAACAGATTGGCATTATCCTTTCGATCTAGCTACAAGGACTAACAAGTCCATAAACAAGATGAAGAAGGATGTGGCCAAATAAAAGGTTCATCAATTGGCTGAGAAAAGAAGGAAAGAGGTTGAGGAGAAGGCCCTGGTAGAAGCGGAGTGCATCGTGAAGAAACAAGCAGAGCAGGAAGAGTACGGCTCTGAGCAGAGTGAGAAGTCCCCTTCACCCCAAACGAAGGAGGAAGAGTAGTCAGAGCAAGGTGATGGTGATAAGCAGGAGAGTACTCCCTTTTGAGTGAAGCGGTATAGGGAGCAGGAAAATGTAGGGCCACGAAAGAAAACAAAAGCGACCAAGCCGTCGCTGGACCCGATTACTTTAATAGATGGTGACCTGGATGAAATTGGAGACAAAGTGTGGAATACTACAACATAACTGCTACAACAGTTTGAGCAGCAGAAATAATAGGCACTGAGCACCATCCCGAAGGATTGGCGTGAGTTGTAGATCCAGACGGCTAGAACCCAGGCAGTTGCAAGACAGATCAACGCGACATCAACTATTTTGACACCAAGGACCACTCAAGTAGCAGAGATGGTTCAATCATTGGATCTCCAGGCAGTCACGCTGCCAGATCGAGCTTTGAGCACAGAGGCGGCCGCTAATAAGGCTATTGTTAGCTCCCTGAAGAAAATTGGCCTCAACCTAGCCGCGCTCCCCAGCGAGTTTCTTCACACACTGCAAGAAGGTGTGATAGCAGAGATTAAGGCCTGTTATCACCCTAAGAAACTCACCTAGGTTGCATATCATTGATGGTCAGGAACATTACAAACTCAACAAAAATGTTGGATAAATTGTGGATGAATGAAATAAAATGCTGCATATTCAATCCAGATAACCACTTCTACTGTGCTTAACCCTAGACATGGGTGAACACCCCAAGGCTACAAGGCTTTTAACCACCAATTACTCATAGTTTTAGATAAAAGGTGATGATGGAGAATACTGATCACACCAGCAGATGCACAGGACCCTGTGATGGCCAGCTGCAACCAGTAAAGAGGTTTGTAATTCTATTTCCTAATGCACAGATAGGATGACAGCTCTCTGGAATTAAAACAATAGAAACCTGCATACAAATTCAATAATACTAACTAGATTCTAACAGAGAGGTGGGATCACAACCCCTCTTCTGCTAAACATCAAGAGCAAATGAAAAATGCATACAAGCACAGCCTGGAAAAAAGAAGAAGTGGAAAATGAGAAATTGACAGCAAAAGAAGCTTGTATTAGTTGGAAATGAAGACCAGAAGTTGCAGGTCTCACACTAGTTACAGTATCCAGAAGTTGAAGCTTACAACAGAATAACACTCATCTATCACTCATCAAACTAATTACATTGTTTTTCTGGGTATATATAGAATCTGTTTACAAAATATCTTTGCTAGGCTATGCGTGGAGGTTTCTTAATGGATCACCAACCACATTTACAAACTATTATGGGCCTCTGATACATTCTGACTGTTTTAATTAACAAATTTGATATTTTCTGGTACTTTGGTGTACTCCTTGAATAGGTGGAATGTTTTATGAATAAATGTCCATAACTGTTGAATGAATCCAACTGCTCGAGGCAGTACCTTCTTGTCCTTGATCGTGTTTTTACTTAACTTTGGTAGCTGAGGAATTCATGCACTGAAAGTTGGATCATCTCTTGCTTCTTCGCGTGCACAAAACAAGCCAAAAACACAGGAAAATTCATCAACTATGGACGAAGAACTGAGGAGGAACAATGGCAGCTAGATTTGCCAGATTGACAGCTGAAATTAGACCTAAGAGGGTTATCGGGAGGCATGTGAACAGATGAACGATGGCGAAGACAAATCTGGGTCATCGGATCACGGGACAGTCGACGGGCGATTAACAAACTGGGGTGATAACACGCGGGGAAATAGCGGTACAGCAGGCGGGCGGTTTCCCCGCACCATTTATCGGGCGAGGGTGGTTTACGTACACGGGGAAGCGATGGAATAAAAAAGTGATGCGTGTCTGATGGGACAGCAGGGAAACCACTTTCCCTGCTACTTAACGGACGAGCGGTTCACGGGAGCGGGGTTTGCGTATGGCGCTGGATCAAGCGATGAATCATCGAACAGTCATGGATTAATGCTTATGTTTGGGGTTGATGTGACAGGTAAAGCCGCGGGCCCGGGGTATGTAATTTTTTATCATATGCGCGTTTATAAAGGGTTAGGGCCATTGTGTCGAGGTTTTAAACAAAAAATAGATTAATACGAGCTTTTAAAAGGTTTTCAGGCTTTTGTAAAGGGTAACAGGGTTTAAAGGGTTTCAAACAAAAGGAGCTCGGGAGATAGAATTATAACGGGTTTATAAGGATAATAGAGAAAAATGGCAACAACGGGGTTAAGGGAGAGTAGGGAAAATGGAAGGGAAGGAGGTAATGAAGGTGGCAGGAGTTATAAGGGTAAAGCAAGTGAAAAGGGAAAGGGTAAAATGGACTACCATGAGCTCCTTAGCAATCAAAACCAACATTTTTCAACCTGATTTTAACCCATAAACACTGAATCTATAGCAGAGCTAACACTGGCTCCTTCTGGGGATGAGATCCTCCCTGCGAGGTTTCAAGAACCTGCAAACCACTGCCTTTCTAGCTGAAAACAAACTAGCCAAAATTCCTAGTGTTCCATTGGGCATGGAGTCTACTTTGCCTGAACAATACTGATAAACACAAAATATTTACAGCCTTTAAGGCCCAAAGACCTTAGACAACATAAAATTTCAAAAACCTCCCATTGACTGGGCCATCAAAAACTGTCTCTCCTCCCATACTTTTCAGTATGAAGGTGTTGTTCCCTTGAACCTGTGAGATGATGAAAGGCCCTGTCCAGAAAGCATAAAATTTCCCATGATTGCCTTTCTTTTCCTTCAATTCATCCCACTTCAAAACCAAGTCACCAACCTAAAAATGATTTGATTTTGCCTTCTTGTCAAAGGCTTCCTTGATTCTCTTCTGATGTGCTGCAGCCTTTTCAACTAGCTGTTCTCTAATTTGATGTAACTCTGTTAAATCAGTGATTCTTCTTGCCATGTCTTCTTCTTCATCCTGCTCTTCTTGAAGGAATTTTGCCACGGGAAGAGTTAATTGAATCGGGAATACAGCGTCAGTGCCATATACCAGCTTGAAAGGAGAATTTCCTGTGGATTTCTTAATGGTCACTCTATCAGCCCACAGTGCATACTTGAGCTTTGAATCCCAATTCTTCTTATTGTCCTCTAATGGCTTTTTAATTATCCTGATCATACTTTTATTAGAGGATTCTGCTAGACCATTTCCCTATGGATAATATGAAGTGGAATGAACAAGTTTGATACCCATTGAATCACACATTTCCACCAGTTCTTTTTCCCTGAAATCTGTTGCATTATCTATGATTAATTTATGTGGACAACCAAATCTGTTGAAGATATTCTCTGTAAAAAACTTCATGACCACATTATGATCAACCTTCCTGGTAGGGATTGCTTCAATCCACTTAGTAAAGTAATCAGTGGCTACTAATATCCATCTGTGCTGGCCATTGGAATGTGGATTGATTTCTCCAATGAAATCTAAACCCCACTGCTGAAAAGGTCCTTTGGCCTGGATTGGTTTTAGGGGCAGGGATTTCAACTGCTGTTTTCCTTCAAATCTTTGGCACCTGTCACAAGATTTAACAAAAACAAATACACCAGAAAATAAAGTGGGCCAATAGTGCCCAGCTCTGAGAATTTTATGGGCTGTAGTCTTCCAATAATGGTGCCCTCCACACATGTTGTTATGAAGCTACTGCATCACTTCTTTTGACTATTCTTTGTCCAGACACCTCAAAAGCACTCCTGATGGATCCCTCCAGTAGAGCAGATTTTCATTGATACAATATTTTGCTGCCCTAAGCTTTAAAGTTCTAGCTTGACTTTGAGTAAATCCTGAAGGGATTTCTAGCTTCAACAAGAAATTAATTATTACAGAATACCAACCACACGAAGCTAGATTCTCAGCCACTGACTATTTTCTCTCTGTTTCAGCTGCTTTTTCCTCTTCTTCTGCCTGATCATTTTCTGCAATTGTGCACAGGAAATCAATTTCTAAAGACTCGAAATTTTCTTCAGCTAATAATTTGGTAAGACCCTAACCTCTGACCAGTTTTGTGGGCTTCTGCTCTATGTTAAATTCTATCATCTTTGCAATCCATTTTGCCCTTCTTCCATCAACATCAAGTTGTGTCAAGACATCTTTAATTGCAGCAAAAGGCACATATGCAATTATTTTTGAATGCAATATATAAACTCTAAAATCCTTTAATGATTTAATAAGAGCATATTCCTGCTTTTCAATAATATCATACCTCAATTCAGCATCCCTCAAATTCTTACTGAAAAATTCCACTGGATGTTCTGAACCTTCTTCATTTTGCTGCAATAAAACTGCTGCAATGGTGTCTTCAGAGGCAAAAGAAAAAATATGAAACTCCTTGTTGTAATCAGGACTAATCAAAGTAGGAGCCTCCATAATAGCCTTTTAATAGACTCAAATGATTTTCTTGCTATATCAGTCCATCTTACCTCTGCTCCTTTCTTCAACATGGAGGTTACATACTTAAACAATTCTGCAAAATTTGGAATAAACCTCCTGACAAAATTTATTTTGCCCAAAAAGGATTGGATATCTTTCTTTGATCTGAGGACAGACAAAGTCTGTATTGCTTTGACTCTTTCTGGGTCAATCTGAACACCTGCAGCAGACACAACATGTCCTAACAGCTTGCCTTCTTCCAAAGAAAATTGTGATTTTTGGGATTGACTGAGATTCCAAACCTCCTGCACTTCAAGAATACCTTTTTTAAATGCTGGAAATGATTTTGATGGCTACTGGAGTAAACTGTTATATCATCAAGGTAGATAAGCACAAATTTGTCCTTCTCTCCGACAAATGTTATATCCATAGCTCGCTAAAAGGTAGCTCCAGCATTCATCAATCCAAAAGGCATTTTGGCATACATAAAAGTACCCCAAGGAGTGGTAAAAGTCGTCTTTTCTTGATCATCTGGGTGCTTAAAAATCTGATTAAAGCCTGAAAATCCATCCAAAAATGACATCACTTTGGCTCCTGAGACCTTTTGCAACAAATGCTCCATCTTTGGCAGAGGGTAGTTGTCTTTTTTTGAGCATTTGTTTAGATTTCTGAAATCAACACATAGTCTGATTTCTCCACTCTTCTTCCTCACCACCACTAGATTAGCTACCCATTTAGAATATCTGAGAGGCACAATAATTTTGGCAGCCAACAACTTCTTAATTTCTTTTTCAATCAAAGGAAGAAGCATAGGATTTACTGGTCTCAGCTTCTGCTTGAAAGGAATGGTGTCTTTCTCCAGAGGGATTTTGTGCTAAATTATGTTCTTATCATAAGTTTTCAGGTCACTATATTCCTAGGTAAACACATCCACAAATTGCTTCATTAAATTGCAGTATTCAACACTTTGGTCAACTGAAAAATGAGTGGACAGATTTACATATTTCGGCTGACCTGGACTTTCTATATCATGCTTATAGACTGCATATTGGTCTTCTTTTTGGGCAGCCTTGTAAGGCACATCATTCTAGTCAAACAATCTTTCAAGAGGAATTAGGCCCTTAGGAATATGGTTACTAGGAAGCTGGACAATGTTGTCTTTACCTATTTTATTTCTAAGCTGGGACTGGGGTTTTTCTAACAAGGCTTCATTTTCTTGGTCAATTTGCATCTCAGAAAATTCATCAATGACTTGCAAGAACCTATTCAACTCGTTATCTTCAAAACCTTTCCAATGCTGGAAATTATCGGGCAAGGATGGTCTGTACTTCATTTGGACTTCATAAACTAGTCTGGGAGGCATGGGAGGAATAAATAGACTAGCAGAAACACCTTTGGAATCAGCAAGCTGATTTTGGGCTCTAGGAATGTATGAAATACAGAAATAATCAAAAAAGTCTCTGATTCTCCATACCTCATCTCTGTACACTCTCAACCTTGGGTGCTTTGCTTGAAATGATTTATTTACTTGCTGTATAATTAGATCAGCATCTCCAAACACATTCAGATTTTTGATTCCTCTGTCTTTTGCTGCATTAAGGCCCAACAACAGTGCTTCATATTCTGCTATATTGTTTGTCACTTGAAAAACCAACTTAAAAAACAGCTGAATGCTTTCTTATTGTGGAGATACTAGAACCACCCCTACTCCTGCAGTCTCCCTGGAACATGCTCCATCAAAGAACATCTCCAAAATATGACTTCCTTGATCCTTCTCGACCTGCACTATTGGTTTCCTGATCTGCATTACGGCCTTCTGAGATTCTTCTATTTGGAGAATACAGGCTCCAAAATCGGTATCCACTACATATATGGGATGATTTGTAGGATTCTTCTCATCACTAATGATATATGCCAGCTGTGCTTCTCTATATAACCTCCTGCTTTCTCCTCCAAACACTGGGATAGTAGCATAAGATAGATCATTCTATAATGTCCCACCTAGTCTCTTAATCCACCCTCTAGACAACAACATGCCAAACTTAGGAGGGACATCTGCTACCACAATATCCATCATCATACTCTTCATGGGCAACTGAGTTAAGGTAATGGCCAGATATTTAATCAATCCAAGACATTTCACCTTCCTTGAATCAAAAGAAAATAAATCATGACAGGGTTTGGTGATATCAAGGCCCAACTCTTCCATGACAACTTTAGGCATTAGATTGTGGCTGGCCCCTGTGTCTAGTAGGAAATTGTGAAGGATTTTATCATGATTGGTCAATGAGACATAAAAAGATGGAGAATTATAATAATCAGGTTCAATCATAGGACTGAGCACAATGGCAGGCTTATCATCTTGCAAATTAACAGAGTCATTGGAGGTTTGTTTGGTTTCTAGCTCAAGGGCTTCAAGAATGGGCTTCCTAAATACTTCAATCTTCACCAACTCTACCAGAGGCACAGATATTTTCAATTTTTGAACTTCTGACACAAAGCTAAAAGAGGAAGATGGTTTATCAAAACTTTTTACCTCATGAATTGGAGCTTTGAGGATGACTGGATCAGTTGCTGGTCTTCTTTGTCTGGTATTCTGTGGTTCTGCTTGGACAGCAGCTCTTTGGGCATGATTTTCCTTGGCATTTTTTGCATTGGATCTCAGATTATATCTCTGCTGGTCACCATTTTGTAAAACAGCTCCTCTGTCCCACTCCTGACTGTTTTTTTCATGCAACAATGATTATTCATACTCATCCAATGTCAAAAATGCAGCGCTGCCTTTATCTTCCATGCAATGAATTTCATCCTCATCTTCTTCAAATTGTTCCTCCTCCATGACTACATTTTGGAAGGGAGCTTTAATTTTCTGATCTTGTTTTGAATCTTCACCCCTCTGCATAATTTGTAACTGCTCATTTGCTCTTCTGAAAGGACTTGGGTTTCTTGGAGCAAATGTGTTTTGCTGCCTTGTTTTCCCTGAATTTTGTTCAACCTCCAACTTAGATATTTTAGCAGCCAATGAATCTATCATCATAGTCATTTTATCAAATTTGGGGTCTAATGACGATGTAGAATAAGTAGATGCCTGATTTCTCTGTCTTCTCCTGTCAGCTTGACTCTTTAGTTTCTCTGTAGCCATGATATTGGATTCCACTTCTAGTGCTGCATCTTGCATGTCTACGAGCATAGCACATCTTCCTTCTCTCAATAAGAGGCAAAAATCAGAGTCAAAAGCATTGGCATAAGTGAGTTTGGCAGAGGTAGGAATAGGGTTTACCTCAGCTGGTATCTTACTATACATTCGATTGAATCTTTTATTAAAATCAGACAAAGTTTCACCATTTTCCCTCTTCAAATTACCAAACTCGGTATGATAATACATAAAATCTTTTTTATCTCCCCATTGCTTCAAAAATGCATCATCTAATGCTTCAATATCAGTTATAGATCTCTGGGGTAATTCTCTAAACCACTTCCTAGCCTCTTCATCAAGGCTCTGGACAAAAACTCTCATCCACACATCATTCTCACTTATATCTAAATTATCAGCATATCTGTAAAAAGCTTCAAGATGTTCTTCTGCTGTCACTCCCTCTGTATCAGTGAATTTAGGCATATATTTTTTATATTCTCCCACAGGCATAGGATTTAAAGGGATAGGCAAGACTAAAGGTCCATATCTAACAGCAACAATTCTTTCTATCCTCATAGGTGCTTGCTGTCCTGCCATGATTAGAATATGTGGAATAATATTGGCAGATGGAGCAGTTGGAAGTAATGTAATAGATGGCAGAGACAATGGGATGTTTTGGACTGAATGGGAAGCTTTCTTTGGACTGAGATTCAAAGGGGAACTAACTGCCAAAGGGGTTGTATCAATCTCTGAAGGTTTTTCTTTATTATCAATGCTATGCTCTAAATCTTCAAACTGTAAATCTTCAGCAATAACTTTATCTTTCAGAGATGCATGAGACTTCTTAGGCTTACCTAATCTTGATGCCCCTTTCTTTGAAGCTTTCTTCGATTTAACAGTCCTCTCAGGTTCAGGCACTGGTTCATCTAGTAATTTCTGAGGATTTCTTCAAGTGTGTCTCACAAACTGAGCCAGAAATTCGATGTGGAGTCACCAAATGATGGTCTTCCTCCAATGGAGTCACCAAACATATGATTACAACCAAAAACTGTGTTCAAACCTTGTCTGTCATCAAAGCTTGAAGCTAAGTCGTTCTCCCAGGGAAGCTAAGATTCAATTCTTCGATCCCTAGCAACGATGCCAATTAATGTTATCACCCCAAGAAATTCACCTAGGTTGTATATCAGTGATGCTCTGGAACATTACAAACTCAACAAAAATGTTGGATAAATGGTGGATGAATGAAAGAAAATGTTGCATATTCAAGCCAGATAACCACTTCTACTATGCTTAACCCCAGACATGGGTGAACACCCCCAGGCTACAAGGCTTTTAACCACCAAATACTCACATTTTTAGATAAAAGGTGATGATGGAGAATATTGATCACACCAGCAGATGCACAGGACCCTGTGATGGCCAGCTGCAACCAGTAAAGAGGTCTATAATTCTATTTCCTAATGCACAGACAGGATGACAGCTCTCTGGCATTAAAACAATAGAAACCTGCATACAAATTCAATAATACTAACTAGATTCTAACAGAGAGGTGGGATGACATCCCCTCTACTGCTAAACATCAAAAGCAAATGAAAAATGCATACAAGCACATCCTGGAACAAAGAAGAAGTGGAAAATAAGCAATTGACAGCAAAAGAAGCTTGTATTAGTTGGAAATGAAGACCAAAAGTTGCAGGTCTCACAGTAGTTACAGTATCTAGAAGTTGAAGCTTACAATAGAATAACACTCATTTATCACTCATCAAACTGATTACATCATTTTTCTAGGTATATATAGAATCTGTTTACAAAATATCTTTGCTAGGCTATGCGTGGAGGTGTCTTAATGGATCAACAACCACATTTACAAACTATTATGGGCCTCTGATACATTTAGACTGTTTTAATTAACAAATTTCACATTTTCTAGTACTTTGGTGTACTCCTTGAACAAGTGGAATGTTTTATGAATAAATGTCCATAACTGTTGAATGAATCCAACTGCTCGAGGCAGTACCTTCTCGTCCTTGACCATGTTGTTACTTAACTTTGGTAGATGAGGAATTCATGCACTGAAATCCAGATCATCTCTTGCTTCTTCGCACGCACAAAACAAGCCAAAAATGCAGGAAAATTCATCAACTATGGACGAAGAACCGAGGAGGAACAATGGCCATTAGATCTTCCAGATTGACGATTGAGATTAGACCTGAGAGGGTTATCGGGAGGCATGTGAATAGATGAATGATGGCGAAGACAGATCTGGGACGTTAGATCACGGGACGGTCGATCGGATGGTCGACAGGCGATTAACAAGCGGGGGTGATAGCATGCAGGGAAACAGTGATACAGTGGGCGAGCGGTTTCCCCGCACCGCTTATCGGGAGAGAGTGGTTTACGTACACGGGGAAGCAATGGAATAAAAATGTGACGCGTGTCTGACGAGACGGCGGGGAAACCGCTTTCCTTGCTGCCTAACAGACGAGCGGTTCATGGGAGCGGGGTTTACGTATGGCGCTGGATCAAGCGATGGATCATCAGACAGTCACGGATTAATGCTTATGTTTGGGGTTGATGTGATAGGTAAAGCTGCGGGCCGAGGGTATATAATTTTTTATCATATGCGTGTTTATAAAGGGTTAGGACCATCGCGCCGAGGTTTTAAACAAAAAATAGATTAATACGAGCTTTTAAAAGGTTTTCAGGCTTTTATAAAGGGTAACGGGGTTTAAAGGGTTTCAAACAAAAGGAGCCCGGGAGATAGAATTATAACGGGTTTATAAGGATAATAAAGAAAAATGGCAACAACGGGGTTAAGGGAGAGTAGGGAAAATGAAAGGGAAGGAGGTAATGAAGGTGGCAGGAGTTATAAGGGTAAAGCAAGTGAAAAGGGAAAGGGTAAAATGAACTGCCATGAGCTCCTTAGCCATCAAAACCAGCATTTTTCAACCTGATTTTAACCCATAAACACTGAATCTGTACCAGAGCTAACAAGGCCCAGGAGAAATGCACACTAATCTTGATAAGTGAGTACAGAGTCAACAATGAACATATGTTCTCTGAGAAGGTCGAGGCACTGGAGGCTCAGAAGAAAGTTTAGGAGCAAAATTCCCAGCTTGCAGTCATGGTGGTTGAGGCATGCAGAACAACTCTAGAACTAAACATGCCAGAGGAAGCATCGTTGGAGGCAAAGATCAGGAAGTTGGCTACAGGTGTGCGTGACGCTAAGACAGAAGTGGCCAAGGTTCAGTTTAAACTGAACCTGAAGATAACAGAGTTGGAGTTGAAGTCACAACCTTCAACCCCGCCAGAGGTTAGAGAACAACACGAAGCCACTTGAAGGATGGAGTTGTGACAATGGATGTCGCTATGGTATATTGCACTGCGCTTTTTGAGAAAGTAATGGAGGTAGTCACGGCCCTGCAGGAAGATCCCACCCTGCAGGACTTGAATACATAAGCTCGAGAACTTCAGCAACTGTATGATGAATTCAGAGCAATGACGCACACCATTGTTGCCGCACAATGCCTTGCTAAGTTGTAGGAGGCTAGGTAGTTGTATCTACAAGCAGAAGTAGCGCAGAAGAAAGAGATGGTCCTCAAGGCTAGATTAGGGCCTTGGCTGGATGAGGCCTATATTATCTCTACGAACGTTCAGGAGAAGTTGGAAATCCTACAGAGCACGCAGCAGAAAATCAAGGAAGACAGTGCTGGACTAGCAACCGAGTAGCTGGTGGACCAGATCAAATAGGTAGCCATGCAAAGCACGACTGAACTGGCAGTAGCACAAGTAGAGTTGGGAGGTCTTCGCAATAAGTTCTTTGCGCCAGAAGAGTGACTCGAGGGTGAGTCATGATCTTTGTGTTGGGGGCCTATTGGGATGGGATCCCCTAGGGTCAATTTTGGGGCAAAAGCCCAAGTTTTTTTGTATAAAATGTAAAGTCTTTGCAAGTTGTGGTTGCGGAGCACGTAGATAGTTAAAGTGTCATAAATGGTTTTACCCTTATTTTATGTAAGTTGAGTCAGCTTTTGAAGATCTACCCTTATTTTATGAGAGTCTAATATAGAGATGAAAAAGAATGAAGATGCATGTAATGGGTCAGTAGAGGGAAGAGCGAAGAAGTCTTAGAGTAGAAGAGAGGCTTTATAGCTGTGTGTGCAAAGGCCTAGAGTAGAGTCCGCAGCTGAGTGCACGAACCCCTACAGCTAAGTGCGCAAGGAGGTCTTGAGTCTATAAGAAAAACTTAAGCATTAATAAAGAGATTATTCCAGAAACCCTTGTGTTCTGTCTCTTTACTTCCGTTTATATGAATGTGCCTTGTGTTATAATAGGTTTATGAAATAATGGTGTATTAATGCGCGACTTTACATAATTGATATTGTTGCATGAACGCAATTACTGTTAATTGTTTACGCGAGGATTATCTTATTTTTTGTGGAAGTTATTAAACACTTAAGCTAATCTGATTAATTATTGGGTTAAGAGTAATATTTGATGTGTGTAAGTAGTTGATTCACATATTCAGGGTCTGCCAAAGATAGTCGTGAATGTTCACAGAGGTATAGAAGCTGATTAGGAAAGTTATATTGATAAGCCATAACGACTTATTGATCTACGTGAAGACAGATTTAGGGCATAAAATGACATCACGCTCATCTCTGGGTGCAGAAAATTGGTTCCAGCATCCCCCCATACTACTTCAGGTGAGACTTCATTCTGCGCTCTGCAGATTGATGCCGAAAGGGCTAGTAGTGTAGGGATTTGTTTGTCAAAGCTAAGTTTGAACATGGGTCAGGACCCACAAAGAAAATAGTAAGAGAGTTGGTGGTAGAAGACAAAGAGTTTCAAGCCTTGTGACTGGTTACGAGTTATGAGTGACATATTATGTGACAAGAATTGAATGTGTTGCAGGACCTTTTCCTTGGACTAGATGGCTCTAAGGACTATGAATGTTCATTTTTGTGTGTGGCACATAGAGCACTTGAGAGGCGAAGGATGAGGGACTACAAATATTTGAGAAGGAATCCCTTGCGTCATGTAGACTTGCATAGTCATTTTGTGAATGTTTGTGAGCCTGATCAAAGACGGAAAGGTTGAGAACAATTTTTTTCCTTTGCTTGAAGGAGAGTGGCCTTCACTTTTATGTTAAATCTGGTTTGAAAATTTTGTGCTCAATCCCTAAATTTAGTTTTCTTTCAAGGCATCAAAAATCTACCTTAAGGGTCGTTGGCTATGAGAAAGACTACAACACAGTATTGCTTATGGTTGGGTGGACAACAACTCACCTTTCTTCAGTTCCAAATTCACTTTTTTTGAATCATGTAAGTACTTATATGCTTGGTAAATGACACTAATAATTTAGCAATATATGTATGAAATTGTAATAGTTGAAATTGTTTATTCTTTAAAGGTTTTTCATTTTTTTATGAGATCTATTTATGAAAAATAAACATGTAAAAGATATGAATTCTATTACTAGTAGAATTTTTAATTATTTTCTTAACTTTGAGTAAAGAAATTGAATTGATTTGGAAAAAAAAATTCTTCCTAGTAGAGATCATATTAATAAATTTCCAAATTCATGAGTCAATTTTGTGCATGCATACCTTCCCTGTTAATTGTATGCTTCTTTTTCTCTAATTTTCTCTATAGGTTATAAGTCCCAAACCTTTTCTTTAATTTAAATAGATCTGAGGTGGAAAAAAGAAGCTCAAAAAGAGTCTGAGGGTTAGTCTTAGAGTTTAAACATGAAGGCCAGAATGTGATTTATGGGGTAAACAATCATCTTGGAATTATATATATATATATATATATATATATATATATATATATATATATATATATATATATATATATATATATAGATATAGAGAGAGAGAGAGAGAGAGAGAGAGAGAGAGAGAGTTTCTGGGAGGTTTTAGAGGCTAAAACTTGAACCATAGTGATGGGAAATCTCATTGAACATTTTTTTCAATTTTTAGATCTTGGTTCACTTTATTTTCAAATGTATGATCCGAGGAAGTTGGGTTTCCATAATGCATTTTCAAACATGTCATCTTGGGATTTTCACTATAACATTTCTTTTGAGGGGTTTCAGAGGATGAAACTTTGACCATAATGAGGAGGAATCTCCTTTAATATTTGGCTAAATTTTCATACATTTTTTTAATATATAATTTCAAATATATGCTCTAAGGAAATTGTGTGTCCTAAATGCTCATAAGATTGGGCTTCAAATATATCAAAATGTTATTTTCCCTATAACTTTATTTCATTGAGGTTTCAAACCCTAAAACTTGGAGGAGACTAAGAAAATATGTCAAGGTACCTCTGGTAGAAGATTTAGATCTTGTTTCTCTTTGATTTTGGAGACACTACCTAAGGAATTTGGGTCTTTTAAATGCTCTTGAAATTAGAACTAATGATTGTGTTAGCAAAGCACAAAATAAATCAAAGAAAAATCGATACCACATACCCTTAATCAACCTTTAAGGGACCGTGTTTGAGAAAAATGTGATTCCCTGTGTTATATAATTATTTAGCACTCCTATAGTTATGATTCTCTTATATGGCCTTGGGCAGCCCTTTCCCATTCAGACTTGGTCCTTTATTTAAAAAAAAAAAAAAAAAATCATATGCTACTCTGCCCTTATAAAAGCACGTGTACACACGGGTACCATAATACCAAACCCGCGTACATAATTTAAAATATGAAAAAAAATTCCTATTTCTCGAGTGGGGTTTATGAGTTTCACCGAAAGCCCACCAACAGGAGCCCGTGGCCTAACTGAATCAACTAATTTTTGGTGGTATTTATACACCTCATGGGAAGGCCTAAAACATAGAAGGAGATAGGATATCGACTCTATAGTCCTTTTGTTGACAGATCAAGTCTGATTTTACCTATGTATCATACACTCCCAGTCATAGGAAACCCTTGTTTTCTTGCATAGATGTTAATCTTCCATTATATGCCATCCTTTTGCACACATTGAGGTGATCTTTAAGGCTTGGGCTGGATGGATCCAGAGGAAGGTTCGTTGGTGCCGTTGTCAGATCAGGTTGTATTCTTCCACTCCTATTCGCGTATGTCAATAAAGAAGATCTGTCTTGTTCCTAAAATGTTGTGATCTCATGTTTGTATAATTCATGTCTAACATGTCATTCTTTATATATCTATACTTGATGATCTAACATGTTTAATATGCACATTATTTGAAATATTTGCTATGTATATGCTTCTCTAGTTTATGTTGCAGGTTTGAATGCATTGGAGGAATCAGAGGGTTTGGACCCTATGGGATCGACATCAAATGTAGGACCTCTGGATATTCTCCCTAAACCCAACTTTAGTAGTTTTCATAGTTTTCTTGCTTGAATGAGTGCTTCTTGTTGATAGTCTGCCTTCTATCTGTTAGGGTTCTCAACCCCTACCTAAGGGAGGTTTTTCCCGCTAACACCCATAGACCTAATGAATGGTTAGGGGGTTGGGTGTGTATTTGGGTGGTATCATAGCTAAGGTTTCACAATGAACCTAGATCGGTTTGAGTATAGGAAAGAATTTAAGTTTTAAATTAACATTTTTGGATACATGTGTACTTATGTGAAGTTGCTTTGTTGTATATCTAAATACGTCGATGTCACTTGAAGATTGAATTGAGTTTGATGTGGAAAGATAAAATAAAGGCTTGTATAGGCTCGAAACAAAACAAGTAAAGGTAATAGACATGTACAATTATTATGGTTTTATGCATACTAATAGCTATGTGTTATTTCAATGCATAATAAGACTTTTCAGTAGTGAAAAGAAAGAGAAGGACATCTAACAAAATGACAAATATTAGTACTAAAATGATCTCCTATGAGGAAAAGGGGAGAAAAAAGGGACCATCTCCCAAAATTCTTGAGACAATGAAGAGTTTGAAGGATGACCTTCAGAGTTGAAAAACAAATAATGAAAGCTTTTCCAATGAACAAGAAAGAAAGAACAAATGAATGCAATGTTCTTGTAAAGTTTGTCAAAAATTCAAAAGAAATTGCAACAAGGACCAAACGCTGGAAATGATGGAAAATACCCATCTAAGAAAATGGATCCCTTTGGAAAATCAAAAGCATGAATTTACCAGTAGCAATACATGAAGGGTACATCTAAGAAAATAAATTGAAGTAGAAATGTGGCCGCTTCTAGTGAAGACTCCTCCTTTGATTCCTTTGGTGATGGGACAAATAACTAAGGTGGGATGAGTAGCAACGTCACATAGAAAAAATAAAAAGCACTCTAAAGTTGAATTGCATGAAGAATTTAAGAAGGAAAACCCACCCACCTTCAATGGTGAGATCAAGAATGGTGAGAAAGATGAAGCATGAATGTTATGGTTGAACCAATACTTCCATGTGTATGATTATTCTATATTATTTATATATTTAAATTTTTATGACTTATGACTTTGTATAGTTCAAAAAAAATATTAAATTATAAATATTTTTAATTGAATAAAATCCATTTTAATTTAATAATTTAATATTTAATCATTAATTAATAGGAAAATTATTTATTATTAATAATAATCCCTTTAACATAAACTTAGAAAAATTACTTTAATAATGAATATGTTTTTATTCTATATTAACTATTTGGATAAAAACAAATCTAACCAAGTAATTTTATACTCAACATGACCTAGGTGGGTATTGGTGGCCACACACCTATTCCACCTAGACCTATAGTTGGTTTCATCAGTTTCCTTGATTACAACAACATTTAATAGTTTTAGCAATTTTTTGGGTCCTAAGTTTTCAAAGTTGTTTTGACCCCCTAAACGATGTTTATTTGAGGTCCATTGTAGGCCCATAGTCATAGGTAAGGGATTTTTGCAAATCCTTTAGTAATTGGAGCGATCTCTCTAACAAGGTACTGTATGCGCCAACTAAGATCATATGGCAAAGTTTCGACCCTGAGAAGTTGGCTACCCAACTAACCCCAACGGGGCCCACAAACTCTTAGCGTTCCATCTCCTAGGGATAGGTTTTTGGTTTTTAGGTTTTCCTTTGTTGTTCAATAATAAAAATTCCCTTGAGCCTCATTGTAACACAGTTCAAAGGCATGTAGCTGCCACATCTATTTTCAGAGATAAGCTACCATCGCTAGAGCTGATTTATTTCCATTCTTTATGTAAGCATATTTAGTTCTCTGACGTTAAATAAATTAAGTTTTATTTACGCTGCATCTCTATATTTATGTTTATATTGTGTTCTGTTGCATTCTTGCATAAGTCCATATTAGTGGTAATAGATTAGTTTGCACTTTGTCTATTTTTCTTTGGATGTCCCCAACGAGGTCAGGGTATAAGGAGTTAGGGTTCAAACTGGTTGAAACTTTGCAAGACTAGCCTCACAAACCCCGAGAACCTCTCATGGCAGAAGAAAAGAAACATGAGGGAGTAGGAGATCCTTTCAAAAAATTGTTTGAAGAATCCCTCGAGCAACAAAGGAATGGAATTATGGACAATTTTGCCCATATCCTTCAAAAACTACCCACATGTGATGCATATTCATCCAACAACCACTCTAGAGGTACCACTCACTTTAAGGTGCAAGTCAACTTTGACATTCCCATATTTGAAGGCCAAATAGATGTAGACACCGTAGATAGATGGTTAAATTGGTTGGAAGGATATTTTTCAGTTCATGAGTTTTATTAATTTTTCACTCCTAAAAGTCGCCCCCCATGTCAAGGACCGATGGGAAACCTACTGTTAATAAAATGACGAGAGAGAACCCTCACTATTTTCAGCCACACACAATTCTTTCTGAGACGTCATCAAGGAATAATATTACCCTGGCATGAGATATGAAGATAAATACATAAATTGGACCACAGTGTGGCAAGGAAGGTACCAAGACATGCCAGAGTTCACAAATATTTTTGATACCCTTCGCACGAACCTGGGTATTAATGATTCTGAGCGGAATTTAGTACTCAAGTACCACGATTTTCTACAAAAGCACATCCAGGACAAGATGGAGTTCCTCGACATTTCCATGCTTGGAACCTCCTATCAATACACTGTCAAGATCAAGCAAAAATTTAAACAGAAGAAGCGAGGCTTTGTATATGTGAATTTGAATCAAGGGAAAGGTCCCCCAAACCGAAGTAAAAAAGATAAAGCCAAGGCAAGGCAACCTAAGACAACCTGTCGAAGCTACAAACAAAGAACAACACCATGAAGATGAAGAAGGAAAACGGTAGAAGTTCTAATTGACAATATCAATGGTGTTTAGGAGTGATCCTTGATGTGAAAATAATGTTTACGCTGAAATTTATTGGGTGATGGTAGTGAAACAATAACCTAGTCAATAGTAATCTAATAAAATATATAGTAATGAGATATTTTGATCATGACAGTGGGACATATAGCAATGAGATGTATGACAGTAGTGATATTTCTTCTATGACAGTCATGATTGTGAGAGAGTGATATTTCTCTTAATAGGACATAATGTATGTGAGTATTGTGACACTAATCTCCCTTGCTATATGTAAAAACAATCTTCATGATGACAGTGATGTTCCTAAGTAATAGTGAGATTTTAAGATGTATAATGACAGTGACCTTGACTTTTCCTATGATGACATATCTTGTTGTGATATGGTGATAGAGACACAGATCTTATATGACCATTCATGAAACTATAGATGGTGGCAACCTATCTTTACAACTCTGAAACAGAAGGGTACATATCTAAAATGGAAGGCTACAAATCTGAAAAATGTGGCTGAAAGCGTTGCAGAAACTTAGAATACTCACTCAGCTAAACTCCTCCTATAAAGGTGGAAGTGTACTATAAGCCCTGAAGGGGAATAAATTCGACTTCGACGAGTAAATCATAGTAGATAAAGGCCTGAGTGGGATGAGACAAAGGTCAGACAACCTAGCAGACAACTGTTTTCAAAACCCATAAACAGATCTGAGAAAAACACTAAAACCCAGAAATCACAGGTACTGACCTGTTTTCCAATAGTGATCGCACTTTTTGGGCTGATAAGTGCGCTTTGGCATCCAGATCGCACTTTTTGGGCCAAAAAGTTTGGTTTCTGCTCCGTGGATCCCTGTCGGCAAATCTCGGAAAAAAGTGTTGCCTTTGTCGCAGATGGTTCCTGTGGCCTGCGGAAACGACGAGAAAGCTTACGGAAGTTAGAGATTTAATAGATCTAGGGTTAAAAAACTAGGAAACATTAAGAGAATTTAATTAAAAAAAAAAAAAAACCTAAGTTGAAAACCGAAGGTCACCCATGTTTATGGATCTGAAGTATAAAACCTAGTGGAGTCGCCAATTTTGTTGTAGTGTTTTCTTCTCAAAGATGTACGAAAAGAACCCACTTAAGATTGTGGATGAAAAACAATTTCAATAATATAAATAGTTGTTAAACATTGTAGATCTGCAGCAACTAACATAAACAAAACTTGCCAAAGTCTAGAACTATGCCACAATCATAGTTAAATAGAAAAAAGAAAGAGTTATAACTCCAATCATCCAATGAAAACCATATATACAAAGAATAATTTTATTATAACACTTGTGAAGGGAAAAAATAAATGTTACGAGTTCCCCTCTATGGGATGGGTTCTTGGCTATCCTCAAACGTCTTCAGCTTGTGTAGAGTCTCTCTCCTCTATAATGCATAAACCCAGCAAAAATATGGTGTGCGACAATGAAAATAATGAAAAGTGAATAATCAATGGAAACCCCTTCTATTTTAACAAAATATTGAGTTATCCTCTAATAATGAACAATAATAAAATATTATTGATCTGATTCTTGGTTAGGAGGGAAAAAATATTTAAACTTTTATTTAGAAATAATAAATAAATGATTTATTTATTATCTCAAGGAATTAGTTAAGGAATAATAAATAAATAAGGATCTATTTAATTATTCCTAAGGGATTTAGTCAAATTTGATAAAGAATAACAATTAATTAGTAATTAATTAATTATTCTTAGAGAAAAATAAGATAATTCATGATTTATCTGATTATTTTTCATGATTGGGTCAAATATGACAAGGAATAATAATTGAACAATGGTTTAATTAATTATTCCTAGAAGAAAATCAAATAAATAGTGATATGTTTAATTATCCTCCATGGGTTTAACTATAAATTACTTAACAAAGGTGGTTTATTAAGTAATTTCTCACAGTGAAAGCAATTTTACTATGGTAAAATTGGCTTTACATGGTGTACTTCGATCCATCTAGTAAATTAGGCTAGATGATCAATTTTTTGGTGATAACAATAATAGTGACAGACTTTCAGGATTGACATGTACATGATTGACAATGATGATAACTACAATGAGATTGTGATAGTCTCTTCTTGACAATAGTGTGGTAGGAGTGGGTTATAATAACAACAGCGAATTGAAACAGAGGTAGTATGGACAATAGATAGTGAGTGTGGCAATAGATGAAGCATAGAAAAAAGTGCTGGTTGCAGAGAGTGAGGAAAATAATAGAGAGCTATGTGACAATAGTGGTGGAAACAAGGGGAAAAATTTGTGGAGTGAAAGTGATTGGTTGATTTGTTGATTGTAAGGGGGACTAAAGACCCCTTCAAACTAGGTATACAAATATCTTCATAACTTGGGGAGCTTTAGATTCTTTGGGGATTTTTTAACTCCTTCCATCTCGACTGGTAAATTGTGCATGTAACCATACATAATACAAAGCATGTTTGGAAAACATATCTCGTGCATTGTTTATTGATGTGCTAATATCTCTTATGTTTATGTTAATTCTATGAATGACTAAAGTGATAAACTATCCAATAGTATGAAAGTAAAATGAAATATCGATTCACCCACCTCTCAGTATTTTTCGTAAATTCGCCCTCCTAATCATTAAGAAGCTCAAACTTATTCTAAAAATTATATGCAAGATTTTAGAAATACTTTCCCATGGTTCATTCTATATTATCAACCTTCAAGATTTTCCCATCCATTTTTGTTTGGAACTAATTTTTAAGCATTGTATTCTCTGCTTGAAATATAGCAACAATAGCATACAATTGAATGACCTCATTATGAAGCCTATCCATTTCCTTCTTGTCACAAAGTTCCTGCAATCTTTCGCACATCTTGATTTCGTGAAGTGAAAATAAGACTTTGATCTATGAAAAGCGTGAAGTGAAAATAAGACTTTGATTTATGAAAAGTGTGTCACCAGCAGCTATCATAACCTCAAAGTGAAAATAATGCATGATTGGAGACATTAACATTTACTTGATATTCACACTTTACCACTTTTGTATGAAATTGAATATATTTTAATTTTTTTTTTTTTTACCATATAAAAATGGAAAAGAAAACCACCTATAAAGACGTGAAAGAAAACCACAAATCCTTTGGAAAATATTCTAAAATCATTTTCCCCACCAATATGAATGATAAAGGATCACAATTTGAAGGGGACTTCTTAATTTTATAAAAATAAATAAATATCACCATTATGAATATCATTTCCATAACCGCTAATTGAAAATAATAGTGGTGAGCCATTATTCTTGGTCGCGAAAGTCGCTTGGCATACGTTGATCTTCTTAGCACTAGATTTGACATGAGCCTTAGCCACATTTCAAGATCACGATTTGAATTATATAATAGGATGGTTGAAAATCCATATAGCGGGACCTCCCATTTCAGAATTAATAGTATAGATATGATTTATGCTATGGAAACTTCTTCACACACGTCAAAAAGATCAAAAATATTTTTCCCACGTATAAAAGATGGGATTTGTAATTTACAGTCACTTGTTCTTATGCATTATAGGTTAGAGTTGGATTCTCTAATGCCTCATTTCCTTATTAAATAAGTGTGGTGAGTTGTAATTTCACATAAGGACTTGTATTTGTTCAATTGTCATAGATATTTTTAAGTGGCGAGATGTTTCTTCCATTGCTATATAATGGAGGTCTTCCATATACTTTTACATAAAATTGTCAGTGATAAAATAATATCACTTGGTATCACAGCAGGTGATTTCTTTCCTATGGAATTCTTTATTGAATTTTTATAATTCTTTTATCATCTTACTGGAATTTTTGTTTTAGTGAGGTATCACAATTTTCTTTCGATATCTACCAATCTTTCTAAGTGATAATGGTTTCAATCTAATATGGATATTGAATGGATTCTCGTTGTTGTTATGGGTTTGTGGTTGTGTTTCATATCACAACCAAGAAATATGTAGATATTCCCTATCATGTCGGTCATATATGTTGCAAATCATGGTGGAATCCTGCAGCCTGCTTCTTGAGCGAAGTTGTCGGAAGTTGAGGGTTTGCACACCCCTTATCTGTGACATTTTATTTTATATATTGAATTTCTTCTGATTGTACATATTTTCCTGTTTGCTAAATTACCAAAGCACCCAAAGTCGAGCACTTTATCCCTTCCTGATCCATTTGTCAACCTTTTTAAGTTGAAGAGTTTAGTGAAATTTCCTCTGCCGCTTTCTGATAATACATTTTCTCTATCCTTTATCAGTTGAGTCTGACTCTGCATCTGTAGTATTTTTATTTTGTAGAGGATTATGGCTACACACATCCTAGCTATGAGACCCACAGGAGAAGCCCACGTTGTCAACTTTACAACAAACTTATAAAAAGCTACCACACATTGAAAAATTGGCATCTTGTATCGTCAGCCTCTGAGGTTTTTTCACAAGAACACCACGCTGCATTAGCATATATTTTGGGATCCACGCCTTCTTTCTGGTTGGTTGTGTCTTCAATGGAAATCAACTGCTGGCATGATTGGTGAACTGAGAGCAAATAATGCAGGAAGAGGTCGTTCTTCTTTACGAGGATTGGCGATCGAGGAGTTAAATGCTTATATAGCTTCGTACTCTTATTCTTACTCTTACTGCATCCAACACCATGCTCCATGTTAATTTTTCTTTTATTATAATCTTCAAGCAGCTTTCGGTTTGTGAAGCTCAAATCTCTAGTGTGACGTGGGCTATCTTGACGTATTTTTTATTGAGTTTGTCAATCTAGATCATTTTTGCAGAAGCATATTTTATGTGTTGTTTCTAAAATCTACTCCAGCACTCAAAAATTTTGAAAGCTCCAATTCTCTTCTTTAAACAGGTTCATGTATCATTCAACAAATCTCAGTGTTCTCCCTCCAAGACAACCAGTCGATTTTTTTGGGTTGATGCTTGATGTTATATCCCATCGACGAATCAATCTAGTCCTGTCATCCTACACATTTGTTGAGTTTTCTATCGGTATTCTAAACATAAATGTGAAAATGTTAGATTGTTGGTCCTTTAGGATCCATGCAACTATTTATTTTTGGCTTGGCTATGGTAGGTAGGGAAAATTTTAAGGATGGAAAATTATAAGTTTGAAAACATTGACAAAGATGCAGGCAATTATTTATTTTTGGATATGGTAGGTAGAGAAAATATTAAGGACAGAAAATTATCTTGAAGTTTGAAAACATTAGCAAATTTCACTAGTCCCTAATATGTAAACTATAAAAAATTTATTGATGTATTTGTAAAATTATTGAAATTTATAATGATTTTATATATACTCTCTAAATAATGTTGGTGGTTTTTATGGTAAAATAATTTTATATTATAAAATTTAGGTGAATCATTTTTATAAAAATGGAAATTAACAAATCTTTTTTTTGGAAAATCATGGAAAATTAGCCTACCTGCGAATATTAGGCGCTAAAATTTTCCATGCAGAAAGAAGTCCTATGTTTTTTAACCCACTATCATCAATAATGTATTTTTGCATTGTTTGAAGTAATTAGGTAGTAATTAGAATCATTATTATTTTTTACCAAGGAAAGTTCATTTAATTTTTAATTTAGATTCATTGTGTCTCTTTGGCATATGTATCAACTGGTGGTTACTTTTCTTTGCATTAATTTTTCAACTTTAAATTTTAAATATAGGTAAAAGGTTGCAATAGATTCATGAAAAGAAGGCAGTAGATGAACCTCATAAAGAGGTCCTTCAATTGTAGTCGTGGTAGCCTTTTTGCAAGCAGAGAATGCAACTCTTAGGAATAGGTTGCAAAATTTAATCGTTGAAAAAATAAAGAAGGTTGAACATATAATAAACCATGGCCACATATTTCCATATGCTTGCAGACGAATTTCAAGAGAAGATTGACCTCCTTGATGACTTGGAGGAGGAAGTTGAGTCTTTTTCTGAGTCAAGAATAGAAAAATTGAAGAAGAAGTTGGAAGAGAAAAATAATCAACATGTTATGGAGATTAAATGTTTAAAAGAAACAATGTTGGAACAATATCAACTTTTGAAACAAAAATATGATGCATTATCACAACAAATGATTGAGAAGGATGAGGTCATTCAAAATCTGCAAGAGTATAAGCAGGGACTTGAATTAGAAGTTAGTCATGTTCATACATTTTAGATGGAGACAATTGATGTTAAGGTGCCAAGCTCTCCTTCTTCCACACTTGATGATGTTGAATGCCAGAAGCCTAATGTTGATGATCATGACTCATCACATGCCTTTGTCACACCCAGTTTTGAAAACCATACTACTAGTATTGGGTCTCGATTGCTAAGAAAAATGGGATATACTGGAGGAGGACTTGGGAAGAATGGATAAGGAATTTTTTCTCCTATTAACCCTATAGTGCATACATAAAGAGTAGGTATTGGATATGATCCTGGTGTTGCCTCATCACCTACATCCAACTTTGAGGTGCTTGAAGAAAATTCTCCTATTAATTGTGATAAACATATTGATGACATGGCTATAAATGTCATTCCAAATGAAAATATTGTGGCACCCAAATTTGAGCTTGCAAAAACAAATACTAAAGCATCTCCACATCCTCATCAAAGGAAATCATTCAGGCTCCAACATTATTGATAATTTACTAGTCCTGCATTCAGATTGTTACATAAGAGACGTGAGAGAATTAATTGTGGACCAGTGCCCACCATCAAGATCATTTGTGGATGGGTCAATGGATGGTCATGGAACCAATTGAACCATTTATTACAAAATTCATATCATCATGTTGTATCACTTGCTCATTGTTGATTTCCATGGTTCCCCCAGTTGTGTTTTATGGCGAAAATTTTCAGACAATGGAGACTATTGATTCTTATTCCTTCCACAATTGTGTTTAATAGGGGGAAATTAGATGGTGAAAGATATTGTGTTTGATTAGTGTGATGGTGACGGTATTCAGACAGCTTCAGGAGTTTTTTTGTACAAATTTCGAGTTGATATTTCCATCTTACATGCCTCATCGTTTGTTTGTTGGTTGATAGTGTTGCTTCTATTTTAAACCTAGTCCTGGTTATTTATCAACACCTATTTTCTCTGAAGTTTTTTGGGAGAATTTGACAGTGTTTCTATCCTTATGCCTCTACAACATTCCTACTTTAGAGATTGACCGACCTCATTAAGGTTTCTCAACTCTCATCTTCAAAATTTTGGTACTTCAGCATTTCATACTTGTTGATTGGAGCAGACCTATGTTCATGCCATTCAGTGGATTATTATGGGATCTACAATTTTGATTCTATGATAATTTTCATCACTGACATTTTTCTCTCTTTTTGGGGGGAGTATTTTCCTACCATTTTTTCTCTCTTTCTATGGTTATGAGATTTTATACATGGGTACCTAATCAGGCCTCATTTCCAAGATACACTTTTTTCTCTTTAGTTACTCCCTATGTTTTGCTTAAGGGGTGTGTTAGAGTTAGGTTTTCTAATGCCTCATTTCCCTATGAGCTAAGTATGGTGATTTGTAAGCTCATATAGGGACTTGCATCTTTCGAGTTATCTTAGATATCCTTAACTTACACTGGTGTTTTAGCGGCTACAAACACCCTCCAAATTTTTTCCTTAGATTCATTTTGGAGCCTCCCTACCAACCATCCTCAGTAGCATGTCTTGCACCGTCAAGCATATAGGCTTCAACTGTTTCTCAGTGTCTTGTCAACTTGTGCATGTCAATTTTCTTCACTCCCCTCACAGTTTGTCTTTTCAGACTTAGACTATGTGCTGACCATGTGGCTCCCCCATAAAATTGCGCAATTCTGGAGGGGAACCAACCTTCCCTCTAGAAATTGCGCAAATCAGATGGCTAGCCTACTGAGCTCAAGATTTTGCAAATCACTCTATGAGGCTTCCCTTATAAAATTGTGCAATTATAGAGGGAAACCAACCTTCCCTCCAGAAATTGCGCAAATTAACCTAGGAGCCTGTTGGGCTTTAGAATTGTGCAGAGCAGTCAGGCAGGCTTCCTCCAGAGAATTGCGCAATCTAACCTAGAATTGCTACTCAACCCAGGAATTGCGTAATTCTGGGAGGCAATCACCTGCTGACCCCAAAAATTATGCAATCTCTCTAGGACATCTAGCGCAACTCATCTTAGGAACTACTCTAATTTTCATCCTAGGATCACAGACTGATGCATGTGCCTTCAGGTTGACTGGTCCCCTCCGAGGCTGAGCTATCCTGATTTGCATGCATGGCTTTCTCTTCTCGTAATAGAAAAAGGAAACATGCAAAAGGAATCCCTAGATCTAGGGATCCATTCTTAGCATATCGATGTTATATGAAAAGCTCATTTTAGAAACCTCTCGCCAAGTGTCGCTTTTTCCTAGATTTGTGGCATGCATGTCATAACCTCGATCTTATCAAAACTTATGAACCAGACACTACAGACCTCATTCCTCACATCTACAGATCTGAAATCCCATATCACATCCAAGAGTCTTCGGCACTTTCAGTTAACTGTTTCAGGGTAAGTTTGCTTCTCATGTCTTGCACTGCATTTCTATCGCTTTTTTTGTTTCACTTTATGTGAGTGCAATTTGTTTGATTTCAATGAGCACTTGTTGTCGTTTTGATGTGTGTTAGCTTGTAGAAGCACTATTTCAATTTTCATTTGCATCTCACTGCTGTCGCATGCATGACACTATTTTTTCACCGATGGTCGTCGTTGCGGCGACTCGCTTCATACACATGCATGCTTTCTTGTTTTTTGAATCCTGCACTTACTGCTTGCATGCATTATCAAGCACTCTTGTTTACACTCAATATCACCATGCATTCAAACTTCTCATGTTTCCAGTCGCCCATCGGCGGGTTTGGGCTGCCTTAGCCCATACCTTTCCTTTGCATGGCTAGCATTGTGCATTTCTGGAAGTGAAGGCTCTTCCTTCCCTTCATAAATTACACAAATCTTGCCTAGCACTAACCTCCATACTTGCATTGTGCAATTCTGGGAGGCAGTGCCTTGCTGGCCCCAGGAATTGCGAAATGCGGTTTGTTGGTTTTCATGTCACTGTTGACTGAAATTGCACATTATGCAGTTCCAGTCCTTATCAAGCCAGGATAGATTGTGCATTGCATAGTTAAAGCAGTCATTCAGCCTCCCGATAGCCCAGACTATGCTTTGCATAGTTCTGGCTATCAGTCTCCCAGCCTCCCGGTGAAAATTACACAATCTTCATAGACAATCACACAGGTATGTTGCATGTCAGTCCTCCAATTTGTTTTGGTTTTTGACGGACATATTACTTTTCATGAGTGTTGTTATGTCTCCAAGTATCGCAGGTGTTCGTCTGCCTCTCAGTAGCATAGGTACAATGGCTTCCAGGAGAGCAAAGTCGAAGACACCATTCAGAGAACAACTGGGGATGTAGTCGATCAAGTGTCTGTGAACTTGCCTATCTATGAAGAAATCAATTTATTCATGGACAAGGATATCAAGATGAAATAGCAGTGATTTCATAGCAAGTGGCACCATCAGCAACAGTAGAAGGTAGCACACCTGCATGCGGCAAATGCAAGAGGAGGGTTATTGACAGCGCAGAGGCAGGACAAAGTTGCAAGCTCAAGCAGATCCAACTGTGAGGAAAGTAGCTTTGGATATTGAGGCTATCAGGAAATGGCGCGATAAGAGGATCATGCAAAGCTAGAGAGAGAAACAGAGAAGGAGTTGCAGGTGTTGAAGCAACAACTCAAGGAAGAACAAGAGCTACACAAACGAGAGGAGGAGTTGCAGCAGGAACAAGTACAGCATGAGGCGCAACATCCACAGACTAATGAAATTGCGCCCATACAGGCTATAGATCCATTCAGAAACTGACAGGGTGAGAAGTGTTCTCGATCGCATGTAAGGGTATTCAAGAGCATGGATGTCATTATGTGCACGCATGTGATCCCACCCATTTGGAACACTCACTGAGGTGAAGACAAGAAGCAAGTCCAACTGGAGATGAACATGTATTTTGACAAGTTGATAAGCATGGTCACCAACGCACACTCGGAGATCAGCATAGACACTACGCATCAATATGTTGCTAGTCTAGCTGCATTCAAGATGATGATGTGCATGTCATTAGACAAGTTGGACAGAGGAGCCCTATCCCTGTACCCAGATGCAACGAAGGCAAGAGTTCACTTTCAGCAGGATGTCACCATTGAAGCACATGAACACCATCAAGGATGACCAAGCTTGGCATCAGTCTGCCACCATCGATCATCGCAAGGATTTCTAAGAATTGGTCTTCCCACAACTATCTAAGTCTTAGTGATGTCTTAAATGGCTTGCTCAAACCCATTTTGCCTCACATGGGTACATGTGCATATTGTAT
The DNA here is from genome assembly GCA_031772625.1 of Pinus tabuliformis. Classification (NCBI taxonomy): domain Eukaryota; kingdom Viridiplantae; phylum Streptophyta; class Pinopsida; order Pinales; family Pinaceae; genus Pinus; species Pinus tabuliformis. The sequence goes on along the minus strand of CM062808.1, from coordinate 251,376,746 downwards.
GTAATGTCTTTTCAAGTGGAAGTTCAAGTGTCAATAGCTAAATGTAACATTCATAGAGTAGTTGAAGATTGATGAGGGTAGATGAACAGTCACAAAGGGGAATCTCAATGGTCACCCCACCCTTTGTTATATATAGTACCTCATAACTCATTGTAGAGGCTTTTGGTCAGCCAAGCTTCTGATAGGAGTATCTTAGAAAAAGCTTGGAGAGTATTGTAAGGAGCCTTGGCTTCTCCACAGTGCAGAACTAGTACATCTCTTTGGAGGAGCAGATGGCAATGACTGTAACGTTCCGCTATCAGGACTAGTGGTTGGTCATGGTTGTACTGTATGATTGGAACCTTCACTTCTTAATATAACAAAGCCATCATGTTTCATGCATATGTTTTTATTGTATTTCAGTTATCTTGGTTACTCTAATGATATATGTATCTATTTGCTTATGCATGCATGTTTGGACTTTTTTTGTATAAGCATGTATGAATCTTACTGAAATGTGTTGTTGGTTTGACCATCACATTGGATTGTTAGCTTGATTTCCAATTTGTGATGTGTTCACTCATGTATTCCCTTCCAAGTCGCGTGCTTCCACAGGTTTCCAAGGGGCACACTCACCTCACTTTCTGTGTGTTAGAACCGTTCATGCACCTTCCTTGGCTTTCTGTGCATGTCACACCCTTGCTACCATTAGGGACATCTTACTTGCCTCTACACGCAACCGCGGTCAAGTCGATATTGTATGACCCACTGCTAGGACTCCTACACCAAACAATCTGAGATCTAGTTGGGACTTCTTACTGGGGAGATCCCCTAACATGTTGGTGGGTCCAACACCATCAAAATTTTAGCACTAGAAGGAGGGCCAGATGACAAGCTTAGTCCTCATCATTTGTTTTGAGTCTTTGCACATCTATCATGGAGTTCGTTATAGTTTTCCCTCGAAAATTTCTATCCAATGGACATATCTTTCGCATCGAGAGGGAGTTCTAGGATCACTTGTCACAAATCACGTATGACGGTGAAGGCGAAGCATTTAAATGAATTCCATGCACTCATGGAGGGCATGGAAGATTTTGATGAAACGGAGGTTTATTCGCTGCTCGCACACACACTTCGCGACCACCCATTGCAATGGTGTGGCACACTACCTCGTAACTCCATGCACTCATTCAAGTGGTTCAGCGATCTAATCAAATATGTTTTCCACCATTTTTATCCTAAAGTACTTGATAAAAAAATGTTAAAACAACGAAAGGCCCCACACAAATCACCTATGGAGTTTTCAGAGTGCTTCTGTCTATTCATGTTTGAAGCCTCGAAAAGTCAGATGAAATTTCAATATCTCATGGACAAATTTGAATATGACCTTATCAAATATGTCAATCTCAAGAATAAGTTCAAGCTCAAACCCCGCTCAGCATACTTCGATGATGGAGTTGCGCAATCATAAACGGAAACGGTCGCTGTCATAAGTGTTTATCTGTCATCCCCTCATCAAACAACTCCACAACCACAGAGTGATGTGGGAGAATATGAAAAAACATCCATTCAGACATCACATCCTCCCAATATCGCTTCTTTCAGTTGTTGCACATATTGGGTTGTGAATCCCATGGGTTATCACACTTATTTCGTACCTCAACCTCTGTCTTCGTATTTTGATAATCCTCTAGATTGCTCTATCTTGCGTTCTCCCATTCCCAACTCTACACTTGTTGTGAATGAGGACCAAGCCATTGATAGAGTTGGTGTTGCACAACCAACCTGCACTATCATTCATGAAGAATATGATTGGGAGCTTGATCATCAAGCCTCAATGAAGGATGACTCCCTTCTGTCCAAGCATCCTCTGTGTTTTCCTGACATCTTTGATGATTCTTCCATCCTTGATTTCGCATGTGTATCTCCATCTACGGGTGCACCCATTGTTGATCATTCGCAAAACACATTGGATGTCAGTCCATCATCCGACAATGGAGAGGACAAATCACTCATTGAAAATCTAGTCAATTTTTCATCTTCTTTTTCTAGAAACACAGAGGGTGAACATCCTTGCTTCTCATCTACCCCTCTGTGTGATTCATCTAATCATGAGGATGCTGACAAAAATCTAGAATTTTCTAATCTTGATTGTCGTGATATCTCTACTTCTTCATCCGATCACGATACTGATTCAACTGTTGTTAATCTATCTAAGACACTGGTCTACGATGATTTATCTATCGATGAAGTTGAAAACCCATAAACTATCGAGGCACTTCATCCCGAGCTAATGGTTATGTCAGGCCCTCATTGTCCTAAGGTTGGTTTCACTCCCAATCAGGAAATTGTTCAAACATGCAAGGCTCCTCATCACTCATATGTATGCACTGAAGAACAATATAACACTCGTATTTCACTTCCTCCACTCAAACTACATGATCCCATCGCTCATGCATTGGAGGAATCTTACATAGCAAGCACGCGTGCGCGACACAAGTTGTCTCTATTTCTTTCGTTTGCTTTAATGTCACAGTCAAGAGTGTGCGTATTCTTAACATCTGCACGCAGTGTCACACAACACCATGGTAATTCCATGGACCACATTTCATGCGCTTGCACTTACTTATGTTATGTGGACACATTTAAACCCGAAGTGTGTTTGGCTTCACTGTTATATCTTTTATGTTTTCTGTTTCACACAGCTACATTGTTCGCGAACCATGCCTTCACCAACAGGGTCGATCAATGTGCCAATGGTTGCATTGGAAGTATTAGTTCATGTGAGAAGACCCATGCACCCTTAGCTTAGGAGTAGTAGTAGTGTTTTCTTTACCTTGTTTTCTTTCATGCATGTTTTCTTTCTTACCTTGTGTGTTTTATTTCTTTCTTTCTTGTCTGTTTACTCACTTTTCTTACAAATTTACTTCTACTTTTTGCTTGTTTTTTGGTTTGTTTGCTTGTTTGCGTTCATAGGTTAGTTTCAAATGGACCGTGTGTGACTCTTGAATAAAGTTGGGTAAAGTACAAGAGGACTTTTGCAGATATCAATACTTGATTTTATGTCATCTTGCCTCTGTATGAAGAACTTTTTATCTTCATTTCATGGTATATCAATGGAAAATATGTATTGTTCAAAGTGAACCTTGGTGAAAACACAATGCTTGCATGCTAACTAGCATCACCTACTCTAGTCAGTTGTTTTTGGGTTAATCCTTGTCGGCTTAGTCAAGTAGAGTAAGGTGAGGGGGGAAACCTTAACAAGCACGTCAGAGGTATATATAAACTACTTCTCTGAAGGAAAAACCTCTTCTTCTCTCAAAAAGTCGGGATCCCTCTTCCACCTCTGAAATGAATAAGTGTTATGCATAGTTACGAAAAATGAAAAAATGAAAAGTGAAAAAGGTGAAAGAAGAGAAAGGTTTCCTGTGCAGAGAGGTGATGAAAGTAACTCCACCAAAATACTGACTAGGCTTGCTCACAGCAGAGCGATTCTTGTGTTCCTGCGTGACTTTGTCGAGGTACTGTCCATGCCTGCTAGCAGCAGAGCAACACCAGAGATGAAACTAAAATTTTGATGACCATAAATCTTGTGCACCAATACATCCCTCATCCCCAATGGAAACAATTATGTTGACTTGGCTTGGAATGTGTGTCGACCGCCAAGAGCTTAGTAGATAATACATCTTACAATCTAGCAAGTGTGGAAACCAAGACAAACAGAGAACTGAACAATACTTCTGGAGGTGTTAGACTTTATTTTCATGAACAAGGTCGATTCAGAGAGTTGGAGTTCTACCAGTGTGTCGCCAAGTGTTGTAGCAGTTACAAACACCCTCCAAAATGTTTCCTTAGCTTCATTTTGGAGCCTCCCTACCAACCATCCTTAGCAACATGTCTTGTATCGTCAAGCATATAGGCTTCAGTTGTTTCTCAGTGTATTATCAGCTTGTGCATGTCAATTTTCTTCACTCCCCTCGTAGGTTGTCTTTTCAGACTTAGACCATGTGCTAGCCAAGCAGCTCCCCCAGAAAATTGTTCAATTTTGGAGGGAAACCAACCGTCCCTCCAGAAATTGCACAAATCAGATGGCCATCCTGCTGAGCTCAAAAACTATGCAAATCAGTCTGTCAGGCTTCCATCAGAAAATTGTGCAATTCTGGAGGGGAATCAACCTTCCCTCCATAAATTACACCAATCAGCATGGCAGCCTGCTGGGCTCCAAAATTGCGCAAAGCAGTTAGGTAGTCTTCTTGCAAAAAAACTGCGCAATCTGGCCCAGCACTGCTACTCAGCATAGGAATTGTGCAATTCTGGGAGGAAGTCACCTGTTGACCCCAGAAATTGCATAATCCATCTTGGAAAGCTAGCCCATATTAGCTCAGCAACTGTGCAAATTTTCATCCCAGGCTCGCAAATTGATGCATGTGCGAGGTCCCCTCCGGGACTGAGCTATCCATATTTGCATGCATGGGTTGCTCTTCCTAAAATAGAAAAAGGTAGCATGAAAAAGGAATCCCTAGATCTAGGGATCTGTTCTTAGCAGCTGGAGGTTACATGAAAAGATCATTTTATAAACCTCTTGCCAAGTGTTGCTTTTTCCTAGATTTGTGGCATGCGTGTCATAACCTCTATCTTATCAAAACTTATTAATCAGATGCTACAAATCTCATTCCAAACATCAACCTTGTAGCTCTGACATCCCACATCACATCCAAGAGTCTTTGGCACTTTCAGCTTAGCTATTTCAGGGTCAGTCTTCTTCTCATGTCTTGTGTTGCGTTTCTGTCACTTTTTGTGTTTCGCTTTGTGTGAGTGTTTTCTACTTGATTTCAATGAGCGCTTGTTATTATTTTGATGTATGTTAGCTTGTGTAAGCACCATTTCAATTTTTGTTTGCATATCACTACTATCACATGCATGACACTACTTTTTCACTAACGATCTTTGTTGCGGTGACTGGCTTCACACACATGAATGCTTTCCCATTTTTTGAATCCTACACCTACTGCTTGCATGCATGATCATTCACTCTTGTTTATACTCAGTATCACCATGCATTCAGACTTCTTATGTTCTTAGTTGCCCGTCGGTAGGTCTGGGATGCCTTAGTCCAGACCTTGCCTTGCCCGACTAACATTGTGCATTTATGGACTTGAAGGCTCTGCCTTCCCTCTATAAATTGCACAAATCTATCCCAACACTGACCTTCAAGCTTGCATTGCGCAATTCTAGGAGGTAGTGCCTTGCTAGCCCCAGGAACTATGAAATGAAGTTTGCTGGTTTGCATGTCATTACTGACTGAAATTATACACTTCATAGTTTCAGTCCTCAGCAAGCTAGGTTGGACTCTGCATTGCACAGTTCCAGTAGTCAGTCAGCCTCCAAACAGTCCAAAATGTGCTAGCATAGTTTTGGCAGTCATTCTCCCAGCCTCCTAGTGAAAATTATGTAATCTTCGCAGGAAATCACACAGGTATGTAGCATGTCAGTCCTCCAGTTTGTTTTGGTTTTCGACTAACCAATTATTTTTCATGATTGTTGCTATTTCTCTAGGTATCATAGGTGTTTATCTTCCTCTCATCAGCATAGGTACAATGTCTTCCAGGAGAGAAGAGTCGAAGACATCGTTAAGAGAACAACTGTGGATGCAGTCGATCAAGTGTCTATGAAATTTCCTATCTATGAAGACATCAAGTTGTTCATGGACAAGGATATCAAGATGAAATAATAGTAGCGTCATAGCGAGTAGCACCATCAACAGCAACATAAGGTAGCACATCTACATACTACAAATGCAAGTGGAGGGTTGTTGACAATGCAGAGGAGCAACAAAGTTGCAAGCTCAAGCAGATCCACCTGTGATGAAAGTATATTTGGAGATTGAGGCTATGAGGTGACGGTGCAACAAGAGGATCACGTGAAGGAAGAGAGAGAAATAGAGAAGGAGTTGCAAGTGCTAAAGAAACAACTCAAGGAAGAACAGGAGCTACATAGACAAGAAAAGGAGTTGCAGCAGGAATAGGTACAAAAGGAGGCACAACATCTAGAGACTCATGAAACTGCACCCATACAGGCTATAGATCCATTCAGTAGCCGGCATGGAGCAAACAAGCTGAGCAATGTTGTTGATCTCATGTAAGGGTATTCAAGAGCATGGATTTCATTATGCGCACAAATGCTATCCCAACCATTTGGAACTCTCACCAAGGCGAAGATAAGAAGCAAGTCTGACTAGAGTTGAACATGTATTTTGACAAGTTGATGTGCATGGTCACCAACACATACTCGGAGATCAGGATAGACACTATGCATCAGTATGTTGTTGGTCCAGCTACACTCAAGATGATGATGCGAATGTTATCAAACGAGTTGGACAGAGGAGCCATATCAGTGTACCTAGATGCAACAGGGGCAAGAGTTCGCTTTCAGCAGGATGTCACCATTGAAGCGCATGGATGCCATCAAGGATGACTAAGCTTGACATCAGTCCGCCACCATCGATCATCACAAGGATGTCGAAGAGTTGGTCTTCCCACAATTTTCGAAGTCTTAGTGATGTCTTGCATGGCTTTCTCAAGCCTATTTTGTCTCACATGGGTACATGTGCAGATTGTATGTAACGTCTTGTAAAGTGGAAGTTCAAGTGTCAATAGCTGAATGTAATAGTCATAGAGTAGTTGAAGATTCATGAGGGTAGATGAAAAATCACAGAGGGGAATGTCAAGGGTCACCCCACCCTTTTCTATATATAGTACCTCATAACTCATTGTAGAGGCTTTTGGTCAGCCAAGTTTTTGATAGGAGTATCTTAGAGAAAGCTTGGAGAGTATTGTAATGAGTCTTGTCTTCTCCATAGTGTAGAGCTAATACATCTCTTTGGAGGAGCAAGCGGAAGTGACTGTAATGTTTCTCTATCGGGACTAGTGGTCAGCCATGGTTGTACTGTATGATTGGAACTTTCACTTCTTAATATAATAGAGCCAACACGTTTCATGCATATGTTGTTATTGTATTTCAGTTATCTTGGTTACTCTAATCATATATGTATTTGATTTCTTATGCATGCATGTATGGAATTTTTCTATATAAGTATGTCTGAACCTTACTTAAATGTGTTGTTGGTTTAGCCATCACTTTGGATTGTTATTTTACTTTCTTTCCAGTTTTTGATGCATTTATACTCGTGTGTTCCCTTCCAAGTTGAGTCCTTCCACGGGTTTCCAAGGGGCGCACTCACCTCACTTTCTGTGTGTTAGAACCATTCATGCACCTTCCTTGGCTTGTTGCACATGTCACACCCTTGCTACCAACAGGGACATCTTACTTGCCTCTGCATGCAACCACAGTCAATGCGATACCATACGACCCACTGCTCGGACACCTACACCAAACGTTCTGAGGTCTAGTTGGGACTTCTTACCAGGGATATCCCCTGACATGTTGGCAAGTCTAGCACTATCAACAACTGCATATCCTCCATTGCTATATAATGGATGTATTCTATGTACTTTTAAATAATATTGCGAGTAATATAATACTCTTACATTATCAAGGTATGAAAGGTTGGGCACTCATCTCTTCTATACAACAACTAACAAACTAAAAGGAAAGGGATGGATCTTTCATGACTTTTTGTCATCCATGTGGAGTGTACACATCTAGGGAGAGGAACAAATGTTTTGAACCTATATGATGCAAAAAAAATAATACCATATACACAAGTCCTACTAACAATTAATTACCACTTCATGTCTAGCACTCCATCATTTCCACTATGCAATAAAGCTTCTTGAATCTTTAGCAATCAATGAATCAAATGAAAGAATTCATGCTAAAAAAATGAAAATAAAGTTAGCACCAAGGTCAGTCATTCAAAATTCAATTTTTACATACCCCACGTAGAAAATAAAGAAGATTGAAGTATATAGATCTCACACATAGATCAATGTATAGATAAAAATGGCAGTAGAAAATGGAATGTCAAGCTATTGTTCGTGCAATGACGAGCCAATAAAACAAGAACATTTAAAAATAAATAAAATCAACAGCACAATAAAATCCTTCTTTGATACCATGAAAGAGTTTTGTATCACTCAAATGTTGTAAAAATGCATGGAGAATTCCTCCATTTAAGCTCATGGTAAACTAAAGATAAATATAGCTATGGTAATTAGGAAAATAACAACCTAATGTGAGCTTACAACTCACAATACTTAACTCATTAAAAAAATGTGCATTAGAAAAGATTAGAAATCACATAAATTAATCCTTAAAAAAAACTTCCCAATGATTATCATTTAAATAATAAAGTCGTTTAAGTAAAAATATTGATAAACAATGATTAAGTTATCATTTAAATAATAACATTGCATACATGATGTGAGAAGGACAAAAGCATAATTAAGGAAACAAAATTTGGTAGTCGAATGGTAAATAAATCTATTAAACTATGTGATGTGATGTGATGATAATAATTCGAATGTGATATTATGAGGGACAACATATATATGGAAATTAAAATAGAGCATCTTAACCATAGATTTTTTTTTTTGTTATCGAGTGATAAATTTTAGTGAGATTGTTAATTTTTGTTTTTTTGAATGTATGAATGGATTCAACACCCTAAAAAATTTGTCTGACATTAATCTTGTGCTAATTATTCTCAAACTTACCATTCCAAGAAATCCCTACAGTATTTAAAATAAACTGAACAAAATAACATGCCTAAAAAAAAAAATTCCAACAGTTAAACTATCTGAATTAACACCACTAGATAAATAATAATGGAATTTAATACCTAATTTAAAATAATTCCACATGATGAGATGTTTGGATCAGAGGAGAATAACATTAATTAATAGAGAAAATAAAATTTTACACACCAAAAAAATTAGGGTAAGAAATCAATTTTATTGTTGAAGATTCATGGTTTTGTCAAGAAGCACGTTTACGCATCCACACGATAGTTACAAGAAATTATTCTCAAGAATATGGATGCCCAAACTATGTGAATGTTCATTGGAAAACAAAACAAACTGCCAAGCAATTGCTATCAATGCTTCACCTTGACAACAATTTATTGATACCTTTCCCAAGCCCATTAATTACCTTCCATGTAAGCAAAAGGAGGAGTACAATATTTTTATAACTTTCTTGATTAACTTTTTTCTCAAAATATACTCCTCATCGATCAACGATGATGCAATGAACACTTTTTCATCACCAAAAAATGTATCATCTAGCCAAATTTACTAGATGGATCGAAGTACACCATGTAAAGTCAATTTTACCATAGTAGAATTGCTTTCACTCTGAGAAATTACTTAATAAACAACCTTTGTTAAGTAATTTATAGTTAAACCCATGAAGAATAATTAAATAAATCACTATTTATTTGATTTTCTTCTAGGAATAATTAATTTAACCACTATTTTATTATTATTCCTTGTCAAATTTTACCCAATCATGAAAAATAAACAAATAGATCATTATTTATCTTATTTTTCTCTAAGAATAATTAATTAATCACTAATTAATTATTATTCTTTATTAAATTTGACTAAATCCCTTAGGAATTAATTAAATGCTTATTTGTTTATTATTCCTTAGCTAATTCCTTGAGATGATAAATATATCATTCATTTATTTATTATTTCTAAATAAAAGTTTAAATACTTTTTCCCTCTTAAACAAATATAATAAAATATTCCAAGTGGTTATTCCAAGAATAGGATCAATAATATTTTATTATTGCTCATTATTCTAGGATAACTCAATATTTTGTTATAAATAGAAGGGTTTTCCATTCATTATTCACTTTTGATTATTTTCATTGTTGCACTCACTGTTGTAACTCTTATTATTTTTATTGTTGCGCACCATATTTTTGTTGGGTTTATGCATTATAGAGGAGAGAGACTCTATAGAAGCTGAAGACATTTAAGGATAGCAAAGAACCCACCCCATAGAGGGGGACTGGTAACATTTATCTGTTCTCTTCACAAGTGTTATTATAAAATTATTCTTTACATATCTAGTTTCCATTGGATGATTGGGGTTATTACACTTTCTTTTGTTGTTTAACTATGATTGTAGCATAGATCAGAATTTTGGCAAGTTTTGTTTCTATCAATAGTTGCAGATCTACAATGTTTAGTAGCCATTTATATTGTTGAGATTGTTTGTCATCCACAATCTTAAGTGGGTTCTTTTCATATATCATTGAGAAGAAAACACTACAATAAATTGGCGACTCTGCTCGGGAATATTTCTAATTCAGAAACCTAGGTCTCCAATACAAAAGTGGTGACTCTACTAGATTTTATACTTCAGATCCAGAAACCTAGGTGACCTTTGGTTTCCAGCTTAGGGTTTCTTATTTTTTCAATTCTCTTAATGTTTCCTAGTTTTTTTACCCTATATCTGATAAGTTTCTGACTTCCGCAAGCTTTCTAGTCATTTCCGCAGGTCACAGGAACCAGCTGTGACAAAGGCGGCACTTTTTTCCAAGATTTGCCGACCGGGATCCTCGGAACAGAAATCGCAATTTTCAGCCCAAAAAGTGCGATCCGAGCTTTAGAATGCACCTTTCAACCCAAAGAGTGTGATTTCAGCATAAAACAGGTCAGTACCTATGATTTCTAGGTTTTAGGGTTTTTCTCAGACCTGTTTCTAGGTTTTGATGAGAGTTGTCTGTTGGGTGTTTGACCTCCATATCATCCCTCTTAGGCCTTGATCCACTCTATTTTACTCACCAAAGTCAAATTTAGCCTCCCCTAGGGCTTCTAGTACACTTCCACCTTTCTAGGTTGAGTTTAGCTGAGTGAGTAGTCTGATTTTCTGCATCACTTTCAGCTACATTTTCTAGATCTATAATATTTTGTTTCAGATATGTTAAGATAGGTTACCATCCATAGTTTCACATTTAAACTTGTTTGGTCATTCCCTTAGGGTCCCATCGATTTCCCTAGGTTTTTCACCCATCTCCCTATCTTTCTGTAACAATCTTCCCCTCTGGTTTTTTGTTGTTGCTGCACCACTTTCCAGCAGCTTAGAGTCACTTGATCCTAGACACAATGACATTCAAATATATTTATTGTTTCAGTGTATTTCCCATCGCTTTAGCCACCAAGCAGTACAGTGTTTGCAAACCCAGTTTGGGTAGGGTTTAGTTAATAATTTTGTTGTTCATTCTCTATTATTTATTTTAGTTTATTTTCAACAAGATTTTTTATTTTTTTACAAACATGATCTGGGCTTAATCAATTAATACACTTGCACACACAAGCACACCTTAAGTGAAGGGAACTTGGTTTACACCGCCAAGCCAAGACTTAACATAATAAATTTATCTCACCGCATCAGAGACAAAATATATATTGTTGATCTCCCTTCACCATTTCCGTGTTCTATGTGTCCTTCCATCATTGTGCCACCAAGGCATGTGTCATAGAGACTATTATGCCTTCACCCCCAGTTTCCACTTGGGTGTATTACCCCTCCCCATTGGGTTCAAGTTCATAGCCCTCTAAGTCCCCATACTGAATCTTCTCCTGGTCCTTCTGATTCCTCATCTGATTCTAAGCCTCCTTCACCGCATATCGTCACCATGTCTGGACCCATAGCTAGTGCAGGAACCCAAACTGGTGTTGGCTCCGGTTCTATACCAGTAGTCACATCAAGCGAAATAGTCATAGGAACCATTCTGACAACTCCCATGCTCCCCTTTATGGCTAGGTTAAGTCTACCGGATCTTAACCAGTTGATAAATGACCCCATACACCATGATGCTGGTTGGCCCTCTATGCCAACTAAGCTTCCTTCAGACATCCCGAAGTTTTAGGGTAATGCTAGAGAGGATCCCACCAACCATGTCTGATCCTTTCACATGTCATGTTCGTCCAACTCCATAAACAATGACTCCATTCGTCTTCGGCTCTTCCAACGAATGCTCATTAGAGACACTACAAAATGGTATGTAGACCAACCCTCTACCTCTCATTCCTTTTTCACAATGCTTGCTAAAGCGTTCCTTTCATATTTCGAGCTACCTCTCCGGTACGACACTTGTATGAAGTTATTGACCACATTTCGTCAGTCCTCTGCCACTCACCTTTCCGACCATGTTCAAGAGTGGCATCGAAGGAGAAGCACATGTCGTGCCCCACCTTTCGAAGAATGTGTCTATCTAGCTTGGTTTCTTAAGAGCCTTTTATCCCCCATTGGTAAATATGTCATGTCCCATTTTCCTCATACCAAGGAAGAAGCTCTTCAGGCCGCTTTGAGATATGATCTCATTTATGCACAATCCGGTTATGTCTATACCATCATTCCAGGCCTCCCTCGTCCTGGAAGTACCAATGCACTGGGGGCATCTCACACTGTCGACGGTATCATTGGATCCCTTTCACACTCTTTTCCATATACTCAGTTGAGTTATGGCTACTCGTAGGGGGGCACCAATTCCTCCAACACTTATGCCCCTCCTACTAGCAACATGTTTCCTGGACCCCAACCCATCTACAAAACTATTGCTCCTCCTTATGCACAGTCAAGCACTCCAACCCCTCAGGCATTAGCACTACAACCTCCTATGAATCCTCAGCCCCAACAACCACTTCCCCCTCAAGGAAAAGTTTTTGCGCAATAGAGTTTTACAAATCCCCAAAATTTTAAGAAAAAGAATAATGGGAAGGGTAACAAGGGTAACTAGGGTAACTAAGGTAACTAGCCTAGTGAACCCCAGGGGAACCAACCTAACACCAATAACCAGCAATAAGGTAGCCAGCCCAAGCATAACAAGGCTATTCGTACGAATAATCCTTGTGCATGTTGTGGTGTACATGGCCATTATACACATGAGTGTCCTCTTTTACCCCAGATGTACCAAATGTGGGAATCTCAAGCAGCTTCTAGAGGTCAACAATCGCCTCAGAATCCTGTGCCACCTCAACCGGTCATGCTCACAAATCCTTTCCCTCAGCAAGGATTTGTTTATTTTGAACCTCCGCTAGGTCAAGCAGCCCACCTCCCCCAACCTTCTGGTCCCGATGACTACCAGATCCTTATGATGAACTCTGATGAGGTTAACCCCTCCAATATCAACCTACAAACTCGATCATGCCAATATGACAAGCCCTCCACTTTGTCAGCTACCGAGTCCAAAACCAAAGTATCCGTTGAGCCTCTTACGACACCAAATGGTCCTTTACAGATCCCTCAACCTAAATTTGAGGCCACTCCCAAGATCCCAAAGCGACCATTACACTATAATGCATCTTCTAACAGAGCTTCACGTACATACAGTATAGTAGATGACTTAGCACAATCAACTACTGCATGTCGACATTGGAAGTCCTCTAGTCATGCCCATCCCAAAAGAAAGCTCTACTAACTACCTTGGGTGCAGCGGAGCCTTCTGACGATCGTTTGATTGTCTTCCTGGTTGATACATCAGAGAACCCTCCATTACCTTCATTGGTTGTTTTCTAGATACCAATTAGAATCCGTAATGCCATCATCTCCCAATGCATTATTGATGAAGGCACATCCACTTGTGTGATTTCCATTGCTATTTGGAAACAGCTAAAGTCACCTGAGTTGTCCCCCTCCACCATCACTTTACGTGCTTGGGATGGACACTCCTCCCAGCCCCTCGGCATGTACCGCAATTGTCCATAGACCCTTCTAGGCAAGGTTGTCCATGTCCAAATTGAATTCATTGATGCCCTGTTGGATTACAACATTATCTTAGGTCGTAGTTACATATATGCCATGGCATCTTTCACATCTGCGGTGTTCTGCAAGATGTGATTCCCCCATGAAGGGAAGATCATTACCATTAATTAGTTGACTTACTACGAGCCGGCATCCGTGACCTCCCCTGAGTCCATTATCTTGTCAATGTCCGTCAAACAATCTTTAACTTCTTCCAACAGTGTCTCACCCAGCATCTATAAAGACTCCTCCTTATTGGATGCTTTCCCTGGACCCCCCTCCTCCCATTTCTAAACCTACTTCCATGAGTGTTTTCATGTTACAAGTGTCATGGGCTACCCTTAAGAAATCTGGTACACCTGATCAAAAACCAGCTCGTCAACATCTTGTTGTTTCTCTTCTAGCTGAACCCTCTGGACCCACTCCCCCAAGACCTCCTCCATTTGTGGGTGCCTCTCCTATGTTCCCACTAGGAACTGTTCCTCCAGGTCTCAACCATCCATGAGCTATTCCGCGGGGACATTATCTTGCCATCTAGATACCTTTCTTATTTCCCCCTCCCAGAAATTTTTCCGTACCTATCATGGCTTCACTGGTCCTTCCTAACATGACTCTAGGGATCCCATTATGGTACATCGATCCCCCTGCAAACATTCCACCTAGTAAGCTAAGACCATATCATTCTTTGACCTTGGTTCAACCAGTCCCCATGACCCCTGCCGCTACTTCACTGCTATTACAACCTCAACAGGAACTAACTCCTATTGTGAAAGCATCTGGCTAGGGGGGAAATCCAAAAGGAAAGATTCGAAGGACAAGGCTCCCCAACCTCCTCTAGTCGCTAAGCCCCCAAAGCCGACACCCCTGTGTGATTTTTGTGACATTGTTGGGCATGCCACAAACAATTGTGCTAAACTTCCTCAACTTAAACCATTGGTTCATGAAGTGTTCCCTGAGTTGAATATTTCAAAAGTCCATGTTAACATACCAGTCCCACCTAAGAAACTCAAAACACTTCACATAAACCACCCTTGTGCCCTATGTGATCTTCATGGTCATTATTCCCATTGTTGCCCTCCTCTCGATGAATTTTGTGATTTCCTTAGGGAAATTCATGAATAAGAGGCCACTTGTAGTGGAGCATCTACTCCTCTACCTATGGATTCTGGTACCACCAGTCAATCAGAATAGGGAAACTCTGGCCCTACTATTGTGATCCCTCCCCCCGATGTCGAGATGATGGACACCATAGGCCCCATGCTTTACCTATCATCATCCTTGAGTTCCTCACCGGCAAACCTTCCTGAGGTTGTTGCATGTGTTTCTATCAATCCTCCTTCGACAGAATCCCAGGTCTCAACATCAGTAGACCCTCTGTCTACCAGTCTATCATCTACCATTCAAGATGATGTGTATGTGAACCTTCTCTCTTAGGTTGATGCGCCAGGTAATGTCGTCATGTCATGTAGTCAGTCTTCCTCTCATTCGCCCATCTCCCAGCCTAATGAGGACACCATGGAAGCTATGTCTACCCGTTATTACCCCTACCCTTAAGTAAAGGGGCATTTGTTTAGAGGATTTTGAAGGCCATTTCCTTCCTAATTGTCTCAATGTGCTCTACCTCAAGAAATTTTTCTCATAGCACATCCCTTTGATTTGCATGTCTTTACTTCTACCATGAAGTCAAGTAGATTGCATCATCTCATATGCTGTCTTTTGCACCTTTCAGATGGATCCATCATCCACACCATATATCGACCATGCCGACGTGCAAGTCACTTTTCCCGGAATCTAGCCTCGGCAGCCTTAGCCATTTTTACCCCCTTTCATACCTTAGTCTTTTCAAATAGCGTGTGCATTGGATCTGTGAGCAATAATCAAGACGAATATGATGCAGTGATAGGTTTGTTAGTCAATGCCCTCACTCATCACATCCTTCATCTTCATGTTCATTTAGATTCCTTGCTACTTGTCATGCAATTGAATGGTGTGTATCATGTGCATAACCAAGTCCTATTTAGAAAATATCTACGAGTGAAGCTATTGGTACGTGAATTTGAAACCATTACTTTCAGTCATGTTCCTAGAGCCCAAAATCATTATGTAGATACCATTGCAAACAAAATTCTAGATTGGCATTTATCACTTGTATACAACAGAAGATAACCAAACAAATGGCGAACCATCATCATCATATAAAATGCATATTAATCATATTATGTATCATAAAAGTGTTTGGATCCATAGCTATAAATACATCTGACATACCCATAACATGCTACAAAAATCACAATCAAAGGGACCCATATGTCCCTGCATCTAGTCACTGTCTGGTGGATCTCGCACCAAAGGCTCTGCTCCACCTGCACATAGATCACGTAGTGCCTGACCTGCCATCACCATGTGCCGCACGATAACTCACCACTCGAAGGGAAGACCAGTGCACTCATTTGTGTATTGATCCTCTAAGTCATGACATCAATGCTCTGAAACCCTGATCAAGAGTACATAAAACCTACAATTCAAATCAACAAGCAGCATAGTATCCTCTAGACCCTACTATGAAGATGATGTCCCCCAATCTGCAGCCCCAAGCACTACGGCCCGACCTACATATCTTGCCAGCTTCACCGACACTATGTCTGCATACAACATATTTCACACTCAGTTCCATATAGATGTGATATAAATATAAAATGCAACATAACACATAGCAACTTAACACTTACCCTCTGGTCCCCGTGCTCACCCGGGCGGAAGTGGCAAGTTAGGATCCCCCTAAAAGTTCATCTCGCTATAAGAGTAGCCGTCAATTTAAAGGGGCATCTGATCCCAATGTGCAAAAAACTTGGGTCAGAACACCCGTTTGACTCCCCCTTCTCCTCCTCTCTGTAGTAGCTACCCCCAGTGGCACATCTTGGGCTCCTGTGGGCCCCCATCTCATATATGTATGTGAGGATAGATAGTGGGTATCTTCTCAAAGAAGAATGCACATAGTATTATACCAAAAGCACAGTCGTGATTCACTTGCCTCTTGCAAAGACTCAACTATTGTTTCACCGATGACAGCATCATCTAGGCCCACCCATAGTAGGTCCCAGCCAAAACACTCTCAACTAACATCATCTGCCCACCAGTGATGTGGTAGAATGCCTAGCTGCCCAAGACCCGTAGCACAGCTATGGAAACAGCCTGTGTCTCTAGCCTCTCTAGATCAACAAGTGGGATATTCATTCCCTTGACATGAACATCCCGTCAATAATGGTGCTCCACGAACTTAGTAATGTTCCTCCCACGAGGTAACACTGGATGAATATCCCCCACCACTCCGAGGGGAGGCAGTCCGGTCAAAAAGTAAATATCCTGTAATGTGAGCTCGATCTTGTGCCCCTGCATGACAAAGACCTCCTAGTCTGGATCCCAATAGCTCACAATTATCGATAGCAAGGGCTCACCTGCCCTCATCAATGGGTTCTCTACCAACTTGAGAACCCCATAACAAGCCAATGCCCCTCGAACTGCCTGATCCCCCTGGATCTCAGATCAAAGAGTATCCAAGTCTCATTCACGCTAGTTGGTCTTCAGCTCTACCATATTTGCAAAACACCACATGTCTTGTCCGTTAATAAAAGAAAACAACCAGCTAAACTGATCAACCTGCGACCCCCACCTAGCCAGCAAACCAACTCTCTCTTTGATGAAAACGAAGTCTGGGTGATCTTCATTTTCAGTATTTTTACACGCTCGATCTTGGGACCTGTGGGTTATGGGCCCAAAAAGCCTATCCGCCACTGCATTCTGATGTCTCTTGCTTCATTTTAACTAAGGAAAGCCCACGCCAAAACAAACCCAGAACAGACCAGGCGACAACCCCTGATGACATTGTCATCATTCTTCATCTGCCCACGCTCTTGACTACCACGGGTTCTTCGTCCTCCTCATCACTACTTTCCAGTGCTTGCCTACCAGATGGATTAGAGCCTCTTCTGTTCAACAAATCACCTTCTCCTCGTCTGCCTCTTGCAGAGGCCCCATTAAAAGAGACATTCCCTCCTTGTCTGCCCCTTGCAGAGACCTCATTGCCTCTATAATTCCTCGACGATCCATCATTCTAATCATTTCTACCAAGATTCGACCGACCAGACATAGATGCACCCCGTTTTCCAAACAAGTTATCCATATCCAATTCCTCTTCAACCAGACTTTTGGATTCTAGTCTATTTGTACTTTTTGCGTTAAAAGTCGTTGTTTTAGGGGTTCTTCGCCAAGCTGGGATGGGTTCGTCGTCCCGGCGCCGTTCAGAACGAAACGAGCGGCTTGAGTGATTTACAAAATGTTGTTGATGGTTGAAACTGTAGGGTACAGCAGAAGCGCTCCTCCAAAACGTCCCGCCATTGTGGATTAGTAGCTAACTTCAAACTCACTCTCCAACCCAACAGTGCAGGGCTTCCCCAAGCTGTCGATCTGCGGACAACGTGGAGACTTGAGGGGAATGGATCCCATATGTCTTGAAAATGAAACAGGAACGGCAACAATTCAAACACTGATAGTAATAATAAAGACACAGAGACTTAAATTCTTAAAGACTCGTTCCAACATAAATTCACAAAAACACATCTTTATTATTTACAAACTCAGTTTACAGTTTTAAGGCATTTCATCCTTAATCCAGATTTCTCTGGCAATCACATTTTGCCCTCTCTCACACGCGCAGGGTGTTTCCTTTCTTTACTTTTTCGATTTTCTCAAGAATCCTACAGTTCTTATTACACATACATTCAGTTTTAACTGATTTTTAACTAAATTTAGTTTATTAACCGAATCTTGTTCAAGATTGGCCTGGCTATCCATGTGGTTGTCCACCTGTCCTCTTTCTCTAATTTGCTTTCATTAAGGTGTCCGGATGCTCCTGCATCATACTCCCGAGGTACAAAAAATTATGACCTCCTGGTCATATGCTCCCGAGGTACAAAATCATGACCTCCTGGTCATATGCTTTTCCTGAGCAATTCGACCTACTGTTTCTCTTCTTCAGTGGAACTGCCTTCTGTGAGCTGCAACCAAACCTCTGCCATAGCAAGTCCTCCTTGCTACCAGATGCCCTACCAAGCTTCTCCACTGAGCTTAGTCCTCTCGGCATCTCTGCGGTTCTCTCCTCTCGAACCCATTGAGCACTCCTGCTCTAGGTTTGCTGCAATCTTCTCACCTTCACAAACAAACTGTACCTCTTTTTTCTTCGTACCTCCTTTCTTCACATGCAAAAACTCCTCTCCGCAGGAAATCTTTTCCCGCTCTGATACCACTTGATGAAAACGAAGTCTGGGTGATCTTCATTTTCAGTATTTTTACACGCTCGATCTTGGGACCTGTGGGTTATGGGCCCAAAAAGCCTATCCGCCACTGCATTCTGATGTCTCTTGCTTCATTTTAACTAAGGAAGGCCCACGCCAAAACAAACCCAGAACAGACCAGGCGACAACCCCTGATGACATTGTCATCGTTCTTCATCCGCCCACGCTCTTGACTACCACGGGTTCTTCGTCCTCCTCATCACTACTTTCCAGTGCTTGCCTACCAGATGGATTAGAGCCTCTTCTGTTCAACAGATCACCTTCTCCTCGTCTGCCTCTTGCAGAGGCCCCATTAAAAGAGCCATTCCCTCCTTGTCTGCCCCTTGCAGAGACCTCATTGCCTCTATAATTCCTCGACGATCCATCATTCTAATCATTTCTACCAGGATTCGACCGACCAGACATAGATGCACCCCGTTTTCCAAACAAGTTATCCATATCCAATTCCTCTTCAACCAGACTTTTGGATTCTGGTCTATTTGTACTTTTTGCGTTAAAAGTCGTTGTTTTAGGGGTTCTTCGCCAAGCTGGGATGGGTTCGTCGTCCCGGCGCCGTTCAGAACGAAACGAGCGGCTTGAGTGATTTACGAAATGTTGTTGATGGTTGAAACTGTAGGGTACAGCAGAAGCACTCCTCCAAAACGTCCCGCCATTGTGGATTAGTAGCTAACTTCAAACTCACTCTCCAACCCAACAGTGCAGGGCTTCCCCAAGCTGTCGATCTGCGGACAACGTGGAGACTTGAGGGGAATGTATCCCATATGTCTTAAAAATGAAACAGGAACGGAGACAATTCAAACACTGATAGTAATAATAAAGACACAGAGACTTAAATTCTTAAAGACTCGTTCCAGCATAAATTCACAAAAACACATCTTTATTATTTACAAACTCAGTTTACAGTTTTAAGGCATTTCAGCCTTAATCCAGATTTCTCTGGCAATCACATTTTGCCCTCTCTCACACGTGCAAGGTGTTTCCTTTCTTTACTTTTTCGATTTTCTCAAGAATCCTACAGTTCTTAGTACACATACATTCAGTTTTAACTGATTTTTAACTAAATTTAGTTTATTAACCGAATCTTGTTCAAGATTGGCCTGGCTATCCATGTGGTTGTCCACCTGTCCTCTTTCTCTAATTTGCTTTCATTGAGGTGTCCGGATGCTCCTGCATCACTCTTCAACCACAAATCACAGTTTTCAGCCTAGAAGGTGCGAGCTCACAAGTTTCGAGTTGTTTCCTACAAGAATATCACACTTCTAGGCCCAGAAAGTGTGATGTGACTGTGGGCAAGAGCAAGGGTCTATAAGGGAGCTGCCAGGTGCAAAAAATCAGGAAATAGACCAATGAAATTGAAGAGATGAGTAAGGCCACCTACCTGAAAGTTGCAGATCCTGATTCCAACAGTTGGTTTGTCCACTACGATCTCCACAAGGTTTAAGGCATTTTTCTCCTCTCCAAATTCACCACAGCTCACTTAGCAAATGAATCCAAATTGGAGGGAAAACGTCCTTTCATAGAAAAATCCCCAATTTGTTTATTGCCCATTGTGACTAGACCGTAGCTCAGTTTGATGAACCATCAGCACCATTGGAAATCTCTCACCAAGCTCTAAAATGGGTCTTCCTTAGTTTTTGATGATTTAACACTTCACTTGGAAACCTTTTTTCCAAGAAGGTCACTTTGTCGTCTCTCAAAACTGAATTTCATCATAACGAGACACTCGTACTTTGAGGTCCACCTCCTCTTAATAATTTTCATACCATATGTCAATTTTCGTCGTGAGTAACCATCATTTACTTATTTTTTCATGGTCCTCATCGGGCCTAGTCTGTGTGGCAGCGTCATCGAGTCACCCTTGTTCAGAGCATCTGCGATGAGTCACCCTTGCATTCTTGGAGTCTATTTCATGTTCCATCATCTCATGTCACAGTATTCCATCGATATTTGCATATCGTTCATCTTGTGTTACCCATTTTGGCCTCCAGTGATAATGTCCCCATCCCCTTTGGAGTTGAGTTAGTTGCTGCCAGGTCAACCATGCACTTTATGCTCTGACAAGGGAAGTCATTTGTTTGTCCCTCAGTCCCATTTCCCCATTATCCCTCGTGTATGTACATTAGTCACATTACTATTCTCCCTCGTGCTTTAGTTGAGGATCCTCATTGCCTCATCTATCGCGGGCCCTATTCTGTTGACATCAACTCATTTATTCTAGAAGAACGACCGAGAGGGCAGTGTATCTCGATTCCAAATTCCATTCCTATTCGGCACCTTGGATTGAGAAGAAGGTCCCATTATTTCCCTTTGACTTGGTCATTTCATGTTTGTGATCCATACACTTGATGTCCAGTGATGCAGCGTATCGTACCAGTGATTCCCGGGTGTGTGTGAGATGTTTCATACCTCATGAGGGGGTGGCCCTTCAAGTAAGCCCCCACATGCCCGAATTCATATCTACTATGCTACAGCCTCAGATGCAGTTCCACATAGTTGATGGGTTTGGTTCCTACCAATCGCAATGTTCATCGCATGCACATCTCCTCCAGACGATCCATTCAATTTTGTAGATCCCTTCCTTGTTCAATGGGGCTTCTTTGGTTGTTCTACCCTCCCTCCCACCCATTTTTTGAGGGAAGGGGCTTTGTATCTCATGTACTCAGATATTATTGTATTCAGTCCTGCCTCATGTTTTTACCAGGTGCATTATTTATATGGGACACATTGTATTATTTTCTGGCTCTGTTATGCCAACATGTCATGTATCATTCATCATGTACTTAATTGCTTAGTTTTATGAACCATTATCTTTGTACTAAGTTATCTCGGCAGGTATGGGTATGCCTCCCCCACCTCATTGAGGTCTGGTACCACAACATAAAAGGAGACTTGCATTAGTCTCGCCCCCTCTGTCACTATCCTCTCTCAAATTCAGCTTCATTGGTCTCTCTCTCTCTCTCCTTGACTCCCTTGTGTTGTCTAAGTGATTTTGTCTTTACAATGTACTTCAGTCATACATTTTTCTCCTAACACTCATATGTTGGGGGGGAATCTATCATCACCAAAAAATGGATCATCTAGCCTAATTTACTAGATGGATCCAAGTACGCTATGTAATGCCAATTTTACCATAGTAAAATTGATTTCACTATGAGAAATTACTTAATAAACCACCTTTGTTAAATAATTTATAGTTAAACCCATGAAGAATAATTAAATAAATCACTATTTATTTGATTTTCTTCTAGGAATAATTAATTTAACCATTGTTTTATTATTATTCCTTGTCAAATTTGACCCAATCATGAAAAATAAATAGATAAATCATTATTTTTCTTATTTTTCTCTAAGAATAATTAATTAATCACTAATTAATTATTATTCTTTGTTAAATTTGACTAAATCCCTTAGGAATAATTAAATAAATCCTTATTTGTTTATTATTCCTTAACTAATTCCTTGAGATGATAAATAAATCATTTATTTATTTATTATTTCTAAATAAAAGTTTAAATACTTTTTCCCTCCTAAACAAATATAATAAAATATTCCAAGTGGTTATTCCAAGAATAGGATCAATAATATTTTATTATTGCTCATTATTCGAGGATAACTCAATATTTTGTTATAAATAGAAGGGTTTTCCATTCATTATTCACTTTTGATTATTTTCATTGTTGCACTCACTGTTGTAACTTTGATTATTTTCATTTTCGCACACCATATTTTTGTTGGGTTTATGCATTATAGAGGAGAGAGACTCTACAGAAGCTGAAGACGTTTTAGGGTAGCCAAGAACCCATCCTATAGAGGGGGACTAGTAACATTTATCTATTCTCTTCACAGGTGTTATTATAAAATTATTCTTTACATATCTGGTTTCCATTGGATAATTGTGGTTATTACTCTTTCTTTCACTATTTAACTATGATCATAGCATAGATCAGCATTTTGACAAGTTTTGTTTCTATCAATAGCTACAGATCTACAATGTTTAGCAGCCATTTATATTGTTGATATTGTTTGTCATCCATAATCTTAAGTGGGTTCTTTTCATACATCATTGAGAAGAAGACACTACAACACACTTGTTCCTCAACAATACCATAAACCCATTTCAATGTTAACCAATGATTATACCTAGATTTGTTATGTGTATACTAACAACACCAACTCCATGTGAAATATTTCACTATGAACTTTAAACATCCTATTATCCTAGAGTATAGTACATGAGACATATAATCATTTTCTTCTTTACTACCAGGGCATAACCTTTATGAGAGCTTAAAATGGGAAGAAAAATGAATATTTACATGTTTCACATTCTAAATGCTTCTATTATGATAATCAAGGTTTACCATTTTCCTTTATCTATGTATTTGAATGCCTAAAATTTGTTTGGTTTCTCCTATATCCTTCATAACAAAAATAGTAGTCAACCGATTCATTAACCTATTGATCTCAACCATGGTTGCAACAACACATTGTCAATATATAGCAAAAATATAATGATTATGCCATTAAACTTTTGAAATATCACTATCATAATCACTTCTAGTAAGATTTTGGCTAACAATGAAGGAACCAAACTTCTTGTACAATTGTCTAGGACACTAATTTAGGTCAAACAATCACTTCTTGAGTTGTATGATGTACAAAAATACAATATGAAATTTCCCATGCAAAAAACTTAATTTTTTTTTATGTATATACATAATGTGTGTATATATAATTTTCAATATATATTTTTAAGATGGTAAAATTCCATTATGATTTAATCATCAAATATAAATATTATTAAATGTTATTTCTTAATAAAAGAATTTATGAAATAATTGATCATTATTATTTAAGGATTATATATATTAAAGATTTAAAAAGTTGTCATAATTTAATTAATAATTAAAAATGAAAATAACTCTATTATAATTATTTGCAAATGCAACTTAACTCTTCATCATTATTTTTAAAAAAAACACACCACTTCAAGTGTTTATTAACAAATTTTAATGGGATAGAATTTTATTTATATTATATTAGATGCCTTTAGGTCTTAGACTTTTAACTTGTTTGCTTGCAACCAAGAAAGTGAAATACAAGTTCTTAACCAATAAGTAACTTTAGACCATATTCTAAGACCAAAAGAAAGCATTTTCACTTAAATAATATATGCACCAAAAAAGAAAAATCCAATATCCCTTTTAATTATTGATAAAGTACCCTTTAATAAATATCATATAAGTTATATGAGTTACATGCTTTATAACAATGTGTGACCTTAATCTTATATATGAAGAGATATGCTATACTATTGATAATTTA
Source organism: Pinus tabuliformis (assembly GCA_031772625.1). NCBI lineage: Eukaryota > Viridiplantae > Streptophyta > Pinopsida > Pinales > Pinaceae > Pinus > Pinus tabuliformis. The sequence goes on along the minus strand of CM062808.1, from coordinate 251,352,372 downwards.
ACCTTTGCTTAAGAGATATTTTATGTGTGTGTGTATGTGATGATAATGATGATGTTGATTAACATCCATTAGGGAAAAAAATGGTCTTTTGAACCTTAAGATGGAAAATGTTATTTGGAATTCTTTAGAAGTTTCTTACATCGATCAGTTTGGTCTATATTGGAATTGGGGTTTATGAATTAGCATTTCTTAAAAAGTAATAAATTATGGATGGTGTAGATTTCATAGCGTGGGAATAATCTTCGCCTAATACAAAATATAATGGTTAAAATCAAAATATTTCTAACAAATTTTAGTTTCAAGATCTGTTAACATATTGGCATCCAATTGATTCAACTGTTGAAATCCAAAATATTATTAAAAAAATTACAAAATGTTTAACTCTTCCTATTCATAAGTTTCATTAATCGGTCTCTCTTCCATTTCTCAATTCACCGATTCATTACTCCTCCCCTATTTTCCATTGTTGTTATGTAAAATCTACCTGTCAGGTGACATTAGATCCAGAATTATTTGTTTGAGACAATGTCGAGCTTGTGTCCGCAATCTGATCACTACAAGTGAAACATAAACAAAGGCACAGTACAGTGGGTAAGTATAAAACACATTATAGAGATGCACATTTATTATCTACTAAATTCATTTTGTAGTTCCAATTTGGGTACTTAGACTATATTGATGCCTTTGGATTTGACAAGGCTCACTCATTAGGATGTTTGTATTGGGTAGTACAATGGAGGAAGAGTGGGGTTCACCATGAAATGACATCCTACAAACATGGATGACGTGACTATTTTTGTATTTTTTTTTTGAGAATCTAATTCCAACCACCTTCTAGGTGTCATAATAGTCCATCCAAGTGTCATAGTTAGTCAAGCTTAGTCCACTTCGGTTGAGTTGTCATGAGATTAAATTTCATCCTAAAAGTGGCCTCCTAAGGAAAAATAATAAAATAAGAGTTATGGATTTTGGAGGGAAAAGAAAAAACTTTTTTTTTGAATTGTAGTTTTGGCTTATCTCCTTATAGGTTTACTCAAATTTCAAGGGTAGACACTCATTGGATGCGGAATTAAATTCCACGGCTAACAAGTACCCATTGTGCATACTTTTGATAAGACCGACATTGTTAAAAATGGAAGATACATTAAAAAAGTGTGTTGAACATACTTTTTTAATGTATCTTCAATTTTTAACAATGTGATTCTTCTCAAAAGTATGCATAATGGCTACTCGTTGGATGTGGAATTTAATTCTGCGTCCAATGAGTGTCTACAGTTGAAATTTGAGTAAACCTATAATTAGATAAGCCAAAAATACAATTAAAAAAAAGTATTTTTTTTTCTTTTGCCTCCAAAATATTTACATGCACTTGTTTTTAAATTTAAAGGATTTTGATTGGTTTGTATATTATGACATGGAAATTACATGAAAATTTCATGGGCACTTTTAGGCTAAAATTTCCTCTAATGAGTTTAGTATCAGTGCAGTCATTTATTACTCATGTCTTCAATGTAATATTATTTAATTGTTACATAATATTGAGAAGGGAATTTGGTCCAAGTTTTTCATTCCTTAACATGGTATCAGAGGCACAGATAGCATAATACTCTAGAGAGTGTAGTGTGTTGTCAAAGGTCATGGATGAATAGCGCAGGAGGACTGAAAATCCAAGTCGTGGAGAAGTTGTTGCAAGTGAGCAATTTTTTATATTTTATTTTTTTCAACTAACCAGCACACTTACTGTCTCTTCTTAAGTGCACCGATGGTGGATAAATTTCCAAAAGGCGAATTTTAGTGACTCAATGCACATCCTCTGTATCAAGAAGTGTGTCGATAAATCTGGTGGTTGATTTTAAGGTATTCGCAAGGCTTTCATATCTCAACAAGTTTCAATCATGATGTCCTTTTTATTCAACACACTCAGTCGAGTTTTTTTAAAAGGAAGGGAGAATTTTATGTCAAGGGTTCAAAAAAGCCCAAAGAAGCACGAGCCATAATCACAAGATTGAAAGTATGAATGTGTTTAGGAGTCAAATTCACCAAATTCAAAAAGACAAAAAAACACCAGTCAAAAAGTTTTTTTGAAAGTCTTATGTTTATTAAAAAAGGGTATGTCATTTTTTAATTAAACAAAGCATTTGGTTGAGCTCTTCTTAGTAAATCCATTCCAAAATCATTTTAACAGTCCTAATGTAATTTTCAAAAGGGTTTATTAAAAAAAACCATTCAACATATTTTTAAAGTTATTTTCAAAAGGTACCCTTTATTTTAAATAAAGACATATATTAAAAAAGAGTTGTTGCTCAAATTACTTATGGGTTTTATAATATTTTTTTAAGAGAAGAGGAGTTTGTTATTGAAATGAAAAAGGGATTTTGTTAAAGTTTTCTAAAAGAAGAGGGCGCTGTATTTTTTTCAAAAAGAGTCGTTGTTGTAAAAATATTTTTTTAGGGATTTGCGAAAGAATTTTTGGAAGCATTGTTCTTATGAGAAATTTCGATAAAGATTATATTGAAAGAGAATTATTTTGAGATTCTTGAGTCACCATTGTTGCATGTTTCCTCCCTGAGTCAGAGCCAAAGACAAAGTTAGAGTTGTCAACCAAATTTGTTTCTGAAGCTGAGCAATAGAGAAGCCACCATAGAGGTGTTTTTTGTTGTAGGAAACTACTACGTTTGAAAATTGATTTACTTGTTGAGCCACAGCCAATGAATGCTCAAGAAATGGGAAAATCCAAGAGGCTAAGAAATTTGAAACAACACCTAGATATGTATGAAGCTTTCTTGAAATATTTGAAAGAAAAAGAGAAAAATAATGCATTCGCATTGAAATGAATAACATAATGCATTGATGATAACATTATTCCCCTCATTGAAGATGCAAAGTCATCCAAGGAAGCCTCAAACACCCTTGAAAGGAGTTTTGGTCTTATTGGGAGTAATCAAGATGAAGAGTTTGGTGAATCCCATTCTTCTCAGCCACAAGTGGATGTTGATTGTGAAGAATTTGCAGAAGTAGCAGAGAAGGATCACATAGATGCTTGTGAACCCCACTGTGCACAACCACAAGTGGATGAAGATTTGGTAAATCTAGTAACAGTGCTTGTTGATGACAATGAAGCTATCATTAGAGAAAGAAATTCTATGGTGAATCCAACAATTGAATTTGTTGATGTTAAGTTTGATGAAGACTAGTTGGCTAAAAATGAAAGTTTGTAGATAATGAAACAAAAATATAATATTGACATGATGTTATTCGGTAAGAGAAGCCTATTTGAGTATGAAAAACAAGTGGAATAAAACATGTCTGCAGCAGCACAGGTTAGTAAAAGAGTGGAAGAGATAGATACAAATACAGAAACAGAGACAAAGACAAAGGTAGAGGTAGAGAAGGAATCCCACAAAGAGAAAACTCTCATTGTAGAGCTGAAAGAATATGATCCTACAAATGTTTTTAATCCTAATTTTGATTGAGTGTGCAAATGTAAGTAGTAACTAAGAAGAAGCAACAAATTATCAAGAAGAATTAAAGTTCCTTAAAGCATGGCTTTCAACACCATGTATTCATAAAATCTGCATAGAAGTTGCAAAACTAAATGTTGAAGGCAACATGGATGATGAAAACATTCATGATATTTTTAGGTATTGGAGTTTTGAAGAGATAAAATTTTATTCTCATCTTATGTTGCAACAAATTGATGATGAAGATCACACAAAAAAATATGACATGTGGTAGCACTCCACATACAAACATATTTTTGAAGAGATAGATGATATGCATGCACAACTTGAAACAATGGAATACCTGCACCAGAAAATGAATAAAAAATAGGTTTGAAGTATACAACAAAAAGAAAAAGTTGAAACAATTTAGAGGCTACATGATCTGGAGGAAAGAAAAAGAAAAGGAAATTGTAATTTTTATTTTATTTTTTTAAATTATAAGCCTAGCTCAGACTTAGACCAGTGGGAATATTAATTAAATTTTTATGTGGTTGTAATTAAATGGGAGTGTTGGAGAATCTAATTCCAACTACCTTCTAGGTGCCATAATTGTTCATCCAAGTGTCATAGTCGAGAACAGTCCATTTCGATTGAGTTGTAGTTCAGTCTCACTGCAACTATTTATTATTGATGTCTCTAATGTAAACTTACCTAACTATTTCATAATATTGAGAAAGGCATTTGTATCCATGTTTTTATTTCCTTAACAAATTTTTATTTTTCATTTTTTGAATTTTGTTTTTTAAAACTATAAACATCTTTCCTTTTTAAAAATGAATAATATCAAACTCTTAATAAATTGAAATATTTTAGTACAGGTTGTTAGTGGAGACAACATAAAAAGTCGTGACTCTTTTATTATCAAAAGCACATTTGGAAATCAGTACTTCCATAAGCTTATTTCGCATAGAGAATATTGAAAATCCCTCTCTCTCTCTCTCTCTCTCTCTCTCTCACACACACACACATATATCATAAATGGGTTTTGGAAATCTTTAGTGGAAAGGAGTTGGAATTTCATAATGATTTTACAATTTTATTACTAATTTCAAATGCAGATCAAAACTCGGGTTTTCCTTTTTTTATAATTCAAAGAATACGACTGTGAATAGTATCACTTTTAGGGTTAATTAATTGTACAATGATCAATCTACCACTAGAGAGGAGGTTTTGTCTAGGCTCTGTGCCAAATATCCTTTTGAATATCCTTTTCCTGGGTTTACAACATAGGGTTTATAATATTAGGGTGATTGGTGTGAACAATAAAATTTGATTTAATAATAATAATCTAAAGTTAATAATAAGAAATTAATAATAATTCCATAAAACTATTATTTATAACTATAAATTTAATAATATTAGGTATAATATCACTATTTCAAATTCCAACTTTCAAATTTCATTATTTTATAATATTAGGTTTAAAATATTGGGTTATAATATTAGGGTTTATAGATTCCTATTGTTTAAAAATATGCAACTGTGGTCAAATTACACTTTGGACAACTCACTTGATGGGGATAATGATTTCATTATATTCCTCTTTTTGAGAGGACCAAAATAGACCTAAATACCACTCAAATTGGATAAAGGAAAGTGTATTTATGAATAAAAACCCACATGTGCATATTTGATAAGGTCAGCCCTAAAGCAAAGTGGACCCTCTTGGAAGGCTATAAATACAAGTGACCTCTACCTCATTTGGACACAATCATGAGACACTCTTCTATCTTGGTTTTTGGCTCGCATAGGTTTGAGGCTCATCTGTGAAGGAATAGGTTTGCTCTGAGGTGAAATTGCAGGGTCTGAAGCTCGCATTTCAGATCTAGGGTTTTGGGCCATAGTTGCAGGCACAACATAGAAGGATCTCAACCACAGTCACTCCCACAGAGGCTCATGCGTGTGACTGAAGCATTCCAGTCACATGGAAAACTCACTGTGCATGTGACTGGGAGTTAGGGTTTTCACAGCCACAGTCGTCGCTCACCACATATTAGATTTGACCCTAGTTAGTGAATGTTTTTCTTCTATTGCTCCTTTATGTTTTGTTGCATTGATGATGATGTTATTGTTCTTTATATATATGTGCATATGTTGTTGAATAATGATAATTTTATGATGTTATGGGGTGAACTTAATGTGTTAATTAAGAAATGCAATTATCAAAGCAAAGAACAATATAGTCCTCAGAAAAATTAACATGGTATCAGGGTTGGGCTGAAGAAAAGTCATGGAGATCACCCCTATGATGACATCATTGATGAAAGTAAGAAGAGGATGAAGGAGACATAAAATAATTATAGGGTTTGAAGACAACTTTAGGCAATTTTTGTATTAGGGTTTGATGGATATCATGAGGTTAGGGTTTGGGAGAAACACTATTTTATGGTAAAGTTTTGATATATGAAACTCTAGAATGGTAAAAGTAAAGATGCTAAAGCACTTGTGATATATTCGATGAAGCCCTAGATGGGATAGTCTCTATTAGGCCCGACTACTAACTGAAATAGTGAAGGCTACATTGTTATACACAGTGATGTATCTTGAAGGTTGGTTCAAGAGGGAGAGGATCACCTCTCATTGAACATCGGAATTTCTTTACTTATGATGCTCCTTTATGTCTTTACTTTTATCTAGACTTATATATATTATTATTGTTTTGATTAATAATTATACTTCCTCCTTGCATATTTGAGTACTTGGATGATTCTAACCTCCTTGATGAGGTGTGATAAGAGGATCATTCTTGAGGATCATTTGAGTTGCAAGAAAGAAAATCTAGAGGTGGAAAAGGTAAAGAGACACTTCATGGAAAGAAGACAAAGTGCTATAAGTTGCTTATGTAAAATAAGAAGGTGCATAGGTATTTGGATACTACAAGGTATGTATGATATATTTTTTCAAATTTGTGTTAGAATTCATCTATTTTAGCTTTGGGGGTGTTTCCCCCAAACCCCCGCTAGCCCCCAGACTCCCTCAGTAGGGGGGAGAAGTCGCCCCCCAACCCACTCGTGTGAAGGGGTGCACAGTTTTCCTAGGGTATACATACGACTAAACAAAAGACCTTTGAATTAGGAAGATAATCAGTCTCCACATGTTTCAATGGAAAGGTAAACCCTAAGTTATGATGAGAATGTTAATGGTTCATGCATGCATATGAAAGTGATTTGTATTCATGTTTCTGATGACAAAATGATGCACTTAGCATTGAACAAGTATCTTACCTTTTAGACATAATGAACTTCTTGATTCTATGAAGCCACTTAATATTGGTCTTTGATATATTGGTATACTTGATGTTTGGCTAACATCTATCTTTTGGATATCTTCACCCCATAAAGAAGGCTAGCACCTTGACTCTAGTAGATGATACTCTTGACATTTGACATGCATACGACATGATGGATTTCATATAGAATGTTATCCATGTGGATATTGGTGGCCACCCACCTATTCCACCTAGACCTCCAGTCAGTTTCTTTTGTTTCCTTGTTTATTGCAACATTTACTATTTTTAGCTATTTTTCAAGTCCTGAACTTTTGGAGTATTTCCCCCCTAAACAACATTTTTTTGAGGTCTGTAGCAGGCCCATAGCCATAGGAAGGGTCCTACCACAAATATTGTAGTGATCAGAGTGATATTTCCAACAAGGTATTGTACACGCCAAACATAAATAATATGACCAAGTTACGACCCCGGGAAGTTGGCTACCCAACTAACCCCAACAGGGGCCACAAACTCTCGGCATTCCATTTCCTAGGGTTAAGGTTTTGGTTGTTTAGGGTTTTCTCCTTTTTTTAAATAATAAATAGGCCCTTGAGCCTCATCGTAACATAGTTCATAGGCATGTAGTTGCCACATCTCTTCCTAGAGATAGCCTACCATCGCCCGAGCTAGTTTATTTCCATTCTGTTTGTAAGCATATTTTAGTATTTGATATTAATGAAATGAAGTGTTGTTTCTGCCGCATCTCTATATTTATAGTTATATCTGTAGTTTTTTGCGTTCCTGTTTAAGTTGAGATTAGTGGTATTAGAGAGCTCTGCTCTTTCTCTATTTTTCTTTGCATGTCCCCAACGAGATCAGGATATAAGGAGTTAGGGCTCGAACTAGTCGAACCTTTGCAAGAACATCCTCACAAAACTTGATGGAATTCCATGGTGGTAGAGAAGAAAGATGAGGGGGAAGGATATCCTTTCAAAATCTTGCTCGAAGAATCCCTTGAGTGACAGAGGAATGCGATGATGAACAAATTTTCCCAAACCCTTTAGTGGCTACCCAAAGGTGACACATCTCCTTCCAGTAGCCACTCTGGAAGTGCCACACCCTTTAAGGTACAAGTTAACTTTGACATCCCCATATTTGAAGGTCAAATTGATGTGGATGTCGTAGATAAATGGTTAAATATGCTAGAAGGATATTTTTCTATTCATGATTTTTCCAACCACGAAAAGATTATTTTTTCACTTCTCAAAGTCGCTCCCCATGTCAAGGGCTAATGGTAAACCTACTGTGAGAAGAAGGATGAAAGTACACCCTCACTATTTTTAGTCATACCCACTTGGAATTTGTTTTGGGACACCATCAAGGAACAATACTACCCTGTTAGGAGCTATGAGGATAAATACATAAAGTGGACCACACTATGGCAAGGAAAGAACCAAGACATCTTGGAGTTTACCAATGTTTTTCATACCCTTTGTAAGAAGTTAGGTATCAAGGATTCTGAGTGAAATTTGGTACTCAAGTACCATGGATGTCTCACAAGTACATCTAGGATGAGATGGAGTTCTTAGAAATCTCCTTGCTCAGCATAGTGTAATGATACGCTGTCAATGTTGAGCAGAAGTTTAAATAGAAGAAGCGAGACTTTGGATATTCTAATCCTAAGCAAGGGAAAGGTGCCCCAAAAGCCTAGAGAAAAGGGAAAATCTAAGGCAAGGTGATCAAGGATAACTTGCCAAAGCCGCAAGAAAAGAACAACACCATGAAGACAAAGAAGGTCATTAGAAAATGGTGTGAGTTCCATAAAAGCTCCACTCACAACACAAGTGAGTGTCAGGCCAAGAAGTCACTAGTGACCAAGCTGAAGGCTTCTGAATCAAATGCATGTTCCAACTCTGAGTCAAAACTCGACAAGGGGAATGAAAAAGGGAAGAATATCATTGTTTCAAAGCCCAATGCCATCATGGCCACCACCAAGATCCAGGAAAATGAGCCTGAAGATCTAGAGGAGGGGGAGCACCTCTTCCACTCACATATGTGGGTGAAGGGTTATCCGTTGCAATTCATTATCAATAGAAGGAGCTAAAATAACCTCATTTTAGCAGAGGTCATGAAGCGGTTGGGCCTACCCAATACAACATATCTATAGTCATACACCATCATGTTTCTTCACCAAGGACGAGATCTTCACGTCAGCCAGCAGTGCCACCTTCCCTATAGCATCAAGCCCTTCACGGATGAGGTATTGTGTGATGTTTCTCCTCTTGAAGTTTGTCATGTATTATTAGTAAAACCATAGTTATTGAACCAAAATGTTTTGTACGAGTCTAGACCTTACTCTATGAATATTACTTTGGGAGATAAGTTATACAGGATACCGTAGGTAGCCGTGCCTACCTCCATCTCTTTGATCACTAAAAAGTAATATAGTAAGATCACTTCACAGACCATGAAATTTGTTGTCCTTATGACATGTCCTTAGGGAAAGAAGAATATTGTGGCCACGACTTCTAGACAAGGCTCCTTCATACGGAAACAACAAATGGAAAATGTCATGTAGGACTACAGGGACATTTTCACCTCACCTATGAGGGTACATCAGCACTGTCAAGTCAAGCACTCCATCAATCTAATCCCGAGTGCATTTCCACCCAATGGACTGATCTATCGATGCTCTGTTATGGAGAACGATGAGATCAAGAGACAGATTTAGGAGATATTGTAGAAAGGAAAAATTAGGCCAAGCTCATCACCCTGTGGGAACTTGATTATATTGGAAAAAAAGAAGGATGGGACTTGGAGACTCGGTATTGGCTATCGGGAACTAAACAAGATCACTCTTCAGAATAGGTATCAAATCCCACATATTGATGACCTTCTAGACTAGTTCAAGGGGTCCAAATATTTCAGCAAGATTGACTTGAAGTAAGGTTATCACCAGATGCCTATCAAACCCTTCGATGTGTGGAATAATTCCTTCAAATCTGAGGAGGGCCTTTTCAAATGGTTGGCCATGCCTTTCAGGTTGATGAATTCCCCCGCAACCATCATGAGATTGATGGACGACATATTACGACCCTTCATCAATGCATTTGTGGCGGTGTATTTAGATGAGATCTTGATCTTCAACTAGACTTGGGAAGAGCACCTCCACCATATTTGGCAGGTCCTCCAAAGCCTACGACAACACAAGTTGTGTGCCAATTTGGAGAAATGCACTTTTGGCATGAACCAGGCTCAATATCTAGGGTACATCATTGATGAGAAGGGTGTGCATGTGGACCCAGCCAAGATACAAGTCATTCAGGATTGGCCAACCCCAGCCACTCTAATATAGCTCCATAGCTTTCTAGGTCTCGCCAATTTCTACCCCAAGTTCGTGGTGGGGTTCTCTCGTATCACTTGGCCTTTAAGGCAAGTCACCATGGGCAGAGTGAAAGCAAATTTATTTTGTTCTGAAACCCAACAATAGGTGTTTGCTAAGTTGAATTAGTGCCTCTACTCTGCACCAGCGCTCACATTACCAGACCTGCAACAACCATTTGAGATTGATAAAAATGCCTCCAACTATGCTATTAGTTCAATTCTTACTCAACAGGGGCATTTAGTGGCTTACCACAGTGAGGCACTTTCAGATGCAGTTTAAAAGTATCCCACGTATGAAAAATAAATGTATTCCATTGTGTAGGCCTTCCATAAATGGAAGCATTACATTATGGGGAAGGAAATTGTCATCAACACAGACCATCGACCCCTACAGTTCATACAAACACAAGGGAAGTTTCAGGACGATCGCCATAAACAATGGTTCACATACCTGCAATAGTTCTATTTGAACATTAAGTACAAGAAGGGCAACACCAATAATGTTGCATACTACTTCAGTTGACGGCTATTCATGGTGTTGACAATTGTGCTCGACTCATGTGGGCACGAGACTTTGGGATGGCCACATATTTACAAGAGCGATCCAAAATTCAGCAACACATTCTATACACTCTTGGAAGGTGATCGAGTTCCAAATTTTCACCTCCGAGATGCACTTTTATGCCACCTGAGACACATCTATGTACCTTCAAGTGAGTGTGTCAAGATGATTTTGGAGACGCACTACAATCGGGTCATTGGACATTTCAAAGTAGAGAAAATAGTGGCAGTACTGCAGAAGTATTTTTGTTGGCCGAACCTTCATCAGGATGTTGGGAAGTACATTAGCTCCTACACTTCCTGCGCCATTTCCAAACCAATAATCAAGAAGCAAGGCCTATATACTCCTCTACCTACTCCTAGTCAACCTTGGGAATCCATCTCCATGGATTACATGTTGAGCCTTCCTTCCATTGAGCATGATAATGACTACATTTTCATCGACAGATTCTTTAAGATGCCCATTATGGTGGCCTAAAAGAAGAGTATCACAATAAAGGCCATTTCTGAGCTCTTATTTGAGTGATTGTGGGTACACTTTGGGATCCCACATTCCATTGTCTTAGATTAAGACAAGAAATTACTAAGTGAATTTTGGTTAAGTCTCTGGTCGATGTTGGATACGAAACTTACTATGTCAATGATTTCCACCCCCAAACTGATGGCCAAACAAAGGTCATCAACAGGATGGTCATATAAATTCTACAATGTACAACTTGAAGCATCTACACGCATGGGATGAAAGCCTCCCCTATGTCTAGCACAACTACCTTAGAGCTATCCATAACTCAATGGGCCAATGCCCCTTTCAAGTTGGGTTGGGATTTCAGCCATTATGTCCCATTGATGTGGCCATACCATTTACAACTACTCAAGCAGATTTGGCTCACATCCAATCCAAAGCTGAAAAGGGATAAGAACTTCATTGAGTGCATTCAATGCATCTGCCAACAGGTCCATGATATATTTGGCAGAGCCAATTCTGAGTACAAGAAGCGCCATGATCATCATTGAGGGCCACACAAGTTCCATGTGGGTGACAAACATTTACAGAAGGAGGACCTCACTAGACCCGATTGCAAGCTTCACCCACTCTGATATGGGCCATATAACATCACCAAAGTTGTACGATACAATTCCTTTGAGCTCAGCATTCCACCATTCCTTGGTCTGCACCCAGTGTTCAATGTAGACCACCTTCGACCATAATTTCCATTGTTGCTTGATAGATCTGAAATTACAGAACAACTCTCACCAATAGAGCTAAACCTAGATTGCATGGAACATGCCACAAATGATCATATCATGGACACACAGATCAAGAACACTCACCAACAAAGGATCCAGCTATATTGAGTTGTCAAATTACGCCAACTCCTTCACTAGGGCAAGTGGTTCACCAGGGACCATGTTCAACAAAAATTTACTCACCTCATGGAGGCTCTACATGCAATGGGGAGCATTTCTTCCTACGGATGGAGGACTAATCTAGGTGGATATTGGTGGCCACCCACCTATTCCACCTAAACCTCTAGTTGGTTTCATTTTTTTCCTTATTTATTGTAGCATTTACTATTTTTAGCATTTTTTGGGTCCTGAACTTTTAGAGCATCTTTGACCCCCCCCCTAAATGACATTTTTTTGAGGATCGTAGCAGGAACATTACCGTAGGTAAGGGCCTATCACAAATCATGTAGTAATCGGATATATATGTCCATCAAGGTATCGTATGCGAAAATGGAGATAATATGACCAAGTTACGACTCTGGGAAGTTGGCTGCCAAACTAACTGCAATGGGGCCCACAAAATCTTGGTGTTCCATCTCCTACGGTTAGTTTTTTGGTTATTTAGGGTTTTCCCTTATTTTTCAATAATAAATAGGCCCTTGAGCCTCATTGTAGCACAGTTCAAAGGCATGTAGCTGCCACATCCCTTCCCAAAGATAATCTACCATCACCCAAAATAGTTTATAACATTTTGTTTGTAAGCATATTTCAGTATTTGATATTAATGAAATGAAGTTTTATTTGTGGTGCATCTCTGTATTTATGGTTATATGTATAATTTGTTCCGTTCCTATTTAAGTTCAGATCATAAAGTTTTCTCATGGATTTTTATATACAATACTATTGATGATGCCTGTGATGAGCACGCTGAAAACATGGACAAAGGTTTGACACTCTTATTGTTTTGGTAAATTTTTAATGAATGATCTGACGAGATCCTATTGATAATCATAAGCATAGTAACTATGATGATAGAAGTATAAATATGAGATTGATATTCTAGATCTTTTATTAGCCATGGTTATGTTTTGATGTGATTAGTAGCTATGGCATATGATTAAATTGAATGCCCTAACTTGATGATAGAAGTAATATTGTGTTCATGATCATTGAAATATGATGTTACATCTGTCTATTTCCCTAATCGCTTGACTCTAACCCTTGATGAAATATTGGTGTCAAGATGTGATGATGTAGTAGTTGATATTAGCATGCTATGACCATGATGGGTATATGTTTGACTTTATGATCTAACAGATTTGTTGATGCATGACAATATTATAGACAAGTTGATGACATGAATGAAGATGACTAAAGTGGTTTCCCATTCAGATGGAGAATCTCTCGATAAGATTCTTACTCCTATTATTACTTGCATCATATGTATATACTTTATTGTTGAAATATGATTTATGGACATGAAGAGACAAATATATGAAATTTTTGATTTGCACCAAAGGTCTGATATGAGGTGAGATATTTTTATCTCAATTTAAGCCTCATTCGCATGGAAGAAAGCCCACAGGTTCGATTATAGCCTCATAGTTGCACAGATGCAATCTCAAGGGTGAGACGGACGCACTGATTCAGTTCTACACTAGGGTTTGGTAGTTGGGAAGCCATAGTTGGTGCGAGTATGCCTGTTGGACATAAAAATGAAGTTTTGTGCATGAAATTAGATGTTCTTATGAAAGATATCATTCCTAGAGCCATGAAGCAGACATCAGAAATATCTATGAGAAGGAAAGTTTGAATTTTTACTATAATATGAACATGAAGACTGAACTTTTGTTTGTAGATGACCGAAATATGCATATAGATGTGTCATTATGATTAAAGTTTGTGCTACAAGAGTCTTACATGATTTGGCTAATATATATGAGTAGTGTTTGGAGTTTTGACATGATGTTGATAATGACTTACAACTTTGACTTGATGATTGAGATATGTTTTGTACTATATATCTCTCTATGATAGCAAATTTGGATTTGACCTAATGACTAATGATTTGGTTTGACGACTGATGATTTTCCCTTATGAAAATGATATAGGAGCATAGTGGCTTCCAATGACATATATGGGTATTCAAAAATGATTTTATATCAACCTCCTTGTTCCTAGCACAATGGTCGAAGTATTGATAATTGTGATCTAGTATGAAGATGGAACCTACATGACTTATCCTTGGTGTATGCATTTGCATATAGTGATAGAAATGACTTGTATTATGATCATGATAATGACTTGATAAAGTTTGGATTGATATTAAACAACTTGTTGGCATGACAATAGATGATGTCATGACTTGATGAAAGCTCCACCTATCACATGGTCTAAATAATTGTTACTATGATACTGATGACTTTGATATTAGTTTTTATGTGGCTTCTAAACTTTGATGAGATAAATTAGTTTATTTGATTGAAAAATATTGATTTATGTGAGGTTGAGCATATTGGTTTGGAAAAGTGTTATGGTTGTAGGGATTTTTGAAGGAAGTTAGCTCCCCAATACAGATATGTCTGCATAGGTTGTTATCTGGTGAAGCGAAGAAGATGTGTTGACCCAAACCTCTACTTCAGAAGTGTTCCAAGGTATGAATTTAATTTTTGTTTTGGTTTTATATAATGATGGTCTACTATTGACAGGTAATGAGCCTCTGATTATCTAAGCAAGAGGGAGATGGATTATGAAGCTCGAAATGATGAATCAATTTCTAAAGTTGGGAAAATATAATCCATAGGTTGTATGTTATAAACTTCTTTTGGATTTGTTTAATCTTCCTCCACGAATCTCTAGATATACTATAACCCCAAACTTCACATCCATATAAAATAAGAGGAGTCACAAGAGTCTTAAATAAGAGCTTATTTTTATCTCAAACCCAAAAAGTTGTTTACTTACATTTATTTTCAAGCCCATAGTAAGATTTTCAAACTCCATTTATCTATTTTTTAATGCTATAATTCTAATTAAGCTTATGATGGATGTCAATTCCCAAATATTTGTATGAAGGAACTTCCCCTAAAGAGTTGTTAACATAAATAAAAATATCATAGGTGATCCCTTTAGATTCAATTATCATAACATTAGTTTTGTCATTATTTATAGACATATCCATATTGGCACATAAATCTTGGAGAATTCTAAGTTGCTTGCCAAGATTGTAATGGTTTCTTGCCAAATGCACAATATTGAAGAAGTATTGGAAATTGGAAATGAAAATCCTTGGACACTCCAATTGAATTTCAAGATACTTGCATGAGACGATCAATTTTGATATGAGATATTCATCCTACAATATCTGATTGCATGAATGTATTGATTATGTTTGGGATTATTATTGATGAGCACATTTGGATGTTACTTTAGTATGATATCTTGGATGAGAGGTCTGTACCATGACTGAGGTTGAGTACAATGTTTCTAGCATGGCTAGTTGTGAGGCAGGATGAAGAAGTTCCTTAGAGAGTTATCTAAGCATGATCTGGATATGACATGGATACATTGTAATGACAAAGAGTGGGATCTGATTGGCACAAAATCCCATATATAGTTGGGACCAAGATACTTTCATATATTGAGACAAAGTAGAGACAAGCTTAGGACTATGGTTGGCACCTCCTTGAGAGGGAGGATGGATATGGTATGTTTTTTTTATTTATATTATTATTTATGGTCTAACACGATATTTGATTTGGTGCCTAGTATGAATAGGAGACAATTTCTATTGAGACATGATGATTTCCATATACAAATATGATGATATATTGATGATTTATAGAGAGCATCATTGATCAAGGACACTGAGCCAACTCTTCCTCCCCTATTTGAGCTTCCAAGGTGTGGAATTGAGATGGAGGGCTCCTGGGGTTGAGGGAGCTATGGACAATCATGTCATAGATATTTCTCCCCTATCTGTCACTCATGATATGTGTGTGATCCTTATCCGTTTTTAAAAATTGAGTATCTCCCCAACCTTTGGTCATTGCAGAGTATACCTGAGTTGGCATCATACCACAAGTAAGGCTTGTTGGCATTGTCCCTCCTCGTCTGTCTAATGAGTTGAGGCTTGGAGGTGTGTGATCCTTACCTGTTGGTAAGTAAGGTATATCATCCAAGATACATTATAATTCAAGTGTTCTACCACATGACTTCTTAGAGTCATTGATGGGAAGATCAACGGGTAATAATATTGGGTTGAAATTTTCTCCCCTATGTGGTTCCGAATTAAGAATGAGCTCCCTGATGTGATTCTAGGGTTGAGATGTTCTCCCTTGTGTGTTTGGACATCCTATTTATCAACATGGGGTGAGAGTATCTCATAGGACCTTCCCCACTATCATGGACATGAGGTGAGAGTATCTAATAGGACCTTCCTCATTGTCATTGATTTTTAGGTTCAGATGTGCTCCCTAATGATATTCTCTCCAATGAAGATGGAAATTGACTCCCCACTTATGAGATTTTGAGTAGTATCCCACTAACAAAGATACCATGTAATAACTTGATGAACAAAGGCTGGTAGTTTATGCTCACCTCCGATAACAAATACTTCTTCTTTTAGATTCGAAAATGTTGAACATATGAGCAAGAACAATCAAGAGATAAGTAGGAATAAATAAGAGATGAGTTGAGATGATCAGTGACGATACATGATGTTACTTGAGACTGGATAGGATATGATGATAGGATGCCATGTTGATCAATGGGCAGATATTGGCAGGTGGAATTATCCCTAGTTGAGAGGGAGTGTTAAAAATATGAAACTATGATCAAATTCCATTTTTTACAACTCACTTGATGGAGATAATTATTGCATTGAATTCCTCTTTTCGAGAGGACCAAAATTGACATAAATATCACTCAAATCGGATAAGGGAAAGTGTATTTATGAATAAAAACCCACATGTGCATATTTGATAAGGTCACCCTAAAGCAAAGTGGACCCTCTTGGAAGGCTATAAATACAAGTGACCTCTACCTCATTTGGACACAATCATGAGACACTCTTCTATCTTGGTTTTTGGCTTGCACAGGTCTGAGGTTCATCCACAAAGGAATAGGTTCGCTCTAAGGGGAATTTGCAAGGTCTTAAGCTCGTATTTCAGATCTAGGGTTTTGGGCCATAGTTGTAGGCACAACACTAAATAATCTCAACAATAGTCACTCCCACAGAGGCTCATGCATGATACTGGAGCCTTCCATTCACACGAATAACTCATTGTGCATGTGACCAAGAGTTAGGGTTTTCACAGACACTATCGCTAGCTCACCACAGATCATATTCGACCCTAGTCGCTCACTCATCGGGCTTAAGGGTGTGATTGGGCTGCTAAAGTCACTCGGATGAATCTTCCTCCATGCGACTGTGAACTAAAATATTAAATCTTAGTTGTCCAAATATTTCACTCAGTGATCGCAAGGTTCAGTAGTGGACTGCAGTCAATGACAATTTAGTACAGACTTCAGAAGGGCTTCAGAATTAATATTTTGAATATAATGTTTGTTGGGTTTATTTCATGGATGTTGTAGTAGTTTTTTGTTGTATATTTTCATATATGAATATATGGATCATTGTACTCTCTTTTTTTGAATCATTTAATGACGATCTATTAATAAGAAGAATTTGAAATGGTTTTCCCCATAGTGGGTTTTGCCCTAGTCTCTGACCAATCCTAGAGTCTCTATGTGTGAATGCTTTTTTTTTGTTGCTCCTTTATGTTTTGTTGCATTGATGATGATGCTATTTTTTTTTTCTATATAGTTTCATATGCTATTGAATAATTATAATGTTATGATGTTATGGGGTGAACTTAATGTGTTAATGAAGAAATGTAATTATCAAAGCAAAGAACAATAGAGTCCTAAGAAAAATTAACACCTACCATAGATCTAATAGTTATTAATGTGGTTGATATATGTCTATAGACATATATCAACCACATTTACTAATGTGGTTGTGCTAGTTTTTATTCTCAAAAAGAACTAAGAGAAGTGTTTCAATATCACCATAGTTTTTTGAGTTAAAAGGTCAAAGGATGTTGCTAGTGTGAAAAGTATTTTGAAATTTTGATCTAATATGAGTATATGATGGAAAATCTAATAGAAAAATTATTTTCATCTTCAACCCTCATAGTTTCACAAAAGTGACACTCTTTCATCCCAAGAGGTTTTCAAGATTGACCAATCCTCTATTTCTTTATGGAGCTCATGAGAGTTTTTTCTTGTTTAACAAATTTTATTTTCTTGTCAATATATAGAGATAATTTTATCTTCAAGAAATAGGTTAATCATCTCTGCATAATATGATAATTTCCTTTTTTCCTATAACTCCTTAATATTTTTAATATTATCCTTATTCTATAAAATGATTTTTTTCCTTTATCCCCAAATGGTCTATCTGAGATTAGGCATCCTTATGCCATCCCTACTTGAGCTCAGGTTAATTTGGCTAGAGTTCGAAGAAATTTTAGGAAGCTTATTATCTTCCACTATGTATAACCTCTTCTTATACATTAGATGCCTATTCATAGCCATGCTCTCAATGGGGGAAAGACTTACTTCAATAAGGATGGCTGGATAGGTTGTACTTCCTATAATTTTGAGATTATAGGTGATAAATTTCTTTTAGATAATTTCTATCTTTACCTGTGACTCTCTAAAGATATTTCATCCTCAAACATCTCATCCATATAAAATAACAAGAGTCTCAAAGAGGAGTTTTTTTCTAATCCCATATCCAATAATCTATTGAGTTACAAGTATTTTCATGTCCATAATAAATTTTTCACTCTCCATTAATCATTTTCTTAATGCGATAATTCCAATTGATCTTGTGATGGATAGTAATTCCAACATATTTAGAAAAAAAGTACTTCCTCGAAGTTTTTGTTGTCATATATGAAAATATCATATCTCATACGTGAACTTTTTTTATTTAATTATCATAACTTTTATTTTGTTAGTACCAATATTCACACCCATCTTGAAACAAAAATCTTGGAGAACTCTTAGTTTCTTATTAAGATCATAAAGAATTCTTGCCAAAATAACAACATCATCAACATAAGTATGAGTAGTGGTAACTAAACTAGTGAGAGTTAGGCCAACCAAACTGCTTCCTGTAAATACTCTTCTAACTTATCAGAGGAGATGTCAAAAAGGATTGGGTATAGGGGCACACTTGCTTGATTATGATATTGTAATTAATTTCTTACAACTATACCTTAGTGTTTCTAAACTTAGAAACAATATTGTCATACAACCTTCTCACAGTAACTCAAAGGTAATCTTTATCTATTATAACCTTTTCCAAAGGTTTGTCCTAGGAATGGTGTCAAAATATTTTCTAAAGTCAATGAAAAAAATAGGAGATCAACTTTTTTATTGTAGAACTCCTATGAAATGATCCTAAGAGTAACAAGGTGGTCCATAGTTTAATGATATCTCCTAAACCTAGCTTCGCCTTTAACTCTTTTTTCTAGCCAAAGAGATCCCTTTTTTCCAAAATAATTCCTTATAGCTTAGCTAAATTGGGGTTAATCACAATGATCCTATAATTAAAGGGCATGCTTTTCTCCCTACTTTTAAAAATAGGTACAATTAGGCTTTGTTTCCATGAATTAGGGAAGCCTTGCTTCACTATGAAACTGAAGAATTTGTGAATATGAGGTATCAAGATAGGCCATTCTCTTTTAAAAATTTCAGCTTGGTAGCCTTTGTCCTTAGCTTTGTGAGTTGCGAGCCACTTAACCCTAAACTTGTGTTAGGGGATTTATAATTATATTTTAGGTGGGAAGTTCATTCCTTCAAGGGAATAATATTATTATCTTTAGTTTTACAAATTATAATTTTATTCTAAAAATTTATAGGATCCAATTCACTTTGTTCATGAATACAATTGATTCATAAAGATCCTTTAGGTAGGGGTTCCATTCTTTTAACGGAATCATATTATTAGAATCTTCCACCAAAACTTCTTGGGATCCAATTTATGTAGCCCATGAATACAAGTTGTTTTCAAACAAATTCTCACTCTCATTCTTCATTACACCATTGAAAATCATAAGGTCTTGAGAACTACACAACTTTACTATCTATGTACCAAACTATCAAATCAATTAAAAATATATACTTCATATGAGCTCAACAACTTACCAACTAAAATTACATATGGATGGAATTATAATAAGTATTCCTGAAAAGTAAGAAAACTTTTGGTAAAAATCACATCATTAGAGTTTTGTCCAAGCTTTTCAACCATTCAGTGTGGTTCATCCTCAGGACAAGATGAAGAACAAGATCTTGACATCAGGTTAAATAGATGAAGAGAAAAAAAAAAATAGCCCCGATTAGATTTGACTATATAAAGAAAATGGTTAGATTTGACTATATAAAGAAAACAATTAGATTTGACTAAATAAATAATATTTTGATATAAAGAAATAATTGTTAGAATATAATTGTTAATATTGAATTGAGAAAAATAATTAATCAAAAGGAAAATTTTAATGAAATAAATATCTAAAACTAAAAATAAAAATAATATTTAGGTCAAACCTAAATAATCAAAACAATTAATAAAATCAATATAATAGTATAATAATAATAATAATTTTTATTTTTATTTTTAGATATTTATTTCATTAAAATTTTCCTTGTGATTAATTATTTTCCTTAATTCAATATTAAGGATTATATTCTAACAATTATTTCTTTATATTAAAATAATATTTATTTAGTTAAATCTAACCGTTTTCTTTGTGTTTTCTTTATATAGTCACTAAAAAAAAAGATTCATCTATTTAACTTGATGCTAGATATTGTTTTTCATCTTCTCTGGACAATGAACAATATGGTTCAAGAAACATCCACAAAACTCTCATGATGTGATTTTTACTCAAAATTTTCTTGCTTTTCATAAAGATCACATAAACCTAAATTCAACTAATAAATATTCCTCTCAACCACCCAAAAATAAATCATATATATAAAATATTATATATTATGTTAAAAATTTTACATTCAAGTCTCTTTTGTCTCTTAAGGTCCATTAAATGGTTGCATTCTCTTAAGGTCTATTAAAAGGTTGCATTTCTAGTTCTCTCAAGTCTATTGAAAAGTTACATATAAAAAGTTATATGGTATATGTATGAAAATAAATTAAAGCAATTTGAACTTAATATGAATATAAAGAAATCAATTATATGTTATAATTTTATATATATAATTATATAATTGGGATAATTAAAGAGGAATATTGTTATTTTTTAATATATATATATATATATATATAACTATTTTAATAATTAAAATGTATTATTTAAAATGATGGAGTCTAATTATCAATTATTTTTTTTAGATTTTTACAAAATATTGTAATTTTGGAAATAAATTTCATTTTCATCCTTTAAAATGGGTTTATCACTCTACAATACTTACTTGATTTACTTCACAATTTGTGATTTCAACCAATCCTCTCAATTTTAAGACAAATTATCCCTTAAAATATGAAAAAAAAAAAACAAAAAAAACAAACTTAACCGGATCGACCTTTTCAATATTGACTCCGGTGTCATACCAACGCATTTTTTCTGTCCAGCTAGTCCCCACAATCCGCTTACAAAGGTCAACCTGGGGCAGATAAACTACTTCAATTAAAATAATCAAACATAACTTATATGTACCAAATAATATGATCAAACGTGGTAACTTTTCACGATTTACTCTTATAAATCAACGAGTCCCTAGTCATCTGAGATCAGACATCTTGCTACGCGGATCACTCGCCAAACCCTCAGATTTCAATTGTCAAAACATTCTCAGCACTGATACTCGTATACATTTCAATTGGCGATGGATAAACATCGAAGTGAGTATGCTCAATTTCTACGCTCCCAGCAGATTCCTATAAAATCACACAGAACGAAACAGCCCAATAAAAATGTCCAGGATCCTGAGTTACCTCGCGAACCTGACGAGCCAAAAAACTATGAAGCCATAGATAAACTCTTGCAAGAATCAGAAACCGCTGTCAATGGTGAACACAGAGATGACGAATCAGAAAATTCTTTTTACCAGTCTGTAGATACAGCCAAACGTACACCTGGCGATGATCCCCCACCCTCTCACTGCCATCCAAGTGCTTCTTCTTCTTCGTCTCCATCTTTTGCCCACCATCATCCTCACCCGCCATATGTTTTCCCTGCATTTATTCCCATCTACGTTCCTGCATACCCTCCTCCCTTTGCTCCAACATTCCCTCCATATTACATATATGCCCCGTCACCTTACATTCCCTACCCTTACCCGTTTCCTACCACCCTACCCTCCTATTCAGCACCTTCGGGCAATGTTAAAAACCCTAACCCTAAAAACTCAGCACGCGATTTTAAAAACCCTAAAAACTTAGCTGCTTCTCCTTCTTTCAAGAAGACTTGCCTTGAGTTTATCAAGCTTGGGACCGAAATAGAAAAGCAACTAGAGGATCAGAAGAGTTCTGCTGCTGCAACAAACGCTCCACATGTTCAGCCCATGCCATATTACATGGACACCGTGTTAAATCAGAACGTTGAATTGCTACGCGTGATAAAAGAAACCCTTGAGAAATCTACACGAGAAAATGAAAAGAAACGGAAGCATACTCAAAAACGACGCCCTGAGAAAAAGAAAATATGACTCACGACTATAGACTCTCTAATGTTTGTTCCGAATATTTATAAGGGACTGCAACACTCCTCCATCGACGCTTGTTATTCATAGCTGTGGTACTTTGGCTAAAGAGCGTATTGGTTATTTGCTTTTCCTAATTGAAATGTATAACAGAAGTTAAATTAGACACAGATTTTACTCCCTTCTAAACTATTCAGAGATGAAGTATACCATTGACTTATTGAAATTTTAGCGTTATTGTTTTTTGGTTCGAGATTTAATAACCATCTCTAAAGCAAAAAAGCAGAGGCAAGTTCCCTCGTTCTCTAACCATATAAATAACCACTTAATGTATTTTATAGCAATGTGAATAATATAAAAAGTGAGCTTTTCAATATATTTTACAACAATGCCAATAATATAATACTTTTTCAGTGACTTCTGCATGCATAGAACTTTCCCATTTCTTAGAGAAGATACAATATTTGGACCCTAGGTCGTTTGCATTAGGGTAGTATGAGTAAAGTTTTGGATGAGTAAATTGTTTTTGGAATAGTAAATTGATTTTTTTTTTTTTGAGTTTGATAAATTGAACTTTCCCATTTCTTAGAGAAGATACAATATTTGGACCTGGGTCGTGAGTAAAGTTTTTGTTGAGTAAATTGATTTTTTTTTAAGTTTAATAAATTTATGTGGCAAGATTTGAATTAATATTAAATTATATTATATTAATATTAAATCTATTAAGCACTTATATATACTTAAAATGCTATTTTTAAATAATCATTGTTTCACACTTTTTAGTTTTATTTTATTTAAAATATGTAATTAATTATTATTATATTAATTGTAATTTCTTTATTTTATTAAGATATGTAATTATATATTTATTAAGTAATATATATAATAATAATAAAATTAATAATATTTTAAATATTAGTTTTAAATAAAATATCTTTATTTATAATAGAATATTTCCATAAAAATTACATAGAAGATAATCTCATCCACGTGTTTGGAACCAATTTTGATTATGTTTTGATTATTTTTATGTGATTTTTACGGAATGATGTTGTTATAATTAATATGAATCACAGAAGTCTAAATTCAATAAAAATATATTTATATTAATTTCTAATTTTTTAATTATTTGTCTAATTTAAAATATAAAACTAATCATGTCATTATTATGAAGTGTTTAACGCTAAAGACATTGCTGGTATACAATGAAATATGACAAGCTGTTTTCAGAAGCATTTATGAATATGATGTTAATAGAAATATGCAGCATAAACATCTATATATATAGGATTATTTAGAGTTTAATGCGAAACAAGACTATTACTCGTCTTAAACGGTCAATAGATTGTCTTCTATGGAAGCTCTAAGGTACTCGATTTTGATTTATGGTAAGATGTTTGATTCTGCCTATTCAAGTGAATATTGATGACATAATATTACAGGTATATTAATGATAGAGATTCAACCAATTGAATCAACTCTAAAGAATTTTTTATTTTTTATTTTTTTAATAGAAATATAGTGACATAATTTTAATGTCTCTCAACTACGTAGATTTTAAAATTTAAGGTAAGGATAACAAGTGACTTTTTTTTCCTTGAAAAAAAATTGTAATTTCATTTCAACTTTTGAAAAAAGAAACAAAATTGTATTTTAAGTAATATAAAAACAAAATAGAAAATGAAAAGGAGAAAATTAGGTGATATAAAAATCACTTATCTTTTCTTTCTTTCCTTTCTTTTTCTGAACCTTTTGCCATCCTCCTACACGATGGTCAACATGCACCATTGCCAAATCATTTTTGGTCAACTTTGGTAGTTCTTTATTGAAATTTGAGATTTCTAAAACATGAACTCTCTTGGTTCCCACCATCCCATCTTCTTTTCTCACCATCGCTTCATGATGCTCCTCTACATGGATTCGTTTTATTTTTGAGTTTTTCTGCATATGTGGTGCATGTTCACCATGAACTTGGGTAGCCTTATCTTCTTCCTTTGAAAAATCTTCCTTGACATTCCTTTCTTCTTTCTTCGAGTAAACAGGATCAAAAGGTTGCCAATTTTTTTTGTTAGTGTCCTTCTTACTTTTCTTTTTTGGTGGCTTTTTCGCCAGAGGGCATGTGTCTTGAAAACATGTGCAACAACTGAATGTTGTTGTTTCTATTTCTACACATATAGAAGAAAAGGTGAACAAACCTTTATTTTTTCTTTCAACATCTATCTTTTTAAAGGATCCCAAAGTGTTCCCAACACCCTCTACAACCTTATGATGACAAATTGGAAGAGGGATGTTTGGAAACCTTATCCAAATTGGCAGCTTTGTTACCACTATTATTGTAGAACCAAACTCTCGGAACCATGGGATAATGAAAATCCCTACTCTTCCACTGAACTAAGGCCCTTCCTTCAAAACTTTCTCCATATCTTCTTGCGAATTGAATTGAATAGTGAAAATACCTTTTGAACAGATATAAATATCACAATTTATGGACCATGTTGTAAAAACTCATGTATTTAAAGCTTTATACCTTGGCCAAAAACCATTAAATCTACAAATCATGACCTTTGATTGAAAAACAAAAAATAGTTTATTTACCACTTTTAGATTCACTTCAAGAGCTAGCACTTATTATGATTGTTCAACAATATCAGGACCTAGACTCAATTGTGCTTATTCCATTGTAACAAGACCTTTCCCCCCAGCCATGTCCTTGTAAGAAATTGAAGTAGTTAGGTTCCTAGAGCACAAATCACCTCCATGCAACCTCAAAATCAACATAATGGTGGAGTTCCTATTTATACCGTAATCACACATCTCAAAAAAAACTGTAGTTGTTTCCCTTCACATATAAGTCGTTGCATGGCTACTAGGATCCCCCAACCATTTCTCTAATATCTACATTAGACCTTATACATACTCCTCTTTTGAGACCCAAAATGGGATCAAGGTCCCATTTAGAACCTTTACAAAATCTAGAAAACTTTCACCTTGTTCTGATCGACCTTGACCATATATAATTATTTTGTATTTCTTGCCAATCCCAACAAAGGATAATAAGGGTTTTTCCAATTAGGTCTTCTCTAATCTAAGGATAACGGAGGCAGAAAGCATGAATATCTAAACATGAAAGCCTTGGGATACAAAGGGAGGGAGCTAAGACAACATATTCTAACCATTAAGCTCACTTGATCAGATGAGTGACTTCACTCATAAATGCATAAATAGTCGAGCATGCCATTTTGGAAGGCGATGAAGATGAAGGCTCCTTGGTAGGCTTATCTCCATTATCCTCAGTTACTTTCACTTCCAAACTTTGAGTATTAAAAAATGCTACAACATTATAGGATACATGGACTAGAACCTACTCATTCACAGGTGATTTCCACAAAGTTAGTTAAGAACCCCAATATCCCTCGAACAATCCAGCAAAAGGTTGATCAAGGTGACTTCCCAAGAAGCTCGAACCCAAGTCCTAGCCCCTTGAGCGGGCCTTAGGATTTGAAACCCTAACATGATGTTGTTGAATGACTAGAGCACTTAATGCTCCACTATTATTTCCATTGTTCGCTTCCACTAATAAAGGCACAGTCATAGACACCATGGGAACATTGACCATGAGTATTCAATAGAAAGCCTATCTTCCCATTATCAAGGATAACAAGTGGCTTATGTGCATGTCTAGTTTTTTTTTAAGAACTTTTGGAGGTAAGAAAACATTGTTTAATCCATTTCAAGTATTTGGAAGAATTTTTTACCTTTTGAGCTAGTTGGTGGTAGAGACACATGGTTTGAGAAATTTTTAAATATTTGGATCCATGTTTCACCTCTAAGGAGGGCCCTAGGGAGAGAATTATTTATTTAATGAATTATATACATATTTGGAGGAAATATATTTTCATAATGAGATGTCATGTGGAATTGTTGACATGTTGAAACCCTCAAATGAATGATAAATGCATGTATTAAAATCATCTCATGAAATAGAAAGATAATAAGTATGAATATGTTCATATTGTATTCACCCATAAGTTAAACTCATGGAGCATTTTAGGGCCTTATAAAATGAATATTATTTTATGAATTATAATATTGAATTAAAGGATATAAATAAAGTAAAAAATTGTTAAACTCACAAAAATGGGAGAGCTAATTAGATAAGAGTGAGATAACATTGTTATTCATATGATACATATAATACAAATTGTAATGACCCTTGGTTCCATATTTCAACAGTCTCTTAGAATTCTCATGACTCTTTGCATTCACTTGTGGAATTTTTCCTTCCACATAAGTGATATGCCAAATTTACATAACCCCTAAAGATTATGTTTCCAACATTCTCCCTACACCTTAATTCCAAGGGGTGTATGTGATTCCAATAAGATAGCTAAAATATAAAGGTAGATAGTAACCAATGGTTAGAAGTGCTCTTTTAATTTGGTAGTTTAAATAAGACTACACACAAAACGTCGTAGCAAAAGCCAAAGTCTTCTGTTGGTGGTGGTTTAAGGTTTTAAGGCTAACCACCAACTCTGGAACTTGCCTCAAAGCATTTCTTGGAACAATTTTAAATCTTGCTAAAATTTAATGTATTTTTCAAAATGGGAGTGCTCCATGATGATGATTTAAATATGACCACAAACTATTGAAATAGTGGTTTGAAGATCGCCACAAAATGTTTTCTAGCAAAAGTAGTAACTTTTTTATTAAGTGGTGATTTAAGTAGGACCACAAACCAAATGGCACTTATGGAACATCAGTAACTCTGAGCCAACATTTGGTTTACACTAGCTCTAGGATTTAACTTTAGCTCTATCGGACTTTGGCTATATGCTCTAAATGTTGAATATAGTTTAATTATGGCTTTGACTCGCTTAATATGACTTTAAAACTAGTATTTAACTATCAATTCTCCCTTTGTTAGATACAAGATGAGAAGATGAAAATCTCTCCACTACAATACATGTCAATACTTGAGTATGAATTCTACAGTATGATTGATATATCTTCTTGGTTTCTAAACACCAATGTGAAGAAGCAATCCATCCAAGGTGAATCATTGCTCTTGTGGGAGTTTTTTTTTTTCTGGAACATATGTCTAAATTATGAGTATGCTTTCCACAATTCTCACAAGGGTGATTATAAAAGCATTGATCTTTCATTTGGCCAAATCGATAGCAATGTTGGAATTCAAGAATCTAAATTGGATGTAAATTAGGTGAAAATAAATTATCTTTAAGAAAATCAACATTTTGAAACTAGATTGGTTTGACATAGTCCATTGTAACAAGACCTTTCCCCCCAGCCATGTCCTTGTAAGAAATTGAAGCAGTTAGGTTCCTAGAGCATAAATCACCTCCATGCAACCTCAAAATCAACATAATGGTGGAGTTCCTATTTATACTGTAATCACACATCTCAAAAAAAATTGTAGTTGTTTCCCTTCACATATAAGTCGTTGCATGGCTACTAGGATCCCCCAACCATTTCTCTAATATCTACATTAGACCTTATACATACTCCTCTTTTGAGACCCAAAATGGGATCAAGGTCCCATTTAGAGCCTTTACAAAATCTAGAAAACTTTCACCTTGTTCTGATCGACCTTGACCATATATAATTATTTTGTCTTTCTTGCCAATCCCAACAAAGGATAATAAGGGTTTTTCCAATTAGGTTTTCTCTAATCTAAGGATAACGGAGGCAGAAAGCATGAATATCTAAACATGAAAGCCTTGGGATACAAAGGGAGGGAGCTAAAACAACATATTCTAACCATTAAGCTCACTTGATCAGATGAGTGACTTCACTCATAAATGCATAAATAGTCGAGCATGCCATTTTGGAAGGTGATGAAGATGAAGGCTCCTTGGTAGGCTTGTCTCCATTATCCTCAGTTACTTTCACTTCCAAACTTTGAGTATTAAAAAATGCTACAACATTATAGGATACATGGATTGGAACCTACTCATTCACAGGTGATTTCCACAAAGTTGGTTAAGAACCCCAATATCCCTCGAACAATCCAGCAAAAGTTTGATCAAGGTGACTTCCCAAGAAGCTCGAACCCAATTCCTAGCCCCTTGAGCGGGCCTTAGGATTTGAAACCCTAACATGATGTTGTTGAATGACTAGAGCACTTAATACTCCGCTATTATTTCCATTGTTCGCTTCCACTAATAAAGGCGCAGTCATAGACACCATGGGAACATTGACCATGAGTATTCAATAGAAACCCTATCTTCCCATTATCAAGGATAACAAGTGGCTTATGTGCATGTCTAGTTTTTTTTTAAGAACTTTTGGAGGTAAGAAAACATTGTTTAATCCATTTCAAGTATTTGGAAGAATTTTTTACCTTTTGAGCTAGTTGGTGGTAGAGACACATGGTTTGAGAAATTTTTAATATTTGGATCCATGTTTCACCTCTAAGGAGGGCCCTAGGGAGAGAATTATTTGTTTAATGAATTATATACATATTTGGAGGAAATATATTTTCATAATGAGATGTCATGTGGAATTGTTGACATGTTGAAACCCTCAAATGAATGATAAATGCATGTATTAAAATCATCTCATGAAATAGAAAGATAATAAGTATGAATATGTTCATATTGTATTCACCCATAAGTTAAACTCATGGAGCATTTTAGGGCCTTATAAAATGAATATTATTTTATGAATTAGAATTTTGAATTAAAGGATATAAATAAAGTAAAAAATTGTTAAACTCACAAAAATGGGAGAGCTAATTAGATAAGAGTGAGATAACATTGTTATTCATATGATACATATAATACAAATTGTAATGACCCTTGGTTCCATATTTCAACAGTCTCTTAGAATTCTCATGACTCTTTGCATTCACTTGTGGAATTTTTCCTTCCACATAAGTGATATGCCAAATTTACATAACCCCTAAAGATTATGTTTCCAACATTCCCCCTACACCTTAATTCCAAGGGGTGTATGTGATTCCAATAAGATAGCTAAAATATAAAGGTAGATAGTAACCAATGGTTAGAAGTGCTCTTTTAATTTGGTAGTTTAAATAAGACTACACACAAAACGTCGTAGCAAAAGCCAAAGTCTTCTGTTGGTGGTGATTTAAGGCTAACCACCAACTCTGGAACTTGCCTCAAAGCATTTCTTGGAACAATTTTAAATCTAGCTAAAATTTAATGTATTTTTCAAAATGGGAGTGCTCCATGATGATGATTTAAATATGACCACAAACTATTGAAATAGTGGTTTGAAGATCGCCACAAAATGTTTTCTAGGAAAAGTAGTAACTTTTATTTTAAGTGGTGATTTAAGTAGGACCACAAACCAAATGGCACTTATGGAACATCAGTAACTCTGAGCCAACATTTGGTTTACACTAGCTCTAGGATTTAACTTTAGCTTTATCGGACTTTGGCTATATGCTCTAAATGTTGAATATAGTTTAATTATGGCTTTGACTTGCTTAATATGACTTTAAAACTAGTATTTAACTATCAATTCTCCCTTTGTTAGATACAAGATGAGAAGATGAAAATCTCTCCACTACAATACATGTCAATACTTGAGTATGAATTCTACAGTATGATTGATATATCTTCTTGGTTTCTGAACACCAGTGTGAAGAAGCAATCCATCCAAGGTGAATCATTACTCTTGTGGGAGTTTTTTTTTCTGGAACATATGTCTAAATTATGAGTATGCTTTCCACAATTCTCACAAGGGTGATTACAAAAGCATTGATCTTTCATTTGGCCAAATCGATAGCAATGTTGGAATTCAAGAATCTAAATTGGATGTAAATTAGGTGAAAATAAATTATCTTTAAGAAAATCAACATTTGAAACTAGATTTGTTTGACATAGTCTGATATGTTAAAGGTCAGTTCCTTTTCAAATCCAACACTGGTTTTGTGCTTGTTATTGATAATGTATTCCCAAGATATGATGATGGACTTGGGAAGAGCAAGTTGAACTTCTGCATCTTCATTTGAATCTACTCCTAAAATGGCATCATTGATGTGATCATGTCATGCTTACTCACTTGAATCAAACTCAAACAAAAAAAAATATGAACAACGACTAGTTGAGAATGTTGATTATTTTCTTATATTTTATCTCATTGGAGTTATGATTTGAGCTAGAGAAAATCAATCTTGTACTATGAATCTTTTAAACAAATTAGAATATCATTAAGAGTGGATTTATCAATTTTTATTATGTTTTAAACAATACATAGTATTAGAGTACTTAGTAACTCTAATAAATCATCAATTTGAGCCATCTTCTCATGAATTGAAGATCAGAAAATGGAGGGTTTTGGATTCTACTAAAAATTCACCCATTTATAATGGTTGTTTACAATTTTTGGTTGATGCTAATAATCTCTAAATACTGATAATTTTCTACTTATCAAAGCAAAGAGGAAATTCACTGCAAAGAACCAACTTTGTGCAAAAAGAACCCCTTCATAAGAAGTTTCCCGTGAGTTTATGAGTGAAAATCAAGGAAATGTAGTCAAAAATAGAAAAATAAGGGAGAAAAAACCCTTTCAGATTCAAAATAATTCTCTAAACAAATAGAATGTATACACCCAGAAGTAAAACTTTTTTGAAAATAATCAAACAAATCAAGTACCTAGTACATATCAAGTTGATAGTTAAGATGAGGTAGTCATGAAGAGGTGAATGGTGGATGAGAGTGACAAAGTTTCTTGATTTTATCGAACCCTTCAATTTCTTTTGAACTCTTATGTCATAATCGAATTTGAAGTGGCATCATTTGAGTGTGTCTCCGTGTTTACACTCTTCCTTAATCAAGCCACAAAAGAGAATTGATCATAGAAATTGTTATAATGATTTCATTAAATATATACACTTTGTCCCTTCCATGAACGTCATAACACCCATATTTAATATTCACTGACAAAATATTTAACTGCATTATACACATCCAATGTTCACTGACCCCTCAAACTCAATGGCCCCTCGATTCCATCCAAAAGTTGGAAAGGCAGAGGAGGAAAGCACAGATTCACACAAAAGCACAAGTTGTTTCTGAAATTACTATATTAAGAAAAACTTGATCTATTACCATTGAACCCAATATGATGTATTTATTCTATCTAACTAGTGACTTAACTAAAACTCACTTGGACTAACTACTTCATGCAAACTCACACTAGCTTGACTTTTCTATATCTATATTAAACGCAACCCCTAAGTCTCCTCTATGAAACTCAAATACATTCTTTGCTAATGGCTTAGTGAATATATCAACCAACTGATCACTCAATTTACAAGGCTCTAAATAAATTTCTCCATTACTCACAAGTTATCTTATAAAATGGTATCTTGTATCTATATGTTTTCTCTTTTGATGGAAAAAATATACTTTGATAGTCTAATGGTTGAGGTGTTGTCACAATATATTGTTGTTAATCCTTCTTGTTTCTAATGAAGTCCATCCAAAACTCTTTATAACCATACCACTTGACACATCGTTGGTGTCGTTTGCTATGAAACCAGCTCAAGAAAAGATAGAAAAGATAGATCAACGCCTTAGAATTCAGCCTCTTCGAGGGGGCAACCTCCTTTACATTACATAAATGAACAATTCTTGGATGATACAAATGAAAATACCTCCTTTCTATATATAGGAGTCTAAGGGGTCATAACATAACCAGAGCGGACATAACAATAATAATGTAAGGGCACAATAATAACAATAGTGGGCTTCTATGGGGCACATTAGTAACAATATGGGCACTACATGGGTACATCAATATAATAAGTGGGTTGTACTAATAACAATAAGGGGTTACACTAGTAGTATAGGGGCCTAACATGCCCCTCTCCTTCAAAAAGCGTTGTCCTCAACGCTTGAGTAGTTCTTGATGCTTCTGTATAAAATTCTTGTCCTCCCATGTGGAATCTTCGGCGAGTAAGTTCTTCCACTTGATGAGATACTCTAAAATTGATCGATTTCGTAGCTGTCGAGTTCTTGTTTCTGTGACTGCTCCAGGTTCCAATATGATTTTTACTTCCTTTTCAATATCTGGCAATATTGTTTGAATTGGGATCTTCTGAAAGTTTTGAATAAGTGGCCATACTTATTTGTCCTTCTTCCATTCATCCCTTGCTTCGTTTAACCAATCTGGTTGGATAATAGAAATAGCACAAAACAATGCTTCCACATCCTCATCCTTGAAGAGACTTCCCATTCGGTAAGGTCGCCATTTTTTAAGTGCATGTAGTATTGCCAACGTTTCCTTCTCATAAATAGCTTGCTTTAGATGTAGCAATAAAAATACCCAATCTCCTACATCAAAACATTTTTCACTATGATGTTGATCTACCTGTTGTTTCATTTGATTTTGCACCGAAGTGGCGCTATCCTTTAAAAGTTGGAGAACTTGTTGTTGATGCTCGATGTGATCTTTCACTGCTTGAACCTTTTTCTTCTTGATATGTCCTATCTTTAGATTTTGAGGAGTGATAATTTCTTCCAATCCTTTACAAGATATGGTCGGATTCATTTCTTGACGCTCGATGTGATCTTTCACTTCTTGAACATTTTTCTTCTTGATATGCCCTTCTGTCTCGCTAGTTTGAGGAGTGGTAATTCCGACCAGTGAATTACAAGATATGGTTGGACTCATTTCTTCTTTCTTGATGTGATATTTCACTTCTTGCACCTTTTTCTTCTTGATATTTCCTTCTATCTTGAGAGTTTGAGGAGTGGTCATTCTTGCCAATAGTTTACAAGATATGTTCTCATTCATTTCTTCTTTCTATGGGGTCAGGTCCTGGCATATATCCTCTTCTTTTGATGTTTCTTAATCCTTTTCTTCCTCCTCTTCATACTCTATGTAAAATAATTTCTTCTCAGCACACTTATGGCCTTTAGTGCATTTACTATCACAATTGTAACAAAGCCCTTTTTCTCTTTTTTCTTCCAATTGTTGTGGTGTAACCCTTGTAGGTTGTGGAAGGTTAGGAGGAACAACATGTCCATTTTTATAGTTGTGAGGTGTAGACTTCATTGTTGCCATAATTTTACCTTCAAATATGTCACAAAGCCCTTTTACTCTTTCCAATTGTTGTGGTGTTGCTCTAAAGAAGGTGTTGCTCTTTGTATCCTCATAATGTGCTATCATTGCCTCCGTGAGAATTGACCACGTAACAAGTTGTTTACGAGAACAAAACCCTTTATACCATAAAAATTGATCCGGTTCTAAATATGAAGATGCAATACATACCTTTTGTAACAGTGGTACACCATGTAGATCAAAATATTGCTCCATCTGAAGTATCCAATTTACCGGATCCTTGCCATCAAACTTCCTCATCTTTCTTTTTCTTGATTTTAGGAACTCGAACTTGAAACGACTGTAACTCTGTACTTGTGGATATTTAAGTTCTGAAATTACTACTTGTAGTAGCCCCTGTGTCCTCTTCCCAATTCCACCAGTCTGATCCAAATTGGATTCCCCAAAAAAGAGTTATGCATAATCTCCCAAGATAACCTGATTATAGACCTTTCCAGAAGAGCCAACTTGTATGAAGTTCCACGTGTCAATTTTTCGACCTGTGGATCTGAAAAATGCATACAAGAAACTACAGTCCGTCCTCTTTCTGTACCTTCTTACGAAATTTCAATCCAATGCTCAGAGAGAAAGTTATGACTATTTTCCCCAGGTCACCTGTTTTGAATGTAATTCAGGAGTCTGCAAAAAGACCAACTTCCTCAGATCATATCTCCGAAAATATCGCGCAAAAAGCTCTGAAATTCGGACCCAAGGTTTAGCGCGATTTCTTCTCAAATGGGTTTTTCTTGCGACTTCTGAACCACCACAGAAAAAAATTTATAGCAAAAATTCCACGATGACCTGTTTGGAGCAGCGAAACCTAGAATCCAAACCTCTGATACCAAATGTTATGAAACCAGCTCAAGAAAAGATAGATCAACGTCTTAGAATTCAGCCTCTTCGAGGGGGAAACCTCCTTTACATTACATAAATGAACAATCCTTGGATGATACAAATTAAAATACCTCCTTTCTATATATAGAAGTCTAAGGGGTCATAACATAACCAGAGCCGACATAACAATAATAATGTAAGGGCACAATAATAACAATAGTGGGCTTCTATGGGGCACATTAGTAACAATATGGGCACTACATGGGTACATCAATATAATAAGTGGGTTGTACTAATAACAATAAGGGGTTACACTAGTAGTATAGGGGCCTAACATCGTTGCTACATATTCTTCTTTTGCTAATGAAAGTGTCACAATAGGTTTCTTTTAAGATTCCATTGACGGTGGTGGACCCGCCAACATGTCAAGGGGATCTCCCCACTAAGAAGTCCCAATTAGGCCTCAGACCGTTTGCTGTAGGAGTCCTAGCAGTGGGTCGTAAGTTAATGCCTTGACTGCGATGTCGCACAGAGGCAAGTAAGATAACTTTGTCAGTAGCAAGGATGTGACTAATGCAGTGAGTCAAGGAATGAGTATGACAGGTTCCAACACTTCAAAGGGAAGGAAGGTGAAGGTGAGTTCCAAGTTGAAAGGGATCAATCCCAACTCGGCTAGGAACACATAACACAAAGGACATGCACAGCCTCTGGCAAAGCAGTCGACATGGATCCAGTAGTCCCAACATACAAGGTAAGATAACACGAACAACACTCATGGATCAGTCTGAGACGAGTGGGACGGTTGATATAAAAAGGTTCAAAGAAAGATCTGTCTGGTGTCCAAAATAGAATTTGACAAGGACGGTGACAGCATTAACAACATATGAAACACAATAACAACAAGATTCATATAATTGCATACAAATTAGTTCATATACAAGTACGTAAGTTAAACAACATATATCATTAAGGCAACCGGAGCAGTCCAACTAAAATAACAACATATGCATGAAAATGTGCTAGCTTTTATTATATCAAGAAGTGTAAGTCACAATCATACAATACACCATGTAAACCTGCTAGCCCTATCAGTAGAATGTTACAACCACATCCACCTGTTCCTTCAAAGAGATGTACTAGCTCCATGCAGTGGAGAAGCCAAGGTGCGTCACAGTATTGTTTAAGCCTTCTTCAAGATAGTCTTAGTAGAAGCTTTTCTAACCAAAAGCTTATACAATGAGTTATGAGGGACTATTTATAGCAAAGGGTGGGGTAATCCTTGACATTCCCCTTTGTGATAGTTCAACTACCCTCGTGACTCTTCACCCACTCTATGATTGTTACATCCAACTATTGACACTTGACTTACAATTGACATGACTCAACATTACAATGCACATGTACTCATGTGATACAACATGGCTTAAGTAAGCCTTGCAAGACATCACTGACACTCGGTCTGTTGTGATGAAACCAACTCTTTGACATGCTTGTGATGGTGAAGGTAGTGAGCTGATGCCAAGCTTGTTCGTCCACGATGATGTGCGTGCACCTCATGGTGAAATCTTGCTGAAGCGAACTCTTGCCTCCATTGCAACCAGTGCATTGGTTTGGCCCCTTCATCCAACTCGTCTTCTAACATGCACATGGTCTTCTTGGGTATTTTTGAACCATGAACACACTAATACATAGTGTTTGTGTTGATCTCCAAGTCTGTGATGGTGGTCATGCGCATCAACTTGCCAAAGTACATGTTCAACCCCAGTTGGACTTGCTTCTTGTCTTCGCCTTGGTGAGTGTGTTGAATGGGTTCAATTGCATGCGTGCGCTCAATGACATGCATAATGTTGTATCCTTTGCATGAAATCAACAACATTTCTCACCATGTTTACTCTGTGTCAGCTGCTGGGATGGATCCTTAACGTGTACTGGCTCAGTTTCATCTATGAGTTCATGTTGTGCCCACTATTGTTCGTGCTCATGCGGCAACTCATGCAGCTTCATGTTCTTCAAGTGTTGTTGCTTCAACACATGCAACTCCTTCTTTGTTCAATATTCTACCTTCGCGTAATCTTCATGTCGCATCGTCACTTCATAGCCTAAGTCTCCAAATTTTATTTCATTATCAGTGGATCTGCTTGATCTTGCAACTTTGCTTTGCCTCTATGTTTTTAACAACCTTCCTCTTGCATTCACTGCGTTCAGTATGCTGCCTTTAGCTATTATTCATGATGTTGCTCGTTGTGATATTGATGCTTGATGTCCTTGTCCACGAACAACTTGATGTCTTCATGAGTAAGTAAGCCAACCGATACTTGATCGACTGCATCCCTACGCGTGCTCTGAACGATGCCTTCATCTCTGTTCTCTTGGAAACCATTGTACCTATACTGTTCAGAGGCAAATGAACACCTGTGATACCTAGAGACATGGAAACACTCATAGCAAGCAATCTGTTAGTTGAAAACCAAAATGAACATGAGAACTAACTTGCAACATACATGGGTGAATGATCATGAAGGTTGCGCAATTTCGGCCAAGAGGTCAGAAGACTAACTGCCAAGATTGCACAAGGCACAGTCCGGACTGCTAAGAGACTGATTGACTGCTGGAACTACACAATGCACAGTATAGTTGGGCAGTTGGTTGTTGGGATTGCGCAATGAGAAATCCCAGCTAGGAAGGACTACTGGCCCAAGGGCATATTTGTTCAAATTTTTGGGCCAAGCAGCCACTGGCCTCCAAAAATGTGCAATTCAGTCCAGGAAGCTAGTGTTGGGCCAAAATGCACAAATCTAGAGAGGTAGGTGAGCCTTCCTTCTCCATATTGCGTAATGCAACCCTGGTGAAGGAAGATATCAGGCCAAGGTTGGCCCGAATCACCGACGAACAACTGAAAGCAAGTAAGTCAATGAAATGCATGACGACACTAAGTGATAGTAGAAGTGATAAAAAGTGCATGCAAAACATGAATGGAGGATTGAGCAAACAGATCAACATGCGTGTGGGTGAGGTCGTTCACCGGTTCGGTGAACATCCATGAAAAATAGTTTCATGCATGTGACAACAATGAGATAGCAACAAAAATTGAAACAGAGCTAGAAAAAGCTGGAATATATGTAAACGATAGTAGTCGTTCAAATAAATCAATCAAACAATACTCATACAAGAAAAAACCCAAAAAGCGATAGAAATGCAACACAAGGCATGGGAAACGAGCTTACCCCAAAACAGTTGAGTTGAATGTGCCTACTGCTCCTAGATGTGATGTGGGATGTCAGAGCTACAAGGTTGATGTGAGGAATGAGCTCTATAGTGTCGGGTTGATGAGTTTTGATAAAATTGAGGTTGCGGCACACTTGCCACAAATCTAGGGGAAGCGACACTTGGAGGGAGGTTTCTGAATTGTTCCTTGCATGTAACCTCCAATTTCTAAACATAGATCCCTAAAACAAGGGATGCCTTTGCATGTTGCCTTGGGAGAAGAAGCCTATGCATGCAAGTCTGTTTTTCTCGGTCCCGGAGGGAATCGGTCAACTCAATTTCACATGCAAGCGATTGCTCAACTGCTGGAGAAAAATGCGCTTTTTTTACTGTAAGTTGGGCTGACTACCCAAGGGGATTGTGCAATTTCATGGCCCAGCAATTGACTACTACCTAAATTTGCGTAAATCATGGGTTGAACAGCCTATTGATGGGAAAAGTTGTGAATCCTGTTGGGAGGGTTGGTTGGCAGGATTGCGCAATCCTAGAGCCCATCAGACTACGAGAGGAAATTGCGTAATTCCTAGAGGGAATGCTGGTTTCCCTCCTTAAATGTGCAAATTTCATTGGGAAGTTACTCAGCCTGTAGTTGGACCAAGTCCGGGTGAGAAGCCTGTGAAGGGAAAAGATCAAACTGTGATCGACGGGTTGCCTTTGAGCAGGAAAGACAATGAAGCTTAGGGACTTAGCGAAGCAAGGCAAGTTGTTGTGAAGGTTGGTAGGGAGGCTTAAAAATAGGATAAGGAAAAATTTTGGAGGGTGTTTGTAGCCGCTACAACACTTGGCAACACACTGGTATAACTCTAGCTCTCTGAATGGACCTTGTTCATGAAAAGCAAGTTTAACACCTCCGAAAGTATTTTTCAGCTCTCAACTCATCTTGGCTTAACACTAGCTTGATTGTAAGATGTAGAATCTTCTAGACTCTTAGTCGATTGACACACATTCCAAGCCAAGGCAACACAATTGTTTTGATTGGGGTTGAGGGGTATATAAGTGCACAAGCAGTATAATCATCAGAGTCTAAGTTTCATCTTTGGTGTTGCTCCACTGCCAGCAGGCCTGGACAGTATCCAGTGGAGTCACATAGGAACACAAGCATGGCTCTGCTACCAGCGAGCCTGGTCAGTACCCCAACAGAGTTATTTGCATCACCTCCCTACACAGGAAGCCTTCTCTTCTTTCACCTTATTCATTTTGAATTTTGACTTTTCATTTTTCACTATGCATAGCACTTATTAATTTCAGAGCCAAAAGAGGGATTCCGACTTATTGAGAACATAGGAGGTTGTTCTAGCATAGAAGTGGTTTATTATATCTCTGACGTGTCTGTTAAGGTTTTCCCCCTCACCTTACTCTACTTTAATGAGCTGACAAGGGTTAACCCAAAAACAATCGACTAGAGAAGGTGACACTAATTAGCGCACAAGTGTTGTGTTTACACCAAGGTTCACTTCGAAGAGTACGTATTTTCCTTCGATGTATCATGGACTAAGAATAACAAGTTCATCATACAGAGGCAAGATGACAGATAACAAAGTAGTCATAGTTGTACAAGCCCTCTTGTACTTTACCCAGCTCATTTCATGAGTCACACATGGTTTCATGCAAACTAACCTACGAATGAAACAAGCGAATGAACTAACAACAAAGCCAAACAAAAGTAGAAGCAAAAATGAGAGCAAAGAAAGCAAACAAACAAGCAAACAAATAATGAAAGTAAACAAGCATGCAAGCAAACAACTGAAAGCAAACACTACTCCTACTCCTACACTAACGGTGCATGGGCCTTATCACATGAAGTGATACTTCCAATGCAGCCACCGACACATTAGTAGACCCATGTGAATGAAGGCTTGGTCTGTGAGTAA
This sequence comes from Pinus tabuliformis, assembly GCA_031772625.1. Lineage (NCBI taxonomy): Eukaryota > Viridiplantae > Streptophyta > Pinopsida > Pinales > Pinaceae > Pinus > Pinus tabuliformis. Next base: position 251,312,695 of record CM062808.1, on the reverse strand, counting down.
CCCCGTTATGCGAACCAACATACAAGAAAGATATGATAGTGAAGACAACCACACTTCGTGTTTCAAAGTGCCCATAAGACATAAGTGAGTGCATGTGCATGACAGACAGTCTGTGGACTTATCATGGTTCTTCGTGACACTACGTGCAACTTTGAAGCAAAAGCACAAGCACGAGTGCTTGCAATGTAAGACTCCTCCAATGCATGAGTGATGGGATCATGCAGTTCAAGTGGAGGAAGTGTGATCTGTGTGTGAGATGGATCTTCAATGCATACAGATGAGTGTTGAGGAGCCTTGGGTGATTGAACAATTTCATGATCGGAAGTGAGACTAACCCCAAGAGAGTGAGGACCTGACATAACCATCAGCTCGGGCTGAAGTGCCTCGACAGTCTTGGGTGTCTCAATTTCATCATCAGGTAGATCATCATAAACTAGTGGCTTCGAAAGATCGACTGTGACAGATTTATTATTGTGATAAGAAATGGAAGCAAATAGATCACGATCACCACAATCAGAAAAATCAATGAATTCTTCAGTATCCTCATGATCAGATGAATCAAATAGAGGGGTAGATGAAAATCAAATGAACTCATCCTCTATGTTTTCGAAAAAGACAGATGAAGGATCAAGTGGATCTTCAAAGAATAACTTATCCTCTCCATTGTCGAATGATGGACTAGCATCCGATGAATCCTGTGAGTGATCAACAATGGGTGCATTTGTAGATGAAGACACATACAAAATCATGGATGGTAGGTTCACCAAAGAAGCTAGGAAGGAATGGAGGGGGCTTGGATGGAAGGGAGTCATCCTTTGCCGAGTGTTGATGTTCAAGCTCTCACTCATACTCTTCATGAATGACAACACATGTTCGTTGTGCAACACCAACTCCGTCAGTGGGTTGTTCCTCGTTCACAACAAGTTAAGAGTCCAGAATGGGCAAACACATGAAAACATCATCCAGAGGAACACCTCCGTGCGAAGGAGGTCGAAGAAAAGAATGCATATGGGAACTTGAATGACTCACAACCAAATCTACGTGAAAATTAAGTGGAGTGATGTTGGTAGGGTGTGAAGAATTAACATATGTGCGAACATGATCCTCAACATCACTGGGTGATGGTGGAACTATTGAATGAAAGGGAGGCGGACAGTCCATTGAGACAGTGCCTGCTCCTGCATGGGATTGCACAGTTCCATCAATGAAGAAGGTTGAGTGAGGCTTGAAATCAAGATTCCTCTTGGGACTGGCAGATTTCTTAAGACAGTACTCGAACTGGTCCGAGAGATAAGCGAACTTCATCTGGATCCTTGGAGCTTGAAACTGTAAGTCATGGAGGCGCTGCCAAAAATCAATAACGGATTCATGCAGAGCCCTCCGTTGCTATAACAGTTTGTGGTCAAGATGGTCTAGATCAAAATGATGGAACGTGTCTTCAATAAGATCACAGAAGTGCTCACATGAGTGTACGGTGTCAACCGGTAGGCTGAACACCCAACGAAATGGAGATTCACGAAATGTGGCTGCAAGTAGCAGACCGTCATGTTCGTCAGTGAACTCTTCTTCCTCATAAATCATGGAAAGGAAGTTATGTAAGTTCTCAGGCCAGGCCACTTTGCCTTCACCATCATATGTGTGAGTGGATAAGAGATTGAAAGGCTTCCCCAAGATGTATATGATGGAGATTGAAAGGCTTCCCTTGGGGGAAGAAGAATGCAAGATTCCATAAAACATATGCTAAGGTTCAAAACTAGATGAGAGGACACTACTTGTCATCAGGCCCTCCTTCTAGTGCCAGAAATGTTCATGGTGTTGGACCCACCAACATGTCAAGGGGATCTCCCTAGTAAGAAGTCCCAATTAGACCTCAAACCATTTGGTATAGGAGTCCCAGTAGTGTGTCGTAAGGTAATGCCTTGACCACGATGTCACACAGAGGCAAGTAAGATAACTCTGTCAGTAGCAAGGGTGTGACTAATGTAGTGAGTCAAGGAATGAGTATGAGAGGTTCCAACACTTCAAAGGGAGAGAAGGTGAAGGTGAGTTCCAAGTTGAAAGGGATCAGTCCCAACTCAGTTAGGAACACACAACACAAAGGACATGCACAGCTTCTGACAGAGCAGTCGACATGGATGTGGCAGTCCCAACATACAAGGTAAGATAACACGAACAACACTCATGGATCAATCCAAGATGAGTGTGACAGTTGATATAACAAGGTTCAGAGAAAGGTCTGTCTGATGTTCGATAGAGCAGTCGACATGGATGGTGACAGCATTAACAACATATGCAACACATTAACAACAAGATTCATATAATTTCATACAAATCAGTTCATATAAAAGTACGTAAGTTAAACAACATATATCATTAAGGCAACCAGAGTAGTCCAACTACAATAACAATATATGCATGAAAATGTGCTAGCTTTTATTATATAAAGAAGTGTAAGTCACAATCATACAATACATCGTGTAAACCTGCTATCCCTATCAATAGAACGTTACAGCCGCATCCACCTGCTCCTCCAAAGAGATGTACTAGCTCCGTGCAGTGGAGAAGCCAAGGCGCGTTATAATATTGTCCAAGCCTTCTTCAAGATAGTCTTAGTAGAAGCTTGGCTAACCAAAAGCCTACACAATGAGTTATGAGGGACTATTTATAGCAAAGGGTAGGGTGACCCTTGACATTCCCCTTTGTGACAATTCAACTACCCTCATGACTCATCACCCACTCTATGACTGTTACATCCAACTGTTGACACTTGACTTACACTTGACATGACTCAACATTACAATGCACATGTACTCATGTGAGACAGCATGGCTTGAGTAAGCCTTGCAAGACATCACTGACACTCGGTCCGCTGTGATGCGACCAACTCTTTGACATGCTTGTGATGGTGAAGGTGGTGAGCTAATGTGAAGCTTGGTCATCCGTGATGATGTGTGTGCACCTCATGGTGACATCTTGCTTAAGCGAATTCTTGCCTTTGTTGCAACCGGTGCATTGGTTCTGCCCCTTCATCCAACTTGTCTGCTACCATGTGCATGGTCTTCTTGGGTATAGTTGAACCATCAACACACTGATGCATAGTGTCCATTATGATCTCAAAGTGTGTGTTGGTGGTCATGTGCATCAACTTGCCAAAGTACATGTTCAACCCCAGTTGGACTTGCTTCTTGTCTTCACCTTGATGAGTGTGTAGAATGGGTTGGATTGCATGCGTTCGCTCAATGACATGCATGTTATTGTATCCTTTGCATGTGATCAACAACACTGCTCACCATGTTTGCTATATGCCAACTACTGGGATGGGTCCTTAACTTGTACTGGCTCAGTTTCATTTGTGAGTGCATGTTGCGTCCACTACTATTCATGCTCCTGCGACAACTCATGCAGCTTCATGTTCTTCAAGAGTTGTTGCTTCATCACATGCAACTCCTTCTTTGTTCCATCTTCTACCTTCGTGCAAACTTCATGTCGTACCATCACTTCATAGCTTGAGTCTCCAAATTTGCTTTCATTATCAGTGGATCTGCTTGATCTTGCAAATTTTCTCTCACTCTATGTTGTTAACAACGTTGCTCTTACATTCGTTGCATTCGCTTCATTTGCTACTTTCATTGTGTTTGATATGATGCCTTCAGCTGTTGTTCATGATGTTTCTTACTGTGGTGTTGTTAATTGATGTCCTTGTCCATGAACAACTTGATGTCTTCATGAGTAGGTAAGCCCACAGACACTTGATCGACTGCATCCCCAACCGTGCTTTGAATGGTGTCTTTGTCTCTGCTCTCTTGGAAACCATTGTGCCTAAAATGTTGGGAGGCAGATGAACACCTGTGATACCTGGAGACATGGCAACACTCATAGCAAGGAATCTGTCAGTCAAAAACCAAAATGAACATGAGAACTGACTTACGACATACCTGGGTAAATGATCATGAAGGTTGCGCAAATTCGGCTGGGAGGTCAGGAGACCGACTGCTAAGATTGCACAAGGCACAATCTGGGCTATTGAGAGACTGACTCACTATTAGAACTGTGCAATGCATAGTCCAGTGGGGTAGTTAGCTGTTGGGATTAGCAATGAGCAATCCTAGCTGGGAAGGATTGCTGGCCAAGGGGCAGATTTGCGCAAATTGTTGGGCCAAGCATCTACTGGCCTCCAAAAATGAGAAATTTAGTCCAGGAGGCTAGTGTTGGGCCAAAACGCACAAATATGGAGAGGGAGGTGAGCCTTCCTTCTCTAGATTGTACAATGCAGCCTTGGTGAAGGCAAAGATCGGGCCAAGGTTGGCCTGACTCACCGACGGGAAACTGAAAGCAAGTTGATGAAATGCATGGTGACACTAAGTGATAGCAGAAGTGATAAATAGTGCATGCAAAACATGAATGGAGGATTGAGAAAATATATCAACATTCATGTGGGTGAGGTCGTCCGTTGGTTGGGCAAACATCCGTGTAAAACAGTTTCATGCATGCAACAGTAGTGAGATAGCAACGAAAATTGAAACAGAGCTAGGAAAAGCTAGAATATATGTAAATGACAGCAGGCGTTCAAATAAATCAAGAAAACAATACTCATACAATAGAAAACCCAAAAAGTGACAGAAATGCAGCACAAGGCATGGGAAGAGAGCTTACCCCAAAACAATTGAGTTGAATGTGCCGATTGCTCCTAAATGTGATGTGGGGTGTCAGAGCTACAAGGTTGATTGAGGAATGAGCTCTACAGCGTCCCGTTGATGAGTTTTGATAACATCGAGGTTGTGACGCGCATGGAAAAATTGTAGGGGAAAAGACACTTTGAGGGTGGTTTATGAATTGTTCCTTGCATGTAACCTCCAACTACTAAACATAGATCCCTGAAACAAGGGATTCCTTTGCATGATGCCTTGGGAGAAGCAGCTATGCATGCAAGTCTATTTTTCTCAGTCCCGGAGGGAATCGGTCAACTCAGCTGCACATGCAAGTGGCTTCTCAACTGTTGGATAAAAATGCGTATTTCTGATTGTAATCTGGGCTGAATGCCCAAGGGGATTGCGAAATTTATGGGCCCAGCAGCTGCCTGCCCAAGGGGATTGCGCAATTTATGGGCCCAGTGGCTGACTGCTGCCAAAATTTGTGCAAAACCTGGGTTTAACAGCGTGTTGATGGGAAAAATTGCACAAATCCTACTCATAGGGTTGGCTGGCAGGATTGCCCAATCCTGGAGCCCAGTAGACTGTCATAGGGAATTACAAAATTCCTGGAGGGAAGGTTGGTTTCCCTCCAGAAATGCACAAATTTCACCGAGAAGTTACTCAGCCTGAAGTTGGACCAAGTCTAGGTGAGAATCCTATGAAGGGAAAATATCAAACTGTGATCGACATGCTGCCTTTAAGCAAGAAAGACACTGAAGCTTGGGAACTTGACGAAGCAAGGCAAGCTATTGTGAAGGTTGGTAGGGAGGCTCCAAAACAGGCTAAGGTTAAATTTTGGACAGTGGTTGTAGCCGCTACAACAGATTCCCATGAGATTATTCTTGCACCAAGATGAAACACATAACTAGAAGTGATTTTTCCACAATCCAAACTTCTTGCAAAGGAATTATGAGTTTATCTAACCAAATATTTATTTTCTATGCTTTCATATAATATGCCACAACTTCTAGCTCCCACTATGTATCTCGAAATCCTTTTACCATTTTTCCAATGTGAGTCTTTTGGTGACTCCATAAATCTAGAAATTAGATTCACTCCATGCATAATATATGGTCTTGTAGTTGTGGGACACATAAGATTATGAACCAATCTTTTGAATAGGGCTGGATTTACATCAATTAGCCTTCATAATCCTTACTTAAATTTGTCTCTGTTGTTACTGGCATAGGTGTGGATTAACAACTTTCCATTCTGAATATTTTTAGAAATTATTTAGCACATTTATTTTGATAAACAAAAATCCCTCTTATTTTCAAATTCTATGGCAAGAAAATATTTCATAAGTCCAAGATGTGTCATTTCAATTTTTTTCTTCATTTGTACTTTAAACGGATTTAAAACATATCATCTACATACAAACAATCAATCAAAATGTTTCCATGTTGATTTACCTTTGTGTATAAGGTTGGTTTGTTGATGCCTCTGCTAAAACCATTCATGATCATATAATTGTCAATTCTACTATACCAAGCTCTTGGAGTTTGTTTGAGTACATAGAGCACTTTCTTCAATATATAAAATTTATCTTCATGGCCTTCAACTTCATAACCTGGAGGTTCTTGCACATATATTTCCTCCTCCAGAATTCCATCCAAGAAGGTTGATTTAACATCCATATCATAAACTTTCCACTTATTCTGAGTTGTTATTGCTAAGATTTCTCGTACAGTACCCGACCTAGCTACTAGAGAAAATTTTTCTCGAAAGTCTATTCCTGGTTGCTGTGAGAACCCTTTTGCTACAAGCCTTGCTTTAAATCCATCAACCTCTCATTTTTCAACTTCATCCTGTACACCCATTTCACAACAATGATATTTTTATCTTTAGTTAATTGTTGAAGGCTTGAGGGATCTTCCTCAACATTGGAGGACAACCCCTAGTCAAGACCTTAGAGAATATCTTTTTTCTGTTTGGAATGATGGCTTTGATTGGAGATTATGGGGCCAGTTTCCATTAAAATAAATTATAATAAATGGATGGAGTATAAGTATAATGCTCTGATATAGTTAAAACTGAAAATAAATCATATGGAAACTTAATATCTATCCCAGGAAAGCTATCTATATATGTGATTTCAAAAAAATCTCATAAGCAACATGACAATATAGATTATCTTGTGATCATGAGGTTAAAACAGAAAATTATAACTAATTTAGTTAAATAGTTAATTAAATTAGTTGATAAATTCGTCACATATATGAGATTTCGTTGTTTATGCATATAATATATAATTCCAATCACACATATCAGTAGTGAAAATTATATTATTGTTACAACACATATATGATAAACATAATCAAATTATCATTCAAATCTTAAACGAAGCAATAATAAACAAATAATAGTACTCTATAAATCGTTACTCTGCTCATGAGAAAATGGTGGTGGTTCAACTTTCTATTAAGAGAAACTTAAGTTACAATAGTGCAAACAAAGGTCTTCTTTCCAAAATTTAGAACCCCTTCTCCTTATAATGGATGGGATTTATAGTCTCAAAATGAAATACAAAATAGCGAATAGAGAAAAACTTGAAGCGGTTTTAACAAACAACACTTAAAATCAACCAAAGAGATATATTTAGAATTTTTTATAACAAATTGTTTAGGTCTGTGAAGAGGACTTCTCTTCCATTTGTTGTTGTAGCTCATAGATATCTGTCATATTATTCAATTATGGTGGATTCTTCGGTCAAATCCACATCTGGCTGATAAATATGGTGTCCCTTAATGTTGGCAACATGTGATTGGTGGTATTGGATAGGCACCTAAACATCAACCACTGGCTGTGTGCATTGAATAAAAATTTCCAATGGCTTTCCAAGTCAATTTTAGATAGCTGCTCAATTATTTCAACCTGCTTTTTGGATGATTCCTGCCACCTTTTAGTGATCAATTTGATAATTAGAAGCACTCCCTCCGAGTAGTTTGATATGAGATTCGCCTAGAACAAGTTATCATTGATTGTATCCATGAGATTATTAGATGTATATCTCACATTGAACACAATTGCCTCTACCTGTTTAAAGTGAATCTCCCATTCTCTAAAAGCTATTTCCTTGTGTGACTCTTCTATTCTAGGAATATTAGTTAATCTCCCATCAGCGCTATCCTGCCACGTAAGGAAACCTGCAATATTTTTCTTCAATATCATCAAAATAATTTTTTAGGTCTGATAATTGGTCAACCAGGGCACTGGTTGTATGACATAATCATGAATAATGACCAAACTCTAACAAAACACAATTTGATGTTGAGTAAGGAGAGAATTTAACTCTCATTAACAAAACACAATTTGATGTTGAGTAAGGAGAGCATTTAACTCTCGTTCTTCCTTTTTGAACTTTGTTAATTCATGATTAACCTTTAGTTGTTCTATCATGTTATGTAATTCATGTATCTTAATGTATCATGCTTGCAAATCAGTTTCATATTGAATTTTAAGGGCATTAAAATAGTTTTGGAGTTCAATAAGTTTTTCTTGCCATTGATTGGAAATCTTTTGTTTCTCGATCTCAAAACTCTATTCTAACTATACAGTTATGTCTTCTTTTTCTTTCAATAATTGTTGTACTTTAGTGGCTCTATCCATGGTTGTAGAAGCATAGGGTCTCGTGAACTGAGTCAGTCTTCCCAATTCCTCTGAAGGAGTGGAAAATGAATCCTTCCATACTACTTCGAAAGAAGCATTTCCAAGAACTAAAGCCTGGGACTCCTCGAGTTTTCTTTTCTTTGTCTATATTTTAACAAAAACCTTATGCTCAAGACTGTAAAATACATCAAGTGGAGGAATTTATTCAACCCTTAATACAACATCAAAGGTTGGGAATATTGGTATAAATTTAATGTCTTCAATTTCTAAAGGCTTGTCAAAGCCATTTACTGTGATTGACTTTGTTCCAAACTTTTAAAAGTATATGGAACCTTCTCTTGTAAGGGAGTCTTAAAAAATTATGGTTCGTTGTCCATCAAAACTTCGCTATATTGTTCCCATATTTGCTCAAGCTTGGAACTAGGAAAAATACCTTCAGCCTTAGAAGAGGAGGAAGATTTTGTCTCTTTTGTTTGAGGCGTATCAGTAGCCTGCATGGAAACAATAACTATAATATCATCCTGAGTTGTGCTTTCTTGAGGAAGCTTTAATGAATCCATAGGTAAATGGGATAGCCTTGCGGCCCTGTATTGGGTGAATTGAGTCATTTCATGTGGATTCAAATCCTTCGCTTCCTATATTGTAACCATTGGATAGGTAATATCCTTTACATATAGGTCATCGAACTTATTTGGTTCATGAGAAAACTGCCTGATGCTTGATTGCGCGGTAACATTTTTGACAGTCAGATGGGGATCATATTGTCTGTTGCAGATGGTAGGGAAATTTTATTCCAAGATATAATTAATCGCAATGGTTGCATGCATGAAATCCTCAAAAGTATACATACCACAAAGAAGAGGAAAAACATACCACACTTTCTTATTAGAATCCTTTAAGACTTTTGAAATACCATTCCCTACAGTTTGGTATGTTATTTCTCGAGCCAAAAGTTCGTTAGGGATATACAGAGGCAAGACATGGGGGTTAGCAAGACTACCAAAGACTTAGACGTAGGTAAACAACTCATCACCAAACCAATTTCAACTGTGGAGTAAGTCGGTTTCGGCTTCTGGGGAAATCCTATGAGTTCTCTTGTCAAAGATGATTTTATAAATAGGCAGCATTACTCCACAAAAACTTTTATAAAAATGAGGATGATACTTTGAGTCCCAAAGGATATCGTGATATATATGGATAGGATTTGGGTCCTCTAACATCCACTTCCATCCCATAGAGGTGAAATCCACAGTGAAACACAGGGCATCCATTGCATAGGCACTCATGTCGAAGGGAGGAATTATATTTTTGAAACCTTATGATTATTTCTAAAATTTAGGATATGAGTAGCTAAGTTTTCAAACAATATATTTCCCCAATCTTATATATATCCTTTTGAGGTAGCATCAATCAGTGGTGTCCATTGATCAGAAAATTTCTAAGTATTAGAATAAGCAAAGAGCTTACATATCATTGCAGTTATTTGACAATAGGGACCATCAAGAAATTCAATAGCATACATACACTTTTCCTCTTGCTTATTCGTGTTCAAATCTCTTCTCCATGCCCTAACAGGCTCTAATGCATGATCATTTTGACTCATGAATTTCTCCACAAACTATTTGTTATATTTGCACTGAGGTGATGGAAAATGGTATATTTCACTAAACTCACTGTCATTGAATGAGCTGATAATTGTTTTCTTATGTGTCTTGAACTTCCTTTCTGCAATGCTTAATTTTTCAACAACCCATCGAACCATGTCCATATAAGGAAGGATTTTGGGTCAGGCCGCTATCTTATGAAAGAATGAATTTTCCACATCACTGTAAGTGGTATTTGAGACTGGTGTAGAATCCTTGGTTGTAATTATTATTTGTGTGACTCTAGGTCCTTCATCCTCAAATAGTTTATAGATAGATTCCCAAGAGGTACTTTCAACATCTAGAGAATAGATTGTGTCAGAAAACAATCCTGGCATATTGGTGTTTTCAGTTGGAGGAGCGGTCAATTACTGCTAAGAAACAAGCTTCTTCTTTCCTTTGGCTACTTTAGACATTTTTCATAATTACATTTGTTGGGACTCGCCTGTAATGAAAAACACAAGTCTAAGTCATAACTTCTTCACCTAAAATACTTAGTGCAAATAGCGAATTTCACATGAAAAATTATGTATTTAAGGGCGAATTATGATAGAATTGAACTGCAATGAATGAGGATGATTATAATCTCAAAAACCATAAATTCACCACTTTCAGATATTAAATGTCAAAACTTGAATTCACAGGGGTTTTCCCACATCAACATATCAGAAGAGATATATCATTGAAATCAATTAGATGTGCATTAGAGAATTACGATATAGGTAAATCCTAATAAACTATATTTAAAGAAGTAACGACTATAAGCAAAGGGGAGAAGTGATATTGGGACTTCTATATCAGCGATGGCATATCAGATATTTAAGAGCGAGTATCTGATAAAAAATTTATGATATTAAGTGTAAACAGGAATATCGGAGATGTCATGGTATAGAAGGGAACAAGTATCGAAGATAATGGATATCTATGCTGGGAAGTATCGGAGATACTGAGTATCAAGAATAGTCGATATTGGAGGAGGTAGGTATCAAAGGAATTGAGATATCATAAGTATTGAGTATGGGACACTTAAAAATTTAGGATATTGTGAAACGTCGATATACCAAGTGGCGATTTTTGGGCCGATGAATCTTATAGTATTTAATTAAAAATGGAGTGCATGACTTATCTTATCTTTTTAGCAAAAGCCCCTTTTAATAAATAAATTAACCATCGGGAAAGTTTTATCAAAGAATGGATTTACCATAACTTTCTTAAAAGAAAAGTTACAATATTATAAGAATCTGATACAAATCTTCCGATAATGCATCAATTTTGTAATAAGACGACCTATCGGGATTTTAATTTATCATATCATTATAAAGGTTGGGCCTCTAATACTTGCGTTCTAATAAGGGAAATTTTCAAACCTAAGAGATTTTATAACAACTTAAAAAATTCCCTATCTTTATTGAAAACTAAAGAGTTTTATTAACATAAAATAAGTTTCCTTAATATTTATTATATAATTAAAATAAAAATAAGTGGGGGGGTTGTTGAATACTACAACAATTGCCGACATACTGGGTGAAGCAGTTATCTTTGTAAAATTAAATGACATTTTAACCACTAAGAACTCATTAGTTTGTAAATTTTCACAACTTGTTATTGATTAAAATCTTCATTATCTTTGTTAGTTATTTAATCAGTTGTAAAGATAAGTAGAGAACTATAGAAGCTTAGCATTTAGATAGACTTATTTGTCACTGGTAGAGCCACTGCTACCAGCAGACGTCCATAACCTCAACAGGGTTACCATTTAACCAAATTGTACCAGTATCCCATCAACTTATAGTAATTTTAGAGGTATTAATTTTCTTTTTTCTTTTTTTTTCCTTTAAAGCGATTGTCTTAGTTTGGTGGCCAGATGATGACAATGCCATTCACAGGTTATAATGATATTGAACAAATCAGCTCATGATGATACTTATTATCTTATAGTTATGCATCCATAATTCATTATCCTGTCTTGGTGACCAATCATGATAATGTCAACATCATTAGTTTCCCATGATCATGGTAAGTCGAATCATGATGATACCTCTTATCTTCAATTTTTTTTTATATTTTTTGAATTACACTTAAAAATGTAAAATTAGTGGATGGAGAGGTAAAATCACTACTTAAGAGTTGTTTTTGGCTTGAGGGGGCTTGGAGCCAGGTTCGTAGTTAGTGGTGCTAACCAACAAAACCCTACACTGCCAGCCCTTTTGGCAGCAACCCATGTAGCACAAGTTGCAGTCTCACCCAAGGCAGTATTGGGGGATGTTAGAACCAAGTTTCTGCATATAGAGGGTTATATGATGTGTTTTTGGAGACTTAGGGCTTTATCTTGACCTTCGCAAACCCTAACCCTCGGAACCCATAACTTACAGTAAATAACAGCTAACCGAGTTATGTCCTTCGCTGATTGTGCTAAACAAGCCTAACATCATATAAATAAACAAATCCACGTCTTCGCAAATCTATTAATTAATTTTCCTAATTAATTACATTCAAAAGATCATAAATACATAAATTTCATAATTACATAGTAATGCATAGATACATAGATATCACTTCAAAATATGTCTTTATTACTCTCAGATTCTCAGTTACAAACTCTTTCCAACCTTGTGCACATAGCTACAGGGGCCTGCGCACTCAGCTATGGACTTACCAAGGTCTTCGCGCACATAGTTATAGGGGCTCGCACACTCAGCTATGGACTTGCCAATGTCTTCGCGCACAAAGCTACAAGAAACTTCCCCTTCGCCCAAGTACAGAATAAAAAAAAATAGATTTAACTTATGCACTTGTACTTCGCTGCCCTATGAATCTTCTATCACTTCATTTTATATTATTCCTTCATTACAATACCATGGTCTACGAACCATGGGCGGGTCTCAAAACACTTGACTTTAACCAACTAAGGGGCTTTGACCTTCCTGAAGCCCCTTTGACTCCTATGGACTTGCGTTACTCACGCTCCACTCCTCAAAATGCGGAGACTTTATAAACTTTAACAAAACCTTAAAAAAAACTGACCCAGGGGACCCCATCCCAATAAGCCCCCAACACAAAGTCATGACTCGTCCTCAGTCACTATGTTGACGTTGCCTCAAATTTTGCTTGCAAACCACTGAATTTGATCTTCAACGCTTGAATATTTGTTTCTCCATGCATGGCAGCCTCGCGAACTTCTTCAACCAACTTCTCCAGCGTTGGACCTTGAACTGCAAAGCCCATGGTCCTCTATGTCTGTTGAAGGGATTTTAACTTGCTTTGCATATTCTGTGACAGTTGGCTTGATTCGTCAGCTGAAGGTTGCATTCTTGCGGATATGATAGTAGCCTTTTGATGCAACTCATCAATCTGAGTTTGTATGAATTTCCCTTCTTCGATTTTGGTGAACCTCTTCATAGGTGCTAAGGTCCGAACTGTCACCTTGATCTCATCAAACTGCAACTTCTTTTCACGGATGTCATATTCGATCATTTGCAAGTGTGGGTCCTCCTGCAGCGAAACCCACATTTCCATTGTCTGCTCAAATTCTTGGGTTGTGTTATATTCTTTCCACAACTAGCTACCCTAGTTAACAGGGGGATTAGAGGGGGTGCAGAGCCCCCCCTTCATTGTGCTGATTACACAGTGGGAGGGTCACAGGGGGGGCAAAATCCCCCCTTGTACGAGGTCCAGGGCAATGCCCCAGGGAAAAAACAAATTGACCCTATATTAGGTGGGTGGACCTACCTATGGTTTTGTGTATGGCTTTCGCACATGGTTTTGGGTGCGATGGTTTTCGTTCCATGCTACTAGATGCTTTGGAATGCATATATATCTATTGTAACATTGAAAGGAAAATAATGAAAAGTCAATCTGGTAGTCCCGGTTTTGGGATCTAGGGGAAAATCTCTGTGTATATGTGTTTTATGTGTTATGCTCTCGCATTGTTTATTTTCTATTTTTAGAATTCATATGCAGGTAATTTTTGTTCGGGGTTAAAACCTACATTTTTACCTCATCAACCCAAGGTTGCGTTCTTGTGGAAATGATAGCGGTGTTCTGACGCAGCTCATTAATCTAAGCCTGTATGAATTTCCCTTCTTAGAGTTTGGTGAACCTCTTCACAAGTGTTAATGTTCGCATTGTCGCCCTAATCTCATCAAATTGCAGTTTCTTTTTGTGAATGCAGCTTCGATCATTTTCAAGCGTGGGTCATCCTACAGAGAGGCCCACATTTCCATTGTCTGCTCAAATAATTGGCTACAGTCCTTGAATGCAGCAGCCAGAGTTTTCATATCTTCTTTAATGGTAGCTTCACGCTTCTCTCTAACCTCTAGAGGTGTGGTTCGTTGCAGCTTCAGTTGAAGCTCTAAAATATGTAGTTGCAGCTCAAGCCGCACCTTCCTGATTTCCTCCTTGGATTCCTTCATTGCAACAGCGAACTTGTGAATTTTCTCTGCTAAGGCCACCTCTACTTGTATTTGGAGCTTAGGGATCTCACTGCATACTTGGGTAAGGGTTGCCTCTAGCTATTCATTGTGTTACACAACTTTGTCGTGGGCCTACAAGGCCTATGCTTTTTCTACAAACATCTGTTGATTATTTGTCTTTACTTCGTCGATAATCAATAGAGCTCTTTCCTCCCAGAGGCAGACCTCGTCTGAAATTCCTTGGTGTAGTTCGTGCAAGGTCTAGATAGGAGGTGCTACAAGGTTGATACTCATCTTGGTCATATGCAACAGCCTAGCCTGATCCTCAGCTATTTCTACATGCAAGGAACCTTCCAGAAACATCACTATGTGGAGGTCTGAAGCTAGTTCTACCTTTGATGCCCCGCTCTCCTGACTCGCACACGCTTGACCCGTGCTCGCTTCGATCACTCCTATCTGGACCTGTAATTCCTTCAGGACCTATTGCATTTTTTCTAGAACCTGGTGGTACTAGTCTTTGATGTGTCCCCATATGTTTTCAGTAGCGAAGCGGACAACATCGTCGATCTCATCAAGGTCCCCCTCAGTGAGGACAAATGGTGTAGTACTTGTAGACCTATCAGACTTCTACTTCTTGCGAGGTCCCATCAAACTTTGCTTATGTCTCTTCCTGATCCTGAAGGGGGACTCTAAGTCCTCTGATCCGACATAAGGTTTTGTGTCCCATTCTTCTTCATCTGCGGTTTATACTTCAACATTTGTGCACTCTGTCTCGTGTTCTTTGAGGTCAATGGTGACTTGCGTTGTTGCTGCCTGCACATCTTTTTCCTTATGTGCTTCCCTCTCTTTCTTAGAAGCATTTTGTGCTTCTTTCTCTTTCTTAGAAGCCTTATGTTCTCCTTTCTCCTTGTCTTTCATGGCCTCTATTGCATTTGTTTTTTCCCTATTTCTACTTCTAAGGCCTTACTTGTTCATGTGGCTTCAACATACAGGGTGAGTCAGTCGCTCGGCCATCGGCGCATGACCCCCATAATATCATCCTCTGCGACTAAATAAGGAAACTTGTTCCATGTTCCTAAGGCATCCTTCTTCACGCACATGGACAGATTGTGAAAATTTTCTTTGAAGTCTATTATATTTTTATATTGCGCATGTAGACTAGGTGACAACCATGGCTATTGGTTGATCACCATACACAACTATAATTCAAACAGGACCCAGAACATCTTGGTTTCAACAATACAGTCAAGGTTCTTCGTTGCCCATAGCGAGAAAAATTTTGCAGCCTTGCACAAGTCTGGATCCGGCATTGGGAACTGGGAATCCTCGGGTGTCCTCCAAGCTACCAGTGTGATCAATAATGGTAACCATGTGTAGTGGAACGTTTTTCCGTCCTCCTGGGATTTGCAGAAATCAACCAAGAATTCTTGGTAGAGGTACTTTTCCCAGTTAAATTGGACCCCCTGGCTGCACTGCATAGCTAAGGATACCACTAGTGTTGGCACTTCATCGGCATGACACTTCTACATTATTTTTCCTGCCAAAATCTATGCAGCAAACTGCACAACTCCATGTGAGAGAGAGCTAACGGAATAGCCTCGCGACTTCTTAACCAACCCGAAGTCGCTCTTCATCTGATCCAAGAGATTTTTCTCCTATTACTTCGCCACAAAAGTGTTTGTGGGGTTCGTGACCCGATAAGATAGCACTCTTATTTTGTGGACCATCATATCATCAATTTGGATGGTCCCTCCCATCCAAAGGCACCCATCATGAACGAGAACCAACAATTGACACACACAGATGATATTAATGATACTACAGCTAAAATGCGGGAAATATAACATGTTGATCAACCATGCACACTCAATATCAGTCACCCACTTCATTAGTTTAAGCCTTCTAACACTTGCCTCCTCATAGTATATTGATTTCAAGAATTCTAACTGTGGAAACTTTGCATGATCGCCAAAATCCTAATCCTCCATCTTCAGAAATGGTACCCGGGCCAACAAGTCGCCCTCAATGGGTACTTCATCCAGCAACAATGGCATGAATACCTTGTATTTCAATGAGTCAAGGCCCTTAGTCACTTTGGCAGCCGATTTCCTAGGGGGTATATATGGTGGTAAATGACTAATTTCCTTTTCATCCTCTACACTGATATTTTCAATCCCCATAGTCAACTCTTCTTCATCTAGATCCTATGGTTTCGTCGGCTGATTATTTTTATCCATACGAACCTTATGTATAATGTCAGTAGGGATTTTGCGCGGTGATTGCTGACCTAGGGCTTGTTGTGGATTTTTCTCCTTTTCCTCTCCTATCGTGGAGGTAATAAGTTTTGGCCTCAGTGACCTGGGTGTTGTGGTAGGGACTGGTGGTGTTGCAATAATCTTGTCAAGGCTCTTCCAAAAGAGTTTCTTTTACCACTCAAACAAATCTGCCTCAAACCCAAGCCCCTTCTTCGAAAACTCCCTCTCTACCTCTTTCCAATATCGTCAAAACATACAGTAACCATCTATGCTCAAACTTAGGTGCAAAATATCAAGACAATATCTCTGGAAGCAAAGCATCTAAATGTGGAGCGAGATGTTTTATTTATAGCCCTTTTTAAATTCAAATCCATCGATTCCCTCCAGATTTCCCTCATTAATTCTCTTTTGGCGACAGATTTCCAAAGATGTGCTCCTTAAATGCTTTTCCCCCACTCCTTTTAATGGAAAAATAGCCATCCAATCATCTACAGTGATTCCAATGGTCACTTTATATCCAAGCTGCGTGGGACCCACCTTGCTAGCACAGTTCCTTCATCGCAACCCCCACCTACGCCTTTCTCCTAACCATCATGCAGCCCATTCTCTTCACCAAGCTTTTCTCCTAACAGCGTAGTTTATAGTCCCGCACTTCCTTGCAACTGCTTGAAGTACTAAGATTGTCCTGCATCCATGTAGTCATCGCGTAGGGGCGGGATCGCCCCTTTACAACTTCAACTGGCTCCCATTGACTCTTCCTAGAAATAGCTCGTCATTAAAATTCGTGAGCTGAATTGCACCTCCATCCATAATCTCCTTGACAATATATGGTCCCAGCCAATGCATCTGAAACTTTCCAGGGAACTTAGTAAACTTTCTATCATGCATCAACATTAAATCTCTATTTTTGAAGGTGTGATGCTTAATGTGGTGATCATGCCACACCCTTTCTCTAGCCTTCTGCACCAACTGATGAAAACCTGCCAAGAATCGATCTTCTTCTAACTCTAGTATCTGCGCAAGGCATTCTTCCATTATATCCTGATCTTCTATCTTCGTGACTACAACAATCATTAAGCTCATCACTATGTACTCCATTGGCATCACCACTTCTTGTCCATAAACCAGTCGAAATGGTGTCTGTCTAGTCAACTTCTTACAGGTAGTTCTATATTCCCAAAGAAAAGTTGGTATGCGTACAACCCAATCATTCTTATTCACATTACAGATCTTCGTCAAAGAATTCTACAGGATCTTATTGAAAGCTTCAACCGTTCCATTTTCTTGAGGATGGTATCACATGCTTTTTTGATGATACATCTGGAATTATTCTAGCAAAGCAGCAATTGTTTCATTCAGGAAATGCGAAGCCTTGTCACTCATCAAAATATTAGGACATCCAAACCTAGACAGAATGTACTCAAACATAAACTTTGCAGTTGTAGTTGCGCTACAATCCTTCATGGGTTGCACCTCAACCCACCCAGTCAAGTATTTTTTCTTTGTGATGATGTAGCGTGTTCCTATCTTCCTTCCTAGTGGTTGAATAGGTCCAAAAAAATCTATTCCCCATTTTTCGAATGTATATAATGAGACTTGCATGTTCAGGGGAAATTCATCCCTTTGCGACAACTTCCCAATCCTTTGACAGACATTGCATGCCCTACAATATGCCTTGGAATATTTGTGTACAGTTAGCCACCATAACCCATCTCGCAGGATCTTCTGCACAATCTCTCTTCTAGCATAATGTCCTCTAGCAAATCCTCCATGTGCTTCAGCGAGGATACTTTGTCTTTCGTATCCGGTACATACCTGCACAAAAATTCACCCGGCCTCATTTTATACAAGTTCCCTGCAATTACGAAGAAATCTACAGCCCTGACCACCAATTACTTCTTCTGATGTGTCTTATATCCTTCAGGGGCGACACCTATAGACAAGAATTGGATTATATCCACAAAATGTTCATCTGCAACACGCATAGCAAAGAGTTGTGCATCAGGAAATCCTTCATCAATACTTGTAGGTTCTTTGCCATTCTCAATCCGTGAAAGGTGATCGGGTCCAACATTTAACCTTCCTGGCTTCATAATTACTTCGAAGTCATACTCCTGAAATAACAGTAGCCACCTACAAATTTCCCCCCCAACACAAGCTTGTTGACCAAGTACTTCAAAGTTGAATGGTCTGTATACATTTTGAAGTGTGCACCCAACAGATAGTGCCTAAACTTCTGGAGTGCATAGACCATTGCCGACCCTTCGTGCTTCGTGGTTGAATAATTATTCTCTTCCTTAGACAGTTTTCTGCTCACAAATGCAATCGGGTAGTTGATATCTCTTGCACCTAGTTGGGTTAAAACTACTCCTAAGGCTATGCAGGATGCATCCACATGTACATGAAATTATTTCTTCCAATCGGGAAACACTAGAATAGATGTTGTAATCATCTTTACCTTCAAAGTATCTAATTTTTTCCAGAAATCATCATCCTGACAAAATGTCACATCTTTCTTCAATAACTTCTCCATGAGCGCAACAATCTCCACGTATGCCTTAATGAACTTTCTGTAGTATCTTGTATGGCCCAATGTTGCACGCAGCTGTTTTACATTTCTTGTGGGCTCCAAATTTATAATCACCGTAATTTTAGTAGGTTCCATCATCAACCCTTTCTTACAAGCAATGTAGCCCAAAACTATTCCATATGGTACGCAAAATATACACTTCTTCATATTTAGGGAGATCTGATACATCCTACAAGTATCCAACATCAAGCGAAGACTTGAAACATGATTTTTAACTAATCCGAACACCGTCCAATCATCAAAGTAGACCTCCAAAAACTTATGAATAAATTCCTTAAAGGTAGTGACTACCACCCTAGAAAATATCGTAGGGGAATTCTTAAGTCCAAAGGGCATAACTGTATACTGAAAAGAACACCATTTTGTAGAAAAGGTAGTCTTACTTCGATCTTCTGGCGCAATCTTGATCTGGTGATGTCTTGAGAATCCATCCATAAAAGAGTATGCTTCTTGACCACCAACGTTTTCCAAGACTTCATCTGTGAACGACGTGGGGAATGGATCATCTACATATGCATCATTCAACTTCCTTAGATCTACGCAGATCTTGATGTCACCCTTTGTCTTCTTTTCTTGAACCACCATAGGACTAACCCAGTCTGATTCTTCTACAGGCTCAATAATTCTTGATGCCAGCATCTTATCCATCTCTTCGCACAATGTTTCTTTGTATTTAGGATTCAATTGGTATGGGTACTACTTTACCCGCTTCGCATCTGGCTTCAGATTGATCTTCATAACACCCAGATCACCTACTACCCCCTTTAGATTAGAGAACTTTGTGGGAAACAAATCCTAATATTCATGTAACAACTCTGTGACTTTGTCAACTGTGTCCTCATCCCAGTAATTTCCTATATTAGTGAACTTCGACTGTTCTTCCAACCCGATGTTCACTTGCTTGGTCTTCAATGGTTTTGAAATGTCAAGAACCTCTACCTCAGGCCCAACAACTTTGCGTTGTCCCTCTAACTCGGGGATATTGATATTCCTGGGATCTTCCTCGCCCTCTTCTGTGGTAACATTGTATCACTCCAGAGCATGGCGCAGCTGCGTACTTCAGTCAGGTTGTACCCACGTGATAGGATCTATAAGAGTTCTGAATATCGCAGTCTTGATTTCCTGTAATGTTTCATCAATAAATTTGAATCCATCCTCAAAATTGAATGTTAGCAAAAATCTCTCCTTCAGAACATCCCACTCTGTGGTTCCATGTCGCAACTATGTTTCTAAGTACTAATTCATCATAATAGTATCCAAGGTATGGAAGAATATATGTACCCATTCATGTTATGGTTCCTCTCCCCATGCTTTCGTCCAACGAGCCAGATGCTCGCGCAGATCATCCTTCCCTGCATATTTTTTAGTAATGCAGGTATTTGCATAGCCAAATCACAACTTCATCATCCTTTAATACTCCTTCCAGTCTGAAAAATTGTTCTTATGTGACCCCACCATCTGGTAGGTGTAGCTTGCAGTGCTATGTCCAATTCCTGGAACCAATGCTCCTTGGTACATCCCTTTCAAATTTATCAAGAAACAAATTTACATCTTCTAAGCCATCATAATATGGTAAATTGTGTACCTCACTGGATATACACTAGAGTGGTTCAATAAGTCTGTTGCACCATAGCATTGATACTTCATGCAATCTATTCTACCAATGCTCAAGATCCTCATCTGAATTCGAGTTGTAGGAGTTGTCCTTTTCCCAAGTGATTCTTCCATCTGCTGTAGGATTGATCCAATCCTTGTTCTACTCAGTAAGCTTATAGATATGTTCAATATCATCCTCCTCGTAGTAATATTGGACTCGTTCAGTATATCATGCACCCTCAGCTAGATCCAATGGAACAATAATTCTCAGTTCCTTATTTTCAAACGTCATGTTACACTTCTTCAGGTTGACGACCACATTCATATCAAACGCCCAATCGATTCCAAGAAGCACTGGGTAGGGATTACTATCATACACTATTTCAATTACATAAAAATTAGCTATAGCGGGTGCCCCTTCAATGTCTACAGTTACACCATGTAGGTATCCCATAGGAATAATCTTCTGTTGGTTCTCCATTCGCAGCTGAATTGGGGACCATTGTAGTGCCATCTTGCCCATTCTTTCCCAGGTTTGTTTAGCAGAAATATTCACATCATAACCCAAATCTAAGATCACCTGGTCCATTTCAAACTCTCTTATTTGTTCATTCAATCTCATCTCCCGACTAGTCCTTTTCTTACTTTTGTCTACTTTACGCACTACGTGTTGTTCAGAGAGTGGCTTACCCTTGCCAACGCAGTTGTCTATTAACTCTTGTAGTCCCTCCACTGCTTTCTAGTCCCTTAAGAGCTTCATGCAAGTTTGCAAGAAGGATTTTAATACTAATGGATTTGTTTCCTACGCAGCAATGACCTCTTCAGGCTTCTTTGTTCGTGCATTCTGATTCTGTAATGTGGAAGCACCTGAATCCACAAAGTTCTTCTTCGCCTCCATAAATTTTTCTTTTTCCTTATGCAAATCAAATTCAGTATCTTTGTCAGCATCCCTACACACCCACGAATTTTCCTCTAGTTGTTTCCTCGCGGCTTTGTCTTCCCCAGTAGTTATACCGCTTCATGTAACTGAATTTATTCTTGGACCATACTCGCATGGTTCTGACCTCATCATCTAGATGTTTTGAGTGGGCTTCTCGCTCTTCTTCTCTTGCATCTTTGTGATGAGTATAGGACAATCTTTTATTACTTGGTCAAATTGTCGGCAATACTGACAAGAGGGGTGTGTCGGGTTCTGACAATCTCGCGCACAGTGACATGGTTCCGCATAATTGTAACAAATAACTTATCTGCGACCTCCTCCATCCTCCCCTTGTCCTTGGAATCCTCTACGCTCTGCAGGTGCACTTTGATCCTGCTATGGACGTGTCTCCGCGTGTACTCTATATGTTGGAGTTTTGTCCATCATTAACTCATAGCTTTAGCAATTATGCTCATCATGGCCTACAGACTTACAGAAATTGTAGAATAGTTGTTGGGGAGTCTGTATGAACTTATGCAACAAATGGAAATTGTCAGTTGAGTGTTTTCCTATTATTTGGAAGATAGCACACTAGGGTATTACACCATTACTCAATCCAGCGGAATTTTCTGGTTTTAGGGGGTTAGGACCTCCCCTAATTAGATAGTTCTGATATATCAGGCAATGATCCTTGTCATGACCATTTCCTTTGCACTTTAAGCACCACACTTCAGAATGGGTCTCATTTTTTACCTCTTTTCCCTTTTTGAGATCCTGCAACTCCATATGCAGGCTAGCCAACTGCGTTTGAATCTACTGCACTCCTATATTCGTATCCTGAATAGGCGAAGCCTCCAACTTCATAGAAATTTCTAGCGCTTCAGCCTGTGATCTAAGCTTCTGTTGTGACAATGGTAATCTCAAATGAGGCAACAATGTAGCAATATACCAGTCCTTATGTTGCTCGTCTGAAATCTGTAGATTAGCCTGTTGTAGCAGACATTTCATCTTTTGATCAATATCCCATGTAGATTCATTCACCTTCTTCTTAATTTATTTGAGCTCAGTCACATATTGGGCTTGATACTTTGGCTTTCTAAATTCATTATTCAGTGCATATTTTATGTATTTCAATGATGCAGATGGATGAGTCGTATTGTACTTAATATACCATCTCAACGCCCTATCCTGCAATGTTGTGACTGTTAGGATATTCCGACACATAGAAAATAGTTAAGTACAACTTGGTCTAGTATAGAGTTAGGTATAGAGTTAGGTAAAGTGTGTTTCTTTACCGTTGTACATTTTGTAACTTACAATCTGACGGTCACGATATGTAGTGATCTGACAGTTCATTCTCTCCTCGGTACTACCGACACTTGATCCATGGCTTGACACCCGATTGGTCCATGATTTCTATTTAAAGCGCATGGAGGGTCATTTGTAGGGTAATCCGTGCATGAGAGAAGCATATGTAAATTTTCATTCTTTTATTAATAAATTGCCTGAAGTGGCCACGTTGGCTCAGGCCGTGGACTGTTTCCCTCTTTGAGGGTTTTAACCACGTCAAAAATACTGGTGTATTGATATGCGATCTAGTTGTGAGCGGTGTCCTTTGGTGTTTTGTCTGAGGAACTTACCCTGTAAATTCCTACATGGTATCGGAGCTATTTGAGGGCCGCGTCCATTGGTGATCCAAATCTGAAGCCGGTAGAACTGCATCCGACTACTGTTTCCTAGATCTGTTGTTTTTGACTGCTTTCGGGCCGAGAGGACTACTCTATTGTGTTGGGAGCATCTGTTCCAGTGAGGAA
This sequence comes from Pinus tabuliformis, assembly GCA_031772625.1. Classification (NCBI taxonomy): domain Eukaryota; kingdom Viridiplantae; phylum Streptophyta; class Pinopsida; order Pinales; family Pinaceae; genus Pinus; species Pinus tabuliformis. Next base: position 251,289,166 of record CM062808.1, on the reverse strand, counting down.
CCCCTTTCCTTTCACGCGAAAAGGTTTCCGATAGCCCTAGCTGCGTCATTTTTAAGATCTGGAGGTATACAGTGTTTATTTGCAGTTTATTGTTATTTTCTCTCTGTTTATTTCGGTTTCGGTTTATTTAGCCTTTTTTATTACCGGATTTATACCTTTCATTTCTACGTATGCTCTTTGCCCTACGACTCTGTGCAATCTGGGCTAATCAGAAACAGAAAGGAAGGATTTTTCTCATGCGTATGCTCTTTTCCCTGTGCCTTAGTGTGATCTCGGAAAATCAGAAACATTGAGAAAAATATTTAGTTTCCGGCTAAAGCTAACTTTGAGCCGCAAGGTTCATTTTTTAAAATATTTAGTTTTTCGACTAAAGCTAACTTCGAGCTGTAAGGTTCATTTTCTTTGCATGTCCATGTTGGGTTTTGTGTTTTTGTAGGGAAAAAGAGCTTTCTCAAAGCAAGCACGCAACCCAAAGCACCCTCTCTCTCTCTCTCTCTCTCTCTCTCTCTCTCTCTCTCTTGGTTCAAAGCTATTTTAAGAGAGTAGAGGTCTTGGGTTCAAGTCTCCATTTTGTGGGGGCGGACTTTTTCATTTCCACACATTCCCGCACTTCGTCGGCAACTTCATCAACTTTTTTTCAAAAAGCCATAACTTCTTCATCCGGAAGCCGTTTTCAGAGCCGTTTTTTTTAAACCAACGTAATTTTTCGAAATCTATCCATTGGAACACTTAGTTTCAGCATCTTTTGCTTCAGTTTCCATTGAAATGGAAAGTCAGTACCAAGTTACCCTTGACAGCACCAACTACTTCCAATGGTTGGCCTACATTGAGGATTTACTTAGAAGTAAAGGTCTCTACAGAATAGCCTCAGGCCAAGAAAAGAAACCGAAGGATGAAGATAAGGCTTCTAAATTGGAAAATAGGCAAGATCAAGTACGTGGATTGATAGGGATGTCTATTTCTCTAGATCTTAGATTCCATATTGCAGAACTTGATACTCCTGATGAAGCAATGAAACAAATCAATAAAGTTTTTGGGATTAAAAATGAACTTAGAGCCCATCAATTTGAAAATGAGTTGCTTACATTGGACCCTAATAATTTTTCTTGCATTGAAGATTTCTTGTCCAAGTTCAAGACCCTTAGATATCTCTTGGAAGGTGTTAAAGTTAAGAAAGAAGATAGTAACCTTATCTATTCCATTCTTACTAAGTTGGGACCAGCCTACTCTGTGTTTGTTTCCACCTTCAAAATTAACTCTTAATTAATGAAAGAAATTTTTAGTTTTTATTTCAAAACAAAAATGTAGTTTCAACTTATATAGAATTAACAAAATTTTGTATAGTTAATAATTTTTTTATATTTAAAGAAAATTAACTATTAATTAATAAAAAATATTTTAAGTTATATTTATAAATTGCCAGTTTCAACCTATGTAGTATTGACAAAAAGTTTAGTATTTCACATTGTGATTATGACAATGGTCAACATATCTTTAAATAATATTTAATCTCAATCCATACATGCACCAAATAGGTATGTTTATTTTGGAATAGAGCTTCAACAATTTTAATTTAATTATCCATATTTATGAGTTGGATAGCAAGAATTTAATCTCCATAGATTATTCTAGAATATACTTAGTAGTATACACAAATTAAAAGTTGAGATTTATTCCAAAGTGATTATGCTCTTTTTTCCTTTTTAATTAAATTGATTAATTAAAAAAAACGTCATATGAAATGAGCTATGGTTTTTTTGACAGGTCATGGTATTGTAACAAAGCCGATTAAGAATCTATACGTTAAAGTGGGGATAAATCTCCAAGAATAAAAAGGTATTTTAATAATAATAATAATAATGTTATAATTTAGTTAATTTTATCATTTTTAAATTTTGAACAATGCGAAAAAAAAGTGATCTAAGAAACTGGATTCATTCTCCCCCAGGTGTCCTAAATCTTGCGTGTTGAACACGATTCTCAAGGGACACATGTCTGATTCGTGGGTCTAGTGTGTCTGAATACAAAGGATTCGTGGACCTAGCGAATCTAATTCGCCCAAACAATGTGTCATGATTTTGGGACACGTGTGCCTCTTGAAAAATGTGCCATGACTCTTTAAAAGCCCAATTTGGTACCCTTTCTCATCATTGTAATGATTCTTTAATAAGAGAACAAGAAAAACTCTTACACCTTGGTCTTCTTAATCTTGGAAACTCTTCCAAGAAAGCGTTAGCCGCCCAGCAGCAACCAAATTCAAAGAATCCTAAGAAGTCATATCCTAAAAAGAATGGTCCTAAACCAAACAAGGGTCCTAAGCAATCTCAGCCTCAAAATGAAAAATCATTTCAACAAAATGATAAGACAAATAAAAACAAATGGAAGAAGACTGATAGACATTGCAACTTTTGTAATCGAGATGGCCACTTAGAATCCAAATGCTTTAAGAAGATGCTAGCCTTGGAAGCAGCGATGAAGAAACATAACATCCATGTGGAGCATTCTTCAACTTCAACTTCATCTTCAAGAATGGCACTTTCTGCATGTGGTTGTCAATCATCTCGGTCTGGTTATGCATTAAATGTATCTTCTTCTTCTCATTCTCATGAGTGGCTCATTGATTCTGGAGCTTCTTATCACATGGCCAAAAACAAAGCCATGTTTTCTTCTTTAAATGATTGTAACACCAAAAATATATATGTTGGTGATGATAGATCTCTTAGTGTTGTAGGGACTGGAACTGTTCATATAGACAATGGTCAGTTTAATGATGTATTATGTGTTCCAACCTTATCCTGCAACCTTCTATCTATATATCAGATAACTCATTTAGGTGAAGGTAAAATCGTTGAATTTTCACCTCATGATGTTGTAATCAAGGACCTAAGAGATCCTAAAAATATTTTAGCTACTGGCATTGCTGATGATTCTACAAGGTTGTATAAGTTTCACAACTTTGGGTCATCAAATCTTCCCTCAGTATTTGTTGCTCATAACGATGAAGTGAGCAAACTTTGGCATGAGCGATTTGGTCACTTAAACTATCGCTCCCTTCAGCATCTATGTAAACAAAATATGGTGACAGGTCTTCCTATGGTATCTTGCAGAGATGGTGTTTGTTCCGGATGTGTACTCGGAAAACATCATCGGGAGAGTTTTGAAAAACGTGCCTCTTGGCACGCCTCAGCCCCTTTACAGCTTGTGCATAGTGATTTATGTGGTCCACTTCCAGTTGTGTCATTCTCTGGCTGCAAGTATTTCTTAACTTTCATTGATGATTTCTCCAGACGCACTTGGGTAGACTTCTTAAAACTCAAGAGTGAAGTATTTAACACATTTTTGGCCTTCAAGGCCTTTGTTGAAAAACAATTTGGACATCAAATTCTTAAGCTAAGATCTGATAATGGCGGAGAATATGTTAAAAACACATTCATCAACTATTGCACTGAGAATGGAATTCAAATGCAACATAAGTTACATATACTCCACAACAAAATGGTGTAGCTGAAAGGAAGAATCGCACCTTAAAGGAAATGGCTAAGTGTATGCTACAATCTAAAGGACTTGGTCTTAGTTTTTGGGCAGAAGCAATTAACTGTGCAAATTACATAATAAATCACACTCCTACTAAGGCTTTAAATAATATCACTCCAGAAGAAGCATGGAGCTCAATCAAACTAGATGTAAGTCACTTTCGTGTTTTAGGAAGTGAAGCGTGGGCCCATATTCCAGATGAAAAGCATAAAGCTTTAGAACCTAAGAGTGAAAAATGTACTTTTGTTGGATATTCTGAAGATTTCAAAGGCTATAGACTTATTCCATTTAAGTCCAAAAATGTTATCATTAGAAGAGATGTAAAATTTGATGAAAATATATCGGCCTGCGAGCCTAGTCCGGCGGATGTGCCACCTCTCCCTATCTCTTCTACCTTTGAAAACATTTCTTCTTCAGATGATGAAATTGAGGATGACAATCCTCCCCCACCTTCTCAGGATCCTCCTTCAGCTCCTCAGCTTCCAAAATGGGTCTGTGCTACTCGGGATGCAGCAGGTGATCTTGTCGGTGATCCTACAGATCAGCAACGCACACGTTCTCAGTTTGAGAGAGCCTCTTCTTTACTGGTTCAAGCTCTAGTAAATTATGATCCTGACAACTTTGCAGAAGCTTCAGGCCATCCAAATTAGGAAGCAGCTATGAATGAAGAATATCATTCATTGTTGGAAAATGATACATGGGATCTTGTTCCTCTACCAAAGGGACGAAAACTTGTTAGATGCAAAATGGGTTTACAGAACCAAGTATGGACCAAATGGGAAAGTTGATAAACATAAAGCTCGTCTTGTTGCTAAAGGTTTTTCATAGGTTGAAGGCATTGACTACACTGAAACCTTCTCCCCTGTTGCCAAAATGAATTCTATCCGCCTTGTTCTTTCCCTTGCTGCCTCGTTCAAATGGGAAGTCCATCAAATGAATGTTAAATCTGCCTTCTTGCATGGGGACTGGCATGAAGAAATCTACATGGAACAACCCATTGGCTTCATAAAAATAGACTCAAGCCTTGTATGTCGGCTTAAGAAATCCCTTTATGGTCTCAAGCAAGATCCTCGAGCTTGGTATGCCAAAATGGATAGCTTTCTTTTAGAATCTGGCTTTTCTAGGTGTCATTTTGACAATACTGTCTACACCAAGCAAGTGGGCAAGTCTCTTATCATTCTTGTTCTTTATGTTGATGATCTTATCCTTACCGATAGTGATCCCAACCTTATAAACCATGTGAATTCTAGCCTTAAAAGGAAGTTTGAAATAACAGACTTAGGAAACTTACATTATTTTCTCGGTCTTCAAGTCTTGCAATCCAAGGAAGGTATTTCCCTTTCTCAGTCCAAGTGTGCCTGTGATATTCTATGCCACTTTCACATGGAAGACTGTAAGCCAGCCCCTTCTCCCTTTCAGTCTGGAGTCAAACTTTCAGTCACTTATACTTCTCCTGAAGTTGATGCTACCTTATACCGTCAACTTGTAGGAAACTTTTGTATCTAACCCATACTCGTCCTGACCTTTCCTTTGATGTTGGCCTTGTTGCTCGGTTTATGAAAAACCCACGTGAAAGTCATTGGAAAGTAGCTAAAAGAATACTTCGTTATGTTTGAGGTACAGTTTAGTTTGGGATTCATTGCAGTGCCGAAGCAGCTCCTCTATTGGTTGGTTTCACTGATTCTGATTGGGCTGGTGACCGTGATGATCGGAAGTCTACTGTCGGTTATGTGTTCACTCTTGGTTCAGGACCTATTACATGGGCTTGCAAGAAACAAGGTGCCATTTCTATTTCTTCAGCAGAAGCAGAGTATCGTGGTGCCGTAGAAGCTAGTAAGGAAGCCTTGTGGCTTCGTCAGATCCAGTCAGAGTTTGGCTTTCAGCAGCAGCATTCGACTACACTTTGGTGTGATAATCAAAGTGCCATTCAGTTATGAAAAGATCCAGTCCAACATCAGCGCAGCAAACACATCGAACTGCACATGCACTTCATCAGAAAGCTCATCCATGACCATGTTCTTGAAGTGCAATATTGTTCAACAGATGATCAAGTTACAGACATCTTCACAAAAGCTCTCACAGAGGCGAAGTTCACTAAACTTTGATTTATGGTTGGACTTCAGGAAGTTTTCACTAAGGGGGGATAGGCTCTAGTGCCTCCTTCCTTCTCCTATTGTGTCATATTTGTAAATCCTTCAATCCTATCCCAAATTGTTCTTAAGGGGGGATGTTAGGATATTCCGACACATAGGAAATAGTTAAGTACAACTTGGTCTAGTATAGAGTTAGGTATAGAGTTAGGTAAAGTGTGTTTCTTTACCATTGTACATTTTGTAACTTACAATCTGACGATCACGATATGTAGTGATCCGACGGTTCATTCTCTCCTCGGTATTAGCGACACTTGATCCGTGGCTTGACACCCGATTGGTCCATGATTTCTATTTAAAGCGCATGGAGGGTCATTTGTAGGGTAATACGTGCATGAGAGAAGCATATGTAAATTTTCATTCTTTTATTAATAAATTGCCTGAAGTGGCCGCGTTGGCTCAGGCCGTGGATTGTTTCCCTCTTTGAGGGTTTTAACCACGTCAAAAATACTGGTGTATTGATCTGCGATCTGGTTGTGAGCGGTGTCCTTTGGTGTTCTGTCTGAGGAACTTACCCTGTAAATTCCTACAGTGACTAGTTGTGCTTTCTTCAGATCATCATCCATTATCTGCTATGACTTCCACACAGCATCTGCTACAAACCAAAATTGATCATGGTCTTTCATCCCTAGACCCCTGAATATAGGAATCTTCATAGTGTTCACCATACTAAATATCGGAGGTGGAGGTGGAGGTGTAGGTGTGTGAGGTGGAGGTGATGGCAGAGGTGGAGTGGATGGATGTGGAATTCGCACAGTGCCATGATCTACCGACTGTGTTGCAACTTTGGACGACTTCAGACTCTTGCTTTCTTCTTCGCTGTCGAATGCTCCCAATAGAGGATTGTATTCAACAATTGCATCTAGATCTTTTCTAAACTGTTTTCCACTTCGCGTAGCTCCTGTCGAGCCTCTTCTAAACATCAATTTAGTGGAATAACCCATTTCTCATACAATAGAATTTTAATCGAAGTTTTCAGATACTTACCTCTTGGTCCTTTGAAAAATCAGCATTCAACTTCACTATAATTGATCGACGTATTGATCGTGAACTCAGTGATAAATCTGCCCAAAATATGATCGATCCAGTAATCGACAGCCTTCACAACCTTGTATTTTGATCCTTCCAAGCGCTTCACTAACTCTGGAGTCCAAACAATAGGGTTATCCAGCTTCTAGGTAGGTTGACCATCCGCCAATTTAGCCAACCATTCATATAATTCACACGGAAAAGAGCAAAAGAAAACTTTGTGTTCCTCTGTATACAGGTATCTCTACAACCACTCTTCTTTCAACAAGTGCAAATTTTTGTTTTCTTGGGCTAAAAACTCGTGCATCTTCTGATATATCCACTTTTCAATCTCCTTCTTTGTTGGTTTCCACGGACCCCACATCACATGTCCCTCAGATAGATCCTAGTCCCGACAACAAAACCATTTGTTCGCTTGAGGAGGCTTGGACCCAAGTTCGTAGTTAGATGCACTAACCAACAAAACCCTACACTACCGGACCTTTCGGCAACAACCTGCATAGCGCAAGATGCAGTCTCACCCAAGGCAGTATTGGGGGATGCTAGAACCAGGTTTCTGCATCCAGAGGGCTATGTGATGTGTTTTCTTACAAACTTAGGGCTTTATCTTGAACTTCACAAACCCTAACCCTTGGAACCCAGAACTTACAATAAATAATAGTTAACAGAGTTTCGTCCTTCGTCGATTGCACTAAATGGGCCTAACATCATATAAATAACTAGATATACGTCTTCATGTTGAAAATAGCAACAAGAAATGCTAAAAATAGAATTGCTAAAAAAAGCAATGCTATAAAAGCATATCTTTCAATATATGTCTAAAAGCATATCTTTCATCTAGTGTAAGTCCAAGGCATAAATTGATGTTTTGAGGTTTATGATCAGATCCCAGGTTAACCAATTCAAATCTTAAAGTAGAACTTTGAAGTTTTCAATTGGTCACTTTTTTTAATCTATCTTTCAAATCATACAAGTCTTCTAATTTCACTACGGGCTTAGGAAAATTATTTTCCTCAAAAGAATTGTTTTGTTTCTTGTCATGCTCATCTTCATCAATGATTTGATCAGAGTAAGACCCTTCAGAAGTTAAAAAACTTAGGATGTCATTGTCATCATTAAATACATGCCAGTTGGTTATGTTATCTGGAATGGAGGGACAAAAAATTAATTCAATTGAAAATCTATCAAGACTAAAATCTTCAGGTGGAATGAGCTTGGAAGCAACATTGGCTAGGAGATCAACACTAGAATTCTATAATCTTGGGATCATAGCTATATTGAATGCAATGAAATGGGAAGTTATATCTTTGATCAAATATTGATAATGTTTGAGGTGATTAGAAACACAATGGATGTTGTTTCTGACTTGTTTTATTAAAATCTATGAATCACCAAAAAAATTAATATATTTGACATCAAGACTAATGGCCTTTTGCAAGCCATATACCAACGCTTCATATTCAACAATGTTGTTGGTACAATCAAATTCCCATCTACAAGCTGTAGAATTTTCACTGTAGATCACCTGATATATGCAATGTCCTAAAGCATAATACTAGATCTACTTCTACCATAAACTTTGTGGAAGCTTAAACAGATATGAGCATCATCAACCAAGAACAGATATAACTCAGAATGAGAAGTAATCAACCATAACACAGAAGATATAACACTAGGGAAAGCAACTGCCAACCCCAACTCTAGATTATCACACAAGTGGAAATCTTGTTCAACTTACAAAAAGAATCAGCTCAAAAGCTATCCTTCTCTCTCTGCAATCAAATAATACAGCTCACAGACTAAATAGACATAGAATATATCTTCCTCAAGCCCTCGAAACCTCCAATTTCCTTGTGCAGTTTTGATTGGGGTCCAATGATGTCACATGTGTGAATTGGCCTCATCACACTCACTGTAACCTCTGATCCAACTACGCAATCCTTAAGGAATAATATTCCTTCTGCATGCAAGGAATATTCACAATGGAATATTCTTGCAACTGATAGTACACTGTCCCTCCATCTGATCTCAACTAGGTCTCTGACTGAACTGACATGCATGAGTTATCCATGAGTGAATACTCAGTTATCTGAAATACAGTAGTTACATGCATGCAAGCATTAACTAACTAAACTCTCATTAATTTAACAAATTGTTAAATTAATCTAACTGGACTTGACTCAGTTAACTGAGCCAACTAATTACAACTCAATATTACAACTCATCCTTATCTCTTTAACTGATGGATAAATCCCTCAATCAAAGGAGAAATTGTTGCATGTCCTCACATAGACTTCATGTTCATAATTCCTTAACTAATTAACTCAAGATGAATTAATTAATCAATTTACAAATAGATGCTAATATTAAATTCGAATTTTACTTCCTATGTTTAGTCCAGGACTGACTAAAATAAGAAGGGATCCTGAAATTCTATTTTTAGCACTTTCGCTTTTCACCCATTGTTGCTAAGATCCACAATGGTTGAACTGCTATTTATAGTATGCCTATTTATAGCAGTGCTATTTTTAGCATTTTCTATTCTTAGCATTTCTTGTTGCACTTTTCAACACTCCCTCTCAACAAGAAAGGGATTATCAGTAACCCCAATCCTATCTCTGTGGAACTTGAACTTGCATTTTGAAAATGTCTTAGTCAAAATATCTACATCTTGTTCCTCGGTCGAAACATACAGCAACATCATGATCCTCTGACCACATAGTCCCATAGATGATGGTAATGAATATCTATATGCTTGGACCTATCATGAAACACGGGATTCTCAGAGAGTTTTATGCAACACTGATTATCACAGTATATCATTGTAAGATCCATCATTTGACCAAACAATCCCACTAGAATCTTCCACATCCAAATGGCCTCGCATGCTCCCTGACTGGCAGCCATGTATTCAACCTCTGCTAAGCTAAGTGCAACTGATCTCTGTTTCCTGTTGTACCAGGAAACTATAGCTGAACCAAGGTTGAAGATTTCTCCAGAAGTGCTCTTTCAGTCTGATGGACTACCTGCCCAATCTGCATCTATGAAGCCTTGCAGCTTCACTCCCTTTGTTCGTCTATACCACAATCTATATTGTGTAGTGCCTCTGAGATATCTCAGCACATGCTTCGCTGCCTTCCAAAATAGCTTGGTAGGTTGAACCATAGCTTGACTCATCTGGTTCACCGCAAAGCATAAGCTGGGTCATGTGTTCACCAGATATATAAGTGAACCCACCAGCTGCCGATAAACAGTAGCAACTACTACCTCACCTGAAGTAGCATCCTCCTTCCTCCAGTTCCCAGCTAGAGGAGTCTACATGGGTTTGCTTTTCTCCATGTGAAAGTGCCTGAGTATCTCATTAGCATGCTTTCCTTGAGGCACAAATACTTCCCCATCTTTCTGCCACACTTCCATGCCTAGAAAGTAGTGCATGAGGCCCATGTCCTTCATCTCAAACTCTCTTGCAAGGTCCTCCTTACAAGATTTGATCAGCTGATCATCACATGTCAAAATCAGATCATCGACATAAAGTACAATAATCAATGGCTTACCTTCTACCATGATGTGGTAAAGGTTCGCATCTGATTCACTCTTGGTGAAGCCCAATCTGGTGAAATAGTTGTCGATCCTAGTATACCAAGCACAGGGTGCTTGCTTCAACCCATATAGTGCTCGCTTGAGTTAGCAAACATGTGACTCACGATCAAAGGTCTCAAATCCTTTGGGCTACTCAATGTATCCCTCTTCCTCAATCTTCCCATTGAGGAACGTCGTCTTCACATCCATCTAATGGATCTTCCAACCCATTTGAGCTGATAGAGCTAGCATTGATTTGATAGATGAGTACCTTGCTACAGGAGCAAAGTTCTCATCGTAGTCGATCCCCTCAACCTGTGAGAAACCTCGGGCAACAAACCTTGCCTTGTGTTTCTCAACACTGCCATCAGCTGCTTCTTTACCTTGTAAATCCATTGGGAACTAACCATTGACTTGTCCCCACGTCTAGGGACAACATCCCACACATTGTTCCATGTGATAGAATCATACTCTTCTACCATTGCATCAACCTAGACTAGTTGTTGCACTGCCTCCTGAAAAGAAGAAGGTTCGGTCACTACCCACTCCCCAACTAGGGCCATGTAGCTAGTGTATCTCTCGAGAGATCTCCTCTGTTTGCGCTGAGAGGATGGCTGCCCCACATTCTCTCTTGCATCTAGCATCAATCTGTCAGCTTCCCGCAAGCATTTCCACCTATCTCTGGAAGACTCTCCAGGAGTGGTGGTCTCCACTACTGGATCCTCTGCATGTGGCTGATCCACATCATCAGGAGGCTCCTCCTCCTTTGGAACTAAAAGTTCCTCATCTCCATGCAACTTGAGCTCCCTCTCAAGTGACACTCGCATGGCTCTCTGCTCGTCGAACTTCAGATCCCTACGCACTACGGTCCTCTGACTGGCAGGCAGAAACACACGATAGTTGTGGGGTGTATCTATGTACCCCACAAGTATCCCCAACTCAGTTTTTGGGTCTAGCTTCTTCCAAGCATCTTTGGTCACATGACAGTAAACTGATGATCCAAAGATGCGGAAGTGACTCACATCTGGTCGCTTCCCCGAAAAAGCCTCCATAGGTGTCTTCATCCCCAAGATATAATGAGGACTTCTATTCTGAAGGTACATTGTTGTATAGCATGCCTTAGCCCACAGATGAAGTGGTAGGCTTTGGTCATGCAATATCACTCGAGCTGCTCCCAAAATAGATATGTTCTTCATTTCGGCCACCCCATTCTGTTGTGGGTTATGGGGTGCCATCAGTTCCTGTTTAATTCCTTCTACCGCACATAAGTCTTTAAACTGTTGGGAAACATACTCTCCACCATTGTCACTACGCAAGGCTTTTACTTTATTTCTTGATTCTTTCTCTGCCAAGGCTTTAAACTCACAAAACCTCAAGAAGGTATGATCATTCTTTTGTATAAAGTAGATCCAACATCTAAGAGAAAAATCATTAATAAAAATAACATAGTACTTTTGTTTAGCGATGGAGGCTGTAGAGAATGGTCCACAAACATCTGAGTGAACTCACTCCAGGATTGCTCCAGCTCACTATCCCGATCCTGAAAGGAAGATTTTGCATAATTACCCAAGGTGCATCCTTTGCATGTATCTGTTTGCTCCAGTTTTCCCTTGGGTAAGCCGGTAGAAATTTGCGGCATGATCTTCAAGGCCCCGTGATGCAAGTGGCCTAGTCTTCTATGCCATAGCTCGCCAACATCTTGGCTTTGCACCACCTCTGCTTTTGAACTCAGTGCAGCAGAGTCTTCTACCTCCATCTTGTAGAGATTCTTTACTCGAATCCCAATTCGCTTTGTCTGTCCGGTGCTGATATGCCTCAGGAAAACGTTTCCTTTACTAAAGACTACATCATAGCCTTTATCTTCTAACATAGCAACAGACACAAGATTCTCTTTCAGACCTGGTACATACTTAACAGCAGATAGGGTGAGAGCAACACCATGCTCCCTCTTAAACACAACTGTACCTTCACTGGAGACACAGTACTTCCCATCATCGCCCATCTCGATCCGCATCTAGAGATCCTTCTCCTCCAATGTACTGAAAAGATTCTTGTCACTCGACATGTGGAAAGAAGCTCCACTGTCTAGGTACCAAACACATCCCACCATGGATGAAACCATGCATGCGATAAGAGAGAAATCCAGCTCAAATTGTGAGGCTAATGCATCACCATTAGATCCCTTTGAGGAACCCTTCTTGGATTTCTTCTATGGACAATTAGTAGCATAATGACCCACTTCATGACAGTGAAAGTATCGCACTTTCGACTTGTTAAACTTCTTCCCACCATGAGAATATTTAGATTGGGATGCCTTCTCTTTCCCTTTCTTAGCTTTACTCGCTAAAGCTAGATTTTCTTCATCATCTTTTTTTGATGAAGATCCATCCCTAGTGCTTCACCTTATCTCCTCCTGCATCAAATCCAACCAAAGTCGTTCCCAATCTAGCAGTTTCTCTCTTCCATTAACCAAGTCCTGGTAGCTATGCCATCTCTTAGGATGACCGAGGAGCACAAGACTCACCATGCCATCATCAGCTGTCACGATCCATACGCTTTCAAGCTCATCCCTGCAGGTGGTGAGCTTGTTTAGGAATGTAGATATTGTGTTGCCCTTTTCGCACTTAATCTTTCGAAGCTTGTCTTTCAGCGCCAGCTTCCTCTGATCGTTGCTATTCTGATAAATAGCTTTCAATTTTTTCCACATCGAAAACATAGTCTCCTTCCCATGGAGGCTCGAGACAATGTGATCTCGAACTCCCTCCAGGAGGATTCTCCTTGCTCTAGCCACACACTTTTTCCATTCCGCCAGTTGAGTAGCATCAGTTGGCTTTTGGACGTCTTAATCAATGAAGTCCTTTAGACTGTTATCTTCTAATACTACCTCCATGCGATCCTTCTAGGCTATATAATTCAAACTACCATCAAGGGCATATTTGAGTCTTAAACCACTAAACGCCATAGGTGAAATAGAGATGTGATAAGAACTCAATTTCAATATTCAGAAACCAAACTTCGAAATTCTCCTGCTTGTATAATGTTCTTCCTTGATCACCTTTACTCTGATACCATGTATACTTTTCGTTGTAGATCAACTGATATATGCAATGTCCTAAAGCATAATACTAGATCTACTTCTACCATAAACTTTGCGGAAGCTTAAACAGATATGAGCATCATCAACCAAGAATAGATATAACTGAGAATGAGAAGTAATCAACCATAACACAGAAGATATAACACTGGGGAAAGCAACTGCCTAAAACCCCAACTCTGTATTATCATACAAGTGGAAATCTTGTTCAAGTTACAAAAAGAATCAACTCAAAAGCTATCCTACTCTCTCTGCAATCAAACAATACAGCTCACAGACTAAATAGACATAGAATATATCTTCCTCAAGCCCTCCAAGCCTCCTATTTCCTTGCGCAGTTTTGATTGGGGTCCAATGATGTCACATGTGTGAATTGGCCTCATCACACTCACTGTAACCTCTGATCCAACTGCGCAATCCTTAAGGAATAATATTCCTTCTGCATGCAAGGAATATTCACATTGGAATATTCTTGCAACTGATAATACATTGTCCCTTCATCTGATCTCAATTAGGTCTCTGACTGAACTGACATACATGAGTTATCCATGAGTGAATACTCAGTTATCTGAAATACAGTAGTTACATGCATGCAAGCATTAACTAACTGAACTCTCATTAATTTAACAAACTGTTAAATTAATCTAACTAGACTTGACTCAGTTAACTGATCCAACTAATTACAGCTCATCCTTATCTCTTTAACTAATAGATAAATCCCTCAATCAAAGGAGAAATTTTTGCATGTCCTCACATAGACTTCATGTTCATAATTCCTTAACTAATTAACTCAAGATGAATTAATTAATCAATTTACAAACAACGGTTAATATCAAATTCGAATTTTACTTCCTATGTTTAGTCCAGGGACTGACTAAAATAAGAAGGGACCCTGAAATGCTATTTTTAGAAAATCTATTTTTAGCACTTTCACTTTTCACCCATTGTTGCTAAGATCCAAAATGGATGAACTGATATTTATAGCAGGGATATTTATAACAGTGCTATTTTTAGCGTTTTCTATTTTTAGCATTTCTTGTTGCACTTTTCAGCACAGGCAAGCATATTTTTTTCTCCATCAGGGTTTACTAAGATAAAACTATTGTGTCGCTAATATGTCCTTATTATTACCATTATTTAACGCCTATTTCATCTATTTCTACTCTTCTTTATCATGTCATTTATCATGGTTTATCATATAATTCCATATTATAATGATTTATGCTCTTATGGATAAATATTATTTCTTTTCCTTTATTTTTAAATAAATTGATTATTATGCATGTTTTTACCAATGATGGTTTATTAATAAATTTGTTCACCATTTTAACCTCTAAGATATTTTCCAGATTGAAGATTTGATCTCCAGCTCATCATTAAATGTGCCAACTTAGAAATTCACTGGAATAAGAAGTGACAATTTTGCATTGGATGTTTTGGGCAAATGGAGAAGAATCTGGAAAATCTGAAACATGGGTTTTGTCCAGAAAGGACCAAATTAGTTTTGTGATGAGTCGTTTTCCCAAATTCAGTCTATACTAAGAGAAATGGAAGGTTCTCTAAAGACATTTTTCTCATATTCGTTGTTCTGACCATTTTCCAAAATATCTCAGCTGCAATGCCAAATTCAACCTGTTCCTGTTTAATGACCGATGAAGAGATATTCCAGACTTGATCTTCTTTATCAATTTGTTGTGAGCAATCCAATTTTGTAATGAGAATCATATTATAATCATCTCTATTGTAACTGCTCTCTGCTCTCTGCGTATTTAAATGAAAATAGAGATTAGAGAAGAGGAAGAGGATTCATGATGGATGATTAGAGAGAGAATTAAATGGGTCAATAGATTAGAGATAGGATAGGGTAGGATAGGAGGAAAGGGGACGGATCTCTATTATTTCAAATTGTAATTTTGATTTACAGACTTGTGGTGCCAAGAGAACGTGATCATATTGTAATGTCACTCAAGTTCAATGATTAATATATAATTTGGAGGTTGTTGTTTATTCGCCTTATCTAAAGTAGCCCAGCAACATTCGTCGGTGACTAAGGGCCCAGTCTCCGGTGGATTAAGCTGCTGCTCTATATTATATCTTTCTGATTTCTGCAAGTGTGGTTTGTTTAATAATTACCTTCTGCATTTGAATCGCGTTGCAATTTTCTTCCATCATAACAAGATTATTATTCATTACAACTTAAATTGTTATGCTATTCATTTTGGTTATAAAGTTTCGTTGTTCACTTCAAATTCTACCATGCATTACAGGTTGTTGCTTATTTAATATTACTACTCATTTCTATTAATTTTGTAGTGTTGTTCATTTCCATTTAGTATTGTTGTTCATTTAGCTTTGCGGTTCATTTCCATTTAGCGTTGTTGTTCATCTTCAATAATTTAGTATTACTGTTCATTTCCATTAATATTTCATTTCTGTAAGATGAGCTTTGTTGTTCAATTCATTTCTGCTAAAGTTAAGCTTTGCTATTCAGTTTTTCAATAGACTTAGTCGTTGTTCTTTTCTGCAAGGATTTGATTTCATCTTTTAATTGATATTGCAGCAAGTGTGTTTTAGTAAGCATTTCCAATTGAATTTCCATTTCCAGTTATTTTCTTTAGTGTGGATTGAAAGATCAACAACTGTAAAGAACATTGACTATAGCTGTCTAAGTTCTCATATTGGAGATCTTGCCTATGATTGATTTTCATTTGCATCAGTTTATAGGGGAGAGAGTTATCATTACTGAGTCCTCAACTGATGATTGTTTGAGTGAATGATTTAGTTCAGAACATTTCAGTTTCTTGTTGTTCCAATTAGATTTTGTTTCCAGCATTCATTTATCTTTGCATTTTAAAGCACTATACTGCAAAACATTACTTTTGAGCAAGTGACTGCTTCAGACTATAAAAAATCATCCTCGGGTTGACAATAAATGTGAAAATAATTAGGAGTTAAAAAGACACCTTTTATCACCCAACATTTTGGTGCCATTGCCGGGGAGAGTGTAGCCATTTCTAAGAAGTAGTGTGCATCTGATGAGTGCTTGTTAGGAGAGAATTGGGTATTAAAAATGGAAGGTAAGAACCTGCGTACGGAGCATGTAAAAGCCTTGCTCCCCCCTGCTTTCCAATAGGATTGTTAAAGAAATTAGGGTAGAAATAAATGTTTGAATTTCTGTGTGAATGACTGCACGAAAAAACATAAATTTTGAAAAACAAATCTCATGATTTCACTTGAGTGGTGATGTAAGCACCGCCCATTTCACTAACCAATTGATAGGAAAATTTGAAAGAGGAGCCTCAATGAAACACATGAAGAATATCTTCTATTATGGTAAAAAATGGCTCACATTTCTACTTTTGAATTCCCTATCAAAGATCTAGGAGGAGTGACACAAATGCACATAATTCCCCCATCTTCTCTACCAAATTTTCATGGTTTGACAAATGAAGACCTAGATACATTTTTATTTGAGTTTGAAATACTTTGTGGAGGATATTATTATTGTACTAGTGATCAAAGGTTGAAAGTGTTTCCTCTTACTCTAAAAGGAGCAGCTCTCTGATGGTTCATGAGCCTAGGTGGGAACTGCATCCAAACATGGGAGGAGATGAAGAACATATTCTTGAAGAAGTACCAAGACTACTGTGAAACCAATGAAGATATTTTCTTTATGATACAAGGGGGAGATGAAAGCTTGGAGGACTATGTAGAGCGATTTCAATCTAACCTTCAAAAATCAAAACATAAGCATTTGGAAAAAGAGATCTTAAAAACACTCCTTCTTAAAGAAATCAAAGATGAATTTTTAGAACTCTTAAATCTGATAGGAAAAGGTGATGGTTTTCAATTGTCATATGATGATGTTTGTGAATTGTGCATAAGCTATTCAAGAGGAATCTCCAACGTTGATAATAATTCTAGAGATGTTTGTTCTTTCTTTTCCAAATCTGCAACAAGAACAGGAGACATAAGAGCTGAAACCAATGTTTTATTTGAAAATTTTAAAGTTGATTTTATTAGCTCTCTAAATTCAAAATTGAATGTTTTGCAGGTTCAGAAAAGTCAAGAAATTGAAGAAGTGTTTTTCCCTCATTACCAAAAGGAGCATCCCATAGATATTTGTTCTTCCTTATCTAGGATGGAAGTATCATTTCAAAGAGATGAGGAAGCTGCAACAAGGTCAAAACCATGGAAATCATGGCCTACAGGTATGGTTCAAAACACTTCTTCTCCATTCTCTTACTTGCATAATCCATTATGGAATACTAATGTGTTAGGGCAGCCATGTCAATCTCAATATAACCACCACCAATCTTGTCTACAAGTTTGGCATGGTTCACCTTATGATTGCATGACTACTCTCCCTCATATTGTAGCACAAACACATCATCCATATTCCTCACCAGCTCTTCCACAACATCCAGCTTGCATATCAAAATCATCCACTCAACCCAATCATCTACATCATCAAAATGCTCCATTCCGTACACAATTTCCTGCTCAACTCATTCCACACCCTCACCATAATAAACCAGTACAACATGCTTACAGTGTTGAACTACAAAATTTACCCACCCTTCCCATCCATTCTATCTCACATGCGCCATTAGAGAAAACTTACAATGAGATTCACAATGTTTCAAATTCAAAAATTGTAGAAGTTATCGAAAAAAATGAGGTTTCTTCTACTTTGCAGCATCACTTCATACTTCAACAATTTTTGACACCATCTTTTCAAGGGAAGTTGGCTTCTCATACCCTAATATTTATTAATATGCATTTTTCAAATTTGGGTATGTGCATACATGAAGCCCTATTTCGAAAATGGTTCCACGAGAAGTACTCTTATACATAATCATATTCATTTTTCAAATCAAAGTAGGTTAGTGTAAAAAAATAAAAAAAATAAGGACATAAATAAATACATTTTGTTTTTATGTAAAAATAGTTTTTTTTGCAACACGTGGAAATCAACATTGATGATAAATTTTTTAATTCATTTGTGTACGTAGATGAATTATAATGGAAACAATATTTCTAAAAACACTCATTTTCATTTTTATCACCAATTTGGAAAAAATTATTGAATATCATATTTTTTGGCTTGTGAGCTTGATGAAATTTCTGAAAACACAGTCGGGACAGTCAAGTTTTGAGGGACCAAAAGGGAATATTTTTAAATTTGTTTCTATCCTAAGTATACCTTGATGTATACTTTCCAAACCAATTTTAATCACTCAATTTGGACTTGAAACGAAAAAGTTATAACCAAAACATTGACAAAGTGTCTAGCAGGCAGCTCAGGAACAGAGTTGGGACAGTCTGTTTTTTAAGGCCTAAATAACTAAATTTTTAAAACCTGTTTCTCTGGTAGATTTCCCTATGAATCTAGTTTACAAGGCAATTGGAATCACTCATTTTCGATATCGTATGAGGAAGTTATGATCAAAATATTGACTGCCTATCGTAAATCAGCACTCTCAAAACTCTATCTTTCCGGTTGTTCCTTAGAGTATTTGACCTATCAATTATTTTTGTCTTCAAAACTTGTTTCTATTGGAGATAATGAATCTACTTTAATTTCCAATTCATTCGAATCCGACATCAAACGAAAAATCTATGCTTAAAATATCCACTATTGTTCTAAGTGGAGAAATCGAAAATGACTCTGTTATGCAGGTTGTTCTAAATAAAATCGGCATATCATCTTTCAGTTTGGGGGAGGCATTGCTACGTATGATGGATGTTTTCTACTTTATTTCTCATTTAAGGCATACAATTTCATTTTTATACAGTGCAGAAATTGATTTCCATATATTTTTAAAACTATGAACTCAATTCTTGTGATTTCTGGATAACACAGATGTATCATTAAAATACACAAACCCAGATAATTTCATGTTAAATTAGTTCATACAATTTCAAAAATCATGCACTCTCACCTACAGCCATTTTTCTTATATCTCATGATCCGTGCATCAAAACGATCTGATTTTTGGATCATAAAAGCATTAATATATTATAAATATACTTGCAAAATTTCAGCAAAATCTGGTTTATAGTTTTTGAGAAAATGGTTAATGAAGTTTGTTGTTACTTATATCATATTTTGCTACAACTTCATAGATACATAACTTCAATGTCAATATAAAAATTGTTACGCCTTCATCAAGATTGCTAAAATTGAATATTCATTAATTGAGGAAGAATTCATTTGTTCTATCCATTTCATGAGCTTGGATGAACAATTTTTTATTGTTTGGTTAACACAGAGTCTTTGGGTTGCATGAGGACATGCAATATATTCAATTTTGGGTTGCATGAGGACATGAAATATATTCAATTTGGGTGTATGTTGGGCTGCTAATATGTCATTATTATTACCACGCTTTAACACCTATTTCATCTATTTCTACTCTTCTTTATCATGTCATTTATCATGGTTTATCATATAATTCCATCTTATAATGATTTATGCTCTTATGGATAAATATTATTTCTTCTCCTTTATTTTTAAATAAATTGATTATTATGCATGTTTTTACCAATGATGGTTTATTAATAAAAAATTTCACCATTTTAGCCTCCAAGATATTTTCCAAATTGAAGATTTGATCTCTAGCTCATCATTAAATGTGCCAACTCAAAAATTCGCTGGAATAAGAAGTGACAATTTTGCATTGGACGTTTTGGGCAAATGGAGAAGAATCTAGAAAATCTGAAACATGGGTTTTGTCCAGAACGAACCAAATTAGTTTTTAATGAGTCGTTTTCCCAAATTTGGTCCGTACTAAGAGAAACAAAAGGTTCTCTGAAGACATTTTTCTCAGATTCGTTGTTGTGGCCATTTTCCAAAATATCTCAGTTGCAATGCCAAATTCAACCTGTTCCTGTTTAATGATTGATGAAGAGATATTCCAGATAGGATCTTGTTTATCAATTTGTTGTGAAAAATTCAATTTTGTAATGAGAATCATATTGTAATCATCTCTGTCGTAATTTCTTTCTGCTCTCTGTGTATTTAAATGAAAACAGAGATCAAAGAAGAGGGAGAGGATTCATGATGGATGATTAGAGAGAGAATTAAATGGGTCAGTAGATTAGAGATAGGATAAGATAGGAGGAAAGGGGATGGATCTCTATTATTTCAAATAGAAATTCTGATTTAGAGACTTGTGGCACCAAGAGAACACGATCATATTGTAACGTCACTCAAGTTCAATGATTAATATATAATTTGGAGGTTGTTGTTCATTCACCTTATCTGAAGTAGCCCAACAGCATTCGTTGGCGGCTAAGGGCCCAGCCTCTGGTGGATTAAGTTGCTGCTCTGTATTATATCTTTCTAATTTCTGCAAGTGTGGTTTGTTTAATGATTACCTTCTGTAATTGAATCGCGTTGCCATTTTCTTCCATCATAACAAGATTATTATTCATTACAACTTAAATTGTTATGTTGTTCATTTTGGTTATAAAGCTTCGTTGTTCACTTCAGATTCTGTCGTGCATTACAGGTTGCTGCTTATTTAGTATTTCTGCTCATTTCTATTAATTTCATAGTGTTGTTCATTTCCATTTAGTATTGTTGTTCATTTAGCTTTGCGGTTCATTTCCATTTAGCGTTGTTTTTCATCTTCAATAATTTAGTATTACTGTTCATTTCCATTAATATTTAATTTCTATAAGATGAGCTTTGTTGTTCAATTCATTTCCGCTAAGTTAAGCTTTGATGTTCAGTTTTTCAATAGACTTATCGTCGTTCTTTTTTGCAAGGATTTGATTTCATCTTTTAATTGATATTGCAACAAGTGTGTTTTAGTAAGCATTTCCAATTGAATTGTCATTTCTAATTATTTGCTTTAGTGTGGATTAAAAGATCAACAACTGTAAAGAACATTGACTATAGCTGTCTCTCAAATTGGAGATCTTGTCTATGATTGATTTTCATTTGCATCAGTTTATAGGGGAGAGAGTTATCATTACTAATTCCTCGGCTGATGATTGTTTGAGTGAATGATTTAGCTCAGAACATTTCAGTTTCTTGCTGTTCCAATTAGATTTTGTTTCCAGCATTCATTTATCTTTTCATTTTAAAGCACTATACTGCAAAACATTACTCTTGAACAAGTGACCGCCTCAGACTAAGTACACTCTTGAAATAAAAAATCGTCCCTGGTGTTAGAGTCGGTCTAGTAGCCCTCCATCAGCGATCAAAGCTCTTTGCATTTCATTAGTAGGTTTCTCATCAATGTCATCTTATTGCATTCCATTAGGCATGCCATAACCCTGATGGAGGAGCTTGTGTCTTTATGTTCCCCTCTTGGCACTGCTGGTTCAAGTTGTTTCAGTCAATAAAATTCTTTACAGGGACATTGGTTTTGTTTTTAAGTCAAGGTCCTAGGTCTAGGGTTTAGGTCCAATTTGTCTTTGAGGTCATGTCTTTAAAGGTCAATAAATGCCCAGCAGGCCAGAGGGATGTCTATCTAAGCATCACTTCAAAGGATTTCATATTGTACAGCTATTTTTTCTACCTTGAGTTCAAAAACCCTGTTTTTGAAGGCAGGGTCATTTTCTCCTGTTTTGTAAAAATTTGTAAAAATTCAAACTCTCCAGAAGTTGGCATGCAACCCTGGTCTCCTTTGCCAAGACTCTTCAGAAGCTACCTCTGCAAAAATTTTCAAGAAAAGGCATCATTTCAACCAATTTCAGGACAAAAAGGAAACCATAAGTCAGCAGCATTTAAATTTTGAAAAGTGTCATTTTATAAACATTAGAAAGTGGGTTTGAGGGGAAATTAATTCAAATCAAGTTTATAAAAGCTCCCCTCCCTTCATTTTATCATTATTTGCTTCCAAGACTCCAAAAGCAAGAGAAAAAGGCGATTTAGTGTGAAAATTGTGCAAGTTGGTGGACAGAGCCCACGCGCTACGCATCAGGACTTGCGCGCTACGCGTTCGGCAGGCGCTACGCGTCGGGGCGGTCAGCACAGTGGGAAAAAGACATGGGCGCTACGCGTTGGGCGCGCGCTACGCGTCAGGACCCGCGCACTATGCGTGGGGTATAACACACAAAAAATTTGCCTACAAGCTTCAAACGACCCCAAATTTCTTCAAGGTTGTAGGTAGGCCTCTGATCATCAAAGTATTTTGCTTGATAAAGAAAAATGAGCATGGGAAATGTGTTTTAATGCCATCAATTTGAAATGAGAAGTTCATGTGTATTTGCTTAAAAATGTCAAAGTGCAAGTAAAGCTAGGGTTTTGTTTTGCTGCTCTCAAGGTCATCTCTTTCACTCCCATTTTTTCCCCACATCCCAGCCACCTCCCTTATCATTTTTACCTAATCTCCCTACCACAAATATCAAAGGCCCAAAACCCTACCTCTATCCCTAAAATTCAATAACATAACCCTAAACCCTACTTCCCATAAAACCCTGGAAAATTATAATTGTATCATGTTGTATATGTCATGATTCCTTTCCTTAATTCCCTTTTTCATATATTTTCCCTAATTCCCCTTAAAAGTATCCCTTCCCTAACATCTCCCTTGTGTTATTTGTCCCCTTGAAACAGCATTTCAACAGTAAAAACAGCAGGTCATTTGAGCAGAAGCAGCAGTACATTTCAGCCACTTTGCTCTTGAAACCATGTCAGAAACCGAAACCGACTATGAGCAAAGTGATGATCGTGAGTCAACACCAGAGGTTGAGGTACAAAGGAGGCCTCACAGGGGTGGTAAGGGTGGTCAGCATGTGAGAGAGGAACCCATCTCTTTGACCTATTTGCAGGCTTGTCCACTTGCAGTCACATGTTTCCGCCATCAGTCATGTTATGAATTTTGCAAGAGGATTTCTCAAATTCAGCACCATAGGGAATTGGTCCGCTTGTTTGTTTTGCATTTACATGACGGGCATGTAAATCTTGCAGGGGTGGATTTTATATTGTCACCTGAGATTGTTGCTCAAGCAACAGGGATACCCAATGTTGGAGAAGAGTGGAACAAGCACAAACTATTGGACAGATTTCAGTATGAGCCCTACATTAAACCTGTGTACATGAGGTACATGGCTGGTGTATTTCCTTTCAGATTTTTGAGGGATGAGTATGCTCCCTTGATGAGGCTCATCATTCGCTATTTCACCTGTGAGGGCAGATTTTCACGTTTGTATTCGTACCATATCCGCTTGTTGATGCATTTCACATGGGTACGGATGATGAACATACCATTTTTCATGTGCCGGAATATTGAGAGGATGGTGCCCTTGGTTTAGAGAAAGAGCCCAGCATAGCAACATCAGAGCATCTTTCATTATGGTTTGATCAAGCTTGTGGTCATGCATCAGTTGGCTCAGCAGGGTATCCCATGGGAGGATTTTATCTCTCGAGATTTTTTCGCAGCATCACCACCTCCTGAGGTTGTTCATGAGGAGGGAGGACCTTCACAACAGCATGATATCCCCGAGGCCAGACATGTCAGCTCCCCTCCATTGGTCACATATCAGAAAGGCCACAGGGCCTTATTTGCATCAGCTCGGCGAGTATTTTCTCCACATCAGGTGGAAGGGGTCTCGCCTTCTTCATCAGCACCGCGAGTGTTATCTCCACACCAGGTGGAAGGGGCCTCGTTTTCGACAGCAGCACAGGTACAAGAGAGAGGGAAGCAGCCCAAAATTGATGAGGGGCCATCAGGTGATCCAGGCATAGATGTTGTTGACCTCGATATCAGTTCTCCTAGCTTAGAGCCAAAGGAGATCATCCAGCAACTGAGGGCTGAAAATGACTCGTTGCAACAAAGGTTGGAAATGGAAAATTGGACAATCACCTACTTAGAGCAGCGCAACAAGCAATTGGAAGATGAGCACACTCTTGATGAGTTGTGGAGGATCCATGAAGACCGCAACTTGGCGCGCAAGACACCCGGTGATTTGGTACCCGTTGAGCGAGAGGCTATGCTCCTCCAGGTCAATGCTCATTTGGAGAGGCTGTTGGCCAAGGCCAACAAAGATAAGGACCTGCTCCGGAACATGAAGAACCACTATTGGGCCCGAATGCACGTATACAAGGCGAGAATGAAGGTGCTCAAAAGACGGTTGACCAAGGCACTAAAACGAAGAAAAGGGCCCGATCCCCTCCACATATTGGTTGAGGCTTCCTTGAATGAGCATGGTGCTAAATGACTCAACTCCAGCACAAATTTCAAAAAAAATTGAGCATTTTTGGTCACTTGTGAATTTTTTGGGCTAAAAACAGGTTTTCTTCACCAACGCGTAGCACGCCGCGCGCGACCCTTTAGATGGGCAACTCCATTTCAGGAAAACTCAGCATTTTTGTATTTTTCATGCAAAAATACACCTGCTTAGCAATTACCAAGACATTTTCATCAAGTTTTGAGCCTCCAGAAGGTCAAAAAACAAGCAAAAAATGACTTTCTGCCACTTTTTTTACACACAGGAAGCAGTCTTGGGAGATTTCAATTTTGGAGGGGAAAATGGACACCAAATTCAAAAATTCCACTTGGGCTGGAAATTAGACATCCAGAACTTTCCAACAAGCCCACTTTTGCCTCATTTGGACACCTGGAAGTGCCTCAAAAGTTGCTCCAAAGGCGCGCTACGCATTCAGAATCAAGGCGCTACGCGTTGGGCAATTTTCACGGAAATGCACCTACAGCTCAGCAAAACGAAGTTTTGACTAGATTTGACTTTTTGGAGTGGATTTTGATCCTCCTCGTTGTAAATGATGTAATTTTATGATATTTTGACACTCATTTATCTCTTCTAGAAGATTCATTCATGAGATAGGCAAAAATTTAATGAATGAATTGGTTTCCTAGCTTATAGAGGCAAGTTGTTTTGACTGCCTAGTTTTCAGTGCTCAGTTTAGAATTGGTTGAAACAGCTCCTAGGATAGTGATCTCGACCCCTAGAGGCAAGGAAAGATGTTATATTGCCTATATTATGTACTTTCTTGGTCATTTTCATGGTTGGACTCTTGAGGGAGAAAGCTTCTATTGTATTACTCATTGTATCTCTGCAATTTTGGAAAAGGAAGAAAGACCAGGGTTTTGCAGTCCTTTTTGGGATTCCTGTGGTTACATTTATTGATGGTGTGTTTCTCTTTGTACTTGTAAGTGTTTTATGTGAATCATCTTCTTACTTTTCTTCTGCAAATTAGGAAAATGAAGTGTTAAAGTAGAATTCATGATTCCCATGCTCTGCTTTTAAGTTTTCTTAATATCAATGTTTTCATCTGTTTAAGGAGAACTCAAGGTGTTTACTTGATCTCCTTAGCTCCTCACCAGTCAATCTTACCCATCTGACTCTTTCAAAGGCATCAATACAGTCTCCTACCTTGCCCCAAAGAAACCCTGCAAAAACTGTGTCCACTCCCCGCACCCAAAATTGCCTTTCCCCAACTTTCCACCGAAACCCTAAAAATTGCAAATCAAACCTTTTTATCCGTTTACTAGCCTAAAATCAGTGTTCTTTATTGGTTATCTCTGCCCGTTGAAGATCTTTGCCGAGATAGACCGGGGAGAGCCCTCTCCTGCCCCGTAGGGCTAGCTACGAGGCTAAGTGGTTTGATGTTGCCTTGGAGTTTGCCTTTCTCAGCCTGAGGTGAAATTTCAAGCGCTAACACCTGGGTTCACAATTAATGTGAAGATAATTAGGAGTTAAAAAGACACCTTTTATCACCCAACAACAACCAACTCTTCCACCATCATTAGATTTTGATCCATCAAAGTAAAGAGTCCAAAACAAATTGTCATACTTATTTACAGAATTTTCTATAGTATTGATACATATAGATGAATCTATTTGAGAAAAAAAATAATTTGAGATGAAACAGAATCAACTGAAAAGGGAGAGTTATATGCTGGAAAATCACCAAAGAAAGATTCAAGAGTTCCAAAATTGTTGTTTGTAAACACTACTGATTCATTTTCCTCATCTAAATCAGTCATCGAATACTTCATATGATTTTCCCTATCGACATGAATTTGATTAGGTTTTCCATTATATGGGAGCCAAAGATGTGGCCAATCAGTTGAAAAATAACCACGTAGTTTCTCAGACCGGTCCCTGCTTAAAATAATACAATAGAATTTAGGGATGTTTGCAAGCAAGATATCGATTATTTGACAAACTTTCAAATTTAAAGATAATCTAATCGAAACAGAATTTATTTCTCCTAAAACATTGACTTTTGTCCGGTCTAATTAATCAATCTGAACAACATATTTCTGAGGTGAACTATTCAATTTGAGGCAAACTAAATAAGGCATGATATAGGATGATGCACCAGAATCTACTGAATAGTTGTGAACATTCTTATTAAAAATTTCAAAAGTAAAAAGAAAAGGAGTATGGAAATTTGATTTATCTCCAATCAAAATAGCATCAGAAGAATCAATCGTTTATGTAGGTACATGTGGAGGTTTTCCTTTCCCTTTTGAGACTTTTGCAATAACATCATTAGAAGGTAATGGAGATGTCAGGATTGCATTTAATTCTTTGAGTAAAAAATTATGTTATTGTTTTAATTTACTGACCTCATAAAGGGAAATGTTGGATTTGATCTTTTTCATGTCCTCCATGATATTATATTCAATGCTATCAGAGACTATCAAGGTCTTAGATGATGAGGGAGATTTGGAAGTAGTTGGAGCAGAATTAGAAGATGGAGTAGAAGTCTTTTTAACCATGCCCTTTTCTTTAGTAGGAGGAGTAGGGGAATTTTGATTTTTATTTGATGGAGAAGTATCAACAAGTCCCTTACTTCTAGTACTCACTAGCAGAGCTTCCTCTTCTTCTTCATTTTCTAAAGTGGTCAAAATGAAATCCCATAAACCATGAACTTCAACTATCTCTTCTTCTTGAGCTTCTTCTGCAGATAGGATTGTTTTTTCTTCTTCGTCATCTTCATTAGATTTTGCATTCGATATATCAGTAGGATGTGATTATGATGGTTGATTCCTTTTGAAATGATGAAAGGATTTATTTGAAGACTCAATCATAGGTTTCTTGATTTCTACCTGTTACAAAATTATATATTACGGAGCAATGGAACACATAAAATATTGCAGAAATATAAACACAAAAAACGCACAAAACAAGAGAGACACAGATATATGTGTTTCACCTAGTTTGGGCTACGTCCACTCCGAACAGCCAGTCCTTCCTTTCTATTATCCAGCAAAATGAAGAGACACAACCTACAGCAAATCCGTTGTAATATCCTCTGTTTTCTCTCACAGTCTCACCTCTTAGTTTCTTACTCACAGAATACACCTCTATATCTCAGCCTCCAATACAATGCCCTCATACAAAGAAAGGGGTTGCCTTCTAGGGAAAAAAACCCTAAACTAAACATAAGTTCTACTGTCAGATCATCTGCCTAATGAACGGCCCAGATTGACTAGAAATTACTATACTTTTACAAGGAAATTTTACATTTGTTTTTAGCTTCGAGGGCGCTGCCCCCGAGCCCCCGCCAGGGGACCGCTGGCCCCCAGACCCCCCAGCCGGGGGGGATCGGCCCCCCGGACCCCCACGGGGGGGACAAGTCCCCCCCGCACCCCCTCGCGTGGAGGGGTGTACAAACTTCCTAGGGTATACATCCGGCTGAAACAAGGACCTCTGAACAATCATGCTCCACACACAACAATCTCCCACTTGGAGAATGATTGTAGAAAATCCACCGCTGCTTCATTTGCTGGACAATGACTCCTCTTTGGACCTGGTTGTTTCTCATCTTCATCGTCATCCTTGAAGACCAATTGAAACTGAGCATATTCTCAGCATTCTCCCTGGTTACAACTTTTGTTAGCATATCTACAGGATTCTGGCTAGTGTGTATCTTTTCCAGCTTCAACTCTCCATCTTCCAACACTGATCGTATGAAATGGTACTTGAGCTATATGTGTTTAGTCCTGGAATGAAATGCTGAGTTCTTTGCAAGATGAATGGCACTTTGGCTATCACTGTATAACATGCCCTTATCATGCTCCTTACCCAATTCACCCATAAACCTTTGTAACCAAATCATTTCTTTACTAGCCTCTATAGCAGCAACATACTCTGCTTCTGTTGTTGAAAGTGCAACAACACTTTGGATTTTTGAAACCCAACTGACAGTTGTTCCTCCAATAGTAAATACATATCCTGTAGTGCTCCTCTTGTTATCTCTGTCACCTGCCATATATGCATCAACATATCCCTGTAGAGAAATGTTTGCACCACCAAAGCATAATGCTTGATTTGTGGTACCTTTCAAATATTTGAGAATCCATTTCACTACCATCCAATGTTCCTTTCCTGGATTTTTCATGTACCTTCTTACGACTCCCACTACATGTGCAATATCAGGCCTTGTGCAGACCATTGCATACATTAAGCTTCCAACTGCTGATGCATATGGAACTTTAGACATATAATCCATGTCTTCTTGGGTCTTTGGGCACATTTCCTTGCTAAGTTTGAAATGGCTAGAAAAAGGTGTACTAACTGGTTTTGCATTGTGCATATTAAATCTTTTCAACACCTTTTGTATGTACTCATTTGGAGACAATGTTAATTTGCGATTTTTCATGTCTCTAGTGATTCTCATACCAAGGATTTGTTTTGCAGCTCCCAAATCCTTCATTGCAAATGAATTTTCCAATTCTCTTTTGAGTACATTTATTTCCTGCGTGATAGATCCTACAACAAGCATGTCATCCACATACAATAACAATATAATATAGCTACCATCATTTTGCTTTTTCAGATAGACACAATGATTAGAGTGACATCTAGTATAACCTTCTTCAGACATAAACTTGTCAAATTTTAGATACCACTGCCTTGGAGCCTGTTTTAAGCCATACAAGCTCTTCTTCAACCTGCACACTAGTTTCTCCTTCCCTTTCACCTCATATCCTTGTGGTTGCTGCATATATATCTCTTCCTCCAAATCCCCATGGAGAAAGGTTTTCTTTACATCTAACTGCTCAAGATGCAAATCTTCAGCTGCTACAAGACTTAAAATAGTTCTGATTGAAGTCATTTTAACAATAGGAGAAAATATTTCATCAAAATCAATACATTTCTTCTGTGCAAACCCCTTCACCACAAGTCTAGCTTTGTACCTCTGTTTTCCTCCATCTTCTTCCTTCAGCCTGTAAACCCATTTATTCTTTAATGTAGTTTTTCTTGCAGGCAACCTGACTAAATCCCAAGTATGGTTATGCATTAAGGAGTCCATCTCTTCTTCCATGGCTACCTCCCACTTATTCCTGCTTTCAACCTGCATTGCTTCTTCATAGCATTCGGGTTCACCAGAATCAGTCAACAATAAATAATATAATGAAGGAGAGTATCGTTCAGGGGGTCTACTTATCCTGGTAGATCTTATAACACCACTTTCAGGTGTTTGGGGTGCATGTTGCTATTGTGGTGGTTGTTTTTGTTGATTATTATTATTTTCAGGCACCTTTACCTTTTCAGTGATTTCATCAAGAACTGTGTATTCCTTGTTTTCTTTTTCCTGTTTCTTTTCCTGCAACCGATTCTTATACAAGACCTTTTCATTGAATATTACATCTCTGCTCCTAATGATTTTGTGATTTTCGTAATCATATAAGCGATAACCAAAATCATTAACACCATATCCAATAAAGGTACATTTCTTTGACTTTGCCTCAAGCTTTGTTCTATTTTCTTTATCAATATGGACAAAGGCCTCACAACCAAAAGGCTTTAAAAAGGAGTAGTTTACCTTTTTACCTCTCCATGCTTCCTCCGGAACACCACCATCCAAGGAACTTGAAGGCCCTTTGTTTATTAGATAAACAGCAGCATCTACAGCATCTGCCCAAAACTGTAAAGGCAATCCTGCATGCAATCTCATGCACCTTGCACGCTCCATGATTGTTCTTTTCATCCTTTCTGACACACCATTTTCTTGTGGTGTTCTTGGAACTGTCTTCTCTCTACAAATTCCATGCTCTGAACAGTACCTATCAAACTCTTTGCTGCAATATTCACCTCCATTGTCTGATCTAAGACACTTCAATTTCTTTCATGTCTCAATCTCAACCAAAGCTTTCCATTTCTTGAAAGTATCAAATACATCAGATTTATTCTTAATACAATAAATCCAAGTTTTTTTAGTTGCATCATCAATAAAAGTAACATAATAACGAGAGCCACCGAGAGATGATACCTGAGCACAAGCTCTAATTTTTCATTCTTCTTTTCTTTCCCAACTCTGAGAAATCTGACTCTCTTCTGTTTTCCATAAATATAATTCTCACAGAAGTCCAAATCAACATTCTTCAAACCTGCCAACAAATTCCTTGAGTGAAGAATCTTCATCCCCTTTTCACTCATGTGTCCGAGCCTATGATGCCATAATGTTGCATCTGCTCCTTTGGAAGTTAAAGCATTAACAGAGTTAGAAATACCATTGCATAAATACAATGTACAAACCTTTTCGCCTTTTTCTATTACCAGGGCTCCTTTGGTGACCTTCCAAGCTTTATCTATGAAAGTTGTCACACAACCTTCATCGCCTAACTGCCCTGTTGAAATCAGATTTCTCTTTAGATCTGGAACATGCCTTACCTCCTTTAATAGCTATTGGTTTCCATTCTGTTGTTTTACAAGAACCTTACCCATTCCAACGATTTTACAGGGTTTATCATCACCCAGACGAACTTGTCCAAAATCTCCTTGAACATAGTCATGAAAGTATTTCTTATCAGGTGTGGCATGGAATGAAGCCCCTGAATCTACCACCCAGGAATCAATAATATTTTCGAGAGAAAGAATCAAAGCATCTTGTAACACCTCACCTGTCACATTTGCTTCATGATTGTTTTCTTTCTGTGCATCTCCTTCTTTTCCCTTCCGAGATCTACAGTCTTTCTTTAGGTGTCCTTTCTTTCCACATTTCCAGCACATTATCCCTTATCTGGACTTGGATCTGCCTTTCCTTGATTTACTGTGATATCCTGAGCTCTTTCCTCTTTCCATTTTTCTTCCTCTAGACTCTGCACTCAAAGCATTCCTCGATGTCTCACCGGAGCTTTTCCGTCGCATTTCCTCACTAAGGATAGCACCGAGAACATCATCAAACTTTAAAGTACTAGATCCAGAAACGGAGTTACTAATGGCCATTACCAAACCATTCCAACTTTCTGGTAATGAGCACAAGAATAACAGAGCTCTAACTTCATCATCAAAGTTTACCCCTACAGAACTTAACTGACTTGTAACTGTATTAAAATCATTTAAATGGTTTGCAATTGATCCACCTTTCGACATATTCATATTAAATAATTGTTTCATAAGAAATACCTTGTTTGAGGCCGAGGGTTTTTCATATAGTTTCGACAACGTCTACATCAAACCCTCTGTCGTGGTTTCCTTCGAAATGTTGAAGGCGACTGACGCAACAAGACACAATCGTATTGTTCCGAGTGCCTTTCTATCGAGAAGGTTCCATTCTTCGTCTTTCATACCCGTCGGCATCTTTGTTTTTATGCCCAATGGTAGGTATAGATCTTTCTGATACAGATAATCTTCCATCTGCATCTTCCACAGCGAGAAGTTTTGGCTGTTAAATTTCTCGACCCTAAACTTACCATCTTCCGCCATTGCTCCCACTCGAACCAGGAACCCTTCTTTCCTATGAGTTTATCAGCCAAATAGACCTTCGGCTCTGATACCAGTTGTTAGAAAATTATATATTACGGAGAAATGGAACACATAAAATATTGCAGAAATATAAACACAGAAAACACACAAAACAAGAGAGACACAGATATACGTGGTTCACCCAGTTTGGGCTATGTCCACCCCGAACAGCCAGTCCTTCCTTTCTATTATCCAGCAAAATGAAGAGACACAACCTACAGCAAATCCGTTGTAATATCCTCTGTTTTCTCTCACAGTCTCACCTCTCAGTTTCTCGCTCACAGAATACACCTCTATATCTCAGCCTCCAATACAATGCCCTCATACAAAGAGAGGGGTTGCCTTCTAGGGCAAAAACCCCTAAACTAAACATAAGTTCTACGGTCAGATCATCTGCCTAATGAATGGCCCAGATTGGCTAGAAATTACTATACTTTTAAAAGGCAATTTTACATTTGTTTTTAGCTTTGGGGACGCTGCCCCCGAGCCCCCGCCGGGGGACCGCTGGCCCCTGGACCCCCCAGCGGGGGGGATCGGCCCCCCTGGACCCCCGCGGGGGGGACAAGTCCCCCCCGCACCCCCCCCCCCCCCCCCGCATGGAGGGGTGTACAAACTTCCTAGGGTATACATTCAGCTGAAACAAGGACCTCTGAACAATCATGCTCCACACACAACACTACCATCTCATTAGACATTGTCTTCAAAACCTTTTGTAATCCCTCTAAGTCGTAAGGATCTTTGGGAGTCTTTTCCTTGGATTCATCCTTAAAAGTAACCTTTTTGGTTTGCTTCCTTTCTTCAGTAGCAGAATTTATGTCAAGAGCCAAACTCTCTTTTCCACAGATAGAGCTTCTTTCATGTTATCAAGTAGTACTATTTTATTAGCTCTATCTATGAACATAGAAATATTTTGAGGAAGAGCACTAATGTACCATTCAATCTACACATTAGTACTAGTTTTGGAAGTGTCTAGGATTTTGTTTTACAATTTGTTAAATCTCGAGTTAAAATCCTTAATTTTTTCATTTGGGTTGGCCCTAAGATTTGACAAATCATTAATCAAAGTGGTAATTGTTCAGTCATCCCCAATTTTTAACAAAAATTGTTCTTCAAACATATCCCAATTTGTTATTTATCCATAAGGAAGAGAGAAATAACAAAAACCTATAGATCCTTCAATTGTGTAAGGAAAATGTTAACAAACACAATCCTCTTTGAGACCCCATTTAGATTAATGGGCAACATGAAATTTTGA
Organism: Pinus tabuliformis; assembly: GCA_031772625.1. Classification (NCBI taxonomy): domain Eukaryota; kingdom Viridiplantae; phylum Streptophyta; class Pinopsida; order Pinales; family Pinaceae; genus Pinus; species Pinus tabuliformis. The sequence goes on along the minus strand of CM062808.1, from coordinate 251,255,844 downwards.
AGGTGTTCCTCAGCACGTAGACCATCATCAAGATTAAACTTGGGTAGCCATCTTTCTAGATGTTTTGGAAGAGGATGATGTTAAGTGTGTGTTATATTCTTTCCACGACTAGCCTCGCACGCAAAGCAAGGGGTTTGAGGGGGGCGGTAGCCCCCTTTTATGGAGTCCGAGGCAGCATCCCAAGAAAAAAAATTGGACCCTATATTAGGTGAGCGGACCTACCTATGGTTTTATGCATGGGTTTTGCACATGGTTTTGGGAATGATGGTTTTCTGCCCATGGTATTTTGTAGATCCGATCAAGGGAACTATGGTTATGTTCTAATCCATGGTTAATGGATTGGGGTTTATGAATTCTTTGGCATGTATATTTATATTGTAACATTGAAAGGAATATAATGAAAAACCAATATAGAAGTCCCGGTTTTGGGATTCAAGGGAAAATATCTATGTATTTGTTTTCTCGCCATTGTATATTTTCTTTGTTTTAAGAATTCATTTGCAGGTAATTTTTGTACAAGTTTAAAACCTACATATGTAATGGTGGAGTAATCTAAACTTCTCTTGGGTTGTTCCATGGTCTATTTTCCATTCTGGGAGTACTAGGAATAGAGGAAGTTGCAAGCGATGTGGAGGTTGTAGGAGATTGAGCAATTGAAGAGGTTGCCTCTGTAGTGCTACTGATTACAATAGCACCAATTACTTATGGAGAGGAATATGAATGGAAGGAATCAAAGTATGATAAGAGGAAGGTAAAGGGGTAGAGGAAGGAGAGGGATCGACAAAAGGAGTATGAGTTGGAGAGGACGATGTAATAATCCCATTAGCAAAAGACTGAGTCTTTGGAGTACTTTTATTTTTCTGATAAGTGGATAATGGAAACTCAAAAGGTTTGACTCCAAGTTTATCACTATGGGATCTAGTTAACACACTAAAATATTGTAAGGTTGAAGTAACACTTCCTTCCAATAAATCAGATTGAACAGTTTTTTCTCCAGAAATGGAAATTCCTTCCAATCTCTGAATCAAAGTCTAGACTTTAGGGGGCTCATTAAGTACTTCTGTAGAATTTTGGCCAACTGGCTTTGGAAGTGTGCTAGGATATTTGGTGGTTGTTTGAACAACTTCAAATCTAGGATTAGGAGATTTGGAATGGGATCTTGAAGTTGGTGGTGACTTCGAAGGAGACTGACTCTTAGAATGACCTTTTGATTTGGGATTAGACCTTGTTTCCATTCATAGTCTCATGGCTCTGCTTATAGTGCCAAAAATATTGAAGGGTTAAGGTGTCTCCCTCAACATTGGGGGAAAACCATCCAGTCATGACCTTAGAGCATATCCTTTTTTGTTTGGAATGGTGGCTCTGACTGGAGATTATGGAACTAGTTTCCCTTAAAATAAATTATAATAAATGGATGGAGTATAAGTATAATTCTCTAATATAGTTAAAACTAAAAATAAAGAATAAATAATATCTATCTCGGGAAATATATATGTATATGTGATTTTAAAAAATTCCAATAAACAACATGACAATATAGACTATCTTGTGATCATGAGGTCAAAACAGAAAATTATAACTAATTTAATTAAATTAGTTGATAAATTCGTCACATATATGATATTTCATTGTTTATGCATATAATATATAATTCCAATCACACATATCATTAGTGAAAAAATAACAATTGTTATAACACATATATGCTAGACATAATAAAATTACCATTCAACTCTTAAACAAAGAAATAATAAACAGATAATAGTACTCGATAAATCGTTACTCTTCTCATGAGAAAATGGTGGTGGTTCAACTTTCTATTAAGAGAAACTTAAGTTACGATAGTGCAAACAAAATCCTTCTTTCCAAAATTCAGAAACCATTCTCCTTACAAATGGAGGGGATTTATAGTCTCAAAATGAAATACAAATATAGAAAATAGAGAAAAACTTGAAGAGGTTTTAACAAACAATGCTTAAAATAAACCAAAGAGACATATTTAGAATTTTTTATATCAAATCGTTTAGGCCTGTGAAGAGTACTTCTCTCCCATTCGTTGTTGTAGCTCGTAGATATCTATCATATTCTTTAATTCGGGTGGAGTCTTTAGTTGAATCTGCATCTGGATGATAAATATTGTGTCCCTTAATGCTGGAAACATGTGATTGGTGGTATTGGATAGGCACATAAGCATAAACCATTGGCTTTGTGGTTTGACTAAAAATTGCCAATGGCTTTCCAAGTCAATTTTAGATAGATGCCCAATTATTTCAACCTACTTTTTGGATGATTCCTGTCACATTTTAGTGAGCAGTTTGATATCTAGAAGCGCTCCCTTGGGGCAGTTTGATATGATATTCACCTGGAACAAGTTATCATTGATTGTCTCCATGAGATCATTAGAGATATCTCTCGCATTGAATAATGTTGCCTCTACCTGTTTAAAGTGAATCTCCCATTCTCTAAAGACTATTTCCTTGTGTGGCTCTTCTATTCTAGGAATATCAGCTATTCTCCCATCAGCGTTGTCCTTCCACGTAAAGAAACTTGTAATATTTTCTTCAATATCATCAAAATAAGTTTTGAGGTTTGATAATTGGTCAACCAGAGAACTGGTTGTATGACATAAATCATGAATAATGGCCAAACTCTGAAAAAACACAATTTTATGTTAATAAAGGAGAGTATTTAACTCTCGTGCTTCCTTTTTGAACTTTGTCAATTCATGATTAACCTTTACTTGTTCTATCATGTTCTATAATTCCTATATCTGAGTGTATCGGGCTTGCTAATCAGTGTCATATTGAACTTAAGGGCATTAAAACTATTCTAGAGTTCAATGAGTTTTTCTTTCCATTGATTGGCAATCTTTTCTTTCTCAGTCTCAAACCATTTTTTTAACTATACAATTTTGTCTTCTTTTTCTTTCAATAACTGTTGTTTTTTAGTGTCTTTGTCCATGGTTGTGGAAGCATAGGCTCCCGTGAACTGAGTGAGTCTTCCTAGTTCCTTTGAAGGAGTGGACAAGGAAGAATTCTAAAAACTTCGAAAGAAGCATTTCTAGGAACTAAAGCCTAGGATTGCTCGATTTTTCTTTTCTTTCTTTGTCTTTTAACAACAACCTTATGCTTAGGAATGTAAAATACATTAAGTGGGGGAATTTCTTCAACCTTTATTACAGCCTTAGAGGTTGGGAAGACTGATATAACTTCAACGTCTTCAACTTCTAAAGGATTTTCAAAGGCCTTTACTATGATCAGAGTCTATTCCAAAATTTTAGAAATATTTGGGACCTTCTCTTGTAAGGGAGTCTTCAAAACATGTGGTTCATTGTCCTTCAAAACCTAGCTATATTGTTCCCATATTTGCTCAAGCTTGGAACTAGGAAAAATACCTTCAGCCTGAGAAGGGGGAATCTCCTCTCTTTTTTTTGAGGCGTATCAGTAGCCTATATGGTACTAGTAACTATAACATCATCTTGAATTGTGTTTTCTTGAGGAAAATTTAATGAATCCATAGTTAAATGGGATAGCCTTGCGGCCCGGTATTGGGTGAATTGAGTCATTTCTTATGGAGTCAACTTCTCTGTTGCTTGTCTTGTAACCATTGAATAGGTAAAATCATTTTCAAATAGGTCATCGAACTTATCTGGTTCATGAGAAAACTGCCTAATGCTAGATTGCACAGTAACCTTTTTGATATTTTTATGGGGATCATACTACATATTAGGGATGGTAGGGAAATTGAATTCAAAAATAGAATTAATCTCAATGGTTGCATTCCTGAAATTATCCAAAGTAGAAATACCACAATGAAGAGGAAAAACAGGCCACACTTTCTTATTAGACTCCTTTAAGACTTTTGAAATACCATTCCCTACGATTTGGTATACTATTTGTTGAGCCAGAAGTTTTTTAGGGACATACAGAGGCGAGACATGGGGGTTAGAAAGGCTAGAAAAGACTTGGACATAGGTAAATAACTCCTCACCAAACCAGTTTCCACCCCGGAGTAAGTTGGTTTGGGCTTCTGGGGAAATCCTAGGTATTCTCTTGTAAAAGATGATTTTATAAATAAGCAGCATTACTCCATGGCAGATTTTATAAAAATGAGGCTATTACTTTGAGTCTCAAAGGATATTGTGATATATATGGATAGGATTTGGGTCCTCTAAGGTCCACTTCCATCCCATAGAGGTGAAATCCATAGTGAAACATAGGGAATCCATTACATAGGCACTCATGCAGAAGGGAGGAATTATATTTTCTGAAACCTTACGCTTACTTCTAAAATTCAGGATATGAGTATCTAATTTATTAGAAAATATATTTCACTAATATAATATATATCCTTTTGAGGCAGCATCAATCAGTGGTCTCCATTGATCAAAAAATTTATGAGTATTAGAATAAGCAAAGAGCCTACATATCATGGCAGTTATTTGATAATAGGGACCAACAAGAGAGTCAACCACATAAATACCCTTTTCCTCTCACTTATGCTTGTTCGGATCTCTTCTCCATGCCCTAATAGGCTCTAACGCATGATCATTTTCGCTGATGAATTTCTCCACAAATTGTTTGTTATATTTTCACTGAGGCAGTGGGAAATGGTACATTGCACTAATATCACTGCCACTGAATGATCCGATAATATTTTCTTTTCTGTCATGAATTTCCTTTCTAAAATGATTAAGTTATCAATTACCCATCGAACCATGTCCGTATAAGGAAGGATTTTGGGTCAGGAAGCAATCCTATGCAAGAATGAATTTTCCACATCACTGTAAGTGATATTAGAGACTAGCATAGAATCCTCGACTTAATTGTTCTTTGTGTGGCTCTAGGTCCTTCATCCTCAAATAGTTTATAGATAGATTCCTAAGAGGCACTTCCAACATCTAGAGAATAGACTATGTCGGAAAATAATCCTGGCGTATCAGCATTTTCAGTTGGAGGAGCAATCGATTGCTTTTGAGCAATAGGTTTCTTCTTTGGTTTGGCTACTTTAGACATTTCTTCATAATTATGCTTGTCGAGACTAGCCTGTAATGAAAAACACAAGTCTGAGTGATAACTTCTTCACCTGAAATACTTAGTGCAAATAACAAATTTCACACAACAATTTATGTATTTAAGGGCGATTTATAATAGAATTGAACTACAATGAATGAGGATGACTATAATCTCAAAAACCATAAATTCACCACTTTCAGATATTAAATGTCAAAACATGAATTCGCATAGGTTTTCCCACATCAGTGTATCGAAAGAAACATATCGTCAAAATCAATTGGATGTGCATTATAAATTTACGATATAGGTAACTCCCGATAACTCATATTTAAAGAAGTAACAGCTATAAGTAGAGGCGGGAAGTGATATCGAGGCTTCTATATCAGCAATGGAATATCATAGATTTAAAGAGCAATTATCTCGTATGAAAGTTCTAATATTAAGTGTAAACAGGAAATCATAGGTCTTGTGGTATCAAAGGGGACAAGTATCGGAGATAATGGATATTAGAGCTAGGAAGCATCAAAAATATTGATTATTGGGAATAGTGGATATCGGAGGAGGCAAGTATCGAAGGAATTGAGGTATTGGAAGTATTGAGTATGGAACACTTAAAAAGTTATGATATTGTGAAAAGTCGATATGCCAAGTGGCGGTTGTGGGACCAACCACTCTTATAGTATTTAATTAAAAATGGAGCGCATGACTTGTTTTATCTTTTTATCAAAAGCCCCTTTTAATAAATAAATTAGCCATCAAGAATGTTTTATCGAAGAATGGATTTATCGTAACTTTCTTAAACGGAAAGTTATGATATAATAATAGTACAATACAAATATTTCGATAATGCATCAATTTCATAATAAGAGGGCCTATCATGATTTTAATTTATCGTAACATTATAAAGGTTGGACCTCCGACACTTGTGTTCCAATAAGGGAAATTTTCAAACCTAAGAGATTTTATAACAAATTCAAAAATACCTTATCTTTATTGAAAACTAAAGAGTTTTATTAACATAAAGGAATCGTCCCCCCATTATTTATTATATAACTAAAATAAAAATAAATTTGGGGGGTTGTTGAATACTACAACAATAACACAACCAAATCCCAAGTATCATTTTTCTCCATAAATTATGTTTCTTCATCCATAGCTTTCATTAATTCTTGTCTTTGATAGATTCTTCAAATGATAAGGGTTGAAATGAAAATAATGCAAAATTTTGAAATAATATCTAAATCATTATAAATATCCTGCAAACTTCTCATTTTTCTCTTAACGTTACTTGATTCATTACCTAACTAATAGTTGTGAGTATTATAAAGTACTGATCTGCTAGATGATCTAGAATATCATGGAATCCTTGTTGGTGTGTATTTGATTGGTGTCATTACATATCCTGTTTTTTTCTCATTTTATGCCACGTATTCTTCTTCTATGAGTGACACTTTTTCAGCAACAGTTTTGTCTACACTCCCATTCCATGACTCATGTTCTTTGAACACCACTTATTTGTTGATTATAGTTTTTTTTGTGATGAGATTATATAATCCATATGCTTTTGAATGCTCGCTATAACCAATAAAAATACACGTTTCACTTTTATCATTTAACTTTCCTCTTATCTCTTTAGGTACATGTGCATATGCTAAGTATCCAAACACTCTTCAAAGACTAATACGGGCATACCTTTTACCTGGTACTTGCAATCCTTACTATCAAGTAGCTTTCTCCATGGAACGTTTTTGACCGCAACATTCTTGGTCTAACATTCATCTTCAAGAGGAAGATGCATGGTCACCACTAAGAATCTGAGGTTAACATAAATTTCCAGGTCACCCACATGGGATCTTCTCCCATTAAAAGAAGCAGAAAATGCTTTAACAACCTCATTACTATGTCCCTAGAACGACTATAAAATTTCCCACTAGCCGACTCGGCGAAACAAAACCATAAAATCACCATTTTCTCCAATAAGTTCTGCCCTAATGAGATCGGTTTGCACTACAAGCAACATGTAGCGAGGAAAGATTTATAGGCTTGGGTGAAATGAGGTTCGAGGAAATGAAAGACCAAACATTAAACCCTAAGTTTTAGAGCTCTCAGACCAAAACGAGAAGAGACAAAATGAGGATTTTTTATGAATACCCTCTCGAAAAGCCGAGAAATGAATTCAACAAATGTAAAGTACTAGCTTGAGTCAATGCCATTATGGCTTAGAGATATGAGAAATGACTGGTGATTGTGGGTTAATGAGCCATATGGCAATTCGTATTGCCACAAATTGACACTTGGGACTTAGGATTCTAAATCAATCGGCGAATAGGCATGGTAACATAACACATCACCTGAAACCAGTGTTTTCCATAAGTGAAAATCCATAAAAAATATTACTAAGAATCATATATTTCATTCGAAATTAGTGGACCATTAATCGGTAGATGTGACATGATGGAATTTTTAAATGATGAAAATGCAATGCTAAAAACAAAAGGCATACAGCGCCACTAATATAGGGTATAAACAGGTTATGGCCATTGATTCACACATTAAATAATTAAAATCATACATCATACAGAGATAAAAGGATTAACCTAGTAGTTATTTTGATAATTTATAAAGGTTACCCTATTAGCATTAGAAACTCAATTAGGCCTACTACAGAATCTCTAATTTTATAGCAGCAAACATTTTCTTACGGAGTTGTCTATAATGCGATTTTTTGGAGATTCAGGTGACGGAATCCAGCGGAAGAAATTGAGGTTAAATCTGGATTTGTTGTAGTTAAAATGGTTTTTTAACTGCGTATTTGGATTCAGCACCTTGAAAAACCCCTTGGACGCTTTGATTGTGCAGAAACTAGCCATCAAACTTGTGATTCCAATAAATTGCTGCCAGATTTTGACCGGAAAAACCCACCGGAAAGGCTTCCAAAAAGTCTCATTATAGACAACTGCTTTTCTTACTATGGGAGCAATGATAAACTCACTAATCATAACAATCAAAGTAAATAATCCTTACGTCACCAATGAATGAAAGAATAGGCCATATAATGCAACACACATCATGAGAAAAAGTTGAATTCGATATAGAGATTAAAATGATAATTAAAGGAAAAGATGCAGAAATCAATCCAATACTAATCCAATCAAATCAAAATGAGAAAATGAGTAAATTGTTTAGGAGGGGGTATTTACTTTTATAAAAAATAAAAGGGAGTAGGTTGGCCTACCAATAGGTTGGAGGGTGTAGTTCTTAGAAAAATCCACAACTAAAAATATTGTACCAAAGGGAAAGGTATCCTTGCAAATTATAAAGTACTAATCCTATGATTATCCAATAAGGACATGTTGAACCTAATGTTGATTATTTCCAAAAATTCCATCACATACTTATGCTTAGTGACACAAAATTAGGGCACAATTATAGTTCTAAATTTTAAACCTATATGTCAAACTCCTAATTTTATGTTGAAAGAATGTATTTCTTTTAAGTACACAACAATAACTTGTGACACCACCATTTCCATATTATTTATGTCTTTTCCACGATTTAGTGCATAAGTGACATAATTTAATCCTTTCATGTTTAAGTTCCATCCCCCCAAATTCATTCCCCTTAATTTTGTGTATACATTAGCTCAATAATTAAAATGCATTGCACCTAGCACATGCCCCATCTAAATAATAGTTTGCAAATTATTTGTCACCATCAGGCCTTGGACACACAATGTTATGAATAAAATCTCTTGATGAAATTGGTGGTAGTATGACTAAGAATTCCTACACAGTTATTATGAAAAACACAATGGATGTGTACATATGTGTCATAATCATAACCAAATTATTTGTGGTATCTATATTATCATGTCTTATGTCCTATGCATATTATAACATAACAACGTTTACATTTGTTGAAATGTATTTGGCCTAGCTTCATCTTGTGCTTGTTCTTGAATATTCCATAGATTTTTATGTTTATGTAATATCAAGAAAGTACTTAATATGGGGTTCATGATCACTATAGCCTATTCTCAACTTTAGAAAATCCCTTTGATTGAATGAAGGCCTAGTATTTTCATGCCAAAAATTATGGACTAGTCTGTTAGCAACTTCTATTAACTTCATGTTAAAACAAGGAAACCCGCCAATGAATTCCCAATAATCATAATCTATTTGACTTGGGTTATCAAGGATTTCTCTTCCAATAGAATATTTTTTAAGGGTTTTAGCACTTTAAAAAAATTAGATGTGTGTAAGTGGAATACCTCATGATCTTGTTCATAATAGACTCTAATAGTACATGACATTTTGTATTAACATTGTTTCAATGTATATTTTTTCCAATTGTATTAAATCATATTCAAGGTATCTGGCAACATGATTGGTGTCCTCTAAACTTTTAATTATACTTGTGCTTAAAAAAAATTTAACATCATCTAAAGTGCATGATTTTAACAATGCAAAAAAATAACTAACATTCATATGCATCATTTTTTATTCAAAAGACACTAATAGTTTTGTTGTGTTTCCAACCAATAGTTTGTTTAGTTAAATTACATTTAAGATTACTATAGAACTTTCATTCACATGAACACATAAGTGCATGAGAAAAACCACCTATATCCCTTTAGTGAATATTCATATGATATTAGTGAATCTTAGAGCCCTAAATAAATCCTCAAATTCACACATACATCCTTTTTCAGGGTTCTTTGTAGTCCTTTGAGTGGATACAAGTGTCTTAAGTAGGTTTTATAAATTGAAAATGAGCATGGATGTCTAAACATGGTCAATGGAGTACACAAGGGCACCAAATCCGTAATTGAGTTATATTCCTCTTAGGCGTCGTGAGAAAAAACCAAACATAAGGACATGATCCTTCACCAAGGATTGTTTACCCTAGTGTTGGATATGATTGTAGCTAAGATGTTTTAGAGACCATGAATGGGTATTGAGGCCTTGAAAATATTCATGGTAGAGAAACAACAATTTAAGGCCCTTGACCATAGCCCGGTAAGAGAAATAACAACTTTCATCCTTAAACATTTCTTTTCAAACTCAAGCACTATGAACATGTCATTAAAAGTTTTCAATCTATAGCACCATAAAAACACCGAAGAAACATTACACAAGCTCTCTCCAAGGAATATTTGGCATCTTAATTGAATATGGGTGTCATTATGTGGTCTCAGGCATCATGGATCAATCTTAGGCCCATGATCATAGTCAAGGGAGTGAAACAAAAACCTCGAGCTCTAAGCATAACTTCCTAGGATTAATAACATGAACACTCCCTTAAACCACAAAAAAATACCTTGGATGGTGTGGTATGACTTGACCATCATCAAACAAATAAAACAAATACCAAAGAATCTCACTAAAGCTCCTCAAGCTCATGATCCTTGAACAAGTATTGAACCAACATATATGAACCTTATAGGGGTTCTTTGGCCCCCAAGTGGGTTACAAACACTATGTTTAGTTTTTATGCACTATAATGTTTTGTTGAGGAATAAACGTAGTTAAGGAATAAACAATAATTTTGATCCCTAATTAGACCTTATAAATTCCAAGTACCATGAATAACACATAGAAACCATGACATGAACCCTCTCTAAGTAGTATTTGACATCCAAGTTGAATATGGGTGCTATTGTGAGGTCTACAAATTATGGAATGTTCTTGGCTCTATTACATAGTTGAGGTAGGGAAATAAGATCCCTTATCTCAAAAACTTGCTTCTCAAGCTCAAGCACCATGGATAAGTCCTAAAACCGCCACTTCTTATTATCATCATTCCTCTTTTCTTCCCAACTTTGAAAATATTGAGAATAACTCTTCCACAATGTTTTCACCTGAGATCGTAAATGACCTTGAATATCCTATATCGATTCTTGAATCTAAATATGAAAAGAATTTAGAAAATATATCTACAAAAATTATGCTTTATATCTTAGTGAACCCTGGAACTACAGAGAACGTTCAATAGGTTCCTCATGTTCACTTGATGAAATTCAAACTTACAAGCCCCTATTCCAAGAATTTCACGACATTTTTGCTTGGTCTTATGAGCAAATTCCAGGAATCGAACCGAGCATTACAATTCATGAAATTAAGACCTACCTAGATGTTAAGCCTATTAGATATATATTACTTCCATTGCATCCTAGAAAAGTTTCCAATATCAAAGCTGAAGTTGAAAAACTTCTAAAAGAAGTATTTATCTATCATATTCCCTTGACTAATTGGGTTTCCAACATTGTTCTTGTTAACAAGAAGGAAGGTACCATTAGAGTATGTGTCGATTATAGAGACATTAATAAAGCTTGTCCTAAACACAACTATGCTACTCCCTATATCGATCAAATAATGGATGATTGTGATGGAAATGCTTTTTCTTTTATGGATGAATTTTCTGGACAATCAAATTAACATACTCCCTAAAAATTAGTTTAAAACCACATTCATTTCTCCATGGAAAACTTTCACTTATCAAAAAATTCCATTTGGACTAAAGAATATTCGTGCCACCTTTCAATGGGCTATGTCTTACACCTTTCATAACATTAAGCATATTGTACAACCGTATTTAGATTATCTACCAACCCATTTATTGAAATGATAAGATCATCCAACACATCTATGAGAAATATTTATCATATGTCGACATTACAATATATACTTAAATCCTCACAAATGTATCTTTTGTGTAAAATATGGTTTTTTACTGGGATTTTTCATGTCAAAAGAAGGCATTCGTGTTGACCCCCTTAAGGTAGAGGCTATTCTGAATTTTCCTCCTCCTTCCAATTTACGCCAACTCCAAATTTTGCAAGGGAAAGAAAACTTTTTACGTCGATTCATTCCGAATTATGTAGAGCTAACTAAAGGTTTTACTCAGCTTTTGAAAAAAGGAATCTCTTTTGTATGGGATGAAACTACTCAAAAGGATTTCAATGCACTTAAACACATGTTAACTCACACACCTTTGTTGCATCCGCCTGATTATCACCAAGATTACTTTTTGTATTTAGCTACATCTGATGTTACCATTGGTATGGTATTAGTTCAAGAGGATGAATTAAACAATGAACATGTGATTTATTATTTAAGTATGAATCTTACCAAAACTGAGATTAAATATGCACATGTGGAGAAATTGGCCTTGGCAACTGTACAAGTTGTCCAAATATTTTGTTACTATATTATTTTGCACAAAACAGTAGTGGTTTCAGATTGTAACCATATGGTTTACATTCATACCAAACAATTTCTTGGGGGAACATATTCCAAATGGATTGTTATCCTACGGGAATTTGACTTGGAATTTGTGAAATCCAAGTCGAAGAAATCATTGGTATTTGTTGGTTTGATTTGTAACTTTCCCTATTATGAAATAGAACTGTAACGGCCTCCTCCCACATCCACCTAAGTAACGATCCAACGAAGGTAAACATGTGACGAGAAGTTACTATGATATGATTCGACTCACTATGTGTTAGTTAAGGAAGTGGAATCAACGAAAGCACTCCATACCAGACCTTCTGCACCTACTACAGGACTCCTAGAATGCATCCCAGTCATTCCCCTTACCAGCCCCTGGGTCCCACTAATTTTTGAGACTACTAAACTCCTGGATTCTCCCTTGATATGGACAAGGGTGTGTCTAAAAACCTCCAGATGCCTGCACAACATGGGTATGCATGTATCTGGGGACTTTTCTCCTTAGACCTGTGCCTACGACTCTGAGATTTGTGTCACTTTTCAAGCCTAGAATTCGGGTCACTGCCCAAAAACCCCTATATTTTTCAGAATCCATAATTTACAGGATGACAAGACTTACAAAACAAAAATTGACTTCAGGACTAAGCATGACCATCCCCGACCGACATTTTGTCCAACACTTGGCATTAATGAAATCTACATGACATGAATATAAGACAGAGTATAAATTACTAATAACTCATATGAGACTTGACAAGAAGGATCACCACCCTCTTCCTTTAATTGTTTGGACATGAATTAGGTCTTGCATCCATTATCCTTTTGGTTACAATTAAATAAATGAAATAACAATGACAATAACCATGATTATAACTAGCATTAAACCATGTAAATAACAATGAGATAACAGTTATTAAATACACAATAACAAGTACAAAAGTAAGAGAACTTAGCTTTTATTAAACAATGGCAAAGCCGACGAGGTTCAAGAGTTCCACGTACCACCCGACCATAGACATGGATGAACCAAATCTTTCTTTCAACCAATCACTCTCGTTCCATATTCCAATCATGAATGTGGGATCTCATTGATAAACCAATCCAAAAACAACCAAAGTAATCCAGAAGTTAAACCACCTCCACCCTCACCAAACCATGATCTCACCAAAACCGGCACCGAGATCACAAAACCAAACTAAGTTAGGAATGCCTTCAAACTCTATCACTATACTTGAGGAATGTTTTATCTCATTGTCTCTCAGGATTACCACAATCCACACCAAATCACTAGGCCCTAAACCAAGACACTAGTTTCTTAGTATTTACCACAATCCACACCAGATCACTAGGCCCTAAACCGAGATTCCACCCTCAGGATTTACCATGTATCCATCTAAAATCGGTCAAGGGATTCGTAGGCCTTTGGGAATTTTCCTGAGACCACCTCTGCCCCAGATTCCAAAACCAACTGGCAATTTCAAAATCTCAAAACCAAAAAAAATCCCTTCACACCATGGTTATCCAGAAAAAGGAAAGGCAAGGCTGAAAACCACTGTCATAGCCTAGAAAAACCATGCCACCAATAGCAATAGAACCACATACCAACATGCAAAGTCATGCATGTCAAAATCAGTTAGGAAATCACACATGCAATATGTTACCTGCAAGTATTCCTGCTGAAGTTGCTTGATCATGCTCTTCCGTGCTTCATATTTTCTTCCTTTCCTTTCCTTGTCCTTCTTTTTCTTGCTTTTCACTTCCTTGCTCCAAAGCTGAGAAAAAGCTTGAGAAAAAGCCTGCCAATTTATCCTCATAAGCCTTTTTATTAATGAGGCCTCTATTTTCTTCAATTTCCATTATTTTCTTTCAATTTCCTCCTCACATGCAACCTGTGACCTTTCACCTTCCTTTTCTCCTACTTTCCTTTATTTTCATAAATATGTACCAAAATACATTTTTTCCTTTCCAAAGTCTTTTCCATTGCCTTTGCCAATTTCCTTAGCCATAATAAACCGAATGAACACCCACAATAGGATGGCTTGCCCAACATTAAGCTTGGAATAAGTGTCCCTTAACCATGGTCTTATTTTTCCTTTATTAACTTTTATTACATGAAATTTTAACCAGGGATGTCATAGACCCCTCCCCCTTGGGGAACACCATCCTTGGTGTTAAACCACACCGAGACCTCAATAAAACCACTAAAAAGCAAACATACTTCCCATGGAACTTTATAACTTAGCTTGTTGCAATATTTACAATGAATGACCATTGCTGAAAACATGACAACATACCGTGTACTGGAGCTTTAGAACACAACTCATTACGGTTTTATAATAGCCATATATACACATACACATTTGCTTGAACCAAAAAATAACCATGTTGTCTATCAAGCTTTATAAATCCAACTCAATACAATATTTGCAATAATATACACATAAGCACATTTTCTCAGCCAACAAATAAAATGATACTATGCATGTATCAATCAACAAGGGAATCCAGAGGCTCACACCTCCACCCTCAAAGTAATACCAGGATTCACCTCCTTCCCAAGAAGTCCATAATCCACTACAAGGTCAAATATGCATTTGATGTCCAGCATTACAATCCTGCGCTACATGTCCCCTCAGTGAATAGTTACCAACTCATCGTTCAATGGCAAACTCCCAATGTGCATCTAATTCCATCTGCAATGATAATGACAAAAAAAAATACATCCCCAGCCTTCCCTTCTCTTCTACACACTCCCTCAGACAATATGGTCACCCCTTCCGTATATTCACTCACCTTCCAAGTTCCCCGACATCTCCTATCTTAGGTGATCCATCCCTTTGCAAGGATTCCTCACATCGAAAGGTTACAACCAAGGAATATACCTGCCTCAACCATCATACCAGTCATAGCATGCTCATGGAAATCAATGGACATTATTGGGCACTAGTGTCCCACAATGGCCCTACTCCTAAAGTACTTTACCAGCATACTGTTGCATGTTCCAATTCCTTTTGTTGTTGTTGTTAATGCTTACCGTTAATTTCAACCACCCAATAGGATAGTTCATGCTTTCCTGTACCAGGAACATAATTTCCATTAGATTAAATTAAATTGAAATAACTTCAAATCATACGTCATTGGTGGCCCGTCAACAAGGTACATTTGCAATTATGTTTGCTTCCTATCACAACAAGTCAAACTAGAATCTTTGAAAAAATCATCATGTATAAACATGTCACATTAGGTTAGCTCAAAATACAACCATCACAGATCAAAATCATAAATCATATGTAACCATCATAAACCAGAATCATAGATCACATGTAATCATCAAAGACCAGAAGCATAAATCACATGCATAATAAAAATCGAATAAATTATTTATACTTATCCTTTAATTGATCCTTAGCTTCTACCTTTTTCCTTATTATGTACGTACATCGAATCAGTTTCCACATCTAACAAACACCCAGTGTCTTCTTTTCAACCATGTGCACCTACACATAGTGTTCATCACACACATACAACCGCAAACAACATACAACACCATGCAATACATGCACCTACACCTAACATACCACACATACACCTACACCCAGTGTACAACACAACACAAATACGTACACAGAGTACAACACAATGAATACATATGTCACGATACCATGACTACACAATGCACATAAACAGTATTGCATGCCCGCAACACAACATGTACGACATCCGCACAATACCACATGTACACCAGCACCATATGTACAACATGTAAATATTATCACTTGTACATAGCACCACCTGCACAACATGTGCACATCTTCACATGTACATGGCATCACCTACACAACGCCTCATGTACACTGCACCACCTATACAACGGATACACAGTACCACATGCATGACATGTACACGACACCACGTGTATACATCATCACATGTACATAGCACCACCTGCACACAACATAACATATACAACACGTACACAACACCACATGCACACAACGCCTCATGTACAATCATACACACAACACTATATGTACATACTACATAGTACTTTTTGTACAACATGCACACAACACCACATGTACATAGAGCTACATATACACCATGTACATAGCACCATATGTACACAACACTGCATATCCAACATGTGCATAGCACCATATGCACACAACACCACATATCCATCATGTGATAGTATAATATGTACACAACACCGCATATCCAACATGTACACAGCACCATCTATACCCGACACTGCATATGAAATATATACACAACATCATATATACAATAAGCATGCAACATGATATGTACACAATACTACTTATGCTACATGTACACAACACTAGTATTGCACATCCAAAACCACACTGTCTCTACCAAGCAACCTTGCTTCCAGTGTCTCTCTGTCATCCATGCTTATCCCAACATGCCACGGATCTTACTGCTTTCATTCTGCTAATGTATTTCTCAGCATTACCTGTCCATAATGTAAAAATAGGCATATTATAAACACATAATATGAACCCATTTCCACATGATACTGACCTCATAAATCTGTCGAGGTTACTCTTTCCACTTGATTCCTCATGAAACCAGATCCTATTTCACGTCATTCACCTACATAAGCAATCATTCCTCCACAAGAACGATTCCTCACAACCCTGTCAGACAGTGACATAGACACATACATACATATATATATATATAAAACATTAGCATAAAACAAGCATGATTTTTGATGAACCTGTCAGATAATGACATACATGCATACATGTATACATATATATACATCAGCATAATCATGATCACAACATAATTACCAAATAGCATAAGGTCAAGGTTAAGATAACACCTATTATCCATGCACAACATGCACAACATTGAGAACAATAGTTCCCAACATAGCCAAGGCCTCTGATGCCTCAAATCCATTTACTTTACCTTTTTTTATTACATTTACCATTATTGTCCTACCACCGCCCATTTACACCAATGGAACCAACCAACTCAATCGACTTTCATACTCTTGGCTTCGACTTACCTTATATAGGCACCCACTTCATGTGATTCTTACATTACCTGTTTCATTTCATTCAGCTCTCCTCGAGCTCCACTAAATTTCCTCTTTTCCCAAACCATTCCCAAGACTTTGAAAACATAAAATGAAATATCAAAAAGCAAGCAAGAGAAAACCATGAAAACCAATAACAATACGACACCACAAACAAAGTGGCAAGGCCTTGCACCAGACATAAACAAAACCGCAAATCAAGCTCAACAAATCACAAAAGACCAAAAGCACAAGACTCTAAATAGACACCATGACTCAATACCCATGGGTTCCCAGTGCTTCCAAGGGAAAGCTAAACTTGAGCCTTCTTCAAGATCCCATGGCAATTTATTTTCCATGCTATTCTCTGTATCATACTGCCAAAACACATAATTGTCAAATCATAAACAAATGTAAGAATATACCAATTATATTACCTTGTTGTGCCAATCACGTTGTCTTGTAACTAAACACACATGTCAACCACATGTTCCAAATATCAAGACAATCATATCTATCAATTTGAAATCGACACTTACCAAGACTAACAATCATGTCATAATCCATAGTCAACCCATAGTCATTAAACATAATGCTACAAGTGTCACCTATTACACTCAAGTACATGTCAGCAATCTCAACACATATGTGTGAGTAAAACCATCTTAAAACAAGATCATTTCTTGATGAAATCTTATAGACATAGACTCATATCATGTGATTAATCAAGCATTCAACAACAGATAGATGATTTAATAGACACCAGCACTCAAACACCAAGTAGACAACATAATCAAACATTCAAGCACAAAGTAGACAACATAAGCAAGATCATACCTTAATGTATCTCAGCAGAGGCTATCTTTTCTACACAATCAATCCAGTTAGCACTATATAACTTCACAACACATCAAATCAAACACAAATAATATCATGATATCCATAACATTAAATAAGTAACATGTTCACATCATAAGCTCATAAACATTTGTCGTTCATGCATAACAATCACTTATGTATGATTATTCTAGATTAGTATGACATAATATCACAACATAATAACTCATACTTGAATTCCATAACCCTAACCATTTGCATAGACCAATCCAAATTAGTATGATACATATAGCATTAAGATATTAACGTAATAACCCTAATCATCAAGTTACTAGCATATAACAACAACAAATTATACATCATGCTCATCAACAACATATAACCTAATCATCAAGCTAACTAGTATATAACAACAAGTTAACCTATAACATACTCATCAACAACATATAACATAATCATCAAGTTATCTAACATAAAACAACAACAGCAATGTGCATACAACCATAGGCTACTATCATTCATGACTATCCGACACATGTGCTTATGACTACACTAATCAATTAAATTTTATCATACATGTAACCATAATAATAATAGAATGACAAACATATAAGTAACCCTAATGCTTACAAAAACCATGAATCACATACCTACATGCCAAACATACAAACTTGTAGGATGATCTTCCCTTACCCCAAAGTCTAGTGTTGCAACCTCATTCTAATTATTTGCATCTCTTGCTTCACCTCAGTGAACACATCAACATCATAACATACCAACAAAATCATGATGACCTGAAATGTCTACAACAACCTCATGCACAGCAACCATGCCCATAATGATAGATGCATAAAAACATATAGACATCGCCATGCATAACAAATGCATATACAACCATACACTCATGATGACACATCCCACAACACCACCATCAACCTTCTCATGGTGACATCACTACAACCATGATCAACACCATGAAAATGCAACAAACACACGGGCTACAAGAATAAGGAACACATATGCAAAGGGGTGAACCATGCTCTAATACCACTATGTAACAGCCTCCTCCCACATCTACCCAAGTAACCAGCCAACTAGGATAAACAAGTGGTGAGAAGTTATTATGATATGATTTGACTCCCTATGTGTCATTTAAGGAAGTGGAATATATGGAAACACACCATACCATACCTTCTGTACTTTCTATAGGAATCCCAAAATGCATGCCAGTCATTCCCCTGACTAGCCCCTGGGTCCCATTGAGTTTTTAGACCACTAAACCCTTGGAAACTCCCTTGATATGGACAAGGGTGCATCTAAAAACCTCCAGATGCATGCATAACATGGGCATGCATGCATCTAGGGACTTTTATCCTTAGACCTGTGCCTGCGACTCTAGGATTTGTGCCACTTTTCAAGCCCATAATCTAGGTCACTTCCCAGAAACCTCTGTATCTTTCAGAATCCATAATTTACAGGATGACAAGACTTACAAATTAAAAACTGACTCCATGACTAGGCATGACCATCCCCAACAGGGACTGACATTTTGTCAAACACTTGGTATTAAATCTACATTACATGAATACAAGATAGAGCATAAATGATTGATAACTCATATGAGACTTGACAAGAAGGATCACCACCTTCTTCCTTTAAATGTTTTGACACCAATTAGGTATTTCATCTATTATCCTTTCTGTTACAAGTAAATGCATGAAATAACCATGAAAATAACTGATCAGAAGCTCAGGAACAAGTGTCGTAAAATAGTCAAAACTGAAAGTGCTCAGAACCGGTTTGAACTTGAATGACCGGATAGAGCTCGTCTTCCTGATTCTGGTGTCGTGAATGGTTCGGAAAACGGTCGCCGTATGAGAAAGTTAAACCAAAAAGAAAAATTGCCCAATAATATTGAAATTTTTGAATTTTTTCAAAAAAAAATTAAAATAGAATATTCCAAAGAATATTCTTTTTCAGGAAGCGAATGGCAGGCTGCCACATGGTAGGCCCAGAGGCCACCATGTGGCCCAAGGTGATGTCAGCAGCATGGCGTATTTCAAAAATTTGTTTGCCATTTCAGCGGATTGAACTTGTGACCTGTTAGGCACCAACCAAACGCCTTACCATTAGGCCACAACAACAGATCTTGAACGATGGGTGGCAGACATTTAATATGAAGTTTAAATGTAGTTGGAGCGGGTTCCGAATAGGGTCAGCCCCCCATGCCATACGACCCAGCCCCGAAACCATGGGCCCAAGCCTACCCGCCAGCGCTTAACAACGGTCATCGCTTATTCAGTAAACGTGGTCACATATGCGTGAAGAACGGGTCTAACTCCATGTTAAAGTGCCCGTTGACAAACGGTTTTGCACGCAATCCAATGCCAAACTGCAATCCAAAATTCTGGTCACATGGCATTAAAAATCAAAAGATATTTCCAGTTAACATAGCGGTGGAATTGGCGGAAGTACCAAATTTGGGCGGTCCCGCCATAATTGGCGAACCTATATGGACCTCCACTATAGTTAGCTAGAGTGATTTTAGGCCAAATTGGAGGAAATCTTCAATGAGCCATAACTTTGGCTAGGAAAGTCCTTTTTGGATGAATTTTTTTTTGATTTTGGGTCTCTTCGACCTTATGAAGCCATTGTCATAGGTTTCACAGCCATCTGAGGTCATTTGCAGGTGATTTTGCTTCATGGAAGTTCCAAGAGCCACCAGGGCCAAATCAGTTTGGGAGTTGCATTGGGAATTGTGCAGCCAGTGAATGTGGAACGAAGGTCATTGCTGAAGGTTTTCAGCATTTTGAATCCATTTCTATAGCTTGTTTTTCCTGTTGAGGCATTCTTCTCACTGTTTAGCTTCAAGGAAGCTTTCAGGGCCACCAAGGCCATTTCAATGCTTGAGCTGTTTAGGGGCTATGTTCATCCATTTTTGGTGATTCAAAAGCCTATGTCTGCTATTTTCAACCTTATGAGTCTAATGGAAGAGGTTTCAGAACCAATTGAGGTCATCTTCACCTCGAAATTCTCCATGCAAGTTTAAAGGGACACTAGGGCCAATTGGGGAAAGTATTGTATAAGGTATAATTTCACTGTTTAGTGTTTGGGAAAGAGCATGTTTAGCTAATTCCTATCTTCTGATTCTGTATTTACAGTCAGATCTGTCTTTTGAGACACTCATATTCTTGTATTAGCCTTTGTAGCATTTTTAATACAAGAGGACAAGCCTAGTTTGAGAGGTTTGGTCCAGCAGATGTAGCCCAGAGGGGGTGAACTGCTTTATCATTTTGATGTATTTATTTGCTGAAGATGATATGCTAAACAAAACTGATATAAAATGTTAAAAAGAAAATATACATAACTTGCATACACACATAATCACCTATTCAGCTGCAGAAAGTTATTTGTCTTATTCCTCAAGACATAAAACTTCAAGTATGTGTATGTCAATGACTTCTAAGTGTTTACTTCGTTATTTCTTTAGGAAAAGCCTGTAGAGGGCGAGGTAGCCTCTAGAACTCATCCTCTCTTTATAGGTGACATTTCCGGTGAATGCCCCTACATTCTATCTCTGTATAAGAAATAAGAAGTTTTCACATTTTCAGAGGTCACTTGGAGTGTATAACTCACATTTGAAATTGTGGGAAATGGATACCTTGCACCCTTAAATAAGTACATTCCATTTCAGATCAGATGGTATCAGAGCACTAGGTTTGCTTTACTGACATCAATAGCTTGATTGTGTAGCTTGAAAGGTGTCTTAAGCAGTGTTGAAGATTGACTGATTTATTATTCTGCAAACTACTTGTTGTTGAGTTTGCTGAAGCTCTTTTGTTCATTTTTATAATGACAACTTCCATAAGTGAGTTCTCAAAATCGTCCTCCTTCACAAGATTTTTTGATGAAGGCTTGAAGCAAGAATTTTTCATCATGATGAATATGGTGAGAGAAATGTATGAGGATGAAAGAAAGACCTCTAGACTTCAAGAGCAGTTGAATTCCATGAGGGAAGAGAAGCAGTTGCTTTCTGACCAATTGTAGGAAATGGAAGGCCAACTTCATATTGCAAACATGAATCTGGAAAGGATGCATGAGTTGGAGACACAACTCCTTGTTGCCAAAGAAGCCTTAGCTAAGTATCAGCTTGAAGAAGAGGTAAACAATTCTAGTTTGTCTTCAAATTCTTATAAGAATGTTGATGTTGGTTCTTTTGAGAAACATACCAGAGGCATAGGGTCCAAGTTGATGTCCAAAATGGGATATGAAGGAAAAGGATTGGGAAAACATGCACAGGGTATAGTTGAGCCAATAATGGTTGAGGTAAGGCCTAAGAATTTGGGTCTTGGCTATGGACAATCTTATGGAGAAAGTTCCAAAGAAGCCATGAAGGCAATTGAAACAGTTCCTAGAAGGAGTTTCATTTCAAGTTCTCTATCTCAAGGTTGTAAAGGTTGTAACCTTGAGGAATGCAATAGTTTGAAACATACCTTGCAAGAAGGTGTGCATAAGAATGCACTTGAACAAGATAATTGTGGAAGCTCTAAAACCATTGAAGGGATTGATGGTGTTCCAAAAGGAGCTTCTTCTTCATTTGATTCACCTCCTCATGAAGGTAATGAAGGTGCAAGAGAAAGGTATAAATCTGATTTCCATAACACTTCCTTTGATCATTTAAAGCATGGAAAATTTCCACATAAGCATTGGAAAAGAATTGCATGTTCTTTTTGTGGTTTGGTTAACCATAGTGTTTCTAGATGTTGGAAAAGAATGGCAACATACAGGAAACTTTTGAAGGAAAGGAGGCAAGAAGCCAAAGTTCCATTGAACAATGCAAATCATGTTGTCAAGAAGATGAACATGTGTTGCACTATTGCCATAAGCATGGACATACTGCTGAAAGGTGTTCGACTCTGAATCCAACAATGCTTCCATGAAAGTTGAAGAAATTGGAGAAAGAGTATGGCAAGGATGGGAAGGAAGTTTCCATCATTAATATGTGTCAGGATGATACACATGTTGATATCGATGTGCAGTTAAAGGAAGCGCCTTTGAAATGGATTGGTAAGAAATAGTTAGAATTCTTATCCAATTAAAGTTGCATGTCTTTTGATTGAATGCATTTTCTTTGTTAAGGGAATGCAAGTTTCAAGATGGAAAAAGCTGAGTATGAGACTCACTCTATTTCAGCTCTTGTCACCCATATGTGTTTTTATTGGGTTGATGTACCTGTTGGTCTTAGAAAAGAAGAGTTGAAGTTGCACATGTACATAGATGTTGTAGGTGTGTTTATCGAACTGTATATAGTTCATTGTTTTTTATACATACATGTTTTTTAAATGTGTCTGGTTGACAGTCGACTAGTGTCGCTTGTGACCACACTTTTACATTGTCGATTGTGTCACACATTGATTATCGACTTGTGTCGATTGTGGTGCACATGTTTTGTCGACTTGTGTCGATTGTGTACACATTTGCTATGTTGATGCTTGAGTCCATTGTTCAGCATATTTCAGGACAAATTGTGGTTGATGATTGTCTTGTTGCACTAGATACCTTTGGTGTCATTTGGTGTAGGGAAAGAATTTGGTGCAAAGTCGTGCACAATTCTATGAGCTGGAAAAGCATGCAAGCAAAGAGGGCTCAAACTTCAGCATGGTTCTCTACTTATTTTAAGAAGTTTTGCAACAAGTATCCCAAGAGTTTGGGATGAGCATTTGCAGTACCTTCAACATGCTACAACCGGTAAAAGCCTTCTCATTTGGGAGGCAACTCTTCTTCTGGAGCAGAGATGCCATGGATGGGCATCGTGATAGTTGTTAAGGTAGGACATTTTGGCATCAGTATGCTCTTTTGGCTGACCGAAAGAGGATATTTCTATTCCTCAAGTGCTGTACAGTTCAGTTCAGAGATTCAGTAAGCTTTTGGGGACCAAAAGCCTTCTCATTTGGGAGGTGTGATCAGGAGCTCAAGACCAAGTGTTGTAAAATGGTCAAAAATGAAAGTGCTCAGAACTAGTTTGAACCTAAACAACCGGATAGAGCTCGTCTTCCTTATTCTGGCACCATGAACAGTTCAGAAAGCGGTCGTCGTATGAGAAAGTTATGCCAAAAAGAAAAATTTCCCAATAACATTGAAATTTTGAATTTTTTCAAAAAAAAAAAAAAAATAGAATATTCCAAAGAATATTCTTTTTCGGACAGCGAATGGCAGGCTGCCACGTGGCAGCCCCGGAGGCCACCACGTGGCCCAAGGTGACATCAGCAGCATGGCGTATTTCAAAAATTTGTTTTCCATTTCAGCGGATTGAACCTATGACCTGTTAGGCACCAACCAAACGCCTTACCGTTAAGCCACAATAGCAGATCTTGAACGATGGGCGGCAGACATTTAATATGAAGTTTAAATGTAGTTGGAGCGGGTTTCGAATGGGGCCAGCCCCCCATGCCATACGACCTAGCCCCAGAACCGTGGGCCCAAGCCTACCCGCCAGCGCTTAACAACGGTCAACGCTTATTCAGTAAACGTGGTCACATATGCGTGAAGAACAGGACTAACTCCATGTTAAACTGCCCATTGACAAACGGTTTTGCACGCAATACAATTCCAAACTGCAATCCAAAATTCTGGTCACATGGCATTAAAAATCAAAAGATACTGCCAGTTAACATAGCGGCGGAATTGGCGGAAGCGCCAAATTTGGGCGGTCCCGCCATAATTTGCAGACCTATCTGGACCTCCACTACAGTTAGTTGGAGTGACTTTAGGCCAAATTGGAGGAAATCTTCAATGAGCCATAACTTTGGCTAGGAAAGTCCTTTTTGGACAATTTGTTTTTTGATTTTGGGTCCCTTCGACCTTTTGAAGCCACTGGCACATGTTTCACAGCCATCTGAGGTCATTTGCAGGTGATTTTGCTTCGTGGAAGTTTCAGGAGCCACCAGGGCCAAATTAGTTTGGGAGTTGCATTGGGAATTGTGCAGCCAGTGAATGTGGAACGAAGGTCATTCCTGAAGGTTTTCAGCGTTCTAAATCCATTTCTATAGCTCGTTTTTCCTGTTGATGCATTCTTCTCACTGTTTAGCGTCAGGGAAGCTTTCAAGGCCACGAGGGCCATTTCAGTGCTTGAGCTGTTTGGGGGCAATGTTCATCCATTTTTGGTGATTCAAAAGCCTATGTCTGCTATTTTCAACCTTCTAAGTCTAATGGCAGAGGTTTCAGAACCAATTGAGGTCATATTCACCTCGAAATTCTCCATGCAAGTTTAAAGGGCCACTACCGCCTATTGGGGAAAGTACTGTATAAGGTACAATTTCATTGTTTAGTGTTTGGGAAAGAGCATGTTTAGCTAATTCCTATCTTCTGATTTTGTATTTACAGTCAGATCTGTCTTTCGAGACACTCATAATTGTGTATTAGCCTTTGTAGAATTTTTAATACAAGAGGACAAGCCTAGTTTGAGAGGTTTGGTCCAGCAGATGTAGCCCAGAGGGGGTGAACTGCTTTATCATTTTGATGTCTTTATTTGCTGAAGATGATATGCTAAAAAAACTAATATAAAATGTTAAATAGCAAATATACATAACTTGCATACACACATAATCACATATTCAGCTGCAGAAAGTTATTTGTCTTATTCTGCAAGACATCAAACTTCAAGTATGTGTATGTCAATGACTTCTAAGTGTTTACTTCGTTGTTTCTTTAGGCAGAGCCTGTAGAGGGCCAGGTAGCCTCTGGAACTCATCCTCTCTTTAGAGGTGACATGTCTGGTGAATGCCCCTACAGTCTATCTCTGTATAAGAAATAAGAAGTTTTCACATTTTCAGAGTTGACTTGGAGTGTATAACTCACATTTGATATTATGGGAAATGGATACCTTGCACCCTTAAACAAGTACATTCCATTTTCAGATCAATAACCAGTCATATAATCCTGCTTATAACTAACATTAAACCATGTAAATAACAATGAGAATAACAACTATTAAAGCCACATAATAACAAGTACAAAATCAAGATAAATTAGCTTTTATTAAACATAGGAAAAGTCGACCAAGTTCAGGACTTCCACATACCACCCGACCATAGACATGGTTGAACCAAATATTTCTTTCAATCAATCACCCCTATGCCATATTCCAAGCATGAATGTGGGATCTCATGGATAAACCAATCCAAAAAAACCCAAGGGAATCCATAGGTTAAACCACCTCCACCCTCACCAAACCGTGATCTCACCAAAACCGGCACCAAGATCACAAAACCAAACCGACCTTGGAATGCCTCCGGAATCCATCACTATGCTTGAGGAATTTTCCATCTCATTATCTCTCAGGCTTTACTACAATCCACATCAGATCACTAGGCCCTAAATCAAGACACAAATCTCTCATGCTTTACTAAAATCCACATCGGATCACTAGGCCTAACCAAGGCTCCACCCTCAGGATTTACCGTGTATCCCGCCAAAATTGGTCAAGGGATTCCTAGGCCTTTGGGAATTTTCTTGAGACTACCTTTGCCCTGGATTCTGAAGCCATCCGGCAATTCCAAATCTCAAACCCGAGAAAACAATCCTATCACACCATGGTTATCCAGAAAAAGGCAAGCCAAGGCTGAAAACTATTGTCATAACCCGGCAAAACCATGCCACCAATAGCAAGAGAACCACATACCAACATGCAAATCCATGCATGTCAAAACTAGCTAGGAAATCACACATGCAATATGTTCCCTACAAGTATTCCTGCTGAAGCTGATTGATCCTACTCTTCATTGCTTGATCGTTGCTTTCCTTTCCTTTCCTTGTCCTTCCTTTGCTTTCTTTTCCCTTCCTTTCTCCAAAGCTGGGCAAAATCTTGAGAAAAAGCCTACCAACTGATCCTCATAAGCCTTTTTATCAATGAGACCTCTATTTTCTTCAATTTCCGTTATTTTCCTTCAATTTCCTCCTCACATGCAACTAGTGACCTTTCTCCTTCTTTTTCTCCTATTTTCCTTTATTTTCATAAATAAATGTGTCAAAATACATTTTTGTCTATCCAAAGCCTTCTCCATTGTCTTTTCCAATTTCCTTAGCCATAATAAACTGAATGAACACCCACACTAGGATTTCTTTCTCAACATTCAACTTGGAATAAGTGTCCCTTAACCGTGGTCTTATTTTTCCTTTATTAACTTTTATTACAAGAACTTTTAACCAGGGGATGTTACAAAAACCATGGCAGAGGATTCTCTTCTAGATAAATCACTCTTTATTATCAGTAGATTAGACCCTTGGTATGGAGATATTATTATTTATCTTCAAACTCATACCCTTCGGCCCGACTTATCTCAAACTAATTGTCATCGCATTCAGTACCAATCTTAACAATACACTATTGTTGGCGATACATTTTATTGTCATGGTGTTCATTTTGTGTCAATGTGTTTCCTAGATTTTTTGCATGTGGCTAAGTTAAAAGAGAGTCTTGTGACCATT
The DNA here is from genome assembly GCA_031772625.1 of Pinus tabuliformis. Taxonomy (NCBI): domain Eukaryota; kingdom Viridiplantae; phylum Streptophyta; class Pinopsida; order Pinales; family Pinaceae; genus Pinus; species Pinus tabuliformis. Next base: position 251,228,227 of record CM062808.1, on the reverse strand, counting down.
CAACATTTGGCTAACCTTTTGTCCATATTCCTTGTGTTGGTTATATCTTTTGGTCGATGAAGTTCCAACCGATACGATCTATCTGTAAGGAGAGTTCTGGTTAAACCATGAACCTATTTATATCTAGGAAAACCTCATGCCCACACTCAATTTTCATGTTTTCATGTTGTCATGCCTATTCAATTAGTATAGGAGGAGAAGGGGAAAATTCTCAACGAGAAAACCTAAATCAAAGGTCTTTATATGCTTCTTTGAAGGAGCAGCCTCTTCTTATCTCAATAAGTCAGGATCCATCTTTTGCCCATAAAATTAATAAGTTCCATTGTGCATCCTATAAAATAAATAAATAAAGGCAAAAGAAGAGAATGGCTTCCAGCATAGAGAGGTGAAGCAAGCAACTATACCCGGGTTCTATCCAGGCTCACTGGAAGTGGAGCAGTGTTTGTGTTCTTGTAGTGACTCTGTCGGGGTATTGTCCAGGCCTGCTGGTAGCAGAGAAACACCATAGATGAAAAACATACTCTAAAAATCTTAAGCTTGTGAAATTCACTACCCTTCCCAACTTGAAACTTTGCGATATCATTTAATCTTGTAATGTGTTCAATGAGAAAGGTATAGAGGGGACCATGTTTATTCACGGGGTACGTGGAGAGACCAAGGTAATCCACATGATGAACCAATACTCCCCAAAGAACCAAGACAATGCACAGAAGAGTTGAGAAAGTTAGAGAAGATGGAATTCTACCAGTGTGTCGCCAAGTATTATTGTTGCTACAACACCCTCCAAAAGTTTGGCTTGCGCTCAATTTCAAAGCCTTCTTTGGTCTTGAACATTGTCATCCTAAACTTTGAAACTCATTCCATGTTTTTTGTTGAGGATTTTTTGTCCCCTTTGCAAGATAGGAAAAATGTTGTATTTTCGCATGTCAGTTGTCGCATCATGTATATAATATTTTGCTGGTAGTTTCAAGAGGTCACCTTTGTGTAAATGAGTTTTTGTAACCATGTAAACACCTGGCATACTCATTTCCAAAGTTTTAAGCATTGTCACACAAGTGTCGTCATGGTCGTCGCAAAGTATATTTTAAATGTCACACTTATCATGAAGTTGTCGTAAGGTTATCACATGGAGGGAAATGTATTGTCATGTGTCCTGGATGATCTATGTTGTTGTGTTGTCAAGTGTTGTAAGTGTGTGATCACAATAAAATTTTTATCAGTGTCCACATCAACCTCACCGATCTTGCACTTAGTCTTTTTCTGGAAAGCTTCCTGACCAAGCAACTTAGCTTCACCCGAACTCCCTGAACTATGCATTGTGTAGTCTTAGTCCTTAGCTGTGACCTTGCCTTTTGGCACTATGCAATGCATTTTCTTGCCTCCCATTAATATTGCACTTCCTAGTGTTTGTTCTCAAGACCTGGCCTTGGCTCCCATAATTGCGGAATTTTTCCTCCCAATCTGGCCTTAACTGCCAACTACATAGTATCTAGTGTCAAGCTCATCCTTGAGCTCCTGAACTATGCATTTTCACAATGGCCCAACCTCTCTTATCTTCTAGAACTACACAATATTCTCACCCAATGCTCATCCCCTCAGCCTGTCACATTAACCATGGGAATTACGTAGTTGTCCCCTTAGCCTAGCTTCAACTGTGCAATGCATAGTCTCAAGCTCAATCAATATTCCCCTTTCCTTCTTGAAATGCGCAATTGCACAATCACTGAGCCTTTTTCCCAACCTTCAATCTGGTTTCGACTCAGTCAATCGATTAGCATGCTCAATCTTAGACTAGGTTTCTTTCGAACTGATGTTGTCTCGTCATGAGTGAATTGTAGAAACAGGTACCTTATTATACCATGGCGAGCTGATGAAGGAGCACAACATGTTGAAATACCATCTTGTAGCTGAATACGCAAGTTGGTCAATCAAGAGAAAGAAAAGGGACACTAGTTTTTTATCACCATTCAAGACTTGAGTTCACTGAAGATCCCTTATCACCAAGCCATGTGAAGGTGGAAAGAAGAAGACCTGGAACACACAGTGGTAGCAGTGGCTTGACATTGAAACATCATCAAGGATGTATATGTCATAAATTCATGTCATGTCTTATCATTAGTTGTCACATGCCACACCATTATGGTTAATGATGTAAATAATGTTTTGAAAATGTATTGTAAAGTGGAAGACCAAAGGAAATGTATGGAATATGAAGAGACATGTAAAGTTGAAAAGTCATAGGAAGTCAAACAATCATGAGGGTAGATGAAGATTCATAAGGAAGGTGAAGCATAACTTCCTCATTGTTATATATACACCCTCATTGTAAGAGAAAAGGACTTTTCATGTTGGCTCCTCCCGTAAGGCATTAGAGAGATAAATTAGTTCTTTTGAGTAAGAAGTGGTTCCAATGCTCCACTATTAGAGCTAGTGGTGTTAGTTGTATACATGTGTCTTGGAAATTTTACTTAATATAAGAAGTCCTATGGACCAACATGTTATTCATGCATGGATTATGGATATTTGTAAGACTATTCTGTGAATTTTTGTAATTCATGTTTTCTTTCATTTGTGTTAAAGTAGTTGAACTATTTTAGTTATTTTGGTACTTATCATATTGAGAATGTGTTGAAATTGTTATTATTATTTTTTCATAATTGTGGACTATTCCATTGGATATTAGAGAGATCCTCCTCATTACATTTGTTGCACCGACCGTCGCACCTTTGTGGACTATTTCACTTGATGTTGTATAGATCCTTCTCATTTATGTTTGTCTCTACTAGGGTGGTACTACTACCTCTATCTTAAAGGCTCACTTTTTCCTCCCCTCCACAATGAAATAACTTTGACACACATGATCGAACACCCCCCTTTCTTTTAGAAGGCACATTTTCATTTCTCTCTCTTGCTGACATTTAGAGCCAAGGCATATCTTTAAGATAATCAGCAATCGAGCTATATTCCAGATGGGGATCCTATCCCAAATGGTGTGAGGTATAATTGGGACCACATATCAGGGAGACCCCTTGAATGTTGGCAGGACCAGCACCATCAATAGATGTGCAACCAGAAGGGGTGTTCGAACACCCCCCTTTCTTTTAGAAGGCACATTTTCATTTCTCTCTCTTGCTGACATTTAGAGCCAAGGCATATCTTTAAGATAATTAGCAATCGATCTATATTCCAGATGGGGACCCTATCCCAAATGGTGTGAGGTATAATTGGGACCACATATCAGGGAGACCCCTTGAATGTTGGCAGGACCAGCACCATCAATAGATGTGCAACCAGAAGGGGTGTTCCCTATTCATGATCCAAGTAACTAGTGTGGCAGAGGACATCAAACTCAAGATTGAAGATAATCTTGTCTTAAAGAAGTTCAGGTTGACACCTAATCCTATGAAAATGCCTTGGAATATGAAACCAAAGGGTCACCATTCTATGTGTAAATATATTGACAATTATCTTAATAGAGAAGACAATTCAGGAGTTACCTAAATTCTAGCTTGGTATGGCGTCAGATCTGAGGTCCAAAGGTCCTCAATTTAGGTTGTGCCTTCCACTATGATCGCTATGGATTCTCGAGTTCAATGTAGTTGTTTCTCTATGTTTCCTTTCCCTCACAATGTTCCCATTATAAGTTTTGAATGAGCAACTCTCTGCTCATATAATTCCCACATTGTAACTCCCATCTAGCCATCCCTCTACCCATGTACATTCTCTTTTCAGAGCTATTTGTTCCCTCTTCCAAGGGACCCTACGCATGTACATTTCTTGTTGTGAATTTTTATTATTCATGAAATATAACAATTGATGTTTGGGTCAATGTGCAAGCACTCCACAGAACTTGGAAGCATATTACCATGGTATCTATGTGTCAGTGCCTAACATGATAGAACGATCATGCCTAACATGACAAAACGACCATTCAATAAAGTGGGATGATTAAGGAGAGATAAAACTTGTGTTGCGTTATTGAGAGAGAAATCATAACGAAAACCTACACAATAATTTTTTTTGTGTTTGCAACTGTGATGTTTCCACTCCATTGTGACAACCCCACCCATGGTCCTCTCATAAAATACATTATAAATATTTCTTCGACATAAGAAATTTAAAAAAATGGTATGCAGTCAAAAGGACACGAATGTCAGAGCTAGGGAGGTGGATTTCTTACTTGGGATGTTGTGGTTTCTTATGCTGATAAAGAAACCTGAATTGCAGAACAACCATTAAAAGTTGGTTGGTGCATGAATTTAATGGATTGGTTCTTGAATGGGTTGCAAGAGAAAGTATGCAAACCCATTTTTCTTAAGAAACAACAACAAGAAAAGAGGACAAGAATTCCAACAAAGGGATTGCACATTATAGGTCAGCAAGGACGTAGCAGTCCCTATAAAACCAGGAAAAAGGTAGTGGTAAGCATTCATTCGAAGGGAAGGCTAGAAGCATTTGAAGGCATGCAAGAGGCAGACAGAGAAAGTAGAGGAATTCGAGCATCGAGCGAGAGAAAACAACAAACAGCTCTAAAGAGGAGAGAAGAGAATAGTATGGGATTTGTTCTTTGGTTCATTGGAGGTTGTGGGTTGATCTGCTAGTCTCTGAAGCCCTATAACAACTTGGGGTCCCTAGAGGTTGTGGGTTGAGATAAGATCCCTAGAACCCTATAACATCTTGGGTCCCTGGAGGTTGTGGGTTGAGACAAGGGTCTTTAAATCCCTGTAATAGATTGGGTCTCTAGAGGCTACGGGTTGGGATGGAATATCTGGAGCCCTGTAACATCTTGGGTCCCATGGAAGCTATGGGTTGAGATAGTAGACTCTAAGGCCTGTAACAGATTAGGAAGAGGCCATCTTGAAGTAGCATGAAAGGAAGACTTGTGGCTATTGCATACTTGTAATAGTGGACTTTGGACTCCCTAAAAGGGGGTGAATCCTTGTGTGAGAACTTGGGGTGAGGTGGAGCAGTTTTGGACTTCCTGTGTTGTTGAAGGAAGCATTGTTCAATTGGTTTGATTGAGGAATGAGGTCATCTGGAGTCCATGTTTTAGTTGGTAGTTGGTGTTTTAATCACTTAAAGAAAACATCCCCCTCGGGGGTTACAGCTACAAGTGTGGCTACAGTTGTCTGTGGTTGGGTGGAGAGCCCTTTTCCCAGACTTAGTTTCTCTGCAAGCTCAAAGATAAATATTCGCTTGTGTGTGGTTATCTATTGATGAATCATGATATCTTTCTGTTTAAAATGGTTTTGGGATTTCTAAATTTATAACTCTGTTGTTGATATAATAATAATGTGTGCACTCCTCTGTGTGGAGATGCTTTTATGGTTATGAAAATATGCATGAATATAAGTATGTGTTGTATTTTGAACAATTTTTGTTTTTATATGAATTTCTCAAGTGTGGTCCTTTGGACCGAAGAGGTATTGTGTGAATCATTTGCTAATGTTGTTATAACCTACAAGATTCAGCAGAATGCAAATGAAATAACGTGATAACAAATATTATGCCATGTTGTAGCACTGAGATCGCGTGCTACATAAACCACATGATAATAAGGACTCATCTATATTACTAAGTCGAACTTACTCTGAATAAATGTTTAATTGTGATATAAGAAGCACTTAAATACGTAAATGAAAAAGAAATAGCATGCCTTGATACAAGCCATAGCAAAATCCATAATATATTGAAATGAAACTCAAGAGCAATAGGCTTAGAGACCTTTTATTAATATGAAACAATTACATGGAATACCATCTACTTAGCAGGGTCTGCATTTCTTTACATTAACTTAACTTTGTAAGTTACAAGTTTCTTTGTCACATGACAAGCACTACATTAATTTTGAAGGGTTTGTTCCCCTTGGGGTCATCCAAACGGCCTATGCTTCACCTAAATGAACTCTTAGTCATGTATCACTAGCACCTTGGATATATTTCACTAGCATCAAAGCATAGCTAGTTCCGTTCTGGAAAAAATTTCATACTGCCATGGAGTTGCTTACAGGCAGTGCATCATGCCAAGTTCAGTGCAAGTCTTGTAAGTGCAGGTCAGATGAAGAGATTGATAAATTCCAAAAAAAGGTGCATCCTCATGGTTGTGAGAGAAAAAGATGCCAAGACATGTAATCTTTCCAAGGTTGTGATCCCACTCATAAAAAAATATTGTATGAAATTGTTTCTAACTATAACGAGATTTTTCAGTGACCAAGTGGTTGCCTCCAAGGCATGAGATCCAACATGAAATTCACACTTGTAGCAAGATGCTCCTTTACCAATATTGGTATGTATAGATTGTCAACCATTGAGATGGAGGAGATAGAGAAACAAGTGTCAGGGATTGCTGAACCAAGGGGTCATAAGGCTAAGTTCTTCTCCATGCAGTTCACCCATCGTGTTAGTGTCAAAGAAGGATGGGGCATGGAGGATGTTCGTGGACTACAGGGAACTCAACAAGATAACAATGAAGAATTGATACCCTCTCCCTCTGATTGATGATTTATTAGATCAATTGAAAAATGCTATCTATTTCACAAAATTGGACTTGCACAGTGGCTATAATCAGGTCAGGATTGCATAATAGGATGTATGGAATACTGCATTCAAGACAAAACAAGGGTTTTTTTAATGGATGGTGATGTCATTCAGACTGTGCAATGCTCCAACCACATTCATGAGGGTGATGAACAACATTTTTATACCTTTTCTTGATGATTTTGTACTTGTGTATCTTAATGACATTCTTGTTTTCAGTAGAACATGGGAAGATCATGTGATTCATGTTAAAAGGGTGCCTGGTGTTTTGCAAAAATAAAAATTATATGCCAAAATTTTTAAGTGTGAGTTTTATAAGACCTCTTTGGTTTACTTGGGTCACATTGTTGGAGGCGGACAATTAAAAATAGATCCTTCTAAAGTTGATGTGATTTTGAAGTGGCCTAAACCCACCAATGTTATAGAGGTTTGTATCTTTTTGGGTGTTGTACAATATTGGATAAGGTTCATTGCCAACTTCTTCGTCATTCCATCGCCCTTGCATGCATTGACGGTTGTGAAGCAAACATTTCAATGGGGAGGAAAGCAACAGAAATCCTTTGACACACTGAAAGAGAAGATCAATATAACAATGTATTCCACTTCATATTTCATGAGATGATACTTGTTTTCCTGGTCAAATAAAATTTCTTTCCTTTCATACAAATATGGACTCCCCAATACAATGCCACAAATGTCGAAAGGTACAACATCAAGTTCAACCTCATCTACTAGTTTGGATGAAATCAAAAATCAAGCCTACAAGGTTTGGTTACATGTAATTTGGCTTTGTCACACACCCAACCAAGAGGGTAGGGTTTTAGGATGAGGCTTGGTCTCCAACCCTAGTTTCTTAACTAAGGATTCTGGAATCAAGATTACTTTATGTGAGCCAGATCAAACAAGGTTTCCACTTTAGTAAGTTTCTTATCACAACTCTAATGTGGAACAATTTAGTCATCATTTCTTTCATTAATAAGATAGACTTCATTTTAAGAACTTGTACTTGCATGAAAT